>CM026897.1:36053622-36658622 GCA_015227895.2 Colaptes auratus
TTGGAACATGCTGTCCAGAGAGGTAGTAGAGTCACCATCCCTGGAGGTGTTAAAAAAATATGTAGACATGGCACTTTGGGACATGGTTTAACAGGCATGATGGTGTTAGGTCAACAGTTGGACTTGATGATCTTAGAGGTCTTTTCCTACCAAACATTTCTATAATTGTATCTTTTTATGCACCTGCAGCACTGGGACACAAAAGAATCAACTGCTGGATGGCCAACTCCAAGACTCAGAAGAATGTGCTATACTCCATACCAAGATCCTCAGCCCTGTGGAATGGCAGAGTAATTGTGAGGTCATTCCTCTCTCATACTATATTTTGGCAAAGCAGTTGTTTTCCAAAGAGATGATGGGGACTCACTCAGACTGCCTGGTATTTGAATGACACTGGGGAGCTGGCTTCTGGGGGAATTTAATAATTAGTGAAGGTATTTTTTCCTACTATTCCAAGCACCATGCATTCCATACCACCAAAATACTCAAACAGTACAATTTGCTCAATGTGGACTTTCAGATGATAGCAGGTAGAACAAACTAAAATCTGTAAGAGACTTGTTAAACAGGTGTGGTTCACAGAATCACAGCCTCAGACAATGGTAGGGGTTTGAAGTGACCTCTGTCTATCACTCAGGCCAACCCATCTGCTAAAGCAGGTTCACCTAGACCAGGCTGCAGAGGAATGCATCCAGGCAGGTTGTGAAAGTCCCCAGAAAAGGAGACTCCACAATCTCTCTGGGCAGCCTGTTCCAGTTCTCCTTCACCCTCAAAGTAATGAAGTGGGGGGTGGTTTATGAGTAGATGGAACTTCTTGTGCTCTAATTTGTGTGCACTGCCCCTCATCCTGAAGAGACTGACCCCACCCTCTTGACACCTGCCCTTTTAGATATTTATAAGCATTGATAAGATACCCTCTCAGTCTTCTCTTCTCTAGGCTAAACAGGTCTCAGTCTCTTCTCATAAGAGAGATGGTCCAGTCCTTGGACTGGGGCAATTCCTGGCCTCAAGTTCACAAACCCTGTCCTTGGCTAAGCAGATCTGGATACTGTTTTATTTCTCAAGTCTTCCATTTTCTGTCAAACAGAAGAGAGGGTGAGACTGCTGGGGTCTACTCTGCCTGATTTTCCTACTGGAACTATCACACTCTTTTTTTCATGTGTATCACATACCATATACTTTTCAGGACAGGGCACAATCACTGCTGTTTCTGTCAGAGAACAACAGAAACTCATTGTGTAAGTGGTTATCACTGTAAGACACACAAGACCACACTACCACTTCTGCATCACAAAAAAAAATTACAAGCCATGTCTAGCACAAGTAAGTGCCCTAGGTGCCACAAAGAACAGAGTGCTGTTGCCAATGCACTGCTCTATCCCACTCCAAGGCTGTAACACACATAAGGAAAATAGGATATGGTAGTAACATAATTTTATGGTTAATCCCAACTGTTAGGTATTAATGGTAGCTGGCCACAAGCCTTCATTTTGTAAAGAATCAAGGTGGTCCTAGAAGAGCAAAGTCATGTATAAGCCAGGATATTATCTTTCCCTCTCCAAATTCTATGCTTAGCACTGTTGTGAGAGCATAAGGGTGGATGAGCTGCCAGTGAGCTGATCTAGATTTTGCTTTCAATACCACTGAGAGAACATTCTCCTGTAATCTCATTCATTCCTAACAAACCCCTCTTTCCAAAACTGTGTAGCTCCAGACAAATAATATTTTTGTAATAATTCTTTATACAGCATACCAGAAAGAGGGGGGGGGGAAAGGTTGCTCTGTTTTCTTATACCCTCTACAGGAAAGCAAAATATAAATACAGGACAGATGTTCTAACTGAAGACCAAGTTTGTGTGAAATAAACTGAGCTCCTCAACAACCATCAGATGCAATACTGGTTTTGTAAACAATAACACCACGGGGCTGAGATCCTTCAAATTCCTTCTCAGATGAATAAAAACAGAGACACTGCCTTGGGAAAAGCAAAGGTACACCTAATCTGGGATCCTGACAACACTTTCTGTGCAGTTAACAGTTCAGTTCTTCTTGCTATATATTGCCCCCTTATGGACAGCAGGTGATTAGAAACATCAGCAAACCAGATTCTTGCAAAAACCAAACCACACACCCCTACCCCATTATTTACAACTTATTGGAAAATATGTTCTTCCCATCTCCAAATGGAAGAATTACTGCAAGAAGTAGGAAATGGAGGCCAGGAGAGGTGTTGTGAGTCCTCTGCTATTCCTGAGCAACTCTAATGACAGTTTGGTGACAGCCATGGTGAGGCCAGGCTGCTAGAGGACAGAAGCAGAGCCCAGACTGGCCCTAACAACAGGAAAGAGGGTGAAAAATTCTGAAGCACAAGAACAACTGAATACATGGAACTTGTGTAAGAATATATAGTTACACATATATAGGATAGGAGCAATGCATCTTTTTCACCAGTGTTTCAGGAGTGATCTGTAGGTTTCAGTGAAGCATAAGGTGATCAGTATTATCCTATTGGTCAAAAGGCAAATCAGTTGGAGTGCATAAACATAAGTAAGGCTTAAAGAAAAAAGCTTTTCTGATTCAGTACTAGATAGCTCCTCCTTTTGTATTAGGCAGTACATGTCAGGGAAAAATGAGCAGACAGCTGGAGAGCATTCAGAGAAGAAGTCACTGTTCAGAGGTGTAGAAAATATAATTTCTGAGAAAACTGAATAAAGATTAGATTTAAGCAAACAAAAGTTGACCAGGGGCCAAATAATATTAAAAAGCTTCTGCATACTGAAAGCTTCTTCATTTCAGCTCTCCCGCCTTCCTGGGTGGAAGTCAAAGCAACCAACTCCTAGGCTGCAAAGGATTTGCTTTCTCCTGAAGTTCTTGGTTGCTAAGCAGTAACTACGTGGTCTGCGGTCATTAGGCCTCCACAAAATCTTGGGGATTTGCCTCACCAGAGTGTCACACCACATCTCAAACAGCCTGCTGAAATGTGATTACATGAAGTTTCCATTATATATAGTGCTAATTTTACTGCAATAGATAGATAGATAGATAGAGAGATAATGGGTTAGAGAGAAGG
This sequence comes from Colaptes auratus, assembly GCA_015227895.2. Taxonomy (NCBI): domain Eukaryota; kingdom Metazoa; phylum Chordata; class Aves; order Piciformes; family Picidae; genus Colaptes; species Colaptes auratus. The sequence goes on from CM026897.1 coordinate 36,056,693, forward strand.
CTTTGTTGGAAGTCTGGGCAAGTAGTCTCAGCCTGGCAATCAATGGCATGAAGTCCACTTGGAAGCTGGTAACCAGCAGTTTACCCCAGGACTCAATGCTGGGTCAAATATTCTTTCACATCTTTATAATTAATTAGACAATGAAGCAGAGTGTACTCTCAGTGAATTTTCTGTCTACACAAAACTTGGGAGGAGTAGCTGATATGCTACAGGCCAGATAGCCACCCAGAGGGACCTTCAAAGTTTGGAGACAAAATAAACAATTAAACAAAGGGAATTGCAACGTCCTGCTCCTGGGGAGGGGGATTGACTGTAAGGCAATATAGAAAAGGGCTTCAGAATCCTGGTGGTCCATCAGAATCGTGAACATCTGGTGTGCTGCCTTTGTGCCTAGCAAGTCCTGCACGGCAGCCAGTTCCTTTGCCTTCTCTTACCACCTCCTTCACTTGCCCTGTGATCGTTCTAAGGGTGCTGGTTGTCTGAGCAGAGGGCGTGGGGGTTCTTAGGCTGGGGGTAGTGTTTTGTAGGGAGCTGAGGGAGATACGCTGGTGGGGAGGGCAGCCCTTGGGGGCTGGTTCTGCTGCCGCTTTTCAGACCTTTTGCAATGCCCTCCCTGCCCTCTCCCACCGCTTTCTGGGGCATTCTTTGCTATTCTGTTTCTACGCCAGGAAAACTCGGGCACTTTGAACATCTCTTGGCCCGACATGGCTTCAGCTGCGGCGCAGAGCGGCTCGGCTGCAGCCGGCAGGGTAGCGGGAAGCAGCGGCAGGCAGCCTCTGTACCATCTGCCCGGGTGAGATCGACAGCGCAGCCTGCCCTGGTGACAGCTGCTTCCGTGCCTTCTGCTTCAGCTGCGATGGGCAGCCAGGAAACCTTTGTACCCGCTCTGCAGGCGGCCTTTTCACCGCGTCCAGTACACTGTGAGGGTAGACGGCGAGTACCAGCAGTACGTGGTGCACTCCTCCGCCAGCAGAGGGCCGCGGCCTGGCAGAGCGCGCCGCGGACCTCCGCAGCCGCGCTACAGCCTGTACCCATGCCCAAAAACGACGACGAGCCTGGGGCTGGGGCGAGGGGGCCTGCGGGAAGGCTGCGACCACTACGGAGGTATGCAGCTCTAGGACGCCCCAACGCCCTGCCCGGCAGCTTGCAAGGAGCCGTTTGACCCTCCCTTAATTGATGTTTTGGAAAACAGATTCGGAAGCTTTTGTCAGCGTGTTTCTTTCAGAACAAAAGCACGAGCTACTGCAGGGAATGCCTTCGAGCTTCTGCCATCTCTCACTTTCAAATAGTGAACAGGGCAGAGCTGTCTTAAGCTTCCTAAGCATTTGCTATGCTACCTATCTTTAAGAGCTGTGACACAGGGTCCCATGAACAGAAACCATGCTGGTAGCCCTGTTCCTGATAAACCTACCTGCTGGCATCTCTGTCCTTTGTTGGTCACAACCCTCTGAGCCTTTCTCTTAACAAACTAGACTGGTGAGAGGCCTCCAGCACAAGCCCTAGGGGAGAGGCTGAGGGAGCTGGGGTTGTTTAGCCTGGAGAAGAGGAGGCTCAGGGAAGACCTTATTGCTGTCTACAACTACATGAAGGGTGGTTGTAGCCAGGTGGGGGTTGGTCTCTTCTCCCGGGCAACCAGCACCAGAACAAGAGGACACATTCTCAAGCTGTACCAGGGGAGGTTTAGGCACGAGGTGAGGAGAAAGTTCTTCACTGAGAGAGTTGTTAGCCATTGGAATGTGCTGCCCAGGGAGGTGGTGGAGTCACCGTCCCTGGAGGTGTTCAAGAGGGGATTGGACGTGGCACTTGGTGCCATGGTTTAGTCATGAGGTCTGTGGTGACAGGTTGGACTTGATGATCTTTGAGGCCTCTTCCAACCTTGGTGATTCTGTGTGATTCGGTGTTTCTGGGAATTTTCTACAACAGCAGCCCAACACCTCAAGCCCCAGATGCTGTGGAGGCAGAAAACTTCAGGAAACACTATTACCTTGATGGTAGCAGTGGTAGAGACCGTTCAGAAAACTGGTGATCTCCAACCTTGGAGAGCTTCAAAAGCCACCTGGACATGGTTCTGAGCAACCAGCTATAGGTGGCCCTGCTTGTGCAAGGCTTGCAGCTGGACGAGTCTAAACCATAACATGCTCTTTTCCAAAGCAGCATATACAATGAAAGATGTGGGCCCATCTCATATGAGTTATTGAGTAACTTGGAATGATGTGGCTCAGATACATTATCCTATCTTCTGCTGTTCTTTCTGAAAATTCCACACAGCCATTTTTTTCTGACAATTAAATACTCTTCCTCTCCTCTCAACCTCTGTTATACAAACTGGCATGCTGGCATAAACCAGCCCAAACACTTATTAGGGTCATTCCAGGAGTAAGATCAGAAAAAAAGTGTGTTTGAAAAATTTGTCAGTCCTTCTTGTGAAGCCCTGCTTTCATGTACACCCACACATGCATATATTCTGACACACGTATATTTGGCTGTATAAACTGAAATAGGGAAAAAGTGAGAGTGCTTGTCACACTGCTGCAGTCACTGAATGAAACACTTGCAAAAACAGAAACCAGTGCTGGCACTACAGGTTGCAGGAGAAATGAGAAAATGTGATACTTGCTATGGCTGGTAGTTTGCTTACTTAGTGAAGGTCATTGTAGATATTAGTTTTGGTGGGTGCAAGGGTACTACAAGCAGAGTATGAACATTTTAAAAGTAATACTTTTAAAAGCAATGATGTACTGGCTAATCCATGGAAGACAGGTAAGACTGGGAACAAATATTTCAGCGGGGCCTGTAGCAATGAGGAACAAGAGGTAATGGTTTTAAAAGAGGGCAAAGAAGGTGGATTTAGACTAGACATATAAAGAAGCCCTTTGTTTTGCAACAAGGGGATTGAAACACTGGCATGGGTTGTTCTGAGAGGTAGTGGTTGCCTCATCTCTGGAAACATTCAAGGCCATGTTGAATAGGGCTCTGAGTAACCTCATGTAATTGAGCTCATTGCAGAGGATTTGGAGTAAGTGACCTTTGACAATCCCTTCCGAACCAAACTATGCTGTGATTCTAGGATTCAACAAGCTATTCTATGACTGTTAGTATGCTTAGCACATTGGTGAGCCAGCCAAGCAGTCTTTGCTAGCTAAACTGCATCATTCAGCAGTGATGACATGCTGTATGTGTGCTTGTTACACATAGCAATGTGTAAGCAGTTTTTCTTTTCAATGCCTGTTGTTTATCAAAACTGGGCTTTACAAATTTAGTGAGGGGTTTAGAACAGTAGTTACACTATTCCAGAATTACAGCAAGAGAGCCATAGCTGTGAAATTGCTATAAGCTGAGTGCACATCATACTTAGCTACCATTTTCAGCAGTGGTTAAGAGTAGTTTCTTTGTGCATACCAGCTTTTTTTTTTAAATTTCCCCTAAGAGTAGAAGCCAGAAGCTGAGAGAGGTGATTTAACAAGGGTGTTGGTTGACAAGAAGTTCCATATGGGCTATGGGCAATGAGCACTCACAGCTGAGAGAGCTGATCATATCCTGGACTACATCAAAAGAATGTGATTATTAGGTCAAGAGAGGTGATGCTCCCCTTCTTCTCCACTCTTGTGAGATCCTACCTGGAGTACTGTGATCAGCTCTGGGCCCCCATTGTGAGAAAGACACGGACCTGCTTAAGTGGTCTGAAGGAAGCGCATGAAGACCACCAGAGAGCTGGAGTATGTCTCCTATGAAGAAAGACCCAGAGAGATGGGATTCCTCAGCCTAGAGAGGAGAAGGCTCCACAAAAATCTTATAGCAGCCCTCAAGTACTTAAAGGGGACTTACAGGAAAAGATGGGGGGACTCTTTATCAGGGAGTGTGATAGGATGAGGATTAGGGGTTTCAAACTGAAAGAGGGTAGATTTAGATTAGATATTTAAGAACAAATTATTAATGTGACAGTAGTGATACACCAGAACATATAGCCCAGAGAAGCTGTGGACTCCACCTCCTTGAAAGTGCTCATAGAATCATAGAATTGTCAGAGTTGAAAGGGACCTCAAGGACCATCTAGTTCTAACCCCTCTGCCATGGGCAGGGAACACCTCACACTAGATCAGGTGCTCAGAGCTACCAACCCAGCCTGGCCTTAAAAATTTCTAGGGATGGGGCTTCTACCACCTCCCTGGGCAACCTGTTCCAGTGTCTTACCACCCTCAGGGTGAAGAATTTCTTCCTAACATCCAATCTGAATCTACCCATTTCTAGTTTTGCTCCATTGCCCCTAGTCCTATCACTACCCAACAGCCTAAGAAGATCCTCACCAGCTTTCCTGTAGTCCCCCTTCAGATACTGGAAGGCCACAATAAGGAGCCTTCTCCTCTCCAGTCTGAAGGGCCCAAACTCTCTCAGTCCATCTCCCCAGGAGAGTTGCTCCAGCCCTCTGATTACCCTCATGGTCCTTTAAGGTCAGGTTGGATGGGGCTCTGAGAAACCCAGTCTAGTGGAAAATATCCTTGCCAATGGCACGGGGTTTGGAACTACACGATCTTTAAGGTCCCTTACAACTCAAATGATTTTATGATTCTATGAACAGTTTACCCTGCTGCATCTCTGCAGGGCTAAGAAAGCACAACTACACTCCAGCATCAAAGTCCTTTTTGGTGTCACCCTTGGTGGCAGTCCTGAGGAAGCAGGCACTGCTAGCAGCATGCGTCTTTCTTCTTCACTGTTAGCCTCATTCCTGCAGTTTTAACCTCCTATAATTACAAACCAGACTGGAAGGCTCAGCTGAAGCAGGTGGTGAATCAAGGATGGCTGCTTAACAGTTCTCAGCTGTGAGGGGTATCCAAGGAACCGGACTACGTCAAGCCACAGTGTGGGAACTGTCACTCTGGATTCATTTCAGTGCTGTGAGTCTGACAAAATGTTTGCTTTTTCAGTGTGTACATACATAGGTGATCCTTTTGGTTCATATACAATCTAATGAATTGTACATTAAAGTGAAGAGTTAGACATGCTGTTACATTGCTCTTACAGGTTGATAAAAATAAGTCCCTGGTCCTAGCATCCTGCATCTCTCTCTTACCTAGTTACCCCTGTTAGCATTTTTATCTTCCCTGGGTTACAATTCTGTAACATCTCCAAGCTTTCACTTCCCAGTTGTAACATCCAGCTGTCTACACATGGACGGTACCAGTTACGGGTTTGCTGCTTTGCTAACATCTTCTCAAACCACAATGCCTTTTCCTTTAACTTATTACTTCATAATCTTTAATGTCCTCCATAACCACTTCTCTGCAAATAAGAAAGCTTCCTTACAGTTTCAAGATGGCAGATGAACAGAGCAAAAGTACCACCTTAAAAGCTAAATACTTATTCATAAAAGGCAGGTAATAATTTTAAGTTCAGAAAGGTAAAGCCAACCTGTTTAATTCAAGGTAATAACTATGTTAATCAAGGGAAGAGTTTTGCTAATGTGAAGATCTGATATAGTCACTCGCAGGCCGTATAACTTCCTGGGATTCCTTGTAACTCATTTTGCTGTTGGCAGAGATATTGGGGTTTTAAAGATAAGGAGTACACTACAAAGCAGATGGAAAGTGAACATCCAAAATCAGAACAACAAATAATTCTTTTCTTTGCAATGGGTCACAACCCCTCATGCTTGAAGGAAAAGACAGGGAAAAGGACTTACTATTTTTTTTTTCCTCTCTGTTGTTTTTTTTTTCCCCCTTGGTAAATGTAATGTGACCTACCTGCCTTTGTCCTGTTAACTCAAGGAGAAAATGCACCACAGGTATGATTAAGGCCAAAGTAATCCCTTCCTGCATGAAATTCCTTGCAGCAGATATACTATTCAGATGCACTCTAACTGCTGTGCTCCTTCTGTGAGGATTTCTATGGTACAGCAGCTGTGGAAGAATAACTGGAAAAAAACTGATGGCATTTTTCCACCCTGGATATGCAGGTGTCTTGGGAATCCCACCTTTCAAGCTATTGTCTGATTTATTGCTCTCTCTAATTGCTCAGATGAGCCGCATGTGATCAGCAAGCCTAATCTATTCAGGCTCCACTGAACTTACTGAATGTGTGCAAAAATAACTGCAGTGCCATGCGGCAAAGCTGAGTCTTGCTGCATTGCAATCACAGAATGTAGCATCAGTTTCTGCATGAGAAGCATACAATAGAAGAGTATGGTCCTGAGCTAAAAAATTTATCATTTAAAACTTGGGCTCAGTGATGTAATGGGATTGTTTTTCTTTAGCCCCAAAGAAATGCCCCAGTTTAACATCCAAAATCTGCTTTTATACAGTTGAGAGTAATGCAGGCTGTTAGTATGTGCTCCTGTGTAAATCTGCTGTGACTGAACCACAGAAAACTCTTTACTTAAGACACACTCTTAGCTTTGAAAGGGAAGTCCTCACTTGGTACATTAAATATTGATACAGATTACTTCCTAAGTGCTAGCAGTCATAACTGTTGTTATTTACACTGATAGTTGCATGTCATCCACCTAGTATTTTTGAGAATATGAATTTAAGGAAAAAACCCTTCACAAGTAAAACAATTGCTATTAGTAGCCAGTGTGGGACAACAGTGTATGCCATTGGAGCACCTTATGAAGCTCCATCTCTCATTACAAAGTATTAAGAATTTATTTGTATTTCTTACTTTTTTTTTCCCCTGAAAGCTGTGCTTCATTCTGCAAGTACCATTTTTCAGTAATATTTTTCTTTCTTTTTGAAAAGAGAGCATAAAGCAGACAGACACATATCTAAAACACCGTTACAGATTTAGGTGAAATGATCTCTGTTAATTTTGCTTTAAGATGTAGGTCTCTTTGTGGTGAACATAAAAAAAAAAAATAAAAAAGATTGTGGGACCATGCCCTCTGAGATAGACTCATAAAGCAGGGTGAGATAGACAACTTCAAAAGCTGGGCTACATAAAGTAATGATCAGATAAAAGTCTCCTTTTGCCAGACCAGCATTAAAAAGCCACACAGGCTTCATGCTTGCTCAGTAGAAGCCAGCTGTCTCCTGCACCTGTTGTGGCTGGGGCCCAGCTTTCCATTCCTCATTCCTGAGCAGCATGGTAATGGCCTAGCAGGTTGAAATTCAGCAGACCGCTGCAGTAACAGTGCTGTGAGTGATTCCCATCTCAGCTTGCAGCACTGTTTCTTCAGGGCTGAGAAGAGCATGTATTAGAAATACAGTGTCTCTGTAACACGAGTGCTGGAAAAGAAGGTATTATTTCTGCACAGATATTTTCCAGAGTGGACCTGCACTTGAAATTATTAATTTTTCAAGTGTTGACAAAATCATTCCAAGATCTGGGGTGGACATCTCTTAACATGTCTTTCCAGGTTGTGCTCCTGTCACAACTGTGCTGCAGAGTGGTCTCTGGTCAGCAAATGCTACTTTGCACTTGTGACCGGTTTAGGCTGTGCCTTTAAGTAAGGCACAGCTGCTGGAATACTCTGGCTGAATGTTTTTGATATTTTTTCACCCTTTCACTTTCTCACCCTACCACACCACTATGGCAGAAAATGGGAACAACTCAACATGGAAAAAAAGAAGGCCTTTTTCTAGTTCAGTCCCTCTTTCACAGCATGTAGCTGGAAGAGATGCTCTCACCTCCTTGCTGGTTGTGTGAATATCTGAGCATGATGAAACCCTGACAGATAATAAATCCATCAGCAAAATAACAGTAATGCAATTGTGATTCCACCACAGAATGTGATTTTCAAATCCTGTTTAAATTTTAACATGGCAGAAGTCCTGTTTATTATTGCAAAATAAGAATGATTAAAGAAGATAATAATTTCATATTGTTCTTAAATCTATATGTTTACATGCCTATTCAAAACTCTGCAGTGCAGGGTAATTGCTGTTGGAAACTATCTCCTGAGGGGAACAGAGGGACCCATATGTCGTCCCAACCAATCACCACAGGGAAGTCTGCTGCCTACCTGGGGCCCGGGTAAAGGAAATTACCAGGAGGCTACCCAAATTGATCCAGCCCTCTGACTATTACCCATTGCTGCTAATCCAAGCTGGCAGCTACGAGATCAATAAGAAGAGCACCAGGACAATCAAAAGGAATTCAAGGCCCTCGGACAATTGATTGATGGGACAGGACCTCAAGTGATGTTCTGCTCAGTTCCCTCAGTGGCAGGGGTGTACACTGAGAGGAACAGGAGAACCCACAACATCAACAAATGGATCAAGGGATGGTGCCAGCAGTGGAATTTTGGGTTCTTTGATCTAGGGGCAACTTTTACTGCACCCGACCTGCTGGACCTAGATGGGGTTAATTTATCTAGAAAGGGCAAGAGAGTTCTAGCACTAGAGTTGGCAGGGCTCATTTGGGAGTCCTTTAAACTAGGTCTGAAGGGGGTGGGTGAGGAAACCAGTCTCTCCAGAGAGGAGAGAGAGAGAGAAATTAGGGTTAATTGAGAAATCAGCAGCCCAGCTAAAGTGCAGGTACACCAATGCACGCATTATGGGGAACAAACAAGAGGAACTGGAAGTCTTGGTCCACCAGGAAAACTACGATATAGTTGCCATTACAGAAACATGGTGGGATGATTGACATGACTGGAGTACTGCACTGGGGGGTTAGAAGCTCTTTAGGAGAGACAGGAGAGGGAGAAGAGGAGGAAGGGTGGCCCTGTGTATTAGGCAATCTCCTGATACCACAGAACTTGAGGTTGTGCCTGTGGGTTAAAATCAGAGGGAGGGCTAACAAAACTGACATCCTGATGGGAGTCTGTTATAGACCACCCAACCAGGATGAGGAGGCAGATGAAATATTCTATAAGCAACTGGAGGCTGTCTCAAGATCATTAGATCTTGTCCTTGTGGGTGACTTTAGCCTGCCAGACATCTGCTGGGAACTTAATTCAGCAGAGAGGAGGCAGTCCAGAAGGTTCCTGGAGGACAGCTTCCTGATGCAGCTGTTAAGTGAGCCTACCAGGGGTCAGGCTCTGCTTGACCTGCTGATCTCCAATAGAGAAGGGCTGGTGGGAGATGTGATGGTAGGAGGCTGTCTAGGGTTCAGCAACCATGAAATGGTGAAGCTTTCAATATGCAGGGAGATAGGGAGGAGCACCAACAGACCCCTCACTTTGGACTTCCAGAGGGCAAACCTCAGCTTGTTAAAGCAACTTATTCGGAAAGTTCCCTGGGTAGCAGCCCTCAAGAACCGAGGGGTCCAGGATGGTTGGACCTACTTCAGACAGGAGCTCCTGAAGGCACAGGAACAGGCAGTGCCCACGTGCCAAAAGATGAGCCGTCGGGGGAGGCGACCGGCCTGGATGAACAAGCAGCTCCTGGAGGAATTAAGGGAAAGAAAGAGGGTGTATTGCCTTTGGAAAGGGTGGGAGGCAACTTGTGATATGTTTAAGGATGTTGTTAGATCATGTAGGAGAAAAATTAGAGAGGCAAAAGCCCAGTTAGAACTCAAGCTGGCCACTGCTGTGAAAGACACTAAAAAGCATTTTTATAAATATATTAATGGTAAAAAGAGGACAAGAAGAACCTCCACTCCTTACTGGACTGGTGGGGAACATCGTAGCTAAAGATGAGGAAAAGGCTGAGGTTCTAAATACCTTCTTTGCCTCCATTTTCAACAGTGAGGCAGGAGGCCTTCAGGATAACTGGCCTCCTGAACTGGTTGATGGGGTCAGGGAGCAGTGTAGTGCCTCTGAAATCCATAAGGAAGTAGTTTGGGACTTGCTGAGCCACTTGTATACTCACAAGTCCATGGGACCAGATGGGATCCATCCTAGGGTGCTGAGAGAGCTGGCAGATGAGCTGGCCAAGCCGCTCTCCATCATTTTCCACCAGTCCTGGCTCACCGGAGAGGTTCTAGGTGACAAGAAGCTGGCCAGTGTTATGCCCGTCCCCAAGAAGGGCTGGATGGAGGAATCTGGAAACTCCCAGGCCTGCCAGCCTGACCTCAGTGCCATGGAAAAATATGGAGCAGATCATCTTGGGGATAATCACAGCACACCTGCAGGATGGCCAAGAGATCAGGCCCAGCCAGCATGGATTTAGGAAGGGCAGGTCCTGCCTGACCAACCTGATCTCCTTCTATGATCAGGTGACCCTCCTGGTGGATGTGGGGAGGCCTGTGGATGTGGTCTACCTGGACCTCAGCAAGGCCTTTGACACCGTCCCCCACAGCAAACTCCTGGCCAAGCTGGCAGCCCATGGCTTGGACAGGAGCACTCTGTGCTGGGTGCGGAACTGGCTGGAGGGATGAGCCCAGAGAGTGGTGGTGAATGGTGCCACATCCAGCTGGCAGCCAGTCACTAGGGGTGTTCCCCAGGGATCAGGTGCTGGGCCCCATCCTGTTCAATATCTTTATTGATGATCTGGATGAGGGTATTGAGTCCATCATCAGTAAATTTGCAGACAACACCAGGTTGGAGGCAGGTGTTGATCTATTAGAGCGTAGAAGGGCTCTGCAGAGGGACCTTGACAGGCTGGACAGATGGGCGGAGTCCAACATAATGACATTCAAAAAGTCCAAGTCCCAGGTGCTGGAATTTTGGTCACAACAACCCCATGCAGCGCTACAGGCTGGGGTCATAGTGGCTGGATGTGATGAAGAGGTTATTAATTTATGAATATCAAGTATGAATTATGTAAATATTAATTTTTATTTATTATTGAAATTATTAATGACAGATGAATCACTATTTTATATACATGTTCTAGTGCACGATTGTGAAATACAAGTGGTTTAGTATTTATAATTAGAACTCAATTAGAATATTTACAGAATAACTATTTATATAACAAAGGGTGCAATTCCACCGCCTGTCCACCAGATGGCGACTCGATGGGGCGCTGGCCGCTGCTTAAGTATATACAGAGGCATTTCTATGCGTCAGCGGTTACTCTGCTAGACACGGATACTTTGAGCTGAGTGTTAGTGAGGGGAAAGCACAGGGACTCTGTGTCCTTTGTTTGTAGCGAGGCTGGGTTCCGGCAGACTACTGTTGCTGGGCTGGTTCCTAGGCTGGTCTGGACAGCAACGGTGGGTGACAATCCCGCGGAGAGAAGATGGAACCTAGGCTTAGCTGGTAGGCAGGTCCCCTCCAGATGATAGGGAGTGGTCCTGTGGGGTCGGCCCGATAGGGCCAGTAGGGCTGGTCCCGGGACTGGGTCGGTCCTCACAGTCGGCTCGCACGGCAGAGTGGGGTGACAGTTCCCAAAAGGCAGGCTCAGAGGCTTCCGATCTGGCATGGTGGCAGGTGTGGCTGGACTCAGTGGCGTCGGCCCTGTGGCAACGGCCTGCAGGGCTGGCGTGGACAGCCCCAGGGAAGAAACGCGGCGGCATGGAGCGGCGGCTGCATGGAGCGGCGGCTTCCTCTTTACTTGGCTCAAAGGAGCGGCAGAACCCTTTGAGGGCAGTCCCGGCTTTGGAGCACGGACAGTGCTCTAGGTTTCCCTGAGGTTTACAGGGCACGGAGCGGCAGAAGTGGCGACTGCTCTCCCGCGATGGCGGGGTTATGCAGGCACGTGATCCTGCTTTCCGATCTGGCACAGAGGGTTGTGTCCGCTCGTCCACCTGCTGCTTAAGGCTAAGGCAGACGTGTGGACTGCCAGACTCGGCTAAGTCCCTTTTCCCCGGCAACTGGGCAGATCTTACCCTCGGGGGTCCAGTCCTCTTGAGACATGGTGGGCTTCCCGGTCGGTGAGACTGGCAGTACGATGCTGGAGCGTCTCGAGCTCAACGAAGGTCCCTCCTCTGGAGATACTCTCAGGGCTGAGGCTCAACGGGCCTGCCTGGATACAGGCTTCTCGTTGTTGTGCAGAGGCTACTAGTTTGCTTGCATGTATGAGAGAGAAGACTTAATAGCAATGAGCTCAATGGCAGAGGCTATGGCATGGGCTTTGTCCTCTTGAGCAAGGAGAGAAAGCAAAGTGAAACAGGGGCCAACATGTTTACCAACTGGGGTAATACTTATAGTTTCTTCGAGGCTGGATTTGACCAATGGGCACTCTTGTAAACAACTGGCTTCAGCCTATAGGAAGTGTGAAGCTAGAATTATGCCCATTCTTGGTATTAGCATGAGCATCCCATGCAATGGGTACATGCAGTGATCTGTGCTGGCCTGGCTAATGCCTTGGCCTTTGTTTCCCTCATGAAAGAGGGGGAACTCGTCCACATGCTGGGACAAGATTCAACATCTCCGCATAATGTGCCTTCACCACACTGGAGAACAGCCAAACAGAAAGGGTCCTGGGGGTACTGGTTGACAGCTGGCTGACCATGAGCCAGCAGTGTGCCCAGGTGGCCAAGAAGGCCAATGGCATCCTGGCATGCATCAGAAATAGTGTGACCAGTAGGAGCAGGGAAGTCATTGTGCCCTTGTACTCTGCACTGGTTAGGCCACACCTTGAGTCCTGTGTCCAGTTCTGGGTTCCTCAATTTAAGAAACGCATTGAGACTCTTGAATGTGTCCAGAGAAGGGCAATGAGGCTGGTGAGAGGCCTCGAGCACAAACCCTATGAGGAGAGGCTGAGGGAGCTCGGGTTGTTTAGCCTGGAGAAGAGGAGGCTCAGGGAAGACCTTATTGCTCCCTACAACTACCTGAAGGGAGGTTGTAGCCAGGAGGAGGTTGGTCTCTTCTCCCAGGCAACCAGCACCAGACAAGAGGACACATTCTCAAGCTGTGCCAGGGGACGTTTAGGCTGGATGTTAGGAAGAAGTTCTTCACAGAAAGAGTTGTTGGCCATTGGAATGGGCTGCCCAGGGAGGTGGTGGAGTCACCATCCCTAGGGGTGGTCATGAAAGGATTGTATGTGGCACTTGAAGCCATGGTTTAGTAGTCATGAGGTGTTGGGTGACAGGTTGGACTTGATGATCTTTGAGATCTTTTCCAACCTTATTGGTTCTATGACTCTATGATAATATGGTATTTCACATACATATCACAGGGAGTATCTCAGTGCTGTGGATTTGGCAATAGTTTACTGCTACTGTGCCTTACTTGGGTCTATGTCTTACAACATAGGCTTAGTTATAACATGTAATTAAGTTCCACAATAGTAGTGATGGCAATTAATGCATGTATTTCTAAAATGAGGCATCAGTAGAACATTTTCAGTACAGTTACATTTCGGTAACATTCCCCCTTTTAAAAAAGAGAGAGCGCAAAATCCAAGTTGTGCCTGCATGCACATGCACCATGTGTGCTGTGGTTTGCAGATGCATTGCCAACTTCCTCCATCTGATATTGCACGTATGCATTAATTGCTCTCCAGAGCAGAAAGACCTAAGCAAGGTTTGTGGATCAATACTACAGATACTAGCAATATTCCAGTTCAGCACTATTTTGACAGTAGGAATTAATGTTCCTTTTTGTACAGTCAGGCCCATATTACCATCTCAGTGCACAAGGGTTTAGAAGCCTAATCTAAAACCTGCTGAAGGGAAAAGAGATCTTTCCTGTTAATGCCATGTGTTTCAGATCAATCCTTCTCCAGAGAAAGAGACTCCACAACCTCTGTGGGGACCTTGTTCCATTGCTCTGTGACCCTCACATTAAAGAAGTTCTCCCTTATGTTGAGGTGGAACCTCCTGTACTGTAGTTTATATCCATTGCCTCCTGTCCAGTCACAGGGCACAGCTGTCCCTTCCTTCCTGACACCCATGCTCAGATATTTATATGCATTTATTAGATCCCCTCTCAGTCTTCTCTCCAGATTAAAAAGCCTCAGGTCTCTCAGCCTCTCCTCACAGGGCACGTGTTCCAGTCCCTTATTCATCCTTGTAGCCTTCTGTTGGACTCTCTTGAGTAGATCCCTGTCCCTCTTGAACTGTGGAGCCCAGAACTGGATGCAATATTCCAGGTGGAACCTCACTAGGGCAGAGTACAGGGGGAGGAGAAGCTCTGTCGATCTGCTGGACGCTCTTCTTTATGCACTCTGGGGATCCCATTGGCCTTCTTGGCCATAAGGGCACATTGCTGTCCCATGGATAACTCTTATCCATCAGGACTCCCAGGTCCTTCTTCATGGTGCTGCTTGCTAGCAGATCACCTCCTGTCCTGTACTGGTGCAGTTTATTATTCCTCCCCAAATGCAGGGCTCTGCACTTATCCTTGCTGAACCTCATTAGGTTCCTTTTTGCCCAGCTCTCCAGTCTGTCCAAGTTTTGCCAAAGAGCCACACAGCCTTCAGGTATATTAGCCAAGTTTGCTGTGCACTTTGTTCCATCCCTCTGAGCAGCATATTCTGTCTAGGCATTTTATTCATCTGGTATAGCTCAATGCAGACCAGATCTAGACATTCAAATTAGTACCATTTAGGCTTTTAGAGTGACATTTTCAATTTAAAATATTTTATCCAGCTTCCACATAAACAGAAAACACACTTTTTTATACTACCCAATCTAAAAGCAGAACCTTATAAAAAAAAATAGCAAGAAAACAGAACCAGGCAGTTTTTCAAAATGAATCAAATATTTCTAAGAAAGAGATGCTTCTAGTAAAAACAATTAGCAAGGTTAAATGTTGTGGTAATGCCTGAGTAATAATTCATGGCAATAGACAAGGCTTTTGCTTTCCATGTTGAATCTGCTCTTTACTAATATGCAGTTGCCCTCAACAAGGCAATGCTTCTTGCCTTCACTGGAACAACAACTCACACAATTTCATGCCATTTTTCTCTCTTTGTCACTGCCTGTCCCCTTGGCAATACATCACATTGGTGTCCATGAAGCAATCCCCCATTTGAGATGGCAGCAGCCAGGCCTGGAACATAGGTTAAAGTGCCTCAGTGTTGGGATTTTTCCAGGTTTAAGTCAAATCATGACATTAAGCTCTGGAGATAGCCAGACCTCCAGCGAGATCACTAGCTGTGAGAACCCATGGAATGCACCATGCTGACACTGCTGACCAGCCTCTCTCTTAGTTTATCACCGTTCACTCTGAGTTTGTATCCTGCCCCTTGCCTCCTCCTCTGACTTTAAGATAACAGTACACTGGTTATTCTTTCTCTTTCCCAGTTCATCTGGGACTGTTTTCTTGCCACCCTCCACACCAACACAAAACACCTGGTTAAGCCAGTGGGGGGCACTCCTTTGCTTTTATCTTCCCCTGTCTTCTCAGCAGGGACTCAGAAGCAATACTCTTAATTGAAATGACAAGTTCTGGCTTAAAATAAAGTCACATAATTTTGTTTATATTGCCTCAACCACCCTGCATGAGCCTGCTATCACAGTGTGGAGTGTGGCTCCTCTGGGACACCAAGCATACAGCAGACTAAAGCAGCAAGCATATGCTTTGGTGATGTTCAATCATAAATAAAACATCATCAGTAGGCACCTCCTCTGAGCATAAAAAGCAGAAGCTTCAATGTAATTTCATGTAAGTCCTCTCTGTGAAAGCAAACCCCCTTCAACAGATGCCTGGAATCTGCTTTACTTCAGGAAGTACCTCTCTTCAGCTGGCAGCATAGCCACTGCACAAGAAATCTCCAGAGCAGGCACAGCAGTAAAAGCATTGCCTGCCTTAAGATTAATTTCCCTCCAGCATTCATTGGAGTTCAGCACTACTGGCTCTTATGCCCTTGTGGCAGGGCAAGCAGACATACAACTGATGTATGAAGTGCTTGGAAAAATGGTTTGGAAAAGCCAAGGGGCAAAGCAAGCATTCTGTTCCTTTGCTGGCACCAGCCATTTTTAGCCTCCCTGTTTCAATGGCAGTGAAACATTGTGCCTTGCTGGTGTGATGCTGGTACTAACGTAGAAGGCAGGAGGAAACAGGACAGAGGCAGGAAAATGTCCGCAATTATGAAGTTAAGGACGTAAAATCATTAAGTGCAAAAGTAAAAAGCAGTATTGGAAAAGAGGTGGCCACAAGAAGGCCAAACTTCTCTACAGTGCCAAGGGGCAATCTTCCTTCAGCATGAACAAACTGAGGATCAAAAACATAGAACAGACATTAACCACTACTTTCAAGTTTCCTCACACGTCTCATGAGTACCTCTGTAAAGGTGCAGATATTTAGTGACACAGTGAGGTAGCTGTCTGTTAGTCTGCTGTGAGCAGGGCAGATGGGTGTTTCATGATTAAACTTTACATGACTGGTATGATGAATACTCACTCATTCTGCAACCATACAGATTTCTAAGTTTTCAAATTCCCTTAATTTGTGCATTTAAAGAAAACAGCTGGCAAACAAGAGCACAGGATTTATTAACCTGCAGAATTGTTCCGTTTCTGAAACTTCTGCACATTTTTCAAACATAATCATCTTAGATTCGGTCTTCAGCTGTCCTGGCGAATGATGAAATGATAGCTTTCATATATTGCAGTGAGAGAGGATTTTATTTTATACACAGACTCATCATCAGCTTTAAAAAGACAACTAGTGCTGTCATCATTTCTACAGGGAAAGTACATTTCCTCCCCCCCCACCTTAATGTTCCTATCTAACAAAACTTTTTTCCCTCCTCAAAAGAACTTCTGTGTATATCACTAGGTGCACACTCTAGGAGTCAATTTTGGTTTGCCTGGGCTCAGGGTGGTTGCGTGACTGAGCACCAACTACAGTTGCTGATGATGTGCAGGAGAGCTGTGTGCATGGCATTCACTGAAGATTAGGCATCCCTTGCTGACACTTCCTTTCCCCTCCCTATCCCCATACACTCTAATTTGTCAGTTTCCCTGAGATTGTGAGTTGGGATTAGCTGTTCTTCACAAACTCTGGCAGCTCCATTCCTGTGCAGAGGGTAAGCACTCCAGCCTTCTCCAGGGCAAAGGCTGGGTGAGATGCATCAGTGAATTTGTGCCTAATGGCAAACAGCACCAGTCCTTTCTCTGCATTGAAGAACAACAGTCTGCTGCCACTGTAATCCAACAGGATGCCAATCCTGGCTGGCTGTTCTGTCACATGGACATCGCTCATCACACCAGTGTGAAGAAACCTGTAAAGAAAGCTGTGGGAAAAGGGAGACCAGAATACAGTGAGCCTCCTTATGCTAATTTACCAGAAATAACAATACAGCTTAATTTTCACCTATTGACAGGTGGCCACATACCACAGCATATCATGTGGCAAGAGCATTTCACTCAGTATGTAAGCAAAGTGAATGTGGCATTGCTACATGTGGCATGACTAGCATGCTGATGAGCCCTTTCACTTGGCATCTTTGGACTCTAAGGATAAAAGCAGATTTGCTGTAATCATATTCATCTTTCTTGCTACATGTCTTTGTGGGGATTTAAGCATGAGGTCTACTTTGGCAAACCCTTTTCATCTCAGATGTTTCATTTAGGTAGTTCTGTTTATGCATCTATAAGATTCCACACTAGAGGACAGGGCAGGAGAACATGTTCCCTGGGGAGGTTTGACATCTCCTGCAGATAGAAATAGATTCTAAAAAGACAGCGTTTATGGAAATAAATACACTTGATGGGATTTTGTGGACCAGTTCATGATGTGAGCCTGGAATAACAAAGCAGTGGCAAATAAGTTTTTCAAGTTTTATTCACTGAAGGGTAAAGCCAAACCCATGGCCTAACACCAAATGCAAACCTTTAGAGCCTGCACTGTCTCTGAGTCTGAGCTTTTGGCCCATCTGCTCTGAATAAGTAATTGGCCATTGGTATGTGCTGCCCAGGGAGGTGATGGAGTCACCATCCCTAGAGGTGTTCAAAAGGGGATTGGATATGGCACTTGGAGCCATGGTTTAGTTGTCAGGAGATGTTAGGTGTTTGGTAATAGGTTGGACTTGATGATCTCTCAGGTCTTTTCCAACTTGGTTGATTCTATGATTCTATAGTAAACTGGTCTGTTTATGATTAGTTTGCTTTATAAGTGTGGTGGTGTTTTGGTTTGGTTTATTGCTTTTTTCTTTTCACCAAGAGGAATAGAATCACAGAAATCAATAAGGTTGGAAAAGACCTCAAAGATCATCAAGCCCAACCTGTCACTCAACACCTCATGACTACTAAACCATGGCTTCAAGTGCCACATACAATCGTTTTGCGACCACCCCTAGGGATGGTGACTCCACCACCTCCCTGGGCAGCCCATTCCAATGGCTAACAACTCTCTCAGTGAAGAACTTTCTTTTCACCTCAAGCCTAAACTTCCCCTGGCACAGCTTGAGACTGTGTCCTCTTCTTCTAGTGCTGGTTGCCTGGGAGAAGAGACCAACCTCCTCCTGGCTACAACCTCCCTTCAGGTAGTTGTAGAGAGCAATAAGGTCTCCCCTGAGCCTCCTCTTCTCCAGGCTAAACAATCCCAGCTCCCTCAGCCTCTCCTCATAGGGCTTGTGCTCAAGGCCTCTCTCACCAGCCTCATTGCCCTTCTCTGGACAAGTTCTAGCAACTCAACATCTTTCCTAAACTGAGGGGCCCAGAACTGGACACAGGACTCAAGGTGTGGCCTAACCAGTGCTGAGTACAGGGGCACAATGACTTCCCTGCTCCTGCTGGTTACACTATTTCTGATGCAGGCCAGGATGCCATTGGCCTTCTTGGTCACCTGGGCACACTGCTGGCTCATGTTCAGCCTACTATAAACAAGTACCCCCAGGTCCCTTTCTGCTTGGCTGCTCTCCACCCAAGCATGATGAATGCCATCATGTTGGACTTTGCCCCATCTGTCCAGCCTGTCAAGGTCCCTCTGCATAGCCCTTCTACCCTCTAACAGATAAACATCTGCTCCCAACCTGGTGTCGTCTGCAAATTTACTGATGATGGACTCAATGCCCTCATCCAGATCATCAGTAAAGATATTGAACAAGATGGGGCCCAGCACTGATCCCTGGGGCACACCACTAGTGACAGGCCGCCAGCTGGATGTGGCACCATTCACCACCACGCTCTGGGCTCAGCCCTCCAGCCAGTTCCTAACCCAATGCAGTGTGCTCCTGTCCAAGCCATGGGCTGCCAGCTTGGCCAGGAGTTTGCTGTGGGGGCCGGTGTCAAAGGCCTTGCTGAAGTCCAGGTTGACTACATGCACAGGCCTCCCCACATCCACCAGGCGGGTCACCTGATCATAGAAGGAGATCAGGTTGGAGAGGCAGGACCTGCGCTTCCTAAATCCATGCTTGCTGGGCCTGATCCCTTGGCCATCCTGTAAGTGCTGTGTGATTGCACTCAAGATGATCTGCTCCACAATCTTGCCTGGCACTGAGGTCAGGCTGACAGGCCTGTAGTTTGCAGGTTCATCCATCCAGCCCTTCTTGTGGATGGGCATCACGTTGGCCAGCTTCTAGTCATCTGGGACCTCTCTGGTGAGCCAGGATTGGTGCTAAATGATGGAGAGAGGCTTGGCCAGCTCATCTGCCAGCTCTCTCAGCACCCTAGGATGGATCCAATCTGGTCCTAAATCCATGGTGGCTGGGCCGGATCCCTTGGCCATCCTTCAGGTGTGCAGCGATTACCCCTGAGATGGATCTGCTTCATAGGAAGACTAGCACTTCTTCATAGCTGTCTTCTTATTGCTCAGATTTGCAGAAAGTATGCAGACAGATCCTCTCTGATCTCATGATTTCTGAAGCTGGCTAGCTTTAATTAACATGAAGGACAAGTAACTGGAGTGACTCAGTTTTACCTGGTTTGTGTAGGACAGCACCGCATGCACCAGGAAGCATCATTTAGCCCCAGGACACTACTCTGTGATGCTCCCTCATAGCAAATCCCAATCCTGTAGCTTCTGCAGGCAGAGACAATGATTTCCCAGTAATGACGTCCCCGGGCAGGCAACTGCTCACCCAGGACTGAAGGAATCCTGTTCATAGAAGAGATGTACAGTAAAATGAGTGTAGTCTTAGACCAACCATACTGTGGTATTTCCTACAGTCATGTAATGTTACAGAGTCTAAAATTGCTAACAGATTAGAACTCTCTTCTTCTAACTGCAGAGTCGTATCAAACATTTGAATGCTGTCACTGAGAGTAGTTTCGTCTTTGCACTGAGAGGGACTCATCCTAAGGAGTGAAAACTCTGCATCGTTATAGAACATTGTATGAAGATAACAAAAGGTGGAAAAGGTGACTTTGGAAATGAAAAATGGATCTCAAAATTAGAAGGTTTGTTCAAATTATAAAGTATGGCTCTTTGAAGCAGATGCAGTGATAAATATTTTTTGCATTCATCTGTGGCAGTAACATAGATGCTTAAATCAGTTTTGTAGTTTTAGAAAGCGGACAGAAGCTCTTTACCCCTCCTCAAAGGAGTAAAAGAAAATGCTCCACACAGGATTGGAAAGAATTGGAAATTTAAAAGGGAGCACTATTCACAAATACATAAAACAACACAAAAATTCCCCACAATTCATATTCAGCCTTGGCCCAGCTCTCCAGCCTGGGCTTCTCCAAAACCCCACTAGGCCATCACCTTCCAAAATCTGCACCCCAGCCAGGCCTCCATACCCCATGCTTCAAAGCCCCAAGGCCCCCCCCTACTACCCAAGGCTGCATTGCACAGCCAATCAGCTGGCCCACAGCAGGCCCCACTCCCCCGCAAACCAGAGATAAGAGTCCGTGTGCACTGGGAGAAGAGAGGGAGGAAAAAAGGGCCAAAACTGACTATGCAGCCAATTTATGTAGAAAATAAAGATGCAATATTAGGGGATGGAATAACATCATTTCTGGAGTCACCCTGCTTGGGACAAATGGGCTGTCTAGTCTCCTGGGAGGACCCCTCTGAGGTTGAACAGCTATTCCTTAACCCACACAATCAGTAACATCGCAGTACATTTTAAGAAGCTATATAAGCACAACTTATACAAATGGATCTATGTTTGAGATGGGACTGATAAAAATATCATGTTTGCAATGGATGGAGCTTGTCTGGCACAGCATATCCCAGGAGCACTTCCAAAGCCACAGATACTTTGGAAAACATTACCAACAATGCCCTCAGTAGAGGAGAAACATATATGAGATGGATCACTTTTAGCCAACAGATACAAAAAAAGTATGTCCACTGTGGTGGTTTCAGGCTGTGCCTGAAAAATTTTCTGCAGATCTTGAGCAGAAAGTACTAGAATGCAAACAAATTGCCATTGGGTGTAAGAAGGAAAATAATGATACATTCTAAATAATCCCATTGAACAGATAACATATCCCATTGAACAGATAACAAACATAAGCTAGTTGTGCATACTAACTTTCTCTCTTTTTGCTTCCTCTCTCTGGCTGCTGCTTCTGCTGGCTTTTGCTGACCTTGGCTGCATTGCTTTATTGTGGCTAAGTACTAACAAACAACTCTGCTCTTTTCTCTCTATTGTGTACAGTGGGTTAGGGAGCAGGGAGTGGAAAAACTATTAGTAGCCCCCTGGTTTTTGCCAGGGGGGTTCTTGTGCTGTTTATAAATTGTAAATACCCATCAATATTGTGAATATTGTGTATTTTGTACACATTCATTGCATTTCATCTCTAGATTGTAGTTTTGCTTGTAAATACAGCATCATTTGCTTCCAACTGAGCTGATCTGGCAATTGAATGTCAGGGGAATTTTCAGCCCACCACAGTCCACAAATCTGGCTTTCTTGGGACAGCAGCAAATTGCTTCAAGACTGGAGTGCCCTGAAGGATTAAGCAGTGGCTATAGACTGAGGTAAACTCAGCAGTCTTACTAGAAACTACTGCCGTTGAGCTTCTGGCAGATCCTCAGCGTGGCATAGAACTCTTCCCAGCACTTACATCATTGCTGCTACAGGTTTTATTGAGGTATTGCAGTGCTTGAAAGGGGAGTCAATCACACCAAGCCCAGGGTCTGCATGCCTGAAACTATTCAGTTCTTCTACAAAAATAGTTAACAGCATGTGAAACCTACTTAAGAGACAAAAATAAGATTGAGCAACTAATCCTGAATCTTCCAGGGTGGTTGTCCTTGCCATGCTGCTACTTACCCAGTGAACTTGGTTTTTTCAGGCAGGTGGATCATGTTGGAGGAGATCTGCAAAGCAGGATGGGCTGTGTTGCTCAGCAGGTGAAATCGAGTTCCTGGCACAATTAATGAAAAAGAAAGACCAGTCTAGTAACATTACACAGAACAACACAGAATCACTATGGTTGGAAAAGACCTTTAAGATCACCAAGTCCAGCTATTACTTAACTCTACCAGGGGCAATTATTACACCACATCCTTGAGCATCATATCTAGATGACTTTTAAATACCTGCAGGGGTGGCAAATCAACCTCTTGCCCAGGGAGCCTGTTCCAGTCTTTGATAACCATTTTGGCACAGAAGTTTTTCCTAATGTCTAACCTAAACATCCCATGGCATAACTTGATGCCATTTCTCCTGTCCTGTCAGTTGTGACTTGTGAGAAGTGATCAACACCCACCTTTCTACAACCTCTTTTCATATAGCTGTAGACAACAATAACCCTTCTCCCAGCCTCCTTTATTTCAGACTAAACAACCCCAGCTCAATCAGCTGCTTCACATAAAACCTATTCTCAAGACCCTCCACCAGCTTCATTGCTCTTCTCTGGATGCACTCTAGCACCACAGTGTGCCTCTATACAGTACTCAAGGCATGGCCTCACCAGTGCAGAGTGGAACAATTACCTCTCCAATCTTGCTGGCCACACTATTCGTGATGCAGGCCAGAATGCTGTTGGCCTGCTTGGCCACTTGAGTACACTGCTGGCTCATGCTTGGCCAGCTGTCAATCAGCACCCCCAGGCCCCTTTCTGCTGGGCAGCATTTCAGCCACTCAGCCTGTAGCATCACAGGTGGTTGTGGCCCAAGTGCAGGACATAGCACTTGCCCATGTTGAAGCCCATGTGATTTGCCTCAGACTATCAATTCAGCCTGTCCAGGTCTCACTACCTTCAAGCAGAACAACAAAGGCCATACCCAGAGGGCGGTAATAAATAGCTCTTTCTCAGACTGGCAACCTGTCACTAGTGGGGTCCCACAGGGATCAATATTGGGCCCAACGCTGTTTATCATCATCATTAGTGATTTAAATATTGGAATTAAGAGTATCCTGATGAAGTTTGCTGATGACACAAAAATATGCAGTGAAGTTGACACCTCCAGTAGGGAAGAGCCACCCTCCTGGAAGATCTCAACAGACTATTTGAGTGGGCAAGGAGGAGCTCTGTGAAGCTTAATGAGGCCAAGTATAGGGTCTTGCACCTGGGAACACATAACCCAGGAATGCAGTTCAGATTGGGAAGCCATCTGGCTTGAGAGCAGCACTGTGGAGAAGCACCTGGGGGGCTGTGGTGGACAAAAGGCTCAACATGAGTGAGGAGTGTGCTGGAGTGGCAAGGAAAGCCAACAGGATGCTGAGTTGCATTAGTAAGGGTATCACAAGCAGGGATAAAGATGTCATTCTCCCACTCTACTCAGCACTGGTCAGGGTGCACCTTGAGTGCTGTGTACAGTTTTGGTCCTCACTATACAAGAAGGATGTGGACTGACTGGAAAGGGTCCAGAGAAGCACCACAGGAATGATCAGAGGAGTGGAAGACCTGTCTTATGAAGGAAGCTTGAGAGAATTGGGTTTGTTCAGTGGGTTTGTGTATTTCTAGGTGGTTCAGCAGGACACTCACCATTTGGATTACGAAGATTTTCTTCTGTTCCTCATCCCTGTCTTCCAGCTCAGTGGAGCTGGCTACCCAGCAACAATTAGTCCTGCTATTAAAGACTGAGGCAAAGAAGGCATTAAGTACCTCAGCCTTTTCTTCATCCTCAGTGGTTGTGTTTCCTCCTGAATCCAATAAAGGATGGAGATTCTGCCCAGTTCTCCTTTTGTTGTTATAGGAACAGTTTTATTATCTTTTATGCTAATAGCTAGATTGAGTTCTAGTTGGGCTTTGGCTCTTCTAATTTTCTCCCTGCATAGTTTCAGTGTGTCTTTTTAGTCCTCCTCAGAGGCCTGTCCCCTTTTCCAAAGGCCATTAACTCTCCTTTCATTCCTGAGTTCCAGCCAAATTTCTCCATTCAGTCGGGCTGGCCTTCTTCCCTCCCAGCCCATCTTTCAGGACATAAGGATGGCCTGCTCCTGCTCTTTTAAGATTTTCTCCTTGAAGAATACCCCCCAGCCTTCCTGGACTCTTTTGTCCTTCAGGACAGCCTCCAGTCAGGCTTCCTGATTGGCCTCCTGAACAGGCCTCCTGAACAGGCCAAAGTCTGCCCTATGGAAGTCCAAGGTGGCATTTCCGCTACCTCCTTTACCTCTCCAAGAATTGAAAACTCTTTTATTTCATGATCACTACACCCAAGCTAGCTTCTAAGTGTTACATTGCCTACATTTCTTATCTATTAACAAGCAGCACTGTCAAGGAGGGCACCCACTCTAACTGGCTCCTTTCACCAGCTGCAACAGGAGGTTATCTTCCAAACATTCCAAGACACTCTGGGACTGTTCCCTCTCTGCTGCATTTTATTCCCAGCACACATCTGGGAAGCCCAAGTCCCACATAAGAACAAGAGGTAATGATTGTGAAAACTCTCCCAGCTGCTCATGGACTACTTCATCAGTTTCATCATCCTGATTGGGTGGTCTATAATTTTCAATTACTTGCTTTTTCAAAATAGCAAATTCGATTTTTGAGTCTGGTTTGAAAGAACTGTACATGATTGAAAAATATTTAGCAGAAACCTTGAAGTTTAAATCATCCATCACATTTTAAATCTGCTCTGTAGTATATCCCTCATCCCTGAAACCCAAAGCCAGAAAGGTTTTCATTGTGAGGGTTTTTTTTAAGGTAATGGCATCTTTTATCAGAATGTGCTCTGCCAAACTCAAACAGACTGAGATCCTTGAAGAATATTTAATCATTTCATATCATTGACAGAGTTTAACATTGTTGCTTCTGAGGTCACATCAATTTTATATTGGCATAAGTTGCAAACTTCAAGTGAAATAGTCCCTGATTATGCTCATTTTAAGCAGAAAAAAATACAGTTCATTTTTTCCTCCATAATTTGCTCACTCCTGTGTCATAATATTCAGGCATGATTTATGGAGGAAAATACCATCTTTGGCTGTTTTTCCCCTCCATCCCATTATTTTGACATCAGAAAATGGTGATCTACCTTTAGTTGAGATGAGAGCTGCTTCACTTTGTTCACTTGTCCCAAATGAGTTGACAGCCCTCAAGTAGAAGAAATAGTTCACATTGGGCTCCAGGGATACTTTCAGTTCAGGTCTCTGTATACCAGTAAAAGATCTGCAAATTTTGAAGATTTTCACACATGAAAATACATGCAAGATATCCAAACCAGGAAAGACTAATTATGCAAACAGCCAAGCCACTTAACAGTGTTGTTGAATATGAAACAACAGGCAACATAGAGAAACTCCAAACTGGAAAGGCAAACATTTTTTTTCACAATCGCCTGAATTATGTAGAAGCATCAGCATTTCACTGAAAGGATCCTCCTTTCTTTGTCTCACAAATTTTCAGGCCTTTGTTCCTGTATCATCTTTTCACTCCGTGCAGCCATTTGGGGTAATACTCACTTTACATTCATTTTTGCAGTGTAAGTCATCACATAAAAATGTAAAGCAGTGTAGAATGAAATTCTCACCTGCCTTCTGTGGAAAGTCTGCTTTACAAAACAAAAAGGCCTCTTAAGAAAAAAATGCTTATAATTAATTCAGTTGCATGACAAGTGAACATACTTGTGTTTGTGCTGTCTGGGCAAATGCTCCAGATCCAACGGAGTGGATACCCATATCTGAGACTTCTTATTATGAATGCCCTGCTCACAAGCTGTTCATCAGCAAAGCCTTGGTTCTGTATCCCTCATGGTGCTGTGTATTCTAACATGTTGATTTTGCAAGAGGCAGCAGCAGAACTGTCTTTGCACAGTGACCTGACTTGACTATGTCTCTTTTTTGTGGCACCCCAAAAGCTCCAACCCTTACCTCCTCAATTGCTGGTGCCTTGACACACTAGCCAAGAGTTAGCACTCACTCAGCCTGTTTCACAGGTGCTTTGAAGTGCCAGTGAAAGCATTGTGGATGGCTAGAAAGATCTCAGGTTTATTTTGTATATTGTCAGGAGTGTGAAAGATTGGCTTAAATTCTGACACAATGGACCTTGATTTTCATCATTTTTTACCTCATATGATAACAGCAAAGCCAGACAGCATCCACATACATAGAGCTCTGAGTTAAGGAGAATGGCATTCTGGGGAAAGACTGGTGCATCATTCTTATTGTTCTGTAACAGGCATTTGACAGCTGTCATTGAAAGCACTGATGGAAAGCAGTGGGTGCTCCTGTAATATTTATTTTCCTAATCTGAAATAATGTCAGAGAGTTTGGTCAGCATGGGGCCATGCCACCCTTGGCTGGTGTGTTACATTAGTGCTGGAACAGAAGTGGGTTGCTCAAGTATGGTAGCAATTGCATGGTTTGCTTCATCTCTGTGACTAACTGAAGCCCTGCAGACAACTGTTTATCTGTATAAAGTAGACAATTTTCTCCTAGAAATGCTTATAGGACTCTTCAGGCAAGTATTTAAATTCTTGAACAGGAGATGTGCCTTTGGAGAGCATGCAAGGTACTTTTCCTTCCACCTCACATTTGAGAGTGAAGCACAGTATGGTCTCCTTCCTGTCTCTATGGGAAACTAGATTAAACAAATCACCTTTTGCAGCACTAATTACTGTGACCCTAGAGGAGGTAAGGCAGGCAAGTCAGATCGTACTGTTGCTATTCATTTGTAGTGACTGCTTTTCTGCAGATGTCCCACCAGAGAGCAGTACAATCTGAAGAAAAATCAGCGCTCATCTGTCAAGACTTTTCACATGCCTGATTCTGCTGTATTTATCACCCAGCCATCACGCCTTCAGGACAGGATCATTTCCAGCTATCAGATACTCCAGGGAGGGAGGATGATAAGACAATGGAATCACCACCTGTTTCCTGAAGTGTAATGAATGTGTGGGTAGGTAGATGAAGAAGGAGGAGGTGGAGGCCTCCCCCTCTCCATCTAGACGGCTGCCCAAACTCACCTGAGTACACAAAAAGATTTCCTGGGGAATGATACCTGGACACTTACCTAAGGATGATTTCCCAGAACGATATCCTGGGGAACAACACCTGGACACTTGCCTGAGGACTAAAAAACTGTATAAAAGACTGGAGCAACTACTGGCTTGGTAGAAGAAAATTGTAGAAGAAAAACGGAGAAGAAAACTGGAGAAGAAAAATGC
Source organism: Colaptes auratus (assembly GCA_015227895.2). NCBI lineage: Eukaryota > Metazoa > Chordata > Aves > Piciformes > Picidae > Colaptes > Colaptes auratus. The sequence continues at coordinate 36,083,847 of CM026897.1, forward strand.
AGCACCACACGCTGGAAACATCACGGGGCCAACACAACGGACCTTGGACTCTGAAAACCCTCTCTCCGTGCCCTAAGTTCTGCCTGCTGCAACTCATGGAGCTGAAGAAGGTGCCCAGAGGACCACATCCCTTCTACAGCCAAAGCCTCAGCACCCTTCCTCTACAGACCCAACATCTCCTGCAGCACCTTTCCTCCACAGACTCAAACTGTCTTGGGGGGTGAGGGGTGTGGTAATATAATTCCTTTCCTTTTCTCTCTTCTCTATTTTCTCTCTCTCCCCTTCTGATCTATCCACTTTATTTATGTCCATCCACTGTATTTATGTAATAAATAGTCTAGCTGTTGATATTTTGGCCTCGTTTGTGCCTCTAATTTCACAACACGGGAATATTCATTAAAAACCTGAATCTCTTTCCCTCTCTGGATTGAGACAATCACAGAAAGGTAAAATCCCACAGCCTTACACTCACTAAATTCCACATACATAGAGCTCTGAGTTAAGGAGAATGGCATTCTGGGGAAAGACTGGTGCATCATTCTAATTGTTCTGTAACAGGCATTGAACAGCTGTCATTGAAAGCACTAATCTGAACTGATGTCAGAGAGTTTGATCAGCATGGGACCATGCCACCCTTGGCTGGTGTGTTACATTAGTGCTGGAACAGAAGTGGGTTGCTCAAGTATGGTAGCAAGTGCATGGTTTGCTTCATCTCTGAGGCTAACTGAAGCCCTGAAATATTACTGAAATATTCAGGGAAGAGGTGTAACCTGAAGAGTTGCCTGGTAAGAACCTGAGATCTTTAGGCTTGAAAGAGAAAAAGGCTCATCTAAGTACAGCAGACAAGAGAAAGATGATGAATTGAATAAAAATACAGGATAGAAACTGATCAATTAAATGTAAAAGAAGCAAGAAAAGAGAAAGTCAGGATGGAACCAGAGGCAGAGGAAAAGAAGTGGGCAACTGATGTTTGAAAAAATTTGTCCAGGCTTCCTAGAAAAGCCTCACCCAATCTGTTCAATAAAAGCAGCATCCTGACATCTTTGATGTGAATCTGAAGCACAGACTATCAGAAAGAAGAAAAAAAAGCTTTGAGCAAGTTAGTTACACATGAGGTGAAGGAAGGATGTGCCAAGCTGTTTGTCAGAAGCTGTTTGTGGCAACATGTGGATGGACATATCTTAAACTCAATGCCTTGTGTGATAGCTCCTTCTTCCAGAAAAGGATGAAGAGGCAGATGAAGAAGCGGATGAAATATAAGCAGCTGGGAGAGGTTTCATGATTGCTACCCCTTGTTCTTGGGGGGGACTTCAACTTCCCAGATGTCTGTGGGAAATACAATACAGCAGAGAACAGTTCCCTAGGTTCCTGGAGTGTGTGTAAGATAACTTCCTGATACAGCTGGTGAGGAAGCCAACTAGGGAAAGTGCCCTCCTTGACCTACCACTTGTGAACAGAAAAGGACTTGTGGAAGCAACAGCTGGAGGCCATCTAGAGAATAGTGATCATGAAATGATCAAGTTTTCAATTCTTGGGGAAGTAAAGAGAGAGGTCAATAAAACTTCCACCTTGGACTTCCATAGGGTAGACTTTGGCCTGCTCAGGTGACTGTACCTTGGGAGGCTGTCCTGAAGGGTAAAAGAGTCCTGGACACACCTCAAGAATTAAGTGTTAAAAGTGCAGGAACAGGCTCTTGCCATATGCCAAAAGAAAAGTCAGCAGCAAGCAGGACCAGGGAGGTGATTGTGCAGATGTGGTACTTGGGCATATAGCTTAGAGGTAGACTTGGTGTAGAGTAGGGTTAATGGTTGAACATGATGATCTTGAAGGTCTTTTCCAACCTAAATTTTTCTGTGAAAATGCCAGTAAGTCAAAGTCCTTACAAAGAAAGTAGGATGCCTTTTCCACTATGTATTCTTTAACAAATAATTAGTTAATAAAATACAAAATTGTTTCTTAATCTAAGTGGAGAGGTATATTCTGGTGTAGTGAGTAGGTCTGTGGTATTTGTCTTTTGGAGTCTGGATCCCAGAGCCTGGGTGTTTGGATGCAATCATCAAAGTTCAAACTTGTGTCTCTTTCAAAACTGAAATTCTCCTAATTAGAATTTGGCTGCATGTTTAAATCTGAGCACAATAGCATGCTTCTTTTCAGTTGTAACAGTGGGACAGAAAAGGCTGGACTTCAATCAGATCTGGTCAGTATAGCAGTGATAAGGTTTTTTAATAGTATTCTCTGCTTGGTAATCTATTTTAGCCAGATTTAAACTGCCTAAAATCTACAAGCAAGAGCCCATGAATAAAGGCTTAAGAAACAGTCCCACTGCTGCCAACTAATGGAATATGCCAACAAGAAGGAATTTCACTTGCAGCGCTCTGAGTCAGGTCCCAGCTCACAAGAGGCTGCATGCAAAAGTGAAATAGGTCTTGCTAGGATAGGATGAAGGGATAAAATGAATACTTGGGGGTCCCCAGCAACCACTGTAGTTTGTCATGTCTCAGGCTGACCTTGCAATAAGTGCAATAACAAGGATGACGAGAAGTCATGTATAGAAGGAAAGCAAAAATGCATCCTGATTGTGGTGGGGAAAGTCTGTTTCATTCCAAAGTTCTTGTAACAAGCTTTGTAGCTTGTCTTTGTAGTCTTTCTCAAGGTCATGTTAAGTATTGAACTGTGTAATTTTGGTCATGACAGAAAGAAAAACCTGACTGCAACATTTCTAATGTCAGCTGTTTTCTACTTTAAAAACACCTGTCCATTTTACAGATGATTGGAGACATAATAATGTTATCACAAAAGTGTGGCCTTTAGCCTAAACGTTAGCATATTTGCCCTGTTTTCATGATGTCTTGGTATCGTTATACAAAAGTTAGTGCACAGAACTTCAAGAAACACTTGAAATATTCTAAGCATCTCCTTTTAATTCCTCTCTTTATAAGAGGGATCTTTACATATCAAAATCCAGTCTCCAAATTTCAGGTACGTGCTATTCAAAGCATAACGGAAGGGAGCTACACATTTCTTCACCTTTAGATTTCCAGGGAATATTGCAGTAGTAGTTGTCTGTTACATTTGTGATTTCCCTGGTTTTTAGGGACATCTGGTGCTGTCTTTTGGTGTGTGTCTTTCTCTCATCAGCATTCTCATTTATCTCAAGGAAACAATGTCTTAAAGAAAAAATTTTTGATATAGCATAAACCCATCAAATGACATGCCTTGCAGTAATACAGAACGCCCTCTGTGCTGTGATTGTCGTTTCCACCCCCGAGAGCTCACTAATACAGGACCTCCAGATCTGTGCTGGCACCATTGTGAATTTACAGCTGAAAGTATGCAAGTTTCTTAAGGCACATGTAGAAGCACACAGAGGGTATACCATGAACAGGAAAAAAAAATAATTGCTCTCGGAGTTGAAAATAAACAACAAATAGCTCTGAGTTTGCTCTCAGCTGAGCCATGTGTTTCTGTGCCTCCCCTTGCTCCGGCCATTTTGGGATTAGGTCACTAAAGCACACCTGCAATGATTCTTGCTGCTATCTGAGATGGCAAGCCCAGCACAGCCACAGAGGGGAGAAATAGTCCCTATTTTCCACATCTTGTTTCTTGAGTTGGCAGGGCAACCGGGTGGAGGCTTGCTTTCCTTTTCCCAACATTATAAGTGGAAAATTTAGGTTGGTAGCTGTGCTGATCTCGTATTGGTGGAGAGGATGACACTCAATCATTTCCACTTTTACAAAGTCACCACATACTGTACTAATTTCTGCCTCCCTGTGTCTTACAGATTTCTCATGATGTGATATATGGTTTCCATCTGAACAGCCCACATACCTAATCCCTGGACTACATTTCTCACAGTTTTCCATCTTCCACCCACAGCTCCACTGACTTCTCAACACAAAGAGGCTGAACATTGAGAAAATAGCAGAGCTATAGAAACTGAAAGAAATATTTCAGAGCCCTATAAGGATTTTGAAAAAAGAATCAAAGCAGGGATTCATTGTTGCAGAAAATTTAAGATGGTTTCATATGAAACCGTATCCCTCCAGTGGAAAGCTGGCAAAGAGAGAGAACTCAGAGGGGAAAACAAGTATATTTTTTTAAGTGTTATTTACAAGGAAACTTTAAATCAGGATTTATTCCCAGATGTGCTCCAACTTTTCTCCCTGGGGAGCTGGGACTTCTCCAGGACAGTTTGAAGGATTTCCTTGGAGATACTCAAAAGCTGCCTGGGTGACAGGTTCTACGTGGCCCTGCTTAAGCAGGAGTGTTGGGTCAGGTGATCTCTAATGGTGTCTTTCAACCTTAACCATCCTGTGATTCTGTGACATGCCAAAGGCTACACAGGGCCAGCCCAGACCAGGGGTGCCACAATGATCTCTGACTGCTCAGCAGGAGTATTTCTCCCTGCTTGCTCCCTTGGCAATGTCTCTTGCCTTGTGTGAGCTCCCAGAGTGACATCTGTGAAAGCAGCCTTGTGTGATTAGACCATTCTGCTTTCTCCAGGACTTCCCTTTGATGTTCTTCCTTGACCTATGCTTTCATGCCGTGCACCCAGCAGAGGGTCTATGAACTTTCCAGGGATGCTGAGAAACGTGTTTGAACTCCCACCCATGGAGCATGGAATTGTTCAGTTACAGGCCACCACAACCATGAGAGGCCCAGTCTCTCTGTCAAAGGGGTCCACATTTAGCTGACCCCCCAAAGGGATATGGCTCAGAAAACCTGCAAAGGATGAACTGTAAGCTTTCAAGGAGAGCAACCAGAAAAGCTACTTCATTTCCAGGACCAAATATTATGTGTGCATAAAGACAGTTTTATTTAATCTGATATAGATACTGAACACACAGCTTCAAGCTCCCAAGAGGTATGTCCTGAATGCATTCTCATAAGGAATTGATTTTTAGTTCTAACTTGCACCTTGGGGACCTTGGATGGAAGCAATACATGCAGTATGTATTCCCTTCCCAACAGGGAAGGGCTGGTAACCAATGTGAGGCTCAGAGACAGCCTTGGCTGCAGTGATCATGAAGCAGTTGAATTTAATCTCCTCAGGGCTATCAGGAGGACCTATTCTAAGCTTATGACCCTAGACTTTAGGCGTGCAGACTTGATCACTTCAGGAATCTGCTAGCCAAAGTGTCGTGGGACGAAGCCCTGGAGGGAAGAGGGACCCAGCACAGCTGGTCAGTATTCAAGGACCACCTGCTCTGTGTCCAGGAGCTATGTATACCAACAAAGAGAAAAGCAGGGAAGAACGCTAGGAGGCCTGCCTGGATGAACAAGGAGCTCCTGGACACACTATCACTTAAAAAGAAACCCTACAGGAAGTGGAGGGAAGGACAGACAGAACAGAGGGGATATAAGGAAGCTGCCTGAGCAGCAAGAGGCCTGGTTAGGAAAGCCAAAGCAGAGTTTGAATTGAATCTAGCCAGGGAGGTTAAAGGGAGCACTAAGAACTTCTACAGGTATATTAATGGCAAGAAGAAGAGTAGGGAAGGTGTGGGCCCCCTCAGAAAGGAAACTGGTGAATTAGTCACAAGTGATGTGGAAAAGACTGAGGTACTCAATAACTTCTTTACCTCAGTCTTCACTGCAAGGGCCTCCAGCCACACTCCTGGTGTCATGGCAGACGATGCCAGGGATAGGGAGGAAGAACTGCCCATGGTAAGTGAAGCTCAGGTTCGTGATCACCTGAAGAACCTGAAAGTGTTCAAGTCCATGGGACCCGACGGGATAACCCACGGGTGCTGAGAGAACTGGCAGAGGAGGTTGCTAAGCCCCTCTCTATTCTATTCCAAAAGTCATGGCAGACTGGGGCAGTCCCCACAGACTGGAAAAGGGCAAACATTGCTCCCATTTTCAAAAAGGGTAAGAAGAAGGAACCAGGGAACTACAGGCCAGTCAGTCTCACCTCTGTGCCCGGAAAGATCATGGAGCAGATCCTCCTGGAGGCACTACTGACTCAGAAGAGTAGTGAAGAGGTGATTGGGAGCAGTCAGCATGGCTTTGCCAAGGGCAAATCCTGCCTGACAAACCTGGTGGCCTTCTATGAACAGGTCACAGCATTAATAGATGAGGGGCGAGCAACTGATGTTGTTTACCTGGACCTGAGCAAAGCCTCTGACACTGTCCCACACCACATCCTGGTCTCCAAGCTGGTGAAGCATGGGTTTGATGGGTGGACCACTGGATAGATAAAGAACTGGCTTGATGGCCACACCCAAAGAGTGGCTGTCCATGGGTCCATGTCCCAGTGGAGGCCAGTGACAAGCAGAGTCCCTCAGGGATCAGTCCTGGGACCAGGCTTGTTCAACATCTTTGTGGGTGACATGGACAGTGGCATGGAGTGCACCCTCAGCAAGTTTGCTGATGACACCGAGCTGTGTGGTGCAGCAGACAGGCTGGAGGGAAGGGATGCCATCCAGAGGGACCTTGACAGACTGGAGAGGTGGGCACAAGCCAACCTCATGAGCTTCAACAAGACCAAGTGCAGGCTCCTGCATCTGGGTCGAGGCAATCCCAGGCACAAATCCAGGCTGGGCAGTGACTGGTGGGGAGCAGCCCAGAGGAGAGAGACTTGGGGGTACTGGTGGTTGAGAAGCTCAACATGAGCTCTCAATGTGCACTTGCAGCCCAGAAAGCCAATCAGATCCTGGGCTGCATCAGGAGAAGTGTGGCCAGCAGGTCAAGGGAGGTGATTCTCCCCCTCTACTCAGCTCTGGTGAGACCCCACCTGGAGTACTGCCTCCAGTTCTGGAGCCCCTATTCCAAGAGGGATCTGGAGGTGCTGGAAGGTGTTCCGAGAAGGGCCACGAGGATGCTCAGAGGGCTGGAGCACCTCTCCTGTGAGGACAGACTGAAGGAGTTGGGGCTGTTCAGTCTGGAGAAGAGAAGGCTCCGAGGTGACCTCCTTGTGGCCTTCCAGTATCTGAAAGGGGCCTACAAGAAGGCTGGGGAGGGACTTCTCAGGCTATCAGGGAGTGATAGGACTAGGGGGAATGGAATGAAGCTGGAGCTGGGGAGATTCAGGCTGGACATGAGGAGGAAGTTCTTCACCATGAGAGTGGTGAAGCCCTGGAATGGGTTGTACAGGGAGGTGGTTGGGGTCCTGTCCCTGGTGGTGTTTAAGAGGAGTCTGCATGAGGCTCTGGCTGGCCTGATCTAGTGTGAGGTGTCCCTGCCCATGGCAGGGGGGTTGGAACTAGATGATCCTTGTGGTCCCTTCCAACCCTGACTGATACTATGATACTATGATCTACCAGTGATCTCTATTTTCTCTGCCTTTTATGCCAAAAAAAAAAAAGTAGGTTATTTTTTTAAGAAAAAAAAATAAAGGTCTCCATCACTTAAATATCTTGTGCCATCACAGGAGCTTTCCAGGTTAAGCTCTGGGGGATGCTTTTGGAAAAGAGGAGAATTGCTCTGACAAAAAGTAAATGGCAAAAGATGGGTTATGACATTGTAAAAAGATGTAAAAAGAGGTTATAGCTCTTCTACAAATAAAGAAATTTAAACTACAGCAGTTCTGTTTTTTTTCCTCTGCAAATTTTTCACACTTGTCACAGTTAAAGGCCAGCTTCTGCTCACAGGGTGGTCAAAAAGTCAAATGTGACTCAGTATAATTAAAGATGTGCTGGATTTTGCACAGGGTCATTTGAGAAAGGGAGTGAGTTTGCTCTGGAATCTTTTTGCCTCAGTTATCACCATACAAGCAAACTCCTTCCTGTTATCAACAGCTCGGTTGCAGATTACAGAAACCAGCACACTTTTCTGGTTCAGTTTTGAAAAGAGGCAAAGAAACTTGAGGGCAAACACAGCACAGGTTTTGGAAACAGCTACATTATCCCTGACCAATAGTGATTTTGGCAGGTTGACAGAAACCTGATGGCATCACGAGATGTGTGTGAAACAGGAGACAGGCAGGAGAGCTGGGCAAGGCCTCTCCTTAGCTGCATTAATGACACATGCTGGTACTGAGTGGAAAATTTTAATTTCAAATGTTATCCTACTTTTTTAAGGACCAAGGCATGTACAGTTCTACTGTTGTACTTGTCTACTAGAAACTTGTGAACTGTTTAGTTCACTTAACTAATTCTCACTGAGGGGAGGTGTTCTCTTGGTGCTTACATCCCTTCTCACCCTCTCCTCTATGCAGACAGAAGAAACCAGATAGGATCTGGCATAAGCAGATACCACCCCCATTTCAAAGTTGCTCTTTGGGTTGCTCTTTGACCCCTGCAGTATGCCTGCATAGCTGGGCAGTGCTGAGCTCACCTTTGCTTTGTGAGGCATCTGCCCATACACCCAGGCAGTGTAGATGGACCATCAACAGTACTGGGACTTCCATCTCCCTCGCCATGCTCCAAAGCCAGCTCTTATCTTGTTCACCACATAACAAAGAGCAAACTGGGCCAGGCTTCTCTATGCCACTCTTTCCCATAGAGCTCAGCTGTCCTCCCCTCCCCTGCTCTGCCCAGTGCTATTGCAGATGTGGGATAGGCAATGCTTCCCTGCATCTCCCAGTTGATTGCAGACAGCACTATATCTCCAGGATTTCAGTACCAAATAGAAGTTATTGCTTGATTAAACAGAATAAAAAGGAAGCATTTTTATGTCTCATCCTAATCTCATAGATTAGCATCCATCCTGAAGCTCCTCAGCATGCAGCAGCAGATTTCTACATTGTGCAGTTGAAGGCAGTATAACCTCTTGTGTAACAACCCATGATCTCGGGACACTCATTAGTAGCTACTGAGTTTGACTGAGCAGCATTGACAATCATGGCACTGACCTCAGACCCTCTCCTTCCGGTGAGTGCTGTCGGCAGTACTCCAGGCTGAAGAACTCCGCTGACGCCGAGCTGGCATGCCACCGGACAGTGGCCGTGTCCCATAACACCGTACAGTCCTCTGCTCGGATGGTGGGGACGGCAGGCGCTGGGGTACAGAGACATGTTATTCATCACATTAGGAGGGTGCCAGTGGCTGGAGTGGGGGATGGTCACAAGGGAAGGGAAGAGTCTTCTCCCCCAAAACCCATGTCTGTTTGTCCATTCAGCAGTGATCTGCTTTTTAGTGTTTCAATGGCAGAGGACTACACTATAGGTGGAAAAATCCACACTGGGAAAGGCACTGGGAAAGTCACTGAATATTTGTGCATTTCTGCACACACATAGAACGCCCATGTAGATTTTTATGCCTTTTCTCAAGAACATTTTCTTCATTTCTGCCAATCTCCAAGAATCAGAGGCTGTACTGCCTACAGCTCACCCTGCATCACCTCAATCCTGTCCTCAGATGTCCCTGCATGAGCTGCATCAGAAGCAAATGTGCTGCTGCAGAGCTGACAGGGAAATGCTGATATTCTGCTTAATTATGTCCTGTTTATTTTTGTAATGCTAATATTTGGTGTTGTAATTTCTCTTTTTTTAGAGCCCCAGTTTAAGAACTACAGGCTTTACTGCAAGACAGAAAATGGGATGTAGAACAGTGCACTGAATGCAAGTAATCAAAAGCTATTGTGAGAAATTGCACATCCAACATCAGAATTTGAAAACGGTTTAGTTGTATTCATTTGCTCTTTCCTTTTCCAGGGAACAGCAACATAAAGGAACCTTACAACCTGCTGTTGAAATTCATAAATAGTCTTCATACTAATCCTCAAAAGAAAGTTTATTAATTTTAGAAAGGACCTAGGAAGTTATTTTGCTTTTAAAGAGATTGGGTTCTAAAATAGGAGGCCTAAAACAAAAGTTGAAATACGGCAATTTTATTACAAGATGACTTTATAGAACTTCAACAAGCATTCCACATGCATTCTGTTTTGCACAAAAAAATAACCTGTTATTAGTAGAAAAGGAAAGAAAACCACCCACAAGTACATATCAATTTCCTGATTTAGTGAAAATCAAGAGGTTAGCAATTCAGGTCAAGATGTACGTGACCTTTTGCTACTGTAACAGCCAATCTAGCTTATTCTAGCTTTATTGTCTGTTTTTAATTGAATCTGTTCCTAAAGACTAAAAAATTAACAGCTAAATCCCCCAATGCCTGCATTCAGCAACTGACACATACCCACATTTATGTATCTGCAAACATTTTGTTGCAAGGTATCAACTTTTTCTTTCTTAATTTGAAGTTATCTAGATGAGGTGAGCATATCAGAAAAAAGTTTGTGCTGTGCTTCTGAGATTGTTTAAAACCAAATTAACTGCACTTAGAAGAATTGTAATATTCCAACAATCTTATAAGAGACAACAAACCAAAAAGGGTAAGCTCTTACTCCGTCCTTCAGATACAGGGTGAGAATCATGCAGGTTTTGAAGGACAGAAAAATGTGTATTCACTTCTGTGTCTTTTGGATTGCAAAGAGCCTGCACCCAGAGATTACTGTGACACAGACAGGAAGGGGCAGGGGTAGAGGGACACTTGCTACCTTCGGCATTGTTCCTTTAAAGAAAATACTGCTTGGAAACAGCTTTATCCCCAGGGAAAGGGAGGGACAAAATCTAGGTTTGTGAAGTGGAGGAGCAGGAGACAGGAGGTGCTGGGGGGGATGCTGCAATAGCACCTGTCTGTTTTCCTCAAAACTCCCCAGGCCCACTGCCACCTCCACAGGTGCAATCCCAGCAGAGAAACCTTCTAGGGGTTCCCAACATCTGTAAGAGGCACAGCTTTGATCCACTGTTAATGCATGTGTTCCTGTTACTGCATACATATACCAGCAAGTTATTTTCTTGTATGTGGCAAATTTTATCTGAATTATTAAAATTAAACTTTAAATTCTTGCTTCTGTGTTCATTGGGCCACTTGAAGAATCTTAAGTGTTCTAGTTTCATATCACAGTAGCTGGCCTCTTCTGATTTGAGAACTGACTTCCATTACTGGAGCTCACTTTCTGTCTTGGGCATTAAGGGGATGCAGTGTTTTGCATCAGTCAGCACTCAGTCCCCACATGTCCGTCTGGCATTCAGTGTCATCCAGAGGGAATTCACCTCAGCTTGAGGGAAGGAGTTTAGTGAGCCTTTATTTGATGTAGTTTATTTGTTTTCTTAAAAAAACAGGCCCCAGAGAAGGCCTCAAATATTGGAGGAAATAAACTCCTGCAGAAGGCTTTGGTTTTGTGAAAAACCAAACAAAACCAGAAACAAACAATGATAGGCCTGGTGCCGAAAGGCAAGGGCAGTTCTTAAAAAAACAGCTGCAGAGAAGTGAAAGCACTTTTTTTTTTTAAATTATAAATTATTAGCTAGTAATAATTCATTATTATTTTACCATTTCACAGGAATTCTGCACTATGTTAACAATCGTTGAGGCCAAAACATTGGAATCTCTACTTTTCAGTCTCTGGGAAATCTGAATCAACATTTTTGAAGTCTCGTATAGTAAGTAAAAAGGCTTGAAGCTGTGGTTGTTGCCAAGTGTTCTCAACAATACACCCAGCTCCCTCAGCCTCTCCTCGCAGGGCTTGTGCTCGAGGCCTCTCACCAGCCTCATTGCCCTTCTCTGGACACGTTCAAGAGACTCAATGCGTTTCTTAAATTGAGGAGCCCAGAATTAGACACAGGACTCAAGGTGTGGCCTAACCAGTGCTGAGGACAGGGGCACAATGACCTCCCTGCTCCTGTTGGCCACACTATTCTTGATGCATGCCAGGATGCCATTGGCCCTCTTGGGCACACTGCTGGCTCATGGTCAGCCAGCTGTCAATCAGTACCCCCAAATCTCTTTCTGTTTGGCAGCTCTCCAGCCACTCTGACCCCAGCCTGTAGCACTGCATGGGGTTGTTGTGGCTAAAGTGCAGCACCGAGAACTTGGACTTGTTGAATGTCATCATGTTGGACTCTGCCCATCTGTCCAGCTAGTCAAGATCCCTCTGCAGAGCCCTTCTACCCTCTAATTGACCAAGATCTGCTCCCATCTTGGTGTCATCTGCAAATTTGCTGATGACTGACTCAATCCCCTCATCCAGATCATCAATAAAGATATTGAACAGCACTGATCCTTGGGGCACACCACTAGTGACTGGCCGCCAGCTGGATGTGGCACCATTCACCACCACTCTCTGGGCTCAGCCCTCCAGCCAGTTCCTCACCCAGCACAGAGTGCTGCTGTCCAAGCCATGGGCTGACAGCTTGGCCAGGAGTTTGCTGTGGGGGACAGTGTCCAAGGCCTTCATGAAGTCCAGGTAGACCACATCCACAGGCCTCCCCACATCCACCAGGCGGGTCACCTGATCATAGAAGGAGATCAGGTTGGTGAGGCAGGACCTGCCCTTCCTAAAGCCATGCTGGCTGGGCCTGATCTCTTGGCCATCCTGCAGGTGTGCTGTGATTATCCCGAAGATGATCTGCTCCATATTTTTCCATGGCACTGAGGTCAGGCTGGCAGGCCTGGAGTTTCCAGATTCCTTCATCCAGCCCTTCTTGGGGATGGGCATCACACTGGCCAGCTTCTCGTCACCTAGAACCTCTCCGGTGAGCCAGGACTGGTGGAAAATGATGGAGAGATGCTTGGCCAGCTCATCTGCCAGCTCTCTCAGCACCCTAGGGTGGATCCCATCTGGCCCCATGGACTTGTGAGTGTCCAAGTGGCTCAGCAAGTCCCAAACTACTTCCTTATGGATTTCAGAGGCACTACACTGCTCCCTGACCCCATCAACCAGTTCAGGAGGCCAGTTATCCTGAAGGCCTCCTGCCTCACTGTTGAAAATGGAGGCAAAGAAGGTATTTAGAACCTCAGCCTTTTCCTCATCTTTAGCTACAATGTTCCCCACCAGGTCCAATAAGGAGTGGAGGTTCTTCTTGCCCTCTTTTTACCATTAATATATTTATAAAAATGCTTTTTAGTGTCTTTCACAGCAGTGGCCAGCTTGAGTTCTAACTGGCCTTTTGCCTCTCTAATTTTTTTCCTACAAGATCTAACAACATCCTTAAACATATCACAAGTTGCCTCCCCCCCTTTCCAAAGGCAATACACCCTCTTTCTTTCCCTTAGTTCCTCCAGGAGCTGCTTGCTCATCCAGGCCGGTCGCCTTCCCCGCCGGCTCATCTTTTGGCACGTGGGCACTGCCTGTTCCTGTGCCTTCAGGAGCTCCTGTCTGAAGTAGGTCCAACCATCCTGGACCCCTCGGTTCTTGACGGCTGCTACCCAGGGTACTTTCCAAATAAGTTGCTTTAACAAGCTGAGGTTTGCCCTCTGGAAGTCCAAAGTGAGGGTTCTGTTGGTGCTCCTCCCTATCTCCCTGCATATTGAAAACTGCACTATCTCATGGTTGCTGAACCCTAGACAGACTCCTACCATCACATCTCCCACCAGCCCTTCTCTATTGGAGATCAGCAGGTCAAGCAGAGCCTGACCCCTGGTAGGCTCACTTAACAGCTGCGTCAGGAAGCTGTCCTCCATACACTCTAGGAATCTTCTGGACTGCCTCCTCTCTGCTGAATTAAGTTCCCAGCAGATGTCTGGCAAGCTAAAGTCACTCACAAGGACAAGATCTGATGATCTCAAGACAGCCTCCAGTTGCTTATAGAATATTTCATCTGCCTCCTCATCCTGGTTGGGTGATCTATAACAGACTCCCATCAGGATGTCAGTTTTGTTAGCCCTCCCTCCGATTTTAACCCACAGGCTCTCAATCCTTTCATCTGCAACCTCAAGTTCTGTGGTATCAGAAGATTCCCTAATGTACAGAGCCAACCCTCCTCCTCTTCTCCCTCTCCTGTCTCTCATAAAGAGCTGCTAACCCCCCAGTGCAGTACTCCAATTATGTGAATCATCCCACCATGTTTCTGTAATGGCAACTATATCATAGTTTTCCTGGTGGACCAAGACTTCCAGTTCCTCTCATTTGTTACCCATACTGCATGCATTGGTGTACCTGCACTTTAGCTGGGCTGTTGGTTTCTCAGTTAAGCCTAACTTATCTCTCTCTCTCTCTCCTCTCCAGAGAGACTGGTTTCCTCAGCCCTTCAGACCTAGTTTAAAGCCCTCCTGATGAGCCCTGCCAACTCCAGTGCTAGTACCCTCTTGCCCTTTCTAGATAAATTCACCCCATCAAGATCCAGCAGTTCAGGTGCAGTAAAATTTGTCCTTTGATCAAAGAACCCAAAATTCCACTGCTGGCACCAGTCCTTTATCCATTTGTTGATGGTGTGGGTTCTCCTGTTCCTCTCAGTGTACACCCCTGCCACTGAGGGAACTGCCACTTGAGCTCCTGCCCCATCAATCAATTGTCCGAGAGCCTTGAATTCCTTTTTAATCGTCCTGGTGCCCTTCTTATCAAGCTCATCACTTCCAGCTTGGATTACCAGCAATGGGTAATAGTCAGAGGGCTGGATTAGCTTTGAGATTCTCCTTGTGATATCCTTACCCACACCCCAGGTAGGCAGCAGGCTTTCCTATGGAATGGGTCGGGATGACATATAGATCCCTCTGTTCCCCTCGGGAGAGAGTCACCAACTATAACCCTTCTCTTTATGGTGCTGTTCCTTATAGTTGGTGGGGACTGCTTTGCCTTAGGCATCTCCTTAGATAGTTACTCTTCCACCCTCCCATCCACATTGCCCGCGGCCTGCAGGGCCTCATATTTGTTGTACAAGGGCAACGGGGAGGGGAAGAAGGCCGGTATGGATTCCCCTTGCTTCCTCTAACAGGGCCCTGTATCCATCCCTCCCTGTTTCCAGGGATGCCTCCCTCAACAGGGGAGGTCTGCAAAGCCTGTAATTCAAGAAGCAATAGTTCTGTCAATGCAAATTATTAAAGAAATCAAAGCTCAGGAAAATTAATCATCATATGAAGCTCATAAACAATACCTGCCTAATTGCTTATTTATGCCACTTAAACAGCAGCAGACCCTCTCAACTACACCTGAGATTTGTGCCTCACTGAGCTAGACACAGCATGCAACCTCAGTAAAACAGGCCTTCTCTTGAAGTTGGTAATTTAAATCAGCACAAAGTAGACGTACTTGGGAGGATGGTGGAGAGGCAAAAAAATACAGCAGCTGTTGCTTCCATTTTCCACAGGAGAAGCAGCAGCATCAAACATTCAGATGGCTTTCCCAGAGCTTCTCTGGAGCATTGCAACACACTCAGAAGATACATTCATAATGAGCCATCCCAATGCCACAGTCACAAGGTTCAAGATAGAAATGCCTCCAAATTCAAATGCCTTAAATTTTCTTTCCAAGCCACTGCCTCTTTGCAGAAGGGGAAACAATCCTGAGCTGACTGCTATCTGCCAGATGGGCTAAACAAAGCAGTTTCTTCTGTTTCAGTAACATGTTTAGCCTGGAGAAGAGGAGGCTCAGGGGAGACCTTATTGCTCTCTAGAACTACCTCAAGGGAGGTTGAAGCCAGGTGGGGGTTGGTCTCTTCTCCTAGGCAACCAGCACCAGAACAAGAGGACACAGTCTCAAACTGCACCAGGGGAGGTTTAGGCTTGAGGTGAGGAGAAAGTTCTTCACCGAGAGTTGTTAGCCATTGGAATGTGTGCCCAGGGAGGTGGTGGAGTCACCATCCCTGGGGGTGTTCATAAAGGGACTGGACATGGCACTTGAAGCCATGGTTCAGTAGTCATGAGGTCTTGGGTGACAGGTTGGACGTGATGATCTTTGAGGTCTTTTCCAACCTTATTGATTTTATGATTCTGTGATGGACTACAGTTGGCCTCAGCTCTAAGCTTATGATAATCATGTGCAAAAACAGCTACATACCTGTTTTAAAAATGACTTTTTCACTGGGTAAGCCACAGCCTGTGCCATTCACAGCCATGACCCACACACCGTAGCAGTGATCTGGCTCCAGGTCCTCCAAAATGCAGTGGCTCTCCTTCACCGTCACTCTGTACTCTTCCACCAAAGCTAAGAGGAACACACACACATGCAAGACATCACACTCAGGTGTTGCACAGAGGTAGAGCCTATGATAGTGCCTCGCAGTGAACATGTACAAAACAGTCAACTGAAAAAACAATCCAGGAAGTGTCACTAGCTAAGTTCTCCGTATTTTGCTCTGACTCAACTTTGACATAACATCTCTGATGTGTGCTTGAATTGAGTGCACTCAAATCCCATTGATGGGGAGATTATGGCCCTCAGTCCTGCTGAGGACTAGACTGCAAGTTTTCAACTCTGCTTTCACCTAGGGTGAAACTATATATGGTTTCTCTCTATAATGTAACAGTTTCTCATAATGGACTTTATAGCCCTTAGCTACAAATTAGCTATTATAAAACCCTCTTAGCATCCTTTAGCAGGCACACACAAGCACATACGGATTTGTGCAGAACTCAGTTGCTTAAAGTGACTTTATGAACAGTCAGAGCTTTAAAATGAATGAGAATTTCAGTATTTTTTTCCCCCTCAATTTAATATTTTAACTTTTGAAATATTTTAATGTGATTTTGGAAAAAAAACCCTTTGACTGCATTGGGAAGTATTATGATTTTTTTTTTTTTATGAGGAGACATTTCTGAGATATGTGCATGGCCCTATAAATCTAATGAAGCCCATCCCTTTGGGAGCTCTATCTATAGCTCCCATGAGTATCCACAGGGCAGCATGGACACATTCTTTCTGAAGGTCAGGCCACTTCATAGAAGAGCACTTGAACAGTGATACTGCTGCTTCTCTGAAAACAACTGTTCTGCACTTTACAGACTATGATATTTATCTTTCATGTTGGGAGATGAAGGGGAGAAGAAGCAACAGTATCTACCTCATGTTCTCCTCCAACATTACCTGTCCTTAGCCCTGTACATGTTATCTTCATAGCCCCTATTGTTTCTGTACCCTGTGCACTCCTTGGCAGCTTGGCCTTCCTTCTGTTGACTCCAGACCAGAATCCTGTCATCATAAAGGCAAGACTTTACATACCCCCTGCATCTTTGCTGGCCTGAGGCTCTTCCATACAGTAGACCTGGAAGCAGTCAATGGCATCCCCTTCATTCACAGTCCAGTAGATGGCAATGGAGGTGCTGGTGGCTGAATTTGGTTCCTGAGGTATGAGGGTTGGCGTCTGTGGGACTGAGAAGAAAGTCTCCAATTGTTATTCATCCTCCTGTATTTTCAATCAGATTACCTATAGTTTTGTGAGGCAGCCTGGTTGCTTTATTTTCACTTAGGTTGCTTATTTCCACAGAACAAGATCAGTATGTACATGAAGTGTGTAGTACTGGTGCAGTTCTAGAGCAATAGGTCCTCCTAAATGAGCAACAGTTACAAAAAGTGATTTCTTGGCATGGGCATCCATCCATTTCCCTCACAGACTGGATGAAACAAGATCCAGTACTAGCAGCAATAACATCTGAATCCAGTGCAAACCACGTGCCATTCTCTGCACAGCTCTTGAGGTCCTTATTCAAGGGGCAGGCCCATCATTCAGGTAAGTCGTAGCATGGCTGTTCATTTCTGACCTCCAGCAGGGAGCCTATTAGGACTGTGGCAGTCCTGGGCACACAGAACTGTCATGTAGCTCCAGTGATCCCTATCCTTTCCCCAAGAGACTTCACAGGGACAGCTTTTCATTTCTTCTCTCCACTTTGAGGCACACAAGCTGATAAAGCCCTAAAAGACTCCTAATAACTTCAGGCCACCTCCAAAGAAAGGCCAGATGACCTTGAAGCCTAACACAGGTTCATCTGGACAACCTGCTTCTCCATTAGCAGCCCAGGCACCAGAGGAGGGGACTCTCTATGAAGAGGGTGCCCATGAAAGTGGGAAATGAGAGCATGTATTTGTAGCAAATAACATGAGATAGCTGGCTGATGAGGAAGGGGAGTTTGCAGAATAGGAAAACCTCTTTGAGAGACAAGTTTATGTATCACAGTATCACAGTATCACCAAGGTTGGAAGAGACCTCGAAGATCATCGAGTCCAACCTGTCACCACAGACCCCATGCACCAACTCTGCTCCCAGAGAAGTGGGCAGGTGAAATGATGTGCCACACCAGGAAGGTATTCATGCAGTGTCTTATATCCACAGACACACAGAGCAGCAGGGTTGTGCTTTAGGCAAAGGAAGGCTCTGGAGAGCAGAACACTCCTACTCCCAGTACACATCTAGGTGCTACTATCTAGCACATTTTCCCAAAGGCCCAATGGACAGAGAATCTACCAAAACACCTGAACCCCATGGGACAATTGGGAGCATCCCTCACAAAGAGTGCTTCAAAGACCGCCAAGGCCACCCATATTTCATATAAATTTTGTTCCTGATCCATTCCTGATGAGATATTGTTCCCCTCTATGATTATGACTTAAAAGAGAAACAGAAGAGAAAGAAAGAAGTAGAAAGTTCCAAAAGGTGCTCATTGTTAATGAGGGATGAAA
Organism: Colaptes auratus; assembly: GCA_015227895.2. Taxonomy (NCBI): domain Eukaryota; kingdom Metazoa; phylum Chordata; class Aves; order Piciformes; family Picidae; genus Colaptes; species Colaptes auratus. The sequence continues at coordinate 36,102,177 of CM026897.1, forward strand.
ATGCGGGGTTCTACTTCTTAACTCAGTAAATTTCCATATTGCATAAATTGTCTTAGAGTCTCAGCAGAAAGCTTTCACTTTTTTGTCAGTTATCTTCACAGTAATGATGATGATTCCCCTGTGGCATGAACAATGCAAATGCAGATGCTAGCTGTTTCCTTATGATTTATACAGAGAGCTACCAGTACAGTACGATTGCATCTGCTTCCCATTGAAGAGAAAAAAATTATCCTTCTCATTGCTAAAAACAATCCACATTTTGTCTGTAGATTGCATCTAGAGAAATTGATCATCTTTAGGAGAAGAATTCCTTTCAGGGGATCACTGGGGAAAATGGTGCTTTTATTTATTTCTTTTCTCTCAAGTTGCCTAGAAACCACTATCTATGATCATAGAAACTCCACCGCAGCAAGATTTATTATTATGCCAAATCTGAACAGAAGCTCTCTCAACACATTTTTTTCCTTTTTTTTGGGGGGGTAGGGGAGGGGAGATGGTGGGCCAGGAGAGTTATAGATTACAATTACAATGTTTGGTAACATTGAGAAACATTTGATTGCTAATTTCCTTTTGCATTATAGCGAAGAAACTTTTGAAAGGAAGTGATTTCAAAAAGTTCAACTATTCTCTTTAGGAATGGAACATTTGTGTGTTACAAAAGCAACGGTCCCCTTTTAAAATTAATTTTAGTAAAATAAACTAAATATTTGCACCACAAGTTTGACTAAATCATATTTTTCAAAGAAAAGGGCAACATTTTCTCATTTGTTCAGTTTTCACTGAAGTACTGTGGTATAAGGAAGTTTTTCCTGCATGCTCCCTAATCTCCACAGCCCCCCAGGACATAAAAAAAATAATAATGGATATTTAGAATCTTAGAATTGTTAGGGTTGGAAGGGACCTCAAGGATCAGCTAGTTCTAACCCCCCTGCCATGGGCAGGGACACCTCACACTAGATCAGGTTGCTCAGTGCCACACCCAGCCTGGCCTTAAAAACCTCCAGGGATGAGGTTTTCACTACCTCCCTGGGCAACCTGTTCCAGCATCTCACCAGACTCATGGTGAAGAACTTCTTCCTAACATCCAATCTGAATCTACCCATTTCTAGTTTTGCTCCATTGCCCCTAGTCCTATCACCGCCCAACATCCTAAAAGTCCCTCACCAGCATTCTTGTAGGCCCCCTTCAGATACTGGAAGGCCACAATAAGGTCTCCTCAGAGCCTTCTCTTCTCCAGACTGAACAGCCCAAACTCTCAATCTTTCTTCATAGGAGAGGTGCCCCAGCCCTCTGATCATCCTTGTGGCCCTTCTCTGGACATGTTCCAGCATTTGTACCACTTTTCAATGTAATAAGAAATATTTCCTTGGTTTTGCAAATTTGAAGGAAAGCAGTTGCATTCCCCTGGGACTCAAATGGAAGATTGTTAGAATCAGTAAAGGTATAAATCAGCCTAAGTGATATAAATCATAAAAAGTATATATCAGCCTTCTGGTATAGAAGGGAAGGACTCATGCCAGGCTTTGGAAATATTAATTTTTCAATTATTCCCATTCTTCTTGTGTCAGAGCACAGGCTCCAATATGCTCAATGGTATGCTGCAAGCATTTTTTATGCTCACCCATTTTGGCTTAAATGAAAGGAGAAAGAATTTGAGGGAAAAGGGCTTTTCATTATTGGATAGGGAAAATATGGAAGTGGAGGGTGTTTTGAAGGAAAGATGTTTCTAAGGTGGTGAAAATAAAATTTAAATATAAAATTATTCATTAGAAGACTATACTTTCTGAAAAAAAAAAAGATATATTGATTGGAGACAAATGGCAAAATCACAAGTATTTAATTAATTACAGCAGTTAGAAAAATTCTGACATCTGCCTCCAGTATGTCTTAAATTATGTATTCAAGGTGTCCATGTAGACATTTATCTTATTTTCCTTAGGTAGAGGTGTAATCTTGAAAAGCAACCAAACACTGTTTTGGGGTTCTTTTTTCTTTTCTTTTCTCTTTTCTTTTCTTTTCTTTTCTTCTCTTCTCTTTTCTTCTCTTTTCTCTTTTCTTTTCTCTTTTCTTCTCTCTTTTCTTTTCTTTTCTCTTTTCTTTTCTCTTTCCTTTTCTCTTTTCTTTTCTCTTTTCTCTTTCCTTTTCTCTTTCCTTTTCTTTTCTCTTTTTTCTTGTCTTTTCTTTCTTGTCTTTCCTTTTTTTTTTAATTGTTAAAATCACATTATCAATTTAAATACTTGGTAGTGGAAGTGAAAAGTGAAACCCAGGCATTTTAGACAGAGAAAGGGAAGAAATTAGTTAATTTCCAGTTTGTCAAAGCAAACTGGTCTGAAGCTGTTTGATGTTCAGCAAACACAGTAGCAAATATAAAGCCAGATGAAAAGTGGATATTGACAGTTTCGGAAAACACACGTTTGAATGACTTCAGGCTAGATGTGAGGAGGAAGTTCTTCACCGTGAGGGTGGTGAGGCCCTGGAATGGGTTGTCCAGGGAGGTGGTTGAGGCCCCATCCCTTGAGGTGTTTAAGACCAGGCTGGATGAGGCTCTGGCCAGCCTGATCTAGTGTAGAGTGTCCCTGCCCATGGCAGGGGGGGTTGGAACTAGATGATCCTTGTGGTCCCTTCCAACCCTAACTGAAACTATGAAACTAGGACTTGTGGGAACAGGAAATACATCATGACAAAATGGGTCTGTCCTCCCAGATGACCTTGCCAGTAAGAAACTGGCAGGAGAAAAGAATGGTTCCACCCATGGAATTGTAAAAGGAAGTTTAGGAACTAAATGAAGGCACCTAGCACAGCTGCATCACAAAGTTAACTCTGGCTGCCCAGCTTCACCTAAAAAGCTCTGAATGCCACAGCCATGCACATCTGACAAGGAAGTTAAGGTTTCAGAGATATTAAGTTCTTCTGACTCTAATTAAAGTAGTGGTGTGGAAAAGAGATGATTTCCCCATAGTGACACTACTGAGCACACTCAGCTGTTACTAGACTAAAAAGAGTCTGCACAGGACGGCACTCTCCAGAGTTCCATTAAGGCACATGAAAATCCAGACAGCAAACAAAGCACCTTAGGAAAAATCAATGCTCTTCTTTCAGAGCTCAAGGACCAAATACGTGAAAAAGAGGCTTTGCTTGAAAAGCCACAGAGTGAGTACAACAGCAGTGGTGTGTGACAGTGAGTGGGAGAGGAGGTCACAGAGCATGACAGTAAGATCCAAGATCCCTAAAAAACTTCACTTGAGGAAAAAAAAAAGTGTAATGAATCCAGAAATTGGTTCATTGACAGCTGTCCAGATCCATGTAATTTCTCTAGGTGTATGTGCAGACCACATGGGCAGGATTTTACAAGACACAAACCAGATAGAGATGAATAAACATGACAAAGGATCATGTACATTTTTCACCTCTGCCCTCTATAACAGTGGTGGTTTCCAGCTGCAGTTAACTCTTCTCTCTTCATGTCCTTTGGGGCTTTCATATGCTTCTGTTCACTTGGCAGAAACTGAAGGACTTTAGCCATTACCCAGACCCTGTTGTCCTCCCTAGGAATGTCCCTCTCAGAAGAAGAGAACTCAGGAAACTCTTTGATTGCCTTTTCCTGTCCCACTCTGCAACGGAAGAGCCATTTCTTTCACCTTGGGAGATGTACAGATAGAGATCTCCTGCCAGACTGAGCTATCTGAAAAAATACAAGAATCCCCCACTTTTCTTCTGTGGCTCATCTTAGTGTCCTACTGTAAGCCAAACATTTGTGCACAATCAGACTTCTTTTTTTTGTCTGTTTTTCTTAATTCAACTCTGGTTGCTAATTACATGGTTTGTAAATGTATACTTGTTGAAGAGTTTCTGCTTTTGGCTTCCTAAAATTTCCAAAGCATTGCTAAACTGTTAGGTTTTGTAAAGATGATGGTTCAGAGATTCTTACCAGCCACTTGTTTTAAGGAGTGTTGGTTGCTTTGTCCTGGGCTGTCTGCATAGTGCTCAAATAGTGAAAAAGCACTGGGCACCTTTTCTAAAGAGAGAGTAGTATCCATTGCAGAAAGTAATCTATTTGGAAGAAAACACAAAGCGGTTCATATACATTCCTTGAGGCATCACATAGTTTTCCAAAAGCCAGAAGCAAATACCATGCAGCACACATCTCTCCAAATATTTCCCATTAACTTGATGACAACAGGCAAGGAGAAGCTGTGTCCCTGAGTTTGGACACTTAGAGCATAATTCAATAAACCCCTGTGATACAGGAGGGTTTAAGACTTACTAATACAGTGCCTTTAAAGCTCACAAACCTTAGAGCTGAACTGTAGCAGCTGATTCCAGAAACATAATGTAATACAGCTGATTCTACTTAGACAGTATTTTTAATTCTAAGGCAGAAGCAGCTTCAAGGAAATGAAAGATTTTTTTTTTTGAGGCAATTGAAATTTACCTTTCTTCTTTTCTTTTTTTTCAGCCACCAAAGTAGTTAATTATGTGTAAGGCAGAACAAATGTAAAATACTCTTTTTTTTTTTTTTTTTAAGAAAAGCCTGCATTGCTATATAGCTTTGTTCTTAAACATTTTAGCAAGTCAGGTATCATCAAAGCAAATTAATAATCCAAGACATGCACAAACCAGAACAGACTTAAATTTTAGTGTGTAAGTAAATGACTAATGACCAGGTATACAAGAAAGCCTTGGGAAGTTGCTGTGTCCCATTACAGCTGCTCTATCCTTATGCAATAAACTACAAGAAGGTATGTGGCTGCACTCTCACATCTTGACTTAGAACAGCTGGCTCCAAATTTATAGTCCTAATTCTGCAGATTAATAAGAACCATGAAAGTTTCCTATTCAACACATTCTTTTCAGACCACACTCCTGGGGGTGTAATTTGATGACAAAGTGGGACTCTCATGTCTTTGTTATACCCCAGCCCATGTCAGCATGTATATCCCTATGATAGCTGAGGCAGCAGTGAGAAGAGTGTGTTTGAGGAGCACTGAACAGCACCCAGGCCCCTTGAGAAAAGTCGTTGGTGGTAGTGAGGGCAAAGCTGATAGGAGGAGCCTGCAGACAGCCTGCCTCAGCATTTGTAGTTCACCATGGAATACTGGGGAATGCCGTGCCTGTAATCAAATACCTTTGTCACAAAGAATGGGTCTTGCCAAATTACACCCTTCAGGAAATCAAACATGGCAGAGAACTTTTTGCACCTGTATGTATTTACTGGTATGTGCAGACAGGCCAGGATGCAGATGTAATAAGGCACCAGCCTAATGACACACCCTGAATCAGGCAATGCTAATGAAGAGGCATGGGAAAACATCATCCTATCATCTCTTGGTAAGCTTTTGAAAACTACTTATCCCGCTTGTCTTTCTGGAATTGTGTTTAGAAATGTAGCTCAACAACCCCAGCCATGCGAGTGACACTGCATGACAACCTTTCAAAGGTCTGATAATACAGAACCAGTCTACGCAGAAAAGAACAGAACAGTCATGTCTAAGAGATGGAAGCATGGTCAAAATGGTTTTTAGTATATGTGTGTAAAAGTAACTACAAGGGGCATCTGTTTAACAATTTCAAATTGAGTGGCCCTTTTAAAATGCTACTTGTTTAACCGAACATGTGCAAAACACTTCAAAACCAGTCAGTTATGGCTATAAGTGTAAAACCTCTTTTCTAAATTTCATTAACTGTGAGGTTTATAAAGGTAGCTATGAATATTAGTAGTGGGTTTTCAAAGCTTGCTAATACTAAATGAAGCATCCAGCATGCCTAGTACTCACGACTGTGTACTTAACCCATACTCATATACCTTTTATTGAGTTCTTTAGATGACTAGAAGAGGGGGGAAAATGTATTAACAGTTTGAAAAAAACCCTGAAAATGCTGAAGAACTGCTTATCCACGAATCTTGCTGCTCTACACAGGCACAAAATACATGCAGCTTTACTGTCTTGAAATTGTCTGGGATGCTGCTTATTCACACCAGCAGAGAATTTGGTTCCTCAAGAATATTCCACTCCAAAGCTCTGGCTCAGCAAGCTATTACAGTCTAAGTCTGGTTTCATATTCCTAAGGGGTCAGTATTCAATATCAGTTTTACAGACTGAAGCACAGTCAAATACTTTCTTAAACCAAGACTTTCACAGACATAAATCACCTGCACACTAGGAACCCTAAAATCCAAATTCTGTCAGAAATCTCCTTAACAACTTCTTATTACTAGAAGCTAGGCGAGGTTTGTACTCCCGTGCTCCTTAAATCTTCAGGTGGCATTTCCTAGGTTGTGGACAGAAAGGTATGTGTCCTTTAGCACTAACAGAAAGAGGCAGGGAATCTAATAATCTTCACATTCCACAAGAAAAAAAAAAATCAGAGTGCAAAGTTATCTTTTTGCCAAAGCACTGATACAGTACCTCAATAAATAAGCTTGGGAAAATAAGCTATATATTTCTTCCAGTCGAAAACAGCCAGAGTAACACAGCATTCACTTGGTTACAGGATACAAAGACAGGGGCTGTTCAGTCTTGAGGAGACTGAGAGAGGATCTGATCAATGTCTGTAAACATCTGGAGGGTGGGTGTCAAGTGGAAGGGGCCAATCTCTTTTCAATGGTGCACAGTAATAAGACAAGGAACAATGGATACAAACTTGAACATAGAAGATTTCACTGCAACATGAGGAAAACTTCTTTACAGTGAGGGTGACAGAGCACTGGAACAGGTTGCCCAGGGGGGCTGTGGAGTCTCCTTCTCTGAAGACTTTCAAAGCCCACCTGGAAGCATTCCTGTGTGGACTACCCTAAGTGATCCTGCTTTTGGCAGAGCAGTTGGACCCTATAATCTCTGGAGGTCCCTTCCAACCCCTATCATTCTGTGATTCTGTGATTCTATAGCTTGAGCATGGGAGAAAGCTAAGTACTGCTCCACCATTTCTGTAGCTGCTGGTGTATGGGCTGCAGGGATTGTGTCTGGGAAGACGTTTTATTTTGTATGAATGATCAGACCTGAGAAAGTAATTTTAACTTTTCCTTTCTTGCATCCCAGTATAGCTGCTTTGCAACTCCCAGACTATGTACATTAGTCTGTACATCCCAGCCCCTTCAATGCTGCCAATCTACAGAGGAGAAAGTACTACAGCCTGCTTATGAACAGTGTAAGAACAATCCTGCAGCCCAAGAACAATCCTGGAGGACTCAGGCTGTTACTAATTAAGCTGCAAGACCCTCTGAAACCAGTTTATGATCCACCAGTGTAGCTTTTTACTACCAACCACTAGGTAACTGCAATAATGCAGATTCACAAGGGAGCTTTTTGAATCCAGAAAGTACCATTACAGACATGAATCTCGCATGTACACTCCCAAACCTAGCTCATTGTGGTGATTTAACCCCAGCCAGCAATAAATATTTATCACAGTCTCAGTAATTTCAGTACATACTGTCTGTGCCTGCTTATTAAAAAAAATAATCACACACACCAAAAAAACAAACAAAAAACCCCAAACCAAAACCAAACAAACCCACCTACAAAAACATCCAAAAAACCCAAGAAAATTGCCATAATCCAACAACAGCTCTGCTGTGGATAATTTTCCTCTAACAATTCTCCGTGGATAATTAATTCTAGATCAATAACCAAACTCTTACCCTTATTTTCACAAAATAGACAGAACAACCTTAATAGCATAGGTTACATTTTCATCCTGTGAATAGTCTTTGGAATTCCCTCTGAGCATTCACATGACAAAAGCAAATGATCCAGCAGTAGGTAAATAACTTACTCTCAGCCTAGATAAAGTATAAGTGCTTTCCTAACTGGTGTCATACAAGTTAGAGTATATAAGCTATCCTTGCTTACATTTAGGAAAGCGAATCCATCGATTTCTTCCATTTCTTTTACTGTTGCATCCAGAGTGTCCTTGGCTGAATCAACAGTTTGCTGGAAGTTCACCATTTGCTCATACAGGTACTCCATTTTCATCTTCTTTACTTCTTCAAAGTTCTCAGATTTCTCATCATATTGTGCTACCACTTTCTTAAGCATCTCTTCATTCTGCTTTTCCAATAACTCTGCATTTTTCTTACAGTTTTCCTGTAAATTGAAAATGGATATAAATTGATCTGCAGAATAAAATTACAACATTTGATGAATACACAGAAATGCTCAATTACCCATACATGAGCCATCTGCCAAAACTCCTTCTGGCATCCCGAAAATAAGGCAACTTTATTTCTGGAAGCAAGCTCATCTGGGAGAAACAATGCTGAAGCAATAGACTAATAGGTTAGGGGTTGTGGGGTTTGGTTGGTTGGTTGGTTTCTTTGTGGTTTTTGTGTGTGTTTGTTTAGGTGGTTGTTACCTTTTTCTTTGTTTTTTTAAACAACTGTTAGTGTTTAAAATTAAACTTTTGTAAACTGAGATGGGAAGTCTCAGTACAAAATAGCTAAAAATACCTGTTTTCAGCTGAAATTAATACAGTCCTCAAAGCTTAAGAACTTAGGCAATAAGAACTGGGAATTTATTTAAATGCTTCACACAGGATTCTAAATACACAAACACTGTGAGCTTTTTATAAAGCATAAACAAAATTAAGGGAACTTTTTCCTCCAGTGCTTGACATAATAATATGCAAAAACACCCCCAAGCCCCCAAAACTCACACCCAAACCCAACCGATTTTTTCTTTCCCTATACTTAATAACTTCCAGTGAGAGAAGTCAATTGCAGGACTGGAGAAACAGCCCATTTTAGTGGAAGCAACAACACTACAAAACCAGGCAACCACCTATTAGAAGTAATTTTAGCATATATTAAAAGTGATTTTCTAGAGGGAAAGAAAACTAGTGTGATAAAACACTGTACTTACCTCAACAGAGTTAAATAGTGATTCGATATCACTCACAAAATCCTCAATCTTTATTGACTTTTCTTCCACTGCTTTTAGCATTTCACTTAACTGATCCTGAAATTTAAAATATTTCAGTCACATAAGCATGATATTTTCTAAAGTTTTTACACACAGCTTAACTTAGGTTTGGTTTGGTGGTTTTATTTTTCCATGAGACACCATTGGAACATCTGCTAAATTAAGCTCAAGTATCACCCTGGATACAAATACAAGCACAGAAATAGCAACTTGAGCAGCCACAAAACCGTTTCCAAATCAAAAGAGGTGAGCTTAGTTTGACACAGTGCTGAGTGTTCGTACAAGTTGCTGAATGTTACAAATTCCAGTGCAGCTGTGCTAGAGTCTGAGGGTGCTCAGAGCCTCCTCAGGATCCTCAAGAGATCACAGGAATAAGCCCATTTAATTTAAAAAAAAAAAAAAAAAGTGAGAGAAAATAAGAAAAACCCAAGGAATGATGGAGGCATTTATGAGGCTAGTAGATTTTTGTGGCTAGTGCCACATTTTTTTTGAAACTAGAATTTTAAATATACTCCCTATACACCAGAATTCATCAAAATCACTGCCTGAGCTAGATGTGGAGGCAGAAGTCGTTCATGGGACAACAGGCATTAGAAAGGACTCAGAACTTTTTCTTAGTTCTTGACGTTTTGTGAAGAAAAGTTGGCCATCTGCTCAGGTGCAATTTATAAATCACAAAAATAGTTTCAATCATCTGGCATAAATCTAAAAGGACAGTTAACTTATTTTGGTAACAGCTTCCTATTATGGCAGACTTCTGCAGCTAGATCTGTTGCAAACCATCATATGACTTTCCATTAATTATAAATGTCACATTGGACTATACTATTGGAAGCTTTCTTCATAAATATTTAGCACAAGTCACCAAGATTCAGAGGCAAACTTCTGTTTGTCAAGATAACCTATAAATTCTGACAGATGCCATCCATAGCTCATTTAATTTACTGTGAAGTTACATTCCTACAATTAAAATTCAGGTGACAAGCATTTTCCTGTCTTAATGTTTTCTCAGTAATTACACAGAAATAACAAAAAGCATACAAATGCTATCTCAGAGTAAGCTGAGCCCTGAGTGCTAAAAATCACATGAAGCCAAACCTGTGTGGTAGCCAGATTTAATACTGGCTTCATGTCCATGACCCACAGCTAGGGAGTGATATCACGGGATGTTTATTTATGGCTTGAGTCATACAATGCAGGTACATTCAAGGGATGGCTGGAGTCTGTGACTCAATTACTGACTTAACTGGTGGCCAGCTATCACTTCTAAGTCAAGCATAAATGGCCAAAAGCAACTCTGGTGTCATGCATCTGCACACTATAGCGATAGTTTGAAAAAAAATGGTATTTGAAACTGCCACCTTGATGATCAAGATAATCAAGTCCAACCATTACGTAACTTATCCAAGTCTGGTGCTAAACCGTGTCCCTTAGCACCGCACATATGCATCCTTCAAAAATCCTGTTCTAGGTGATCCTGCTCTGGCAGGCAGGTTGGACTCAATTTTTCAAGGTACATTCCAGCTCTCCTTCTGTGGTTCTGATTTAACTGTTTCCCTGGGGAGCCAGTTCCAGTGTTTAATAACCTTTTCAGTGAAGAAGTTTCTTCTAATATCCAATCTAAACTTACCCTGCTGCAACTTAAGACAATTCTCTCCTATCACTTATTACTAGGGAGTAGATACCAACACCCACCTCCCAGCAACCACTTTTCACATAGAGAAAGCAACAATGTCTCCCCTCAGCCCTCTCTTCTCCAAACTAAACCACCCCAGTACCTTCAGCTGCTCCTCGTAAGACCTGTTCTCCAGATCCTTCACCAGCTTCATTGCCCTTTTCTGTACCCACTCCAGCACCTCCATGTCCTTCTTGTAGTGAAGGCCTCAAAATTTAACACAGTACTCAAGGTGTGGCCTCACCAGAGCAAGTGCAGTCCTGCTGGTCACACTATTCCTGATACGGGGAAGGATGCTGTTGGCCTCCTTGGCCACCTACGCACATTGTTGACTCATATTCACAATAACTTCCACAGAAATGCAAGCATTTACACTAGTATTGATAGCAAAGGACAAGGCTGCTGAAATGGAAGCACTTTCATCTCTCTTTTAGACAGAAGAAGTAGGACTTGCTAAACTCTTACCTGCACTAGAGCTAAAACAGTATTGGCACAAACTGATGCAAACTGAACAGAAAACTAAAAATGGGGTTTCAATAAAACTAGTGTAACACTGTGTAACTTGTCTAACGTCTTCAAAAACCAATACATGTAGCTGGGACAGGGAACAGTTTGTGATGATACTGTTTCCCACGTGTGGTGGTCTTAGGCTGTGCTTTTATAATTTAGCTGCAGATTTTGAGCAGAAAAGTAGAAAAATACAAATAAATCACTATTGGGTGTAAAAAGGAAAACAAAAGATCATTCTAAACAAATTCATTGGGCAAATATCTGAAATAAGACAAGCTGTACCATAACAATTCTTCCCATTTCCTTTTCTCTTCTGATCTTAGCTGTTTCTGCTTTGCTCAGGAGAGATAATGTACTTCTGGCTGGCCTTGAATAAGTCTAACCCACTGCTTTCTCTCTCCACTCCTCTCTCTCTCTCTCTCGGGACAGGGAGGTTTGGGGGGGGGCAGTGGAACAGCTCTGCCTAGTATTTTTGACCAGGGGAGTTTTCACATTGTTTGCTAAATGTAAATATCTGTATAATACTATAAATACTGTGTATTTTGTACATATTCATTGCATTCCATTGTAGAGTGTAGTTTTTGCTTGTAAATACAGCTTCATTCGCTTCTAACTGAATTGGTCTGGCAAAAAGTTAATGCTGGGGGGAAACTTCAACCCACCACACCACATGTGCAGTTTTCTGTACCATGTTGTGTAGAATGAGCTGCTGTTTCAAGAATCTTCCTTCCAAAGAAACTACACCCTTCCCTTTTATTCTCTACAGATAAAAAACACATCCAGAGTGACTCCCACACAGGCTGGAGAAGTAGACTCAGGTGAATTTCATGAGGCTCAACAAGGCCAGGTGCAAGGTCCTGCACCTGGGTAAGGGCAATCTTCCATACCAATACAGGCTGGGGGATGATGAGACTAAGAACACAAACCATATCCTGGGCTGCATCAAAAGAAGCGTGGCCAGCAGGTCAAGAGGTGATTCTGCCACTCTACTCTGCTCTGGTGAGACCTCACCTGGAGTACTGTGTCCAGCTCTGGAGTTCTCAACACAGGAAGAACATGGACCTGATGGAGCAGGTCTAGAGCAGAACCATGAAGATGATCAGAGGGTTGGAGCACCTCTCCTACAAAAGACAGGCTGAGAGAGGTAGTGTTATTCAGCCTGGAGAAGAGAAGACTGTGGGGAAACCTTATAGCAGCATTTCAATATCTGAGGGCATGTAGTGACAAAACAAGGGTCAATGGGTTTAAACCAGAGTAGGGTAGATTTAGACTGGACATTAAGAAGACACTCTTCACAAAGAGAGTAGTGGAATACTGGAACAGGTTGCCCAGAGAGGTGGTGGAGGCCCCATCCCTGGAGACATACCAGGTCAAACTTGATGGGACCCTGAGCTCACTCCAGGGAAGTTGGACAAGGTGACCTTTGAGGGTCCCTTCCAATCCAATGCATTCCCTGATTCTATGATTGTAAACCTGGACAAACTTACTCAAATAAGAAGGCCAAAGGATGTAAAGAGCAGTAACAGCTACATATAGACAAGGTTATTCAAATTCTGAAAAAAAATAAAAATATCAGTTTAGCAAGCCTTAACAGAGCAACCTCCCTCAAAGGTCTCTAACAGGCATTTATTTTATAGATACTGTAACTTAGACTTCAGACAGTTTTCTGAAGCCTCTCCTCTGTCAACACAGGAGGTTTGGAGGAATTAGCCTTAGTAGCTTCTTTCCCTCACCTGAATTAATTCTTACCTTCATCTTGGTTGCAGCATCATCCAGTGTTGTGACTTCGTGGTCTTTATGTTCTCCAAAAAGTTTGTCAATAGCAGATATTGGGCATTTGCAGTGGTAACAGTATGTGTCTGCTTGTCCTTTCTTTAATTCTCTTTGGGGGCTCTCAATTTGAGGAACGTTTGTTGCTGATTTATCAGGATACACTACCACAAAGCCTGAATCTTCAAGCTCAACAGGTGTTCTTTGCTCTGGCTCATTAACTAATTCATAACTATCACCAGCATGCTCAAAAGAGTACCTGTCTTCAAATAACAGCTCCTCATGTGTTAATTGAGATGATATTTCATCTTGCAAAAGTTCTTCTTGTGTAATCACGTCATAGTCCATTGATTCAGCAAGATCTTCATAAACATCAGGGTGCTGCTCCTCTCTTTGCAAGTCTAGCTTCTCTGTTTGCTGAATGGCAGGGATACAGGAAAGGTTTTCATGAGCAAACTGATCATCTTCAGTGTCTTCAACAGGGGTCTTGACATATGGGACATATTTTTCCATTTGAAGAGCAGCTGTTGTGTCATGCCATTCTTCCTGATTATCACCAGCTTCTTGATATGTAGCTCCCTGATAATCCACTGGTTCACTGTATGCTTCATGACTTGATTGCTCTGGCAACTCCTCAGTACTTTCTTCAGGTACATTTTCTTCTTCTCTTTGTTCAGTGGTATCAGTTCTTACATCTGAATGAATTACTCTGCTTCCAAAAGGAATGGCATGTATTGGTTTACAAATTGTTGCTTGAATGTCACTGTCAACCTGGATTTTCTCTCTCTCCATAACTCTTGTTTCTGGCAGAACGTCAGTTCTGACATGCCGAATGTCAACAGACCTCTGCTTGTGTTTGTCTTCTGAACTCAGAACTGAAATTCCTCCACTAAACGACTCATCGTCTGGTGTCTCATCCTTCAGAGGCCCTGTGGCCTTACTTGGAATTTCATCTTTGAGAATGTATTTTTCAAAATATATTCCTGTTCCATCATCTGTGTCTGAATTTCTGCTTGGAAAAGATGCATTAGATTTACCACTTTCCTCATCAGAAGGAGTCTCATCTTTAGTCTTTTCTCCTACTGCTTCTGCATACAGATCCTTGTATAAAAATGACAGAGCAGGTGGCTCCTCTAGAAGCTCTGGATTAACTGCAGCAACAGTGGTAGGGAACAGCAGAGATCGTTCCAATACTCCTTCTTCTGTATCAAAAAGTGGTGTCCCTGGTGACTTCTGTTCATCTTCTACATTTATAACCTTTTTACTGCTAGTATCAATTGATTTCTGCAGAGGTAATGGGTTTGGAACATCAGCATAGGACTGCATTTTGTTTTCTCCTTTCACAGTACCGTAGAAGACTTCATCCACATCCTCAAGAAAGGAGAACTCCTCTTCCAAAGTATCAACCTCAATGCTTTCTTTTAAAGACATGGCTTCTTCCACAGGTTCATTGGGATCTTCTACCACTGGGAATAACGAGTGTGGTCTTTCAAAATGTGGCTTGACTGGGGATTTGTCATCAATCAACGTATATTTTTCAAAATAATCCATATCAGCCATACCATTATTAGGATCCAACTCTGCATTGTCATCGTCTTCTGGCAACACGGGATTTTCTTGTTGCATTTCTCCAAGTTCCTCAACATCATCATTTTTAACCAATTCATTCATTTCATGGCTTGCAGGCTTTCCTAAGGGTGAACTTTCAGAAATGCTTGTGCTTGTTCCAGCAGCTGGGGCTCTATGACCATCATCACCTAATTTTCTATTAAATGAAATATTTGTTTCTAAGTATTCTAGTTTATCTGGCATGTGTTTGCTTTCTTCTTGATCAACAGAAGAAATACATTTAGGAGCATGAATATTGAGTATTTCATAACCTTCTGAAATGATATTAAATAGATCTTTCTGTTCAGTAGTCTCTGGAGCATGCTGACTGTCTTCCACAGTGCTCACATGATCCCTTTCTTCCTTCTCTCCTCTGAAGTAATGTGCAGGCACTTCAGAGACTTTGTCTGCCTCTGGATGTTGCATTGATTCCATATTTGTATGGGTTCCAATTCTAGTTTCATACTCTGGAGCTTTGTCTGGACCTTCATTATCTCCTGCCTGAGATGGTAAATCATGTCTTTGAGTTCTGTGAGTAGTGTCCAAGGACATTCCATCGGAAATTTTACTTGACGCTGAATGAGAAACACTAAACATATGTCCTTTATTTTTTGTAGCACCATGAACTGTAAGTTCTGTGCAATGGGTGTCTGGCATTTGCTTTGAATCAAAATCAGAAGTTTCATTTGGAGAAAGAGGAATTTCTTGCTCGTCTACCCCTGAAGCCCTTGCTGGACTAATTGATCGAGACTTTACCTCTTCTGCCAGCCAGCTAGCTAGCCCAAAAGATGGAATATCTGGATTATGCTTTTCATCAGAACTAGAGCTAAGGGGCTTCATCTCTTCTGAAGAAGGGCTCCCCCAGTCACCAGAACAATGCTGAGTTTTGTGTGTTGCAGTTTCATAAAATGGATCTGTTGACGCAGCTCCTGGATGCTCTAGGGATACATGCTTTTGGTCTGCAAAAGATTGTTGCATTTCAAGTCTCTCCTCTTGTTCAGTATAAACATTTGAAATTACATTAGATTGCTTTCCAACCATCCCTACTACATCAGATAAAGATGGTGGAATATTTTGGGTTTCTTCATAACCAGTGAAAACCGCTGATACTGACTTTTCAGTTGCAAATGAATCTGATGATGCTGCTTGCTGGTCTGCTACAGCAGTCATTCTTGACTCTGTAGTCACCAAACTTGGCACTGTTTGCACATCAAGTTGCATTTCTTGCTCACTCTGTTTAGTACTGAACTTGGAGGGACTACTTAGCTGGTCCAGCAAATTATTTTGATCTTGTTGCTTGTCTTGGTCTTGTGTGTGCTTTAGAGAGACACTCTCCAACTTTACTGTCTTCAAGCTTGCTGGTTTAGGTGAACACAACTGACTTTTTTGCACTTCTTTTTCATCATGTGGTGGAATTGTGTGTTTACTTTCTGATTGTGGAGACTGGGGAATGAGTGACTGCATGCTTTGCTTTTCTTGTTCTGCCAGGGATTCTGTGGGAACCGAATACTCAGAGGCTGGCTTTGAATAAGGTGCAATTCCTTGCTGAGATGTTTTATCAGCTGAATAAAATGGAATTGAAGATGCAGACTCCCATTTTAAAGGTACAGCTAAATAATCTTGACTTTCTAGATGTTCTTCTTTATCTGTAGAATATGATAAATTTAATTGTTCAGACCCTAATTCCGTAGCTCGGTGGAAGTAACACGGAGTCTGTTCTCTCTCTCTTTCAGGTAAAGTTACGTGTTCAGCCTCTAACCGTGCAGCCACAGGCAAATGTAAATTATCTTTTGTATTCTCTGCTTCTTTTCTTGCAAAAAAGAAATCTGACTCAGCTGGAGCAGTGTAAGTTAAATCTATGTGCTCAGGGGACAGGGTTCCAGACTTTGGACTTCCTTTTGGTTTTGTTTCAGAGACAGAATGGGAAACACCCAAAGGTGTCAGTTCAGTACGAGGTGAATATGGTTGAATTTTTTGGCTCCATCCTTCCTCAGTGGAAAAGGATAAATCTTGTTCAGTTTCCAACTGAGCAGTTAGAGATGAAGCAGCCCCAGTGTCTTGTTTCTCTGAACATCCTGCTCTCAGTGGGGCCATTTCACACTCTTCCGCTTTGTCCAAAGAACTTAATAAATCTGCTTGTTCAAAATCTAGCTGTGCACTTCCCTGCGTTTCTGTCCTGCCAAAGGTATATGATAGAGAACATGTTTCTGATTGTTCTGGTTCAACAATGGAGTCACTGAGTTTGCCAAAGGATTCCAAAAGCCCTGGCTGCTGTTCTTTGACAGGTTTTAAGTGCTCTGATTTGTCAGCTGGATAGGATAAACCCATTTCCTCCCCTTCTGCTTGTTCAGTTTTATGGTATTCTTGTTGACCAGTAGAATATGACAAATCTACATAGCTTGATTTCATCTGTGTAGCTTCCTCTTCTAGTTCTTTAACAGAGTAAGATACCTGTGGATGTTGCGATTCTGACAATACCATTTCTTGTTCATTTTTGCCAGAAGAGAACAAACCTGAATGTTTCAGTTCAGCTTGCACAGTGTTTATTTCATCTGGTTTACCAAGGGTGTATGTTAAATCTTGTTGCCCTAAGTCCATTTGTGTTGCTTCTTGTGAAAGTGCTTTGCAAATGGAGTATGATGAACTGGGAAGTTCTTTCTCTGGATGTTCAACCTCTGTTTGTGCTGGGTTTTGGCATT
Organism: Colaptes auratus; assembly: GCA_015227895.2. Taxonomy (NCBI): domain Eukaryota; kingdom Metazoa; phylum Chordata; class Aves; order Piciformes; family Picidae; genus Colaptes; species Colaptes auratus. Next base: position 36,119,357 of record CM026897.1, read on the forward strand.
CTGTTTTGCCAGCAAAATTCTCCAAGTCCTGATACACTTGAACAGTTTGTGGTTGCTTTGCATTCCCAGGGTAAGATGATAAATCTATTTGTCCTAACCCAGCTTGTGTTGTTTCTTGTAGCTGTGTTTTATCAGTAGAATATGATAAATCCGAATGCTTTGACTCCTGTTTTCCTGTTTCTTGTTTCTCTTTTTTGCCCTGGAATTCTGCTTCTAGTGGGGCCCTCTTTAGTTGTTCTGCTGTGACACAAGAGCTTGAAAGCAATGGCTGTTCTAATTTCAGGTGTACTGTTTCCTCTGGGTGTAATGTATAGCTTCCTCTCTCTTGTCTGACCTCCAGTTGTGCACTTTGTTTCAATTCACTAACAGAAGAGGACAAATTAGAGTGTGGTACATTGCCCATGGCATCATCTGTATGCTCAGACTCTGCTGAGGCAGCCCACAATGTCTTTGTTTTGACAGGAAAATGCAACAAGTCATGTTCTTCCAACTCTTGCTGTGCTGACTGATGAGGTTCTGCTTTGCCAAGAGAGAATGACAAATGTGTATGTTCCGGTTTTGCTTGGGAATTTTGTAGTTCTTCTCTTCTCTCCATGGAGCACTGCAGCTCAGGGTGTTCTGCTTGCATTTCTGTACTTTCACACTGCTCTTCTTTGCTGAGAGATGACAGAAAATCACTGGGATGTTCCTGCTCTGGTTGAATCTTTTCTTGTTCCTGTACCATGCTGGTGAAGTGCAATGATTCTGGATCCTTCAAATACACTTCAGCAGTTTGTGGATGCTGTGTTTCATCAATTGAACATGATAAATCCATTATTTCTGTCTCTGGTTGGATGATTTCATGATGCTCTAATCTGCCAGCAGATAAACCTAAATCCTTTGATTTCATATGTGCATATGCAGTTTCTTTTTCTGCCTCACTAACAGAATAAGATAACTGTGAACATCCCAATTTTGGCTGTGCTTTCTCACCTTGTACAGTGTCTTTGGAAGAATGTAAGAAGCCCAGCTGCTTGTCTTCAACAGTTTTTGCTTGTTCTGTTTTTCCAGGCCAGGAAGATGTATCTGGTTTTCCTAATGCCAGTTGCCTAGTTTCTTGTGTTTTACCAATGAAACATGATGAATCAGGTTGCTTTGGTTCTGGTTTTGCTATTTCACTTTGATTCAATTTTCCACTATGAGATGATGCATCTGGTGCTTCTAGTTTCTCTTTTGCAGCTTGTGGATGCTCTGCTCTGCTGAGAGGCTTTTCTTCATTAGGATGTCTCAAAGCTGTGTGCTCCATCCCCTGCTGCTCCACTTTATTGGTGGGGAAAGCCACGTCTACTTGGCCTAACTGCAGATGGGGAGGTGGGATTTGCTTTTTGTCGCATACATACAATGTAGCTGGCTCTTCCAACACCTGCTGGCTAGTTTCCTGCACTTGGGTGACTGAACACGCTGGATCTGAGTGTTTGGGTGTCAGCAGTGCAGTTTGCACAGGTACTGCAGTATGTTCCTGCCCTGCTTCTACCATTTCTGCTGCTGCTGTGTCTAGAGAATGGGCCAAATGTGGCCTTTCCACTTCTGGCTGAACTGTTTTCTGTTCTGCATTCCCAAATGGGTATGTTTGCTCTCTGTTGTCTTGCACTATTTGTTGCACCTCTGTGTTGTTTAGAGGATGTATCACAACAGTATGCTCTGCCTCTGATGTGACCTTTTCATCATCTGGCCTGTCAATGGAAACTGGTAAGTCTGGTTGTTTGAAGGCCTCCTGGGCATGTTTTAAGTGCTCTGTTTTACTAGGAGAATATGGTAACTTTCCTTGCTCTAACTTCTGTTTTGTGGCTTGATGCTGCTTTTCTCCACCAACAGAAATTTTTCTGTATTTCTGATCCAACAATACTATTTCTTGTTGGTTTGTGTCATCAGTGGAATGTGACAAATCAGGATACTTCATTTCCCTTGTTGCAACTTCTGGCTCATTTGCTTTGCCAGGGGAATATGTCAAATCTGGATGCTTTGACTCTATTTGTGCAGTTGCTGGGGTTGCTCTTTTTCTGGACACTTTAGGTAGTTCTTGATGTTTAGACTCAACATTTTGGGTTGTTTGTTCTTCATCTTTACCAAAGGAAAATGATAAACCTGGATATTTTGAATCCAATTGTGAAGTTTCTTGATGGTTTGTCTGGCCATCAGACCATGATAAATGTGAGTAGTTAGATTCCACTTCCATACTTTCATGTTGTGCTGCTTCACCCAGGACTTCTGATTGTTGTGTTTCTCCCATGGAGTATGAAAATTCTGTATGTCCTGACTCCTGCTCTACAATGTCATCTGGTTTTGCTTTACTACTGTTCCGTGGAAAATCTGGTTGTTCCATTACCGGTGTAGTCTCTTCTTCCGTCAAAAGAAATGGTAACATTGGATGTTGTTGTTCAGCTTCTGAACTCATTTTCATTTCCAACGGAGCTTCTCTTCCACTGGAAGACAAAACTGTTTGGTCCATCTCTAAATTCACTGTTTCCTGTTGCTCTGTTTTGTCCATATGATGTGAAAGAAACAATTGCTCTGATCCATGTTGTACCACTTCCTCCTGCACTTCCTTACTTACATAAAATGCCTGTTCAAGATATGCTGGCTCTGTTTGCATTTCTTCTTGTATTTGACCACTGAAAGAACATGGCAAAGACAGATGCACCAACTCTGGCCGAGCTATTTCTTGCTGTGCCAAATTAACTTGGTCTGTGACCTGTGGTTTTTCTTCCCCCCATGTTTCTGACAAATCTGAACACTCCATTGGCATAGCTTTGTGTTGGTTTGTTTCCTGCTGTTCCTGTTCAATCTCCCTTTGTATTGTATCTTCTTGTCCCATTCTGCCAAAGGAATACGATATACCTGGTTTGGCCACATCCGGTAACAGTGTTTCCTGTTGCTGACTACCGGCAGCAGAAGAGGGAAGCAACTGTTCCTGCTCAATTTGTATCATTTCCCAGGGCTTTGCTCTGTCAATTGCATGTGAGGACCCCCCTGAATCTACTCTTTCTTGCATTACTTTTTCAGTGGTAAATGAGAAATCCTTATTTTCTGAAGATAGTTGCCCACAGTCATGTTGCTCTGCTTCACTAACAAAATGTGATAGCTCTGGAACTTCTAACTTTGTTTGTACAGCTTCGTGTGCTGTTTCTTCCTGGGAATACAGTGAGTCTGTTTGTTTCAACTTGGGTTTCAGTGTTTCCTGTTGTTCAGTTTCGCCAGCCGAGTATGGTGTCTCTGGCTGTTCTGCTCTCCTCTGTGAGGTTTCATATTGCTGTTCTTTTCTAGTAAAATGTGACAAAACTGGATGCTCTGACTGCATCTGAGTAGTTTCTTCTTGCACACCCTTCACATGGGAATATAGCTTATCTCCCTGTTGTGAATCCTGCTGTACAGGCTGCAGCTGTTCTCTGTTGTCACCAAAATTTTCCAGATCTGGTTGTGCCGATTCTTGCTGCTTTCTTTTATTTGTGCAATATGGTAAATCTGAGTGTGCTGTTTCCATGTACATGGTTTGCTGTGTGTCATCTCTCCTGGTGGAACCAAATGTATCTGGATGTGCCAAATGGAGTTCTGTAGTGTTTTCTTTCTCTGCTTCTATCAAACATGATAAAGGAACTCTAGCAAGCTCTGCTGTTTCTTCTTTTTCAGTTTCTTCAGGGGAATAAGACTCTGACTGTTCCAGTTCAAAAGGAATATATTTTTGTTTTTCTCTTTCTTCCCTGGAAAACAAAAATTCCTGACATTCCATTTCCAGCTGTGCACTTTCCAATTCACCCACTTCTTCTCTGGATAAAGAAAGGTCTGGATGACCCCTCTCCAGCTGTGCAGTCTCTGATTGCACCATTTCTTCTCTGGAATATGAGAAAGCTCGATTCTTCATCTCCACCTGTGCATTCTCCAATTCTCCTGTATTTTCCTTGGGAAAAAAATCCAGATGCTCTTTCTCCAGTTGTGAACTCTCTGATACCTCTGTTTCTTCCATGGAACAAGAGAAATCTGGCTGCTCTGTCTCCAGTTGGGTACTCTCCAGCTCTTCTCTTTCTTTCATGGAAAAAAGCAGTTCTGGACGTTCTTTCTCCAGTTGTGAACTTTCTGATACTTCTGTCTCTTCCATGGAATGTGAGAAATCTGACTGCTCAGTCTCCAGCTGGGTACTCTCCAGTTCCCCTCTTTCTTCTGTGGAAAAAAGCAGTTCTGGATGTTCTTTCTCCTGTTGTGAACTCTCTGATAGCTCTTTTTCTTCCATGGAATATGAGAAATCTGGCTGCTCTGCCTTCAGTTGGGTACTCTCCAGTTCTTCTCTTTCTCTTTCTTTCATGGAAAAAAGCAGTTCTGGATATTCTTTCTCCTGTTGTGAACTCTCTGATTCCTCTACTTCTTCTCTGGAATATGAGAAATCTGGCTGCTCTGCCTCCAGTTGGGTACTCTCCAGCTCTTCTCTTTCTTTCATGGAAAAAAGCAGTTCTGGATGTTCTTTCTCCAGTTGTGAACTTTCTGATACTTCTGTCTCTTCCACAGAATATGAGAAATCTGACTGCCCTGCCTCCAGCTGGGTACTCTCCAGTTCTTCTCTTTCTTCTGTGGAAAAAAGCAGTTCTGGATATTCTTTCTCCTGTTGTGAACTCTCTGATTCCTCTACTTCTTCTCTGGAATATGAGAAATCTGGCTGCTCTGTCTCCAGTTGGGTACTCTCCAGTTCTTCTCTTTCTTTCATGGAAAAAAGCAGTTCTGGATGTTCTTTCCCCAGTTTTGAACTCTCTGATTCCTCTACTTCTTCTCTGGAATAAGAGAAATCTGGCTGCTCTGTCTCCAGTTGGGTACTCTCCAGCTCTTCTCTTTCTTTCATGGAAAAAAGCAGTTCTGGATGTTCTTTCTCCATTTGTGAACTCTCTGATTCCTCTACTTCTTCTCTGGAATAAGAGAAATCTGGCTGCTCTGTCTCCAGTTGGGTACTCTCCAGCTCTTCTCTTTCTTTCATGGAAAAAAGCAGTTCTGGATGTTCTTTCTCCTGTTGTGAAGTTTCTGAAACTTCTGTCTCTTCCATGGAATGTGAGAAATCTGACTGCTTGGTCTCCAGTTGGGCACTCTCCAATTCCCCTCTTTCTTCTGTGGAAAAAAGCAGTTCTGGATATTCTTTCTCCAGTTGTGAACTCTCTGATAGCTCTTTTTCTTCCATGGAATATGAGAAATCTGGCTGCTCTGCCTCCAGTTGGGTACTCTCCAGTTCTTCTCTCTCTCTCATGGAAAAAAGCAGTTCTGGATATTCTTTCTCCAGTTGTGAAGTCTCTGATTCCTCTACTTCTTCTCTGGAATATGAGAAATCTGGCTGCTCTGCTTCCAGATAGGTATGCTCCAATGCCTCCATTTCTTTCCTGGCATATAAGAAATCTGGATGTTCTGTGTCTAGTTGTTCACTTTCTGGTTCCTCCATTTCTCCCCTTGAAAATGAAAAGTCTGGATGCTCCATCTCCATCTGTACACCCTCCAATTCCTCTGTTTCATCCTTGAAAAATGAGAAGTCTGGATGCTCTATCTCCAGCTGTGTTCTCTCTGACTGTCCAATTTCTTCACTAGAATATGAGAAATCTGGGTGCTCCATCTCCATTTGTGCATTCTCTGTTTGCTTATTTTTTCCATTGGAAAGACTAGAGTGATCCAAACCTATAGTTTTATATGTAGCTGAAGTTTCCCAAGTTTCTTCTGTTTCTGTGCGAGTAGGGTAGGAAATGCCAAAATATTTTGAATCTGTCTTTTCTGGGATAGATGAATTTAGTTTAATTCCTTGCTCCCCTGTTTCCTGAAATGAGGAGGACAAGTCCTGTCTGGACTTTATTTGTTTCTCTGAGTGAGCATTTTGGATTTCCTGTGGTGAGCTCTGTTGACTCTCCTCTGTGTTTGAAGAATGGAATAGACCTGAATGGCCAGTTTCTGTCAGTGCATTTGAAGAGTGATGTTCAGCTTCTTGCTTCTCTGGTTCATCTACAGAATGTGGTAAAAGCAGATGTTCGAACTTAGATTGTGCAGTTTCTGAAGTCTGAGGAAGAATATCCTCCTGTCTTGCTTCAGACAGAGTGGAAGATTTGGATTTAGCTGATGGAGTACTAGGTAAGGAAGGCTGAACTGCTGACTTTTGTGCATCCCTCTCAGGATGTTCTGCCACGGATGCTGTAGGCAAACTAGTTTGGATATTTTCTTTCTTTAATTCATTAACCAAATCTGCTGAAATAGACTGTGGTGTAGAACTGGGGTGCATTTCCTGCTCCTTTGGTTCATTAAGATGATCCGGTGCAGTTAGTAGGGATTCATCTCGTTCCTTGTTTGAATTTTCAGCTGAGGGAAGTGGCAGCTGTTTCTCTGATTTATCATCAGACTCTAGTGAAATGGAGGGGGTTTGCTCTGTTATTGACCTTTTGTCCACAGGTGAATTACTTTGCTGCTTCCTGGCTTCCTCAGGAGGACAGGACTTCAGTGAATGTCCTGACACCTGCTTCAGATTCTCCAAAAGAGATAGTCCATCTTTTTGTTCTTCATGTTGAAGAGTTGCTTCTGCACCTGAGCTTGAAGATGTATGTGGTTTATCTTTTGTTTTCATGGGTTTAATATTTTCAGATGAAACATCACCTTTATTAGTAAGCCATTTTTCAAGAGGTGGTGTTGGTGAAGAGTAGCCTTGATTTGCATGTGCTGTGGGTTGTCTTTGCCCTCTCCTTCTCTGTGATGGTGTTTCAAGATTTCTATCTAGTGCTTTCGGGAAAGATTTTAGATGTGTCGCTTGTGAAAGTGACTTGAACTTCTGCAATCTTTCTTTTACTGATGTTTCAAGGAACTGTTCAGTGTCTCCTGAAACTGAGCTACTTCTCTGGATTTTGTTTTTGTCCAATGTTTCAGGCGCTGGCTCAGTCCCTCCAAAAATTGAGTTGAACAGCTGGATTCTAGCTTGTACTGGTCCTCCAAGGATTGGCCCTACTTTTCTCAGCCTGCTTTCTCTAAATATTGATCTTATAGGAGCACGTTTTACTGGCTCTTCCATGATGTTCTCTAGATCTTCTTTGTCATCCAACATTTCTTCATCTGCATCTTCTGCTTCCACTTCTTCAACATTCAACACGGAGGCCTGCACATCGCCTAGAACAGTTCTTGGTTCTTGCCTCTGCATGCCAGAAGAGTCTCGTTTTTTATTGCCCTGACCTCCCTTCAGGCTTGTAGCCACCGGTACCCTATTTGCAGGTTTGCGCTTCCTTTTCCGAACAATCTTGCCTTCATCCATAATGAAGACTACTTTTCCTGGAGGAGAACCTACCGGTGAGCTTTCCATGCTGTAAAGATCAGAAGTTGTACTAGTTTCTGAGGCCCAGGGTGTAGAACATCTACTTGAGCTGGTTTCCCAGGTTATCCCACTGTCTTCACTTTGAACTGTTACCATGGAAAAGGAAGGGTTAGTCATGATGTACTGCAGCTTGGGTTTCACATCTTCACTTTGGATAAGATCTTTTAAACTAAAACCAAAAACAAACAAACAAACAAAAAGAAGGGAAAAAAAAACAACTATAAAAACACAGAACTGATTAAACTATTGCAGTTTTAAAAGTCTGAATTTTTGCACTAAAGAAAAATACTTTTCAAAGTTGTAAAAATACTGCATGTGCATGCACTTTAAAACACAAGGATAAGCAAGGTCATATTTCATCTGAAAAATGTGTTTTATTTGTTAAAGCTGCATGTTGCAAGGTTAGTTTAATGAAGGGGAGGTGTTTAAATGCTCTTGACAATGCCGGAAAAAGAGTCTTTGATCTGGCCTTTCTTTGCCAGCATGGGGTCATTCTCCAGTGCGTGGTTATCTCACAACATAATGTCAGCCTTGCCTTAAACACTTACAAGATAACTGCCAGCATTTTAATAGCACCCACACTTGCTTTGCCCAAGTGTAAATGATTATACAATGCTCAGAGGAGCAGGAAATATATTCACTAGTTTGTTACCATCTTCTCATGTGGTTCATCCTCTAAGCACTCTACATATTTAACAAAGCAATTTGGAATACATTGAACAATCAAAACATACTGAGCCCTTCTCAGCTGTAATAACAATGTTTTATAAAGCTAACTTTATACCTTGTAATATGTAATCAGTACTCTATCATATGCTGCAATCAAATCATCTATCAGTTTAAAAAAAAATGCTGGGGAAACTTTGGGGGGAGAAAAATAAACACAACAACCAGTCTTAGAAATAAAAGTGTAGGGAAAAGAAGAAGCAATTAAAGTAAATTATTTTCTTCAAGAAAGTATTTTTAGTGTTGAGATAGTTATTCCAAAGCACTCATAGGAAAAAGTAATCAAAACACTCAAACTCAGTATTTCTTGAGTAGACAATAGTTCATTTAGAGGAGTCATATTAGTAGCTGATGGAAAGAGAGGCAGAGTATCTGCCAGCAAAGGCAGAAGCATCAGTAGAGCAGAAGTAGCGAAGTCTCTGTCATTCCCATGGAAGGATGGAAACCTTCAGCCATACAATGTCACACTTCCACTGGACAGGGCAAAGGGTTACTTTCCCGATGATTAGGATAAAGGACCCCTTTAGCAAGAGTGAAGAAATCTGCCTCCTGGCCATGGGATTGGAGAAGCAGAATATGTCTGATCTACCAGCCAACAGAAAAAGGGAGGTGATCATTCCCCTGTACTCAGCACTCATGAGGCCACGCCTCAAGTATTGTGTTAAGTTCTGGGACCCTCACTATAGGAAGGATATTGAGGCACTAGAGTGTGTCCAGAGAAAGGCAGAGGCTCCTGAACGGCCTGCTTCACATGGCCTATGAGGAGAGTCTAAGCTTGGGTTGTTCAGTCTACAGAAAAGGAGGCTGAGGGGAGACCTGATTGCTCTACAATTACCTGAAGGGAGGTTGGCGTGAGGAAGGGACAGCCTCTTCTCTTTGGTGTCAAGTGACAGGTCTAGAGGAAATGGTTTCAAGCTGTGCCAGGGAAGGTTTAGGCTGAATGTTAGGAAATATTTCTTCACTGAAAGGGTTCTCGAACACTGGAATGGTCTGCCCAGGGCAGTGTTGGAGTCACCATCCCTGGGGGTGTTTAAGTACTATGTGGACCAAGTGCTTAGGGTCATGGTTTAGTGTCAGTCCTTCAGTGTTGGCTTGAGCATTGGACTGGATGATCTATGAAGTCTCTTCCTACCACATATTCAGTGATACTGTCACAGGCTGCAACAGAAGGCAAAGGTCTTTGGAGAAGGAGAGGAGAAAATCCTGACCAAAGTCATAATCTCTTCAACAAGGAAACTTTCTGAAACATAAGGGGTTTGTGAAGGGCACTTGGCAAAACTATGTATCACCTACTGGGAACAAAAAGTTAATCCTGATAGTAGCAGTGTTTGCCTTAGTTTACCATGAGTTTGCTGTCCAGCACCTATTACTCTGCATTTCCTAGGGCTGTAACGCATCCATCTCTCTCTTCAGGGTAAGAGAATTAGGAATTACAGGAAGTCACCATTTTAAATTCAGTCTTGTTAACCCACTGCTAACTTCCTTCATTGCTAAAGACGCTCCCTCTGGCAATAAGGTGGCTCAAGTATCTTTCCAAATGAAAAAAATTAATTACCTAAAAGCAATAGGACAGCTGCCTGCTCCTCTAAAAAGCTGATTTTTATTAAGACAAAACAAGGAGCCAGGAGCTGCGCCCATCTCATACATTTTATTCCATTCCCAAGACTTGCAAATGTCTAGGAAGGGACACAACCTGCTGTGGTGCTGGTCTCTTTTCCAGATCAGGTTGCCACATGGGCAGGTGGCATTTCTTGTGGCAGCTTTAAATGCTGCTTGAGGAATCACAGTCCTTCCATATCCCAGAGGTCTGCCTTCTTCTTGCAGTCAAGATTGCATGTGGACAGAGAACAGGTCTTGAACAAACACTTTAGTCTGGGTGGGAGACTTCCCTTACACAGTGATTTAACCACTTTGCTGATACCTAATGGGGAGCCTTCCTGAAACCTAAGCATTATTTTAGATCCAAACTGCAATGTAGACCTTTATCAAGGATCCACTTAATACTGTCTAAATGTCTGAAGAGGAACAAAACATAGAGTGCCCAGCTGCAGCTGCCATCAGGGGCCCGGATGTGCAGTGGGGCTGTGAGATGCTCTGCTCTCTGTGCATATGCCCCCACCTCGACGTTTCATCGTGTTCAACTGCTTCTAGCGTCCTGTTACTCGAACCTCTCCTTCCCACCATCTTGTCATCCCCATGCATATGGCTGCAGCCAGCAGGAGACAAATGGCCCTGCCCACCCCTTCCACTCAGGTCGAAGGCTGGTGCTACTTCATCTAGGAAACTAAAATCATGCACTTATTCACCACATTTCTCTGCTTTGAGGAGGATATGCAAACAAATTTTCCTTGAGAAGACAAATCCTCAGCACTCCCCTTCCCACCCCTTCTTTCTGACTACCCCATTCATTATCAATCTACTTTGCACTCCTGGATGCTGCAGCATCCCCTCTGTGATAGGCAGCCCCCTTCTCTGCTCTCCTTATCTTTTCATATGTTTCATGAATCATTCTAAGCTAGACTTGGTCGTAAAGGTTCTAGACTTCTGATCTTCTGCTGGAAGGACTGTTTACTTAGATTTAAGGGGGGAAAAAACCCAAAACCCAACAAAACATTTAAAAATTAATTCCAGAACTCCAGGACTTCCTCCCCATTTACTGGTCTTAAGTCACTACTAAATGAATACGTGAACTGAGTGCCATACTCATTTTAGGCAAATGAGCCACCTGAAAACACATATAAAGTTGCTGCAGACATTTTTATGGAACTCTGCACACAGACACATCCAGAGACCTACAAACTGCAGAAAATCGGCCAGGAATGGTCCAACAAACAGAAGTGTGTCAGAGAAGCTCCATCATCTCTCAAGACTTTTAAAACATGCCTGGCTGTCACCCCGTGCAATCTGCTCTAGGTGAACCTGCTCTGGCAGGGCAGTTGGACTAGATAATCTCCAGAGGTCCCTTCCAACCCCTATAATTCTGTGATTCTGTAGTTGTGAAGAGATACAGATATTACAGTTGCTATGTAAACCAGTAATAGTTAGAATTAATTCTAAATGTTGCCAACACAAAAATTAAAAGCTATTAACTGCATACTAATTTTTGCCATAAAACATTGTCAAAACATTTTCCCTGTTTAGATGATTACTTCTGAATGGAACTGGAAACAAAAGACATGTGCCACAATCCATCTGTCTCAGACTGCAAAGCATCTAAAGGCAAGAAAATATTGCATGAATTCTCTGAAGATCAGTGGGTTATTTATGCTGACTAGAATAGAATATAATAAACCAGGTTGGAAGAGACCTTCAAGATCATCATGTCCAATCTATCACCCAACCCACTTAATCGACTAAACCATGCAACCAAGCACCCTATCAAGTCTCCTCCTCAACACGTCCAATGATGGTGACTCCACCACCTCCACGGGCAGCCCATTCCAATGGGCAATCACTCTCTTTGTAGAGAACTTCTTCCTAACATCCAGTCTAAACCTCCCCATGCGCAGCTTGAGACTGTGTCCTCTTGTTCTAGTGCTGGTTTCCTGGGAGAGGAGACCAACCCCCACCTGGCTACAACCTCCCATCAGGTAGTTGTGGACAGCAATAAGGTCACCCCTGAGTATCCTCTTCTCCAGGTTAAGCAACCCCAGCTCCCTGAGCCTCTCCTCACAGGGCTTGTGTTGCAAAACCCTGACCAACTTTGTTGCCCTTCGCTGGACACGTTCCAGCAAGTCAACATCCTTCCTAAACTGAGGGGCCCAGAACTGGACACAGTACTCAAGGTGCGGCCTAACCAGTGCAGTGTACAGGGGCAGAATGACCTCCCTGCTCCTGCTGGCCACACTGTTCCTGATGCAGGCCAGGATGCCATTGGCCCTCTTGGCCACCTGGGCACACTGCAGGCTCATATTCAGCCTACCACCAACCAGTATCCCCAGGTCCCTCTCTGCCTGGCTGCTCTCCAGCCACTCTGACCCCAGCCTGTAGCACTGCATGGGGTTGTTGTGGCCAACGTACAGAACTCGGCACTTGGATGTGTCATCCCATTTTTATAATGGGTTCTGACACTCAAGGCTAGCCTCATTACTTTTGCATTAAAATCTGTGTTAAGGAAACCAAGATTTAAAGATTACATTAAAAATTGTAGTAAGATGTGAGCCCCAATTTTTTCTGCTTTTTTTGGTGCATGCATCATAATTCTAGGACATGTCATAAGCTCTGCTGCAGGTTTTGTAATTTTATTCCAAAGCGTGTGGAAGTGGAATGTGTTGGTCAAGGCTCAAGGTTGGTGCCCCAGAGGAATGCCAAGGTTCTTCTGCCTTTTTCACATAGGCACTTACTGACCTTGGGCCAGCCCTCTTGCTGCATAACAAAGTAGGCATGAGGGTCTTTAGCATGCTTGAAAGGTCGAAATGAGAGCCAATGGGGATTTTTCTGACTGACTGCAACATTGCACAGCCAGGTGCTGTTCAACTACATGCAGAGGAGGAAGACAAAAGCAACAGAGAGCTTGGGGTTGCTAAAAATAAACCAATGACAGCAGGGTCCAGAACAGGCTGCCTTCAGCCAAGTTTGCATATTGGTTACACCACCTTCTAAGCTACGTTTGCAAAACACACATACACAAAAAATCTGTTCTGCTACAGGGGCTTGAAAACCTATTTGTCAACAAATAATTAGCTTGCAGCCCGAGTAAGTATGTCCCAGAGGTTCAGCCTGGCTGTTCTTGCTTAGCCAGCGCCCTGAGTTCTGCCCAGGCACTCAGCACAGGAGAAGGCCTTAAGGTCAACCATTAGGCTGACATTTGCAACAACAAAAATTAAGCCATAAAAGAGACAGTTTTATTTAACTTTGCTAAGCTATTGCTGAACACTTGGTGCAGTTACCATATCTGTGCCAATTTCAGAATGTCTCCTTTAACCTAATTAAAATAATCAAATGGATTTAGATACACAGTTACTACAGAACACAGCTGTTAAAAATCCTCTCCAGTAGGCTCCAACCTCTCTAATGATGAAGATGGCTAAGGACAAATAAGCTCTGCAGTGGTTGTTATAACTGAGAGCTAAAGGGAGCGGGTTCTGTGATTTAATTAATTGGTAAGATGCGGTGCCCAGGTTTGCATTGTGAAGGCTGCCAGACAGAAGTGACACCCAGCTGCAGGGTAGTCCCAACAGGCACCAATGGAGGGGCCATCCTCCCAGCACCAGCAGTAAACAACTGCAAGGCTACATGGATTTCCATCACTTTTCCTTTGAAGTTATCCAGTCCCACTTGCATTTTACAATTTGAGCTTTATTATCAAACCATTTAATTGCAGATTCCTCTAAAAAATATCCAGTTAGTTGTGTTTTATCTGCCTGCAGTCGGTAGCTCCATTCCAACTACTTCAGCTGGTTTTCTAACAGGGCTGCATGCATGTGCAAGCAGTGTTTATCAGCACGTAACTTCTCTCTCTGCCAGTATGGGACTGAAGAGTCCAACACCTCCCTTGGAAGAAAAGCAGCACTACACTCTGGGAGTCTTTCCCCACTTATTTGAAAAACTGCCTCTCTTTTCACTCTGCAAGATTTTTCTACAGTCCTGGGCTACATTTTGCTGTTTGATTTTCATTCTCACAGCACTAGGGTTGGGTTAAACTGCCCAGAGACCCATGACCTCTCTTCCACCATCCTTTCCTTTCCTAGTGACCCTCAGCAATGTCAAAAAGTGCTTTGAACCATGATACAGCCAGAGTGGTTTGTGAACATAGAACAACTCCACAACACTGAGGTATTAGGAACTGCATGACCCAAATTACTTGGAACTTATTTCTATAATACCTTAAATTATCAACATGAAGGTATTTGGGTCTTCCTGCAGCACTATTTAGCACTCAAGCTAAATAGACTTTGCTCAAGACAAGGAAGAAATCTTGCCACCCATGATGGGCAGATGACCCTCAGGCCTCATGGTGTGTTTTTCAAACCAGCACTGCTGGCAGGCTTGGAGGAGTGCATCCATATGGATCAGGTTGCAGACGCCTCTGCATCCTGCGTAGGACCAGGACCATGCGCTGGGCAACAGGCCACTGTCTTGCTTGTTATTTTCCTGAGGTTGGAGTGCAATGTTAGAACCATAAACTGTTTCTGTGCAAAAGTTATTATGAAAAACAAAACAACAAACCCCAAAGTGACAAAATATTCCTCATTCCACCCCAAAAATCAGCCAGATAAATTGTGACTGGCAGTAGAAAGCATGTACAAGTTTTTCCTTTTTTAGGGACGAAGGGACTGCAGTGGGAGGGACAAATGGGAAAGAAGAAAGGGCTGTAAGATGGGACAAGTTTCAATGTGCTGTAATAAGTCTTGACAATTTTCTCCCAGAGAAGCAAATCTGCAGAGCATTTAAGAACGATATGTGACGAAGAGTCAGCCAGAAAAGAGAGAAGCAGCGCGAGATGCCACTTGAGCTGGCATGCCAGAGGATCTTTAAATAGAAAAGCTCTTAGGGAACTCAGGGCAAGCACTTAACTGCACAAAACCTAGTCAGAGTCATACCCATTTGAAAACCCCACCATTACCAGACCCTCCCTCCCTGATTCTATCTGTGGCAGGTGGGGAAGACAAGGGGTAAAGGGACTAAAGCCAGAACTGGGCCCCCCCTGGCACCCTCCTGGATTGGTGCTTTGGGATGCAGCTACCATCTCCCAAGGAGATTTTGTGTCCCTGGGGGGAAACAGTACCTATTAGTCAGCTCTTCTGCTTCTTCTGGGCCCACAGCTGCCTCCTCATCCTCCTCCTCTTCTTCTTCCTCTTCTTCTTCTTCTTCCTCTTCTTCATCCTCTACAAAGGACGACGTCTCAGATGCCCTGTCACACTCAGCACCGTGGTACCCCTCCATGCTCTTCCCTGCTCAGGCTCTTGCCAGTGATTTTTACCTCCGACCCTGTCCTCCCCAGGGTTGCCTGAAGCAACTGTCATCCCCAGCAGCTCTCACTTCTCCTGACTCAGGGCGGTCTTTAAATAGAAGGCAGCAAAGTTACAGCACCGAGTCACTGCTGGTCCTACCCTGTGTGCTAGCACCAATCAGGTACCAGGACACATGGCAAAATCTGGCTCGCCCCCTTCACCTGCCCACCACTGCTGCAGAAGTATTTTCACAGCAGAGATGTGGCAGCCAGGCAGTGGCTGGCAGAAAGGGGTTCCAGTCCTATCAAACCTTCCCACGCCACCTCTATCAAATTTGGGGTGTATGACACAGATGAAGCAGGACATTCCTTGTGGCCCCGAGGAAAAAAGAAAGAAAAAAAAATGCATTTAGTATGTTAAAAAGTGAGTTCCATGCCCAAACACACCCAGAATGTGTGGAAACTTCAACTGGAGTGGTCAAATAAAATTACTAGTGATAAGCCTAGGACACACGCCTTTAACAATTAATACCATCCTGTAAGAGCTATTAGATGCACTGCAGTTTTTAACAACATCACTGAATCACAGAATGTTAGTGGTTGGTAGGGACCTTGAAAGATTGAGTTCAACCCCCAATCTAGAGTAGGTCACACAGGAATATATCCAGGCAGGTTTTGAAAGTCACCAGATAGGAAGCCTCTGCAGCCTGTCTGGGCAGCCTGTTCCAGTGCTCTGTCACCCTCACAGTGAAAAAAAGTTTTTGTTGTGTGTTCACATGGAAGCTCCTAGGCTCCAGGGTGCACCCACTGCAACCTCTCCTACCATTGGATGTCACTGAGAACAGCCTGGCTCCCTCCTCCCAACACTTGCTCTTCACATATTTATAAACATTAATGAGGTCACCCCTCAGTCTCCTCTTCTCCTAGCTAACAGACCCAGCTCCCTCAGCCTTCCCTCGTAAGGGAGATGTTCCACTCCATTAATCATCTTTGTGGCTCTGCACTGGACTCTGTCAAGCAGTTCCCGGTCCCTATTATCTGAAACTCCAAATCTGTTGATGTGTTAAATCACAAGACACATCAAATTTCCTCTTTGAATAGACTTGAAGCAATTTTAATGTAAAGCAAAGGCAAACTATGTTAACATATTTACCGTTTATTATTCTCCATTTCACAGGAAACACAGTGCTCTTCACAGACAAAATGGAAGTACTTCCAATGTGTACTAGTCAAAATAAAATTATAAATTAAAATTAAAAATATATTTTTAGAAGAGGTGGAGTTGCACTGAAACTCAGATTCTAACTGAAAACTTCTCATTTATTTCAGATATAAAACAGGGTATACACATTGTAACTAATTATCTTTTTTTCTTCTTCTCTTTTCCTTCCAATACATAGCTGGTTATAAATCAGGCAGGCAAACTCTTCCATGTGTTTTAAGTACAGGGAAAAAAAAACCAACCAGGTATTTCTGAGTACAAGCCTTCTCTGCAATGCTACCTTCAAATTCAACCGACCTATTCATTTGAAGTAAAATATTTTCTAAGTAAAATATTTTCTAAATAGCGGACACAGATAAAACTTACCTGCTTCCTTGACCTATCCCCTGAGGTACACAATTTACAAGGTCAGAACATAATCTCTTGAAGAAATGTACTTGAAACATATACTAATTTAAACTCCCATTTTATCAAGACCACAGTGTACAAAGCATAATGAAGTTCAAGAAAGAAGACTTCACATTTCATATGTATGAAAGAGAAGAGCATTACCATCTCGGAGAAACTGCACAAGTTTTGATTCAGTCTTCAGCACAGCCAAGGAATGTGAATACCCTTTTGCCAGAAACCCCTAAATTTATTTCCAGACCCAGTGCTCTTACACACCTGTCACAACTTCATTTGATCAGTAAATTGACCAAAATAGTATATTCTTTCATGCTCTTCCTACAAGCATCTCACTCTGCAAAGTTAACGTGGGAAAGATTTGTATCAGAATACACAGGAGTTAGAGAATACAAGCCAAATACATAACAAAACTACACACCACAAATTACAAGTGAGATAAACAAAAGCAAGTAGAGACAATTAAATCAAGAGTGACATTCTATGAAGTACTTAGACTTAACACCAAATACACCACAATTTGAGTCCAGTAAATTCAACCAAAGCATTGGTTCAAAATAAATTATTTGGGCAGTACTCACAAATGCTAACTGCAAGTCATCTACAAATCATCTTACAGCCTTTTAATCATGGCTGTCCATTTCTCCAAAATAACCCTGTCCCTCTTTGAGTCTTAAAATTGGTTTATATTGAATTACTTGTAAAGGATTTCTTAAAAATAACCTCTCAGTGTCAGAACACCTGAAAGCGCAGAAATACACTTAACCACATTTTAGGAGAAGTGAGAGCAAGAGAGCTGGAAAAGAAACCTCACAGTACACAGCTTATAGCAATTCTGCCACTACAGCTACAGAATGGGATCTCTTGTAAACATTCACTTCCAAGCATGTCAATTAAAAGCACTGCCAGAGGACTAGAGAGCTCCTAAAATCCTAGGTGAGACTCTAGTAGTTTCTGACATTATATAAGGTAACAAATGACTGGCAAACCCAATGCCAAAATCAGTAGTCAAAACTAGTCCTAAAATAACAAAGCTGAACTGTTTTTATTTCAAGGCAGTAAGAATGCCTCAAAGTTAGCATCTTGCAGACATGTTGAAACCTTGGCCAGCTGTGAAAAGTATCTTTTACCAAATAACTCCTAGGAAAAAATACTCCTGCTAGGGTATACACCAAGAGATGGATGTGTGAAGGTGTTTATGTTGAGGAGAAGGGAAAACCACACACTAACTAAGACTTATAATTCATGGATTTCTCATTCTGGATACTTGCCCAGAACAGATGAAAATCCAGGTCATCAAAACTCCACACAACTTCAGACTATGCAGAACTGAATCCAGAGTGAGTTAAAGTTCAACTCTAACTCACTATCCCCAAACCACTGTTTTTGTGGTATTTTATCTGAAAATGCCACCATTCAAGTAATACTGTGATCAATCACAGAAAATGGTGCTGCTTTTTTGCCTTGACAAAAGAATGTGACATCAGTGAAAGCTGACTTCCAGACCTTCCAAATAATTTTTCAATATGCAATTACCACTGCCACTTTCCATGCTTTCCCCAGATTACTCACTAGCTTCTTCCACGGTAAGTTAAACTAATTTACACCACCTTGAGCCTTGCTTGGCTAACACAGTGGGAATTTTCTGTTGACAGAAAGGAAGTGACAGACAGACTTGTTGCTAAACAATTGGGAAAAATTAACATCTCGTTTTGTTATTTCTAATTATAGTTTATCAGAAGTGCATAAACTTGGGAAAACAAACAAACAAACAAAAGGATTCTTTTGAAAGACACAGGCTATTGTGGTTACAGATCTTAGCTTATAGCAAAAAGATCATTTGAATGTTGAGTTAGAGTTGCACAGAAGAACCACAGTTTATTTAAAATTAGTCAAGAAGTTTCAAACAAAGCAGTACTGTAAGGAATGAGTTATGCTGACACATAAGGGGATGCAATGAAAACTCCTCACACAGAGTTTCGTGCTTCACATCCAGCTCACACAAATTACATCTTTGCCAAGTTTGAACTTAGTTATCCTACACTGGGATAACTAAAAAATTTGCATTTTCTACACAAAGGTAGTCAGCACCTTTAGTCAGTCTTCCTATCGCCCTCTGGATCCACCTAGGTGCTTGTACAGCACCTTTGAATCCAGACACCATCCTGTAATAAAGACTTGTGCCTTCAGTTTACGTGAAGCAGGTGAAAGTGACTGGGACCACTGAGAGCAAGTCCACCATCTTATAAAGAAAACAGGTAGTAAAGGGAAACATACACCTGAGAGGAGAACACTGCAGTGGATTTGCTAGTCAGATTAAAACTGAAAGACCGCTTAAATTGCGGGACACTGCTTTAAGAAGACAAAATCTTACACATACAAGATCATGACAAAGCAGGTAGTAAATAACCTCACAGCAGGCAAATAAGTTTATAGTTTCTCAAACATTTCAGTTGTAAAACTTGAAATGAAGTAGAACTTAAAAGTTTGCACAAGAAGAGAGAATGCTTGGTATTTTACACATCCGTAAGACAGCAATAGATGAAAACTTCTACCTGCACACGGTTGCCACACAGAACATCCATCCAGAAGTTTATGATTTGCAACAGGGGCTTTACCTTTACAGGCATTTCTTTTTTAACTTAACTATACGAAATGTTTTAAATATGTAGTACAAAATGATAAAAACTGGAAAAATAAGCTGCATCTTCTGTATATAAACTTTATTCCACTGAACACCATAAACTACAAAACTTTAAAAAATGAAAATATTGACATTAATGGTAATTACAGTGACAATGGCTTGGTCTTCAACAACAAATACATGGGAAGCACAAATTGTGTTACAGAAAGTTTAAAAGAGGAATCAAGGGTTTTTTTAAGTGAAAATTTTAAAGACTATTAATTTCATTTAAATTTACAGTAGCTGACCAATTTACAAATATTTACATGAAATAAGAACAAAATCCCCACTTATTGCTGACTCTGAATATGAAGCATTTATGTGCATTGTCTCTGTAACAGAACTGCTACTTAAAAATTCCAGCTTACAGTTCTTGATATCCCAAATACTACCAGGCATAATCCATCTTAATTTTCATAAATTGTTGCTTCTTGTTCTATATAAAAGGGAAATAAAACTGTAAAGTGCCAAGTTGAGCAGAAGTGCTTACTACAGTTAAGCAGATGTAAAGCAAAGGTTGTGTGTTCAAGAAGCGGGTACTGTGGATATCAGCTTAAGGATAAGGCCAGACTTCCACATCACTTAGCTTAAATAGAATTTATTCTTGTGGTTTGCAGTCTGCATTTCTTCTAGAAGTAAACAACGTAAGCACTTACAGAAAATTTATTTCAATTAATAGATATATCAACAAAAGTTGGTAATAAAATAAGCAATCTTCCTTATAAATGCTTTTTTAACAAAGAGTTACCATGGGGCAACAGCCTCTTGATTTTGATACTGTTCTCTATTTCAGCAGGATCCAACGTGAAGAAACTGCAAGAAGTTGGTCATCTTTTCCGTAGGGCTGCTCCTAAAGGTAATATACAGTTCAGGTCTTTCTTCTCTCGCAATACCTTCCAAGACTGGGGAAAAAGGTACAAGGTTTCAAAAGGTTAAATAATTGGCATTAATATTTAAATACCATTGACAGATGTGAGCCTCACTGATCCAGAAAAATAAGGTAGATATTCTTTCCCCTGCAACTGTTTTTTGTGGCTTTGGTTTTTTAATGGTAAGAAAAAAGTATGGAAGGGACACAAAATGCAATTAACTGCTTATTGAAGAACATACAGCCTTTCAAGAAGACAGTGTATTTGTGGAGATGGACACTATTTAAGCATCACATTGACATTCCAACTGCAAATAATCGTTGCAAGTCCACACATGTCGAAGTTCCTCACTCCAGCTGCTATACTCTGACATTTCCAGAACTTAACTGTGTCTTTGAAATAGGTTATTTCCATTTTCTTCTCTGTCTACTGTGATGTCCAATGGTAGGACAAGGGGAAATGGGTGCAAGCTGGAGCATAGGAGATTCCGTGCGAACATAAGGGAAAAACTTTTTCACTGTGAGGCTGCCCAGAGAGGCTGTGGAGTCTCCTTCTCCAGA
Source organism: Colaptes auratus (assembly GCA_015227895.2). NCBI lineage: Eukaryota > Metazoa > Chordata > Aves > Piciformes > Picidae > Colaptes > Colaptes auratus. Next base: position 36,140,059 of record CM026897.1, read on the forward strand.
GATATTCAAAACCCACTTAGATGCATTGCTGTGTGACCTACTCTAGATGATCCTACTCTGGCAGGGGGGCTGACCTAGAAGATCCTTGAAGGCCCCTTCCAACCTCTAATGTTCTGTAAATTCCAGGATATATCTGTCAGGCCATAAACATGCAAGTAACTGCCATGACCACAATCATGAAAATTCATTTCAACCACAACATGTAATGAAAATCAGGAAGAAGGCAAACAGATTCCTTAACCTCCCTATTAGTACCTTCCACTTCCTTACTTTTCAGGTACTTGTGGTTCTAAGCAATTGTATTCTTTATGGTTCCTAGTAAAGAGGCAATCTTTTCAGGGTCATAATACTTCAGTATTATGACCCTGAAAAGACAGCTAGGCTCAAACAACAGCTTCTACTGTTTCTTTGGTTGGTTGGTTTGGCAAGGGGGGGGCTGTGTGTGCTTGTTTATTTTCTTAATTTTTCTTTTTAGAAAACCATATAGGTATGAGACCAATTTTTTAATTGAAAACTCTGAAAAGAGAAATTAATTTCAATTCTGCAGAACAGTGAGAGATCACAGACTGCTCTGCAAACCACTGCTTAGCAAAATCACAGCATCAAGTATTTTATACAAAAGTACATGAACAGTTCAGTGCTTTGTCTGCTAACATGGTTAAATAGAAGAAAACTGACATTGCTGAACAGAATTTCAAAGCAGAAGTTTTGTAAGGCAAAACATAGCACTTATTCTATTAATAGAATCTGGCACCAGTTTTCTCTTTTGCTGGAGAAGCCACTGAGATATTTAATGACTTGATTAGCTGGAGTAAACAGAAGAATCCAATGACAGCATGACAGGGGAGACTAGCTGGTTAAAGCTGAGAGACAGTTCTGCACACTGATCCCTACTCATAACTGCATTAGAAAAGCATGTTTAACCAAGTCCAAACTCTTTGCTTGCTTCAAAGTGTCCTTGCCTCCAGTTTGAACTACTCATGGTCCCACAATTGAGTGTGGTTTTACCTAAAGAAAAGCACCAATTTAATACAGTTGTCAGAAAACAGCAGAGAGCCATTGGTGGCAACATTTATTAAAAAAAGGACAAGAAGGAGGAAGAAATAATGAAGATAAAGTTGCAATTTGAAATCTATTAACCATCATGAGAATTTTACATACACAAGAAATTCCAACGCAAAGGGTTTACTATTTCAAGAATCAATTGCACCTTAAGCCTGGTGCTTAATGGCAGATATTAATAAATACTCTTGCTAAATAATTTTCCACAAATCATTTCTAAAAGACGTTTCTATTATTCAGTAGTACAAAGCATAAAAGTATTCTTAACACAAGTATCAGAAACAGGCTGGTTCAATGAGCACCATTTGTAAAACCACCTTACAAAAAAAAGTGACCACAGACATTAAATGAGATGTACTTTTTACCTGCAAAAATTCATTTCTGATCACATTAAACTTCTGTTTTTCATGTACAGCCCTGGCAGTGTTTGTCCCATCAAAGGGCTCTGCAAAATCAAACACAAACATCAGAAGTATTAAAAAAACCTGTTGTTACAATACAATACAATAAATCCAGGTTGGAAGAGACCTTCAAGATTATCGTGTCCAACCTATCAACCAATCCAACCCACCTAAACAACTAGATCATGGCACCCAGTACCCCATCAAGTCTCCTCCTGAACACCTCCAATGATGGTGACTCCACCACCTCCCTGGGCAGACCATTCCAATGGGCAATCACTCTCTCTGTATAGAACTTCCCCCTAACATCCAGTCTAAACCTCCCCTGGTGCAGCTTGAGACTGTGTCCTCTTGTTCTGGTGTTGCCTGCCTGGGAGAAGAGACCAACCTCTTCCTGTCTACAATCTCCCTTCAGGTAGTTGTAGAGAGCAATAAGGTCACCCCTGAGTCTCCTCTTCTCCAGGCTAAGCAACCCCAGCTCCCTCAGCCTCTCAGCAGACAGCAGAAAGGTTTATGTCATTATGTAGATCATGGGACTTTAAACCTGCAACATGCTCCATGACACTAGGGTTTTATTCCTGCAATTCATTTAAATCCACAAAAAAAAAGTTTAATGCAATAAACTTCATATTTTGTAGGTTTCTAAGGGGTTTCTTTTCAAACTACCTATCAAGTTTTCAGTGGATATTTACAGGCAGGTTTACTTTACTTTAAAATGTCATACATTTAGATTGGAACAAGAATACTAGCAAATACAAAGACAAATATTCCTCTAAATTCAGTTGCATAATTTGACCCAGTGACCTACTGCCACGAAGAATTCCATGTCCCTTAATATGTGAAGCTGTACAGCATTTCTTTGGTGTGTCTTAAATGCGGTGTTTTCAAAGCTAGGAATTTTACGTACTTTATGTTGAATCAAGCACATGCTCCAGTCACAAAAACTGACTCATCTTCCCTGTACTCCTTTTGCATATTTACTGCCTGTCAAAAGACAAACTTATTCCCTGGAGCACAGCAAGAATAATTTTGCAATCAGCTACAACTTACAGCAGTGCATTTTCTAACCACTAACATAGTGAGAGTGCATTGTAAGTGATTTCGTTCAGCCACAGAGTTGAGAATATTAAAACAAAAAAAGTAATACAACTTCAACATTCATAACTGAAGGGACAATTGAGTGAAAGGCTGAAGGCCATTATCTTTCCAAGTGAAAATATGAGAAATCATAAAACTTCATAACTGCTGCAGACCAAGCTTTGGATCTGAAAGATTTAAAAGTACAAGCATGAATCACATGCAGCTTAGACAGCTTCTAATCCAGGTTCCCTAATTGACTATCAATTTAGCTGTGTCATAAAATTGCCAGATTGCTAGCTTTTCAAAGAGTGTCTCTTTTCAACATCAAAATAATTATACTATCTGATGTAGACAAGATTTAAACTGAAACCAGAGCAGTCACTAGCAGTTTAGATTTTCTGACAAGGAATGTTCACAAACAAGTAAAAGAAATGCTCTCTATATCCCCATAACAGTAAAAGCCTCCCAAATTTTAAGCTGTCTGAAAAGCGCATCTCTACTATATTTGTTTCTCTAACAGCAGAAATACAAGTGAAAACTAGTCCTAAGGCAAATAAAAAGTAAAGTAACACATTTTCTTTGAGCAAGCCTAAATATAGCACTACATGCAGAATTACAGCAATTTGCAGGCACAGACTTATATCACCAAATATATTTACAATATTTTTTGTGGCAACACCAGTTACTGCAATTTTAGTCTAACTGGAAAATCTGACAAAGACTTGGAAATGAGAACATGTTGACACGAGAAATGAGAACATGTTTTTGTCTAAGTATATATATAAAAGTTTATCTACTTTTTAAAAACTACTTCAGTTTAGCAGTTACCACCATCTTGAAATCTATTTTGAGATTAAATAGGACGCCTTCCTGCTTAAATTTTTATCCCCCTAACGTCTCAATCTTTTTCTTGTTCTATTGTCTTCTCTTTCCTTGGTTCAGGCTTCATCTCCTACACATGCAAACAGTTCATCTTCTCCATGTAGATCACAGCTGCTGAAAGTCATCAAGGGCACATGAAGCAGGCTCCCTGTATAGTGCTACTGCCCATTCAGCCTGTGCTAAGAAGGCTGAGACCTGCAACTCCAAAAGGTAGCCTGGATTTACTACCATACAGACCTGGAGAGGATCACACAGTCTCTGAAGAAATTGTACATTCACAACATAGTCAATAACAGTAACCATAACAGAATCAACATGCATAATCTAGTTGCTGCCAGGACTCGGGATGACAAAGCATTTCTAGAACAAAGAATACTGTTACAAAGTAATGTGAATGTATGCCTGCTGTGTTCCTTCAGAAGCTCAATCTTGGCAAAACTGACAGATATTCTTTCAGAGCAGAAAAACACACACTACTGTCATAAAGGCCATTCCTTGCCAAAATCTCAATCCTGGTTCCAAAAGTAACAGGGCAATGAGTGCTCTTAGAGAAAAGGTCAGGAGACCTATTTTTAAACACTACAGAACTTAGAGCTTCCTTCTCAAATGTTTTTGGCACGGCTGTTTCCAAAACTATTGCTGTTTGTTAAACTTAATTTTCTAAATAAATGTATTACACGTGTGTATTATTAAAACACAATCAAGGTAAAGTCCAACTGACAGATTTATGTATTTAGTGCCTTATTAGTTAAAAAAGAAAATGTAGCTTTAAATTTTACCTTCTACACAAATGTATTTGTTTCTCCATTCAATACCATCAGGTCTTGGCATAGCTTTGGCCTCACGAACCGAAATCATTTGGCGGCTCCAACTGCAGAAAAGGAAAACAATTTGCAGAACTTTAGCTCTTGATCCTAAACTAACTGTATCAGTTTACATTAAAAAAATGCTATGTCATAAGCCTGAATAATATAGGGCTTTATAATTATGAGTAGTTTAACAGTCTAATCTTTGTAAGTCTCTGAATGAGAGTAAGGAACAATGGGTAGGAAACATTTTCCACAAACACAGAACAGAACATCATGAGTAACATATATTCACACTATAGTTATAGCCTCAAATATGTCCTTCAGAATTTTCTGTGCAGAGAGAATGCAAGGAGTTTAATCACAGAATCACAGAATGTTAGGGGCTGGAAGGGACCTCATAAGATCATCTGGTCCAACCCCCCTGTCAGAGCAGGGTCACCTATAACAGATCACACAGGAACACATCCAGGCAGGTCTTGAATATCTCTAGAGAGACTCCCTAACTACCCTGGGGCAGCCTGTTCCAGCATTCCATCACCCTCACAGTGAACAATTTTTTCCTCATGTTTCCATGGAACTTACCATGCCTCAACTTCCACCCACTGTCCCTTGTCCTGTCATTGGGCATCACTGAGAACAGCCCGATTCCATCCTCTTGGCACTCACCCTTCACATATTTGTAAACATTAATCAGGTCACCCTTTAGTCTCTTCCTCTCCAAGCTAAAGAGACCCAGCTCTCTCAGTCTCTCCTCATAAGGAAGATGTTCCACTCCTTTAATCATCTTTATGGCTTTGTACTGGACTCACTCTAGTAGCTCCTAGTCCCTCTTGAACTGAGGGGCTCAGAACTGGACACAGTATCCCAGATTAGGCCTCTAATACACCCCAGAATGGCACTGGCCTTCTTGGCCACAACAACACTTTTCTGGCTCATGATTAACCTTCCATCCACTAGGACTCCCAGGTCCTTTTCCCCTTCACTGCTCTCCAGCAAGTCAGTGCCAAACCTGTACTAGTGGCTGGGGTTGTTCTTTTCCAGGTGCAAGACTCTACACTTGCCCTTGCTGAACTTCATTGAATTTCTCCCTGTCACCCTGCCTCCCTGCCCAGTTCTCCAGCCTAATTCTCAATAGAAGGCAGCACGGCCTGACAGTGTGTCAGCCACTCTACCCAGTTGTCATCAACAAACTTGCTCACAGTGCACTTTGCTCCTTCATCCAGGTTGTCCATGAATGTATTGAATAGCACTGGTCCCAGTACTGACCCCAGAGGGACTCCACCAGATACAAGCCTCCAACTAGTTTAAGTGCAGGTAAAGTCACATACTGCATTCCTTTAAAACAAATATTCAAGAGTATAAAGATATATAAAAAATAGCTTGCTTAGAGGTCAGCATTCCTACTGCAAGGGATTTATTATTAGAAAGCACTAACACCTTGTATATGCTGAATTTTAAATCTCCTACAAGTGGATCAACAAAGCAACAACTCATATGCATTTGAAGATATTCTACCACTTCCTGCAGACAACATAGGAAATTATCACACTAAACTAGAACAGCAATCACTTTACAGGGCAATCTTTATGATGTGCCAAGCACCTTTATAATTTGATGATGCAATATGACAAACATACTGGAAGCCCAAGCAAGCACGTGCAGCTTTATGTTCCCAACTAACAAGCCAGTTTTCATCTGCTCATAAATCAACCAAAGAACCATGATATGAGTGAAAACACCATAAGCCCTGACTAAAAAAGGCTTAGAAATACCTGGGTAGTGTGCTGCTAGATGTACTGGTGTCACATACACCTGACATGATCTCCTGACCACAACAATCTTTTGACAAAGCAAAGAAAGAGAAGGTTGGCTGGGTCCATTAGCCTCCTGCATTGGAGGGGCAAGGACAACCTCCGCTCCTTGGTTGATTCGGAGGAGAACATAGTAACAAAAGATGACGAAAAGGCAGAGGTACTTAACACCTTCTTTGCCTCAATTTTTAATAGCAGGATTGGTTGTCTTCCGGACAAGGGGCCTCCTGAGCTGACAGAGGAAGTCAGGGAGCAGCATAGTTCCCCTGTGATCCAGGAGGAAGTACTTAGAGACCTGCTTAGCCAATTGGATCCCCACAAGACCATGGGACTGGATGGGATCCATCCTAGGGTGCTGAGAGAGCTGGCAGATGAGCTGGCCATGCCACTCTCCATCATTTTGCAACGGTCCTGGCTCACTGGAGAGGTCCCACAAGACTGGAAGCTGGCCAACGTGATGCCCACCCACAAGAAGGGCCAGAAGGAGGAACCAAGGAATTCCAGACCTGTCAGCCTGACCTCAGTGCCAGGCAAGATAATGGAACAGGTCATCTTGAGTGCAATCACACAGCCCTTACAGGATGGCCAAGGGCTCAGGCCCAGCCAGCATGGATTTAGGAAGGGCAGGTCCTCCCTCACCAACCTGATCTCCTATGACCAGGTGACCTGCCTGGTGGATATGGGGAAGGCTGTGGATGTGGTCTACCTGGACTCCAGTAAGGCCTTTAACACCGTCCCCGAGAAGAAAATCATGGCCAGGCTGTCAGCCTGTGGCTTGTACAGCAGCACTCTGTGCTGGGTTAGGAACTGGCTGGAGGGCCAAGCCCAGATAGTGGTGGTGAATGGTGCCACATCCAGTTGGCAGCCAGTCACTAGTGGTGTGCCCCAGGGATCAGTGCTGGGCCCCATGCTCTTTAATATCTTTATCAATGATGTGGATGAAGGCATTGAGTCCATCATAAGTAAGTTTGTAGATGACACCAAGCTGGGGGTCGGTGTTGATCTATTAGAGGGTAGAACAGCTCTGCAGAGGGACCTCGACAGGCTGGACAGATGGGCAGAGTCCAATGGCATGAGATTGAACACATCCAAGTGCCAGGTTCTACACATCGGCCACAGCAACCCCACGCAGTGCTACAGGCTGGGGTCAGAGTGGCTGGAGAGCTGCCAAACAGAAAGGGACCTGGGGCTACTGATTGACAGCTAGCTGACCATGAGGCAGCAGTGTGCCCAAGAGGGCCAATGGCATCCTGGTATGCATCAAGAATAGTGTGGCCAGCAGGAGCAGGGAAGTCATTCTGCCCCTGTACTCAGCACTGGTTAGGCCACAGCTTCAGTCCTGTGTCCATTTCTGGGTTGCTCAATTTAGGAAAGATGTTGACTTGCTGGAATGTGTCCAGAGAAGGGCAACAAAGATGCTGAGGTGTCTGGAGCACAAGCACTATGAGGAGAGGCTGAGGGAGCTGGGGTTGCTTAGCCTGGAGAAGAGGAGACTCAGGGGAGACCTTATTGCTGTCTACAACTACCTGAAGGGAGGTTGCAGCCGGATGGAGGTTGGTCTCTTCTCGTGGGCAGCCAGCATCAGAAGAAGAGGACACAGTGTCAAGCTGCGCCAGGGGAGGTTTAGGCTGGATGTTAGGAAGAAGTTGTTCACAGAAGAGTGATTGGCCATTGGAATGGGCTGCCCAGGGAGGTGGTAGAGTTACCATCATTGGAAGTGCTTTGGAAGAGACTGGATGGGGCACTTGGTGCCATGGTTTGGTTGATTAGATGGTGTTGGATGATAGGTTGGACTCAATGATCTCAAAGGTTTTTTTCAACCTGGTTAATTCTGGTTCCACCTGTCTATAAAGGATTTTCATATGTAAATATCAATTGTAAATCAAAATACAGCCTCAGTCCCTCAGGGATCAGTCCTGGGACCAGGCTTGTTCAACATCTTTGTGGGTGACGTGGCCAGTGGCATTGAGTGCACCCTCAGCAAGTTTGCTGATGACACCAAGCTGTGTGGTGCAGCAGACACGCTGGAGGGAAGGGATGCCATCCAGAGGGACCTTGACAGGCTGGAGAGGTGGGCACAAGCCAACCAACAAAACAGTTTATCTGTGTTAGGTTTGAAGTGAAACAATACTGCCCAGTTTAACCAAATTCTTCTCTAGACTTGTATTTTTCTAGTTTATGCTTGTCTTGATTCCTCAGGGGGGAAAATAGATGGTTATAACACACTGATTTAGCAAAAAGCAACAATAAAGTGTAAATTCTCACTATTTAAACAGCTTTTTACTGAAACTTGTAAACTATTACTTTTTCTAATACCCTCATCAAGCCTCCATTAACACTGCCATGGCACCAAAATCAGCCTGAATTAGAAATTAATTGTCAACAGCAAATGATTTGTGCATCAATTCTAACATTTGGGTTTGCACACAGTAACTTAATATTTGCCAACACAAAGCAAGTATTTTCCATGTACACACTTTCAATCTGTAAGCTAACAATCATATTTTAACCAGCTATTATCAGTTACTTCCAGCCTCACACTAGGTATGTGTTCCTCATGGAGGAGGCAAGAATTTTAAAGAAAAAAAACAGGGATTTCCAGGTGTGTGTTTGAATACTCTACAAACAGACTGAAAAGCCTTTCTTTTGAAGAGCACTCTTATAAGCCAAAGCCATTTGTATAAACACGTTAGAATGGGTACAACTTGCAAGGATATGCTTTTATTACCCAAACAATTCTACTTTAAAGTGAGTAACTGTATTTTATATTTTGTCATGATTAATATAAAAAAAAATATTATGGTCACCAAACAACTTCGTTGGTGTATTAGCTTTAACAACTCAAACCACTAAATTTTAAGATAAGTACAGTCCTGAAGAACCAAACTCTGGATTGTCTAGCAGTACCTTCAGAGAAGCAAGATTTTCCTTTAAGGTCTTGCTTGTGAAGAGACAGCCAAGTGAAAACCTGCTGCCTTCACTCACAGAAGCAGAAATGAAATCAAATACTCTCTTCAGACAGCCTAGTAAACACACGCTAGTTTCCAAATACTTTGTTTTGAGAATACTTCCCTACATTTACTTGGTCGCATTCATTCTGTGATCATTGGAGCTCTGACATTTTGAAATACTTAAAAAGTTAAAATGCAGTTAGAAGCACACTATTCTAACCAACTGTATAATGAGAAACATTATGCAGACTTGAACTCTTAATGCAAGCTAATTATACAACCCTGTTAGCAAATCAAGCTTTGCCATACAAAATGTGTAAAGTCAAACATGCAGCAATTTCCAAAGCACATTTAGGGTAACTTATGAAGAAGCCAAAAATTACTTCTTATGGGCGCACTGAAAATCCCAGAGTAGGACTGTAGAATGGGTATAGTAGAAATACATGGTAATCAATCTCTGAAGCAGTTTAAGAGGCTAATTAAGGAAAGCAGATTAAAACCATAAGGGACCAAAAAAATCCCAGCACAGCACAAAGAAATTAATTCAATCGTAGCTGCACAGCATTAGAAGAATCCTGTTCCTTCCTTTGTGCTGCTCATTCTTCCTTTTGTGCCCTAGTCTTTGTGCCCATTCTGCTCTTAAATATTATTCAATATTTACATCAAATAAAATGAAACATAGGTTTTTAACTGAATACCTACTGGCCTTTGCTGTAGTGAGAGGGAAGATTAAAACAATGTGTCCTACTCAATAGACATGAATCTACAATTTGTAAAGTCAATTTTATTAAAATTGAAGTAATACTCTCTCCAATAAGCTCTTCATCAAACACATTACAGTTCAATAGCAAAAGTTCCCTGGTAAAGGACAGGTCATTTAAACCCAATCCAGCTTAATAGTCACAGTGTCTGAAATATAAGCTCAAAATTTCTGTGCATAAAAACACTAGCAAATGTGTGACAGGGAAAGCAAACACTGAAAACAGTGTTTGGGCAGTGACTGGCTGGGGAGCAGCCCAGAGGAGAGAGACTTGGGGGTGCTGGTGGACGAGAGGCTCAACTTGAGCTCTCAATGTGCACTTGCAGCCCAGAAAGCCAATCAGATCCTGGGCTGCATCAGGAGAAGTGGTTTGAGGCCCCATCCCTGGAGGTGTTTAAGACCAGGCTGGATGAGGCTCTGGCCAGCCTGGTCTAGTGTAGAGTGTCCCTGCCCATGGCAGGGGGGTTGGAACTAGATGATCCTTGTGGTCCCTTCCAACCCTGACTGAAACTATGAAACTAAAACAATACTGATTATAGCAATGAAAATATTCACCACATTCAGGAAGAAAACACTAGTTCCACTAAGGAAAGGCAGAACAGAGCACTGTGCTGTACTTAACACAGTCATTCCCACCTCTAATGTTGTTTCCATCAGCAACCACAAAGCAAACACATAGTAAATACAGTATGACACTGCACTTGTTCTCACTGGCTTGCTAGCAAGTTAAAGAAAAAATTTTTAAAAATCTTAAAGACCATATTCTGCCCCCTGCATGGGCAAATCTGGGTTTCTCTTCTGCAGCCAATTACCAGGTTTTGTGAGACTGTACAGAATGTTAATCTTTGAGACACATGTCCTACACCTTTCGTACAGGACTTACAGTTGTCAGGGATACACAGATAGTCAAGTAAACAGTACCCATGGGTACGTTTTATTTCTGTAGCAGAAATACAGGTTGCTGCATTAGATGCCTCATTTCCTAATACAACTTTTCAGCTACGTAACATTTACAACACAAGAATTCTAATGGCTATTTTTTAATGGTTGGTTTGTGGGTTTTGTACTAAAATAAGATTGAGATTGCCCATCAAATAGTTAAGTACTTAACAAGTACTTAACACTGAAAAAACCAGCAAAATACTATTTTCTTGGTTGGCTGTTCTTAAAAAAGCTTTCCCCCCTCTGCCACCAGCAACTATCTTATCTTCATTGTTCCAAGTTTTTAAGCTACATTTTAACCATAAGCTCCCATTTGACTCTTTGCCTAAATTTAGGTTGGTTGATTTTTTTTCCTCATTTATGATCATCACAAAAAATAATATTGTGGGATTACTACCAGTTTGCTTACTGATGTTGCAGCATTTTTAGTGTTCATACTTCTGGGTATATCCTGCATGTCTAGCAGCAGACCAAAAAAATATTCGTGGATCAGCTACTGACGTATGCAGAAACCCGCTTTTGACTATGTTCACAAGCACCAACACCACAGAAGTCAAAATAGGTAGTTTCTCTTCATTTGAACAAGTTCGTTGCTAGAGCTCTGCTAATCTGCACAGGCAAACCAGAAGCTTTTTCCTTAGTAGAAAGTACATTTCATTTCACATATCAGCAGATTAATAGCTTGTTATACAGAAAGGTAGGGTAAGTTGCATCTAGCACCCCACAAACTAGGAACTTGAGGATATCCTCCATTTGTGTCTTCTAATATACCTGCTTAGCAAATAGCACCTTGCCAGCTGAAAAGCCAGGTATTGAGAAGCAGCCTTTAGAACAAAAGAGCATACCATTATCTACAGAGATTGCTGAAGGAAAATCCTGTATGTGAAAATTGCACAAAAATGCAATGATCATCAATTGCTACAGGTCATATAGATTTAGTTTACATATTCCCCATGTGATGCACATCCTGGTGATGTTTCCTTGTAAGGATTTTTTGATTATTCACTTACACTTAAATAAAAATATAAGAAAGTAACCAGCAGTTACATGTTCTGTTCTCCTGCCAGGAAATGAGTGTGATGCACATAGATAGGACAGCAATATGTATGAAGCAACTGCCTCAGAAACAAGTTCTTTAGAAGATCTTCAAACTTACTGAAATACAAACATTTTATAGGGACAAAAGCTTTTCCTAAGAAATAAAATTTGAGGAAATGTTCATAATATACAGCTTTCTCAGGTAACCTCACAATATTAGCTTCTCCTTCTCTTCTACACTAGTCCAGATGCCAAGATTAAACTCAGATTCTAGCAAGCCAATAAGGCTAGTTGCCAATTCCTCAGCCACTTCCTCACTAGGTGTAACCTGTATTGATTGTCATAGTTTCATAGTTTCAGTTAGGGTTGGAAGGGACCACAAGGATCATCTAGTTCCAACCCCCCTGCCATGGGCAGGGACACCTCACACTAGAGCAGGCCGGCCAGAGCCTCGTCCAGCCTGGGCTTAAACACCTCAAGGGACGGGGCCTCAACCACCTCCCTCGACAACCCATTCCAGGCCTTCACCACCCTCATGGTGAAGAACTTCCTCCTCATGTCCAGCCTGAAGCTCCCCACCTCCAGCTTCATTCCATTCCCCCTAGTCCTATCACTCCCTGATAGCCTGAAAAGTCCCTCCCCAGCCTTCTTGGAGGCCCCCTTCAGATACTGGAAGGCCACAACTGGGTCACCTCGGAGCCTTCTCTTCTCCAGACTGAACAGCCCCAACTCCTTCAGTCTGTCCTCATAGGAGAGGTGCTCCAGCCCTCTGAGCATCCTCGTGGCCCTTCTCTGGACACCTTCCAGCACCTCCAGATCCCTCTTGGAACAGGGGCTCCAGAACTGGATGCAGTACTCCAGGTGGGGTCTCACCAGAGCTGAGTAGAGGGGGAGAATCACCTCCCTTGACCTGCTGCCCACACTTCTCCTGATGCAGCCCAGGATCTGATTGGCTTTCCGGGCTGCAAGTGCACATTGAGAGCTCATGTTGAGCTTCTCGTCCACCAGCACCCCCAAGTCTCTCTCCTCTGGGCTGCTCCCCAGCCAGTCCCTGCCCAGCCTGGATTTGTGCCTGGGATTGCCTCGACCCAGATGCAGGAGCCTGCACTTGCTCTTGTTGAAGCTCATGAGGTTGGCTTGTGCCCACCTCTCCAGCCTTTCAAGGTCCCTCTGGATGGCATCCCTTCCCTCCAGCCTGTCTGCTGCACCACACAGCTTGGTGTCATCAGCAAACTTGCTGAGGGTGCACTCCATGCCACTGTCCATGGCACCCACAAAGATATTGAACAAGACTGGTCCCAGGACTGATCCCTGAGGGACTCTGCTTGTCCCTGGCCTCCACTGGGACATGGACCCGTTGACAGCCACTCTTTGGGTGCGGCCATCAAGCCAGTTCTTTATCCATCTAGTGGTCCATCCATCAAACCCGTGTGTCACCAGCTTGGAGACCAGGATGTGGTGTGGGACAGTGTCAAAGGCTTTGCTCAGGTCCAGGTAAACGACATCAGTTGCTCGCCCCTCATCTATTAATGCTGTCACTTGTTCATAGAAGGCCACCAGGTTTGTCAGACAGGATTTGCCCTTGGCAAAGCCATGCTGACTGCTCCCAATCACCTCTTCACTACTCAAAGTTAGCTATTAAGGTCCAAATAATTCCTATCACAATCAATACCTTAAACTACATCCAAGAACAGATCTTCCTCACACACACAGATAGGCAGCTTTAGAATAATGTAATATAAAGGATAAACCTCTCTGATTTCTGGCAGCTATTTTACAGGGTAGAATGCTTGGCTAAGCAAAAAGATGTCCAAATACTCTATCAGCATTCCGGTTGTTCCTTCAGTCTTTTCACCCATTTCCTTCCCATCAGTTAACACTCCTGAATTAGTGCTATTCTTTCTCTTCAAGGATTATGAAGTGTCAATACACTGGATAGAAGGAATCAAAGTTTTGCATATTCTACAACACTGAGATGAACGTTCTACTTACTCAAATTCTGTGGCATAATATTTGAAGAAGCCTATTAGCAAATCTCCAAGACTCGATCCATTCTTTGAGATGTAAGGAGGAATGGTACATGGAACTTGATGAACAAGATGCAACTGCATATCAGGATCAAAAGATTGCTGTCAAAATAAAATCAGAGAGTATATATTCACACACATACATACAGAGTCAAAATCTAGGTGCATGCATTTTTCACAATAAAAAGGCTGCCTATCATTTGCTTATTAGAAGTTCAAGGTCAACTTACAACTAAAGGACTCTTTCTTTTGAGGTCATACTTGTGTGCATCCTAGTTACTGCCTCTGAAGTCAGGTAGAATCATCTTTCACACATGAGCATGTGAGATCACCCCTTGCCTTCCAAAGAATTTTAATATGGGGGAATCTTTGAACTGGAACTGCATTTACATGATAGTAAAACCAAATGTCAAATGTCAGGTCCTGCACCTGGGTCACAACAACCCCACGGTAAGCTACAGACTTGGGGATGTGTAGTTGGAAAGCTGCAATTCAGAGAGAGACCTGGGGGTACTGGTTGATAGTCAACTGAACATGAGTCAGCAGTGTGCCCAGGTGGCCAAGCCAATAGCATCCTGGGTTGTATTAGAAATATTGTGGCAAACAGGAACAGGAAGGTGATCATGCCCCTGTACCTGGCACCGGTGAGGCTACATTTCAAGTACTTTTTCAGTTCTGGGCACCTCAATACAAGAAGGACACCGAGGTGCTGGAGTGTGTCCAGAGAAGTGCACTAAGGCTTGTGAAGGGACTGGAGCACATGGCCTACAAGGAGCATCCAAGTGAACTGGGGTTGTTTGGTCTAGAGGAGGCTAAGCAGAGATGCTATTGCTCTAGAATCATAGAATCAATATGGTTGGAAAAGTCCTCAGAGATCATCAAGTCCAAGCTGTCACCCAACACCTCATGACTACTAAACCATAGCACCAAGTGCGACGTCCAATCCCTTTTTTAAGGCCTCCAGGGACAGTGACTCCTCCACCTCCCCAGGCATCGCATTCCAATGGCTAACAACTCTCTCTGTAAAGAACTTTCTCCTCACCTCAAGCCTAAACTTTCCCTGGCACAGCTTGGGACTGTGTCCTCTTCTTCTGGTACTGGTTGCCTGGGAGAAGAGACCAACCCCAACCTGGCTGTAACCTCCCCTCCGGTAGTTGTAGACAGCAATAAGGTCTCCTCTGAGCCTCCTCTTCTCCAGGCTAAACAACCCCAGCTCCCTCAGCCTCTCCTCATAGGGCTCGTGCTCGAGGCCCCTCCCCAGCCTTGTTGCCCTTCTCTGGACACATTCAAGAGTCTCAATGTCCTTCTTACATTGAGAGGCCCAGAACTGGACACAGTACTCAAGGTGTGGCCTAACCAGTGCTGAGGACAGGGACACAATGACTTCCCTCTTCCTGCTGGCCACACTATTTCTGATACAGGCCAGGAAAGGAGGCTGGAGAGAGGAGGCGGCCAGCCTCTTTTCCTTGGTGCCAAGTGATAGGAGTAGAGATGGTTTCAAGCTGTGCCAGGAGAGGTTTATGCTGGATATTCTGAAAGATTTCTTCACAGACAGAGTTATTAAATACTGGAAGGGTCATCCCAGGGCAGTGGTGGAGTCACCACCCCTGGTGGTGTTCATGTGGTATGTGGACCTGGCACTTGGGGATATGGTTTAGTGTTGACCCTTCAGTGCTGGGTTGAGCATTGGACTGGATGATCTTTGAGGTCCCTTCAAACCAGATACATTCTGTGATATGGATGATCAGAAGGCTGGAGCACCTCTCCTTTGAAGACAGGCTGAGAGAGTTCGGGTTGTTCTAGTTCGGAGAAGAGAAGGCTCTGAGGTGACCTTATTATGACTTCCAGTATCTTAAGGGGGCCTACAAGAAAGCTGGTGAGAGACTTTTAGAGTGTTGGGTAGTGATAGACTAGGGGGAATGGAACCAAGCTATAAGAAGGAAGATTTAGATTAGATGCTAGGAAGAAGTTCTTCACCATAAGGGTGGTGAGACACTGGAACGGGTTGCCCAGGGAGGTAGAAGAAGCCTCATCCCTGGAGGTTTTTAAGGCCAGGCTGGATGTGGCTCAGGGCAACCTGATCTAGTGTGAGGTGTCCCTGCCCATGGCAGGGGCATTGCGACTAGACGATCCTTGAGGTTCCTTCCAACCCTGACAATTCTATGATATGAGCAGAGGCTGAGTAGAGTAGTCTGCAACGAGCTGGCTTCACCTGAACTGCAACATATAAAGAAGCAAAAGGGGAACAGCTGTTCAAATGTTCAAATTCCTAAGAACTTCTCAATTGCAAGAAAAATCTGCCAACACAGCAAGGCTGGCAATCTGAGTACCTAAGAAGTTACAGACTTTGGGGTGTTATTTTTCAGAATAAGTTATTTTCTTTAGCACTATTACAGGTTTAGAGAGTTTGCTGGCTTTCTTACCAATCTTGTTGATAAGTGAATTTTATATATTGATCACAATTATTTTATTAGTGTTTGCACATCATTTGAATATGTTAAAAAGTAAGTTAAAATATACCAATATTCAATATAACAATAACTAGTAATGCTTTAAGAGAGAACCTACAAAAAAGGGACAATCACTAAGGTTCAGAAAACTTTCTGCTTTGACACAGACAACTCATGAAAATTCGCTAGCCTCAACCCACTTCCTTTCACCTATTGTAAAACAAGGACAGTTCTTTCCTTCCTCTAGAGAGACTAGCTTAGTTTCAAGTAGGCCTTCCCTGCATGCTTTCTCTTAATAACTTGCTCTAGAGGGAAAAAAAAAATCATCTTCTTTTAAAACTATTCCCTAATCAGCTTGCCATGTCTCTGCCTCATGCCATCTTAAGAAATGGAAAAGAAATTCAGGATCTGATTGAGTTACCCATTACTTAGAAAGATCCCACAAAAAGGGACCTCAAAGTCTTTTCTCCTTTTCCACTACATCTCCAATTTTTACCTTGGTCGGACAGCTTTAAGGAAACACTAGCATTCAGCAACATGCTTCATGCTCAAGCTACATGTTGCTTACACATCTTGCCATTCCACCTTCCACAGTGGAAATAAGCTCAAGACCACGGAAAAAAAAATTGAAAATCTATGTTTTAGTATCTTGATGCATAATGAGCTTAACTCTGACTGTACAAGAGTCTTCCTTCAAAAAAGTTTACAGTAGTTACATCAATATCTTGCCATTTTTGATGGGTATGCGTGTTCACGCACAAAATACTCTTCATCAGTCTTAAAAATGAACATTTAACTCATGTTTGTATTTTTAAAAGGATAAAAATTGCAACTCAGTGATTCAAATTCCATGCATAAAGGAGCTACAAAAAGCATCATTCATCTTCTGCCCCATCTTTTGCAAAACAGGACAGCTTCTGAAGCTGAGGCAGCAGTAACCAAAATGTGCTCATTTTAGAGTCCATGAAGTTCACAATCTTGAATACTAAATGAGACCCATCTCCATCCATATTTAAACTGCTGATATGGGCTACTTTGGGTCATTGGAGAACCCTCCTGAGTTTCAGTTGCAGCAATCATAGAATCATAGAATTGTTCCAGTTGGAAACATGCTTTTCAGACCTAATGTTCACCTCTGTAAAACATAGAAGCAAAGCGAGCTGTAATGATGTGAGCAATCAAAGGTGCTCTCTTGTTGGATGTAAGCTCAGTTTTGTGAGGTCTCAAAAGTCTCCTTAGAAAACATTTGTCATTCACTGTCTGCACCCAGAAATACCAGGCAATTCAACAACCATAGGAAAGTATGGAATTTTGAAACATGTAGAGGTGGCATGGAAAAAATATGGCTTCACACATTAAGAATTAAGAATCAGAAAGTTATAGATAACTCAGGGATACTTTCAGGCCAGCATAAAGAGAATTAGGTTCCAACTGCACATGAAATCTTCTCATATGTAATGTTTTCCACCGAAGTATGATAACTCTTTTCACATTTATGTTTAGTCTATCAATGACTAGGCTTACAGACTCTACTTAACTTAATCCATTAAAGAATGAATATATTTTAGATAACCAGCTTCATACACGTACTTCATGTAGTAAATTCACAAGAAACACTTACTGGGTAATTTTTTTGGAGGGATGGAAGGATGGGTTCAGGTAGGGCTATAAAAAAAAAAAGTTTTGAAGTTGTTGTGATTCACGTTATTCACAAGAAACAGTATTATATCAACTACACCAAAGGGCTGGACTAAAATTCTACCTTAGAAATATCTATAAAGAACTAAAGTTTCATGCATTTTGTAAAATAAAAGTTACTCAGCAAATCTTTCCCCTACTAGATTTTGTATATAGTAGTACGAGGAGTTAATTCAGCTAAGGGAAGCTGTTACTAAGACACTAGTGTTTGTAGCAGACAAATTCCAGAATAGCGTATAACCTTTTGAATGGATGTTAATCCACGGCTAAAAGAAACTCATCTGATTGCCTAAAGGAAAAATCAGAACTCGGTTCATTTTTTCCTATATCTACTACAGTATGATTCTATAGGAAGTCTCCAGACACTGCAGAAGACACAGCCTTCATCTGAAAAGTATTATATACTGAGTCTTCAAAAGTAACTTAAAGGATAAAATGACAAATACACTTACTAGGCATTACTAGCAAAATCCCAACAAAATACAGACTAATCCTGTTAGTCACTTTTCTAAATGATAAACAGGTTATACAAATGATACAGACAAGAACAACAGTATCAAACACAAAATGAAAGTTATGGATGGGGAAAGCATCAACTGCACATTAAATGTAACAAGGAAAAAATGTCTCCCAGGTTACATAGTCCTACAAATACAAAAAAAACCCAACCTTTGAAGTACTCAAATCCCACTCAAGAGTTAGAGAAGCTAGAGAATTATTAGAGTCCTCCTCATACTAAAGCAGTAACATCATGTCTTCGGCATGCTTTTTTTTTTTAACATGCTGGGTTTAAGTTTGGCACATAGGACTCTGACTTGGGACTTACTGTACCCTTCAGACAAGGTTTTACAGGAGCAAAAACAGTACAGAATTATTTTTTTTCCATAGAGATGAAAAATCAGAACAGCAAAATTCTCAGGATGTGCTTGGAATATCTTCACAGAGTATACTATATTAGCTAACAGGGCTGCTAAGAATATGATCGCAGTTGCTTCAATTATACTTTAATTTTATTTGTGGGTGTTTAGAAATATGCAGGAGTGTCTTATTTCTGCAACATCTTGGATAATTTCCAGGTTTCCATAACACTAGAATAAAAGGCAACAATATCTGAGCAATACAAACAATAAAGATATTTTATCTGGCTCTGTATGCTAGAATTATGAGAAGTTATCACTTACCATTATAATTTGCCATATAAGTTTGCCTTTTCTTATTCTACAAGATAGTTGGACCTGTTACCTGGAGGAAAGTTCATGTAGAAGATACTGATGTATCTACAAAATAAACTCAAGCCACACTAACCTTAGGTTCAAAGAGATCCACATCAGTATAAGAATATGGAAGTGGATTAAGTAGTAAAGAAAATAAATTTGTCTAGCAAACATGTGGGCATTATTCATTGCAAAAGAAAGCTTTTATTTTTTCCATCCCAAGTAACATCACCAAAAGCTGCAATAGCTATGAGTACGTCACAAACTACTTTCTGTAGCATCACATGCACATACATGAACAGAACAAAACCAAAAAACAAAACCAAAACCACGTTCAAAGTCTGCATGCATAAAACATCAAAATCTAAACAGCTATATCTAGATACATATCTGGAGCCACACTCCAGCCTTTTTTGGCAGAAAAGGCTGATGGCACAGAAGTTAAAGGCTCTCCTTTGGTTAGCAGACTTGTGATCCTTCCCAGGAAGCTGACTGATAATAGTTTTGCCTGAAGAGGATTATTTGAACTTTTTTTTCCCTTCCATAGACAGCTGTGGTAGCTGCCACAGATGACTGTAACAAATGCCCTCATGCTTGCAAGGCTGTTAACATTCTGGCAAGCCTACATACTTCCTTTGACTCCTACTCTCTCCTCTCTTGTGTGTCACTTATGCACAGCTCAGTAATTGACTATCCATGACTGCACACAACACCCAATCATCTCTATCGTAACTGTGATACAGTGAAGAGAGAATTGGAGTTTACATTTCCAAGTGAAAAGGCCTGTTTCCATTAAAAGTTAACACTAAATGCTTACTAAGACACAGGTGGTCACTAATTGCTGGATCATGTAAAGGTATTTTGCTCCTTTCCTGCCTGCACTTTGTCTTTGCATAGCAATCTTCACATCCAATAGTTCCCAATATTTTCAATCTTGCATATAATAATCACTTTGCCACTTTTAAGTTCATTGCCATTTCAAGAAACAGGAGGACAAGCTCAATTTATTACTCAAAAACATATCTGGACTGCCTGGGTTTCCTGAATTCTCAACAGTTTCTCAGGTGAAGCTCTCCAGCTCCACACAGATCTTCAATGTTTCAGAACACTGAACTTACAAGAAATATCACTGGCAGTTAAATATCCCAACTTCTAATCGTCCTCAACAAGTTGCCTTACAGAAGATACTATTCAGTGAAAAAATTAAACAATAGCAGTGCATCCCCCACACTGAGTCCTTTGCTTAGACAACAGAAAAATCATCTCACACTGTATGTTGCCCCTTCGAATTTTTTGGAAGTTTCCAAATGAAAATAAATAAATAAAAGAGAAAAACCCAAACAATAAACTTAAACCAAAACCCACTTAATTTTTATATTTAGGTTTTCCTCCTTGTTAAAAGGCAGATTTTTATTAACTAGTGCTTGAGTTTATTTTATAGTTACAGTGTCCTGCAGGCAAATTGATTTATTTAACACTAAAGTTTTTGCTTTTTTAAAGCTGGTAACTCTGCCTTCAGAGAAGGGATCCACTTGCCAAAGAAAAACGCTGCACTAAGGCAACAGATTAAAACCCACTTTATTTTCTGATTTTTCTGTGTGGAAGATGATTCCTGCTGGTGTATAAATGTATTTAAGAGGAAAACCACAGAAATATGAAAAGAAACAGTTTTGGCACATTAAAAAATAAAGAAATAAAGAAATAAGTACTTACTCTGTAAATAGTGTAAAACCATCAGTACAAGACTATAGCTGCTTAAAGTACCACGACTGGCATCATTTATTTCATGAAAACTTGCCCACTTCTTAACAACAACTACTAATGGACGAACTCGTTTTTCAACTGCAATTAAAATAAACATATCTCAAAAAAAGCACATATAATTAGACAGCAAGCAATCAACATTTTTTCCTACTTATATACATGATAATATTGCAACCACTTTAAAGAATTTACTTCGTTATTCAACAACTGAAAAAAAAAATTGCACTGGAAAACAATCTTTTGAGTGGTAAGACCAAGAGAGACACTACAAATGGTATGCCAGGTAACCTGCAGAGAAGATCGGATGCACCAGTCAATGTAGCAGTGTCACATTCTACTGTTAAGTTCTCTCCAGTCCATTTTACTAATTTCCCCTGAATTAGCTTGCTGCCAGCACAGATTAGATACATATTTTTTTAATCAAACACAAATTTTTATATAAACTTTGAGGGCAGGGAAAAGAATTTTCTTGGTTGGAAGACCCAGAGCTCATTCTTAAGTTTTTCTCAGGGTCCATGAAAGCAGTAATCCCTGTATACAAACATTACATTAAAATTTGTTGTGTCCTTTTAATGTAGTGTTGTGTACTTTTTAATGTAGATGAGGGGTTAAGACACAGAAACTCATTAAATCAAGACATATGTTTTTTCAGGAGGAAAGACATAAATACAATCATGTTCAAGATGTCACCCTCTGAATCTCTGGGGCATATATATAGCTGCCAAACTAAGGCCAAAATCTGTTGTAGGTAGGTGTCTATCCTAGGGAATTTGCAGTATACTTGTTATTTGTAGGCATGTAGAAGCTGATCATCAGGTCAGTTAAGTCTCCCACTACAGCTTCACTGTATCACGTATGTTCTGGAGTACCTTTTCTAACTCAATGTGCAGAGCTTTGTATTCTGCCCATGAGGGGAGAAATATATTAATCCAGGGCAATAGGCATACTATAACAGCACCAGCTGGGATGCTTATTCTGAAAATCCTATCAAGCATGTGATTTTTTCACAACCTGTTCAGAGCATTTCAGCACACGTGCCTCTCTAACTGGTACCCTTCTTATCAGAATGTATGTCCTAGACATGGAAAACTTCTTAAAAACAAAATTCCTTATGACTAGTCACCTCATTCCTCACATTATTCACCAGTCATTGAACTAAAAACAATAAATGACTAATTAGTAGATTGTGAGATGCAGAATTACATTATAAACATCACATGAATATGTATTAAATGAGAAAGGATTATTCCATGAGAGAAAAATGCAAATAAGCTCTAATTCCAAACGTGATTCTTCGTGTGTTGCAGCAGAAAAGATCTCTTCAGATGACTTTATTCTGTGATTTTTTTTGTCTGCTATTGCCTCTAACTAGTATGTACCAAAGTTACAGAAGCTCTGTTTAATCTACCTATACTTTCTGTGGACATTCTGCTTCCCTTTGCCATATTTTTGTTGTTTTCCACAGCACCTATGCACCAACATAGAAGGGCTAATTTCAAAAAAGACAGAAGAGCATCCACAGAAATATTTGAGGGCCTTCTTTATTACAATCACTAGTTTTGTTTGCCTGATAACAAAGAGACCCATGCATTTTCCTCCAGAGGTAATTTGACCTTTCTTCTCCCATGCAGGGTGAAGCCTCGCAAATGCAAGTGAGCAGGTCAATACTTCTAACGCTATCGACCCGAGTTATCATGACTTTAACACTATGCAAAGAGACTGGTACAAATTTACATTTAGTTTGCCTTACCTCACCTGAGCTTTCTTGTTCAAAGATGAAACAAACTATGCTTGATACAGTTTGCTTATTGAGAAAAGTCTAGAACAACGAGGAGACAATCTTCCCAACCTCAAGTCTTCCTTAGCTACTAACTGATTCCTTGACCTCAAGAGAACAATAGTATTTATCCTTCATCAGGAGACTTAAAAGTAATTTTACTGGCCTTATAAGAGGGGGCATCAAGGCAGAGAAGATAAAGTGGGGATACTAGGACCATTTCCACTACATTTTTTTCATCTGGAGTCCTTTCTGTGGTGATTTGCTGAGAGAAATAAGGGAAAGCTGTACCAGATCCTAGCATCATCTACATCAACATTAGACTTGAAGTGAACCTTTGGATGTAGCCATGAACAACAAAGATTATTTCCCTAGCTTCTTAACGCTTGGAAGGACATCTTTCTCCATGCATATGCCTTCCTTGATGTCTGCAGAAATCAGAGTTAACCAGCTGATTCAGGACAAGTTGTAGACAATCCTAGTAATGTAAATATGGATCACTGAAACTACTTTGAAATACTACTACGAATTAACTAGTTAAGGTAACTTCCTACACTAAATAGAAAGGAATTCCTGTACAGAAAAAAGGAGTAAGGTGGTAAAGCAAGAACCACAAATGGCCTAGAAGAACTAGCCTGAGGTTCACTTCTTTTGCATGTATCTGCCAAATGACATGGTGGCGACAAGTGCAAAAACATTATTTAAGCACTAAGTGCTGCTTTTATTGCCTGCCTTTCAAAAGTCTTTTTCACAATCTCTCCCCAAAATGCAATCTCCTAAGGAGAACAAGCCAGCTGTGGTTTGGGTTTACTACAAAAACTGAAGCACTGTGTTGCATTTTCCAAGGGACTCTGTGTAACAGCATGGAATAAACTGGAGATTACACTACCAAGGTTGTCATTAGTATAATGATCTTGTTATCTGCACAACCATGAAGCAGGCCTTGTAGTAGATTTGTGGATATGAAGAACCTTTGTTATCTTTTGAATATAATAATACGCAATTATAAACATACCAAAGCTGATATACCAGTTTGCTCCGTATATTATACTAAGCACAAAAGCTTATCTTAAAGCTATCTAATGCAGCTCATTAGGTAATTATATATATAGTAACATAATACACACAACCAAATTTGAATAGTCTATCTATACAAAACCAAAAAAATCAAAAAGCAGAAGTTTATAGAAATAAACCAACAAATTAAAAACTTACTGCATGAATAGGTTCTCAGAAGGAATGTATTTCGTATTCCTACAATATTGTTTACATTCAAGTCAAACTCCACAGAGCTATTG
The DNA here is from genome assembly GCA_015227895.2 of Colaptes auratus. Taxonomy (NCBI): domain Eukaryota; kingdom Metazoa; phylum Chordata; class Aves; order Piciformes; family Picidae; genus Colaptes; species Colaptes auratus. The sequence goes on from CM026897.1 coordinate 36,164,023, forward strand.
GGAGGAAGGAAAGAAAAAGAATCAAGCCATGGTATTAGATTTCAGAATACTTTGTACTTACTTAATGACAGAAGTGGAAAAATTTATGATAATACTCCAGAAACTTTCTTCAGAGTTTTGATGATATGATTTCTACCCTGGTTTTGTTTATAGTACTTGAATTCCATTGTTATAAAAAGGCAATTGTGTTTAAAAAAGAGAATACATATAGATTCAACACCTTAGGATGAAAATAAAAAATATTTGATATTGAGTGAACAAATCTTTCTCCCAATCAGGCTTGCACCACATGATTTACTATGAACGAATTTCGACCCCAAGAAGGATTTTCTGGGCTATTAGCTTAGGAAATCATGCCAATGAAATGAGAATCATTGGAAGAGATCAAAAGGTACGAATCTCTTCTGCAATGATAGTCAATCTGTAGTGCTCTGAAATGAAAATTGTTTATCAGTTTTAGTAACTGCATGTTTTAGTAATTGCATGTTCTGTGATAAACCAGTTTTAGCAACTATTCCATGCTATTAACAAATAATAAGGCAAACACGCACTATCTGCTTCATTTGTATCACACTCCACCCCAATGCTTGAGTTTCGTTCAATGCATAGAGCTTAAATACTCACAGTACTCAAGAACTATATTAAATTCATAGCTAATAAGCAGCACTAACTCACAATCAGAAAGAGCCCATTATTGATGAAGAAATAACTATCTGCAATGTACCGCTGTTTCCATTTGATATGCCTAAGTCTCATTAACATGGCATTTGTCTGCCTGAACATTCCTTTGGGTTTTCTTAAATTATTTTAAGGGGAACACAGATCTGGAATTTATTACAATGGATAAGATCACATTAATTCGATTTTTTTACACCACTGATTACATTTAAATAATCTTTGCATCAAAAGTATTCAATTTAAACCTGGCTTTTTAAATGTTAAAAGAGCATCAAGAAAGCTGGACATCAAGAAAACTCACTTTTACTGGAAGCTTGCTATAAACTTAATGCCCTGGGTACAGACAATCTAATCAATTTTTCAAGACCTCTGTGAAAAAAAACAAGTGAATGAGTGTGCCTACATGTGTATGATGTACGAGCCTCCAAAGACAGAGGCCAAAGAGAAATCTTAAACAGGGTGGATGTGACAGATTCCATAAGCTAAAGATAACTAGAAGAGGGGAAAAAAATTAAAACACAAACAAAAAAACTTGGCACAACCTCAACCTAAAATCATGCCATTTCACATCACTCCCATTTTCCAGGAAAACAGATGCTAAACAGTACTTTTTTCCTCTGAAAAAATTGTAATGGGCAGCTTCTAGCCTAAGAGGATTATAGTTTGATCTACTACAAAAAAATGAGCATGATTATCACGACTGTTGCTTTTTTATTTTCTTTCTACAAGTGACCATAGTATAGACTATAAACACTTACAAAAAAACTTCAACCTTCTGACACAATCACTTCATACTGAAGGTTTCTTTTTAAAGCTTATTTTCTGATTTTCTAATAGAAAAAAAATATACTCCAGGATTTATTCAGTATTTATACTAGGAACTTACCATTTACTCTATCTATGACTAGCATTATTATATGCAGCTAAGCCATATAACCCCAAGTTTTAGCTTGACAAGTTTAATACTTTCAGACAGCATGAGAAGAACAACCTTCTGTATTTTGGAGCAGAATGTTGTTACATAAAATTATTCAGAGTTTGTAAAGTTAAGTAAGCATACGGAAGTAATTATGGGATTAGTTGTAAATGAAGAGTATAAAGTAAAAACCCTAAGGAAGTATGGCAGATGTAAATAAGGCTTAAATGGAAAATATTTATTAGATCAGATTTTAAACATGCAGATACAGTTTGACCACAACAGGGTTCCTGTCCTGATATATTGCAATAAAAGCATTCTGTGTTATGGTTTTATAAATGAAGGCCAAAGAAGTGAGCTTCTTTGTTATTAAAAGATAGTGTCAAAAATTTCAGAAACATACAGGCAGGATAAGATAGTCAGATACAAGGGAGCTGTTCATAGCCCTGTTAAGATAGTTTGACTGTTCTTTGTAATTACACAAAGGTGATACGCAAGATTTAAACATTACTCAGATGCTCAACCAATTTTAGTGCTTTGCACAATTTCCCCCTCTGTCAGGTAATTTCACCACACAGATAAGAAATGTATTGCCCTCTGTTCGAGTGCATCCTTCAATTATTTACTTTCGTGTCTTGATAATGAACATACAATGAATATGGTAACATAAAATACATCTCTCCAATTATTCCCCCTTCTAAAAAAAAAAAAGAGGCATTAAATTAGTACTTAACACTGTGAATAGAATATGTAATACTGCTTTTTTAAACCCACAATACCTCTGTAGAAGATAGCAAAATATACTCTTCTAAAATGAACACTTTTTATTAATGATGAAAACAATGTCGTGACAAGAAACTAAAGCTTGGTCTGACATTGTTTGTATAGTGTGAACACTAAGAATTAGTCTGTAAGCAGCTCAACGGTTATGTCTGCACAGCAAGTAAAATTATCTTTCACAACTGTTTTCTGCCCACCACTGTTTCTCCTCTTGTCACCTGGAGTCCAGTATGTACAAATGACCCACAGGAATATGTGATGGACTAATTCAGATCACCAAAAAAATGAACACCTGAACAACAAGACGTGTTTCAGGACAGTGATGAAGACTGCCAGTACATCCTATCTGTACAAATCTGCAGTACAACTATAATACAACACAAAGCCAGACCATGACTTCAGCAGAACTACTCATACAGACACCACATAAAAAAATTTCCTGTGCCAGAGTCTAAAAAGATGATGTTCAACAGAATACTTGCCTGACTTTATCCCTGAACTTCACTATTGGCACTTTTGCTCGAATCAGCTGAGGTTGCTCAATGTAGCTTGCTAAATGGGAGAAAAACAGGCAATTAAGTTTCATGTTAAATGCTGATATTAAAAAAAATGCTCTGAAGCAGAGTCATATCGATGGTTAGCAAACAGTAGCTCCTAAAATTTGACAAAAATATTCTCAGAATGATTGTGCTAAACTCAAGTAACTTTCAGGAACTTCAGCACAAACACAATCTAAGAAAGCATGTGGATAAAAAACCCACTCTGAACATTTATATTTTATCGTGGGAAGTATATTCAAGGAATTTGAACATAAAGGATGCACAATGCCCTCAGAGAGCAGTACTGGTAATAGAAATTCTGAATAGTTGTAATTAAGGTTCAAAAAGAATGGAGCAAGAATATAATTCACCCAGGATGGCCAGGCATTAAGCCTTCTACTACACAGGCACATTATCAACTGCATCATTTTTCATCATGTCTAGTTTGCTTACAGTTAAAATTACCTATTTTACCAATAAAAAAAGAAATTAACATAATTATCCTCAATATGCAGTGAGTATGCTTTAAACTTATAGACTGTTTACTTGACTGATAAAGTACATACCAAGAAATAAATTTCCTATTGCATTGTCCTGAAAACAGGACACTACTTTTCCTTCAAAGAAGTGATAAGGTATTTGCCTTCTGCTTTAAGGGTGACAGGACATAGAATCAATAAGGTTGGAAAAGACCTCAGAGGTCATGAAGTCTAACCTGTCACCCAACAACTCATGATTACTGAACCATGGCACCAAGTGCCACATCCAGTCCCTTTCTGAACACCCCCAGGGATGATGACTCCACCACCTCCCTGGGCAGCACATTCCAATGGCCAACAACTCTTTCTGTTAAGAACTTTCTCCTCACCTCAAGACTAAACTTCCCCTGGCACAGCTTGAGACTGTGTCCTCGTGTTCTTGTGCTGGTTGCCTGGGAGAAGAGACCAACTCCCACCTGGTTGCAACCTCCCTTCAGGTAGTTGTAGATATCAATAAGGTCTTCTCTGAGCCTCCTCCAGGCTAACAATCCCAGCTCCCTTATCCTCTCCTCATAGGGCTTGTGCTTGAGGCCTCTCCCCAGCCTCATTGCCCTTCTCTGGACACGTTCAAGAGTCTCAATGTCCTTCTTACATTGAGAGGCCCAGAACTGGACACAGTACTCAAGGTGTGGCCTAACCAGTGCTGGCTGTCAGGTCATTGTCAGTGTACACAAGGAGGCTCAATGACAGACTATCCAAACTCAAAGATTCTAAGCTCTGCCAGACTCTTACACAGCTACCAAAACAACATCTGTACTCAGTTTCCACAACTGTTGCATCAGCCACATTATCTGTGATTCCCCTGTTCTTGGTAGTATCTCAGGCTGTATTTGGTAGTTGCCCATAAACCTAAATGAGAAATGCATCTAAGAAAGTAATGTAAAAGACAAAGAAAGGCAGAGCCCATAGGTCACATGATATGAATTTGGTCAAAAGCCATGATTTTAGTAATTTCTTCTGCTGAAATATCTAAACCACTTGAGTTTGCTTCTATCTAATATCATACACTTCCCCCTTGCTTCTACAAATTAACCTCCAAGTACCACAAATAAGTATGACAAAGTTAGAAGTAAAGCAGACTAAATGAGAGTGGTGAAGCCCTGGAATGGGTTATCCATGGAGGTGGTTGAGGCCCCATCCCTGGAGGTGTTTAAGCCCAAGCTGGATGAGGTTCTGGCCAGCCTGATCTAGTGTAGGGTGTCCCTGCCCATGGCAGGGGGGTTGGAACTAGATGATCCTTATGGTCCCTTCCAACCCTGACTGATACTATGATACTATGAAATAAATCTGGATCACTATTGAGAAGGAAAAAAAAATTGAAAAGGATGTATTTCAATCAGTTTGGATGGCAACCTTGATTAAACTGTAATCTCCACTGAAACTGGATGACAACTTGAGGTTTGGTAACATCCTACAGAGTGAAACAAAGCTAGGATGATGTTAGAACACTGCAGCTTGCTGCTGGTACTCTCCTTCCAGTGCCACGCTGATTAGAGTATTAACAGATTCTCTATTGTACACTGTCATACATATGAGGGAAAAAAGACACAAACACAGCAGGTGGAATTCTGAAATGCTTGCAGGTTGACTATCTGACCTTGAGGATATGAGCAAAGGGTCTACACGAACACACAATGAATTCCCCACAGTTTTGGGCATGCCTACAAAGAACTCACAAATGCCACTTCAGCTGTAGTGAAGTATATATCCACTTAAAAAAAAGACTAAGCACTGTTTTGTAACTTATTCATGCAACATTTCAAATTAAACAGCTTAAGACTCCATTTTCTTCCACAGAATAAAAGATCAAGCAATTTTACAAAATACTCATTCCCAAAAAGGTGGATACCAAGAAGATACTGGGCATCCTGCACATGTAGCCTGCTTTCACTGACAAGGTTATACTATAGAAACTGGATGACATAGAAGTCTGAATCCAGAGACATGAAAGACTTAAGAGAGTACAAACCAGCAAAGGATGAATTATTCATTGACGTTTGATATTCACCCACCCACCTGTAGAGTCCTTCAGGGGCACTCATTTGAATTCTAGCTCTCTTGCCTGTTCTAGATGCTGCACAAAGCTGTATTTCAAATTAATTCTGGCTACACAAATCTGAAGAGCTCAACCATCTTGGACATTTACTGTCAGTGGTCTGGATTATACTCTCTTCAATATGTTGCACCAGTTATCATCCCAAAATCCATGTTTCATATTTCACATTTCTAAAAGATACCAGCTTTAACATACAGTTCTGGGAATATTAGACAATGCTGTAAAAGAGAGATATGCCCAGGTATCTAAGCAAATAAGCTGAAAAATTACATGTACTCTGACAGTCTTTGAAACAGAAGATATACGACTGCTATTCTTCATCTCTCTCCTCTAGGAGACACAACAGATACCATCAAGACTAACAAGTCCCACAAAACCAGTGAATAAACATCAGCAGCTTATTCCTACTTTGCTCAAAAACACGCACATCTTCATTTCAGTAAGTATTCTAGATGCAGAATGGCAACACAAAAAATACTTTTAATTTGACAAACTTGAATTTCTTGCCCATAAGAAATTTCTGCAAGCCTGAAACTGAATCAAGCAGGAACTTGGATAAATTTTGAATCCACTTTCCAAACCTCCTAGAATGAAACACTAAAATCCACAACACTGATATAAAGGATATGAGATATGGCACTCAGAGTTTCGAAGATTATTTACCTTAAAGAAACAAAAATGATAGAATCATAGTTGTTTTGGTTGTAAAAGACCTCTAAGATCTAGTCCAATTACCAACCTAACACCACCATGACCAATAAAACACACCCCAAAGTGTCATGTCTACAAGTTTCTTGAGCACCTCCAGGGACAGTGACTCCACCACCTCCCTGGGCAACCTATTTCAATGCCTAATCACCACCCTTGGGATGCTTCCTAATTTACAAATTAATCACGGAATTATGGTGAAATAAGCAGATGATTACATTCTTCTTATAGCCTTTATTTTGGAATGTACAGGAATATCACAGAGTACAAGAATCAAGAGGAAGATGTTAGTTAGGAGAACATCTATTGCTTCAGAAGTACTGAATCTTAACACACTCAAGTTCCAGTTTGTAAATTAACTCAATCTAAATGGAAAGACCCACATAGCAAAGCCTTTTCAGGTGAACATTTTAAAACAACTTCTATCAGTTCTATCCACAGAACTACCATACACAGATACAAGGACTGATGGGTAGGCCCATCAGAAATAGAAATTTATGCTCATCATGATGTCAAGATTATGAAGATGCTATCTAAAACATCTGAGCAACATGAATCTGACAGCAGCAGTAATATCAGGAATGTTTTGTCCTGCCTCACCTTCCAAAGAACATTTTGATTAAATGAAGCTATGAAAGGCACTTGTAAAATGACACAGAATTAGAGAAATCTTCAAGGATTGCCCCTGTGTGACCATTGAGTGTTTCTGATACTTGTACTCCCTGGCAAACAAACTTGATTTCGTCTAAAGTTCTGTGACAGAGCTCAACCTCTTGAACAAAAAAGGCTTTTAATGGCAAAAGGAGGGGCAAGGACAACCTCCACTATTTAGTGGACATGGAGGGGAATATTGTAACAAAAGATGAGGTAAAGGCAGAGGTACTTAACACCTTCTTTGCCTCAATTTTTAATACCAGGATTGGCTGTCTTCCAGACAGCTGGCCTCCTGAGCTGTCAGATGGAGCCAGGGAGTAGTATGGTTCCCCTGTGATCCAGGAGGAAGTACTTAGTGACCTGCTCAGCCACTTGGATCCCCACAAGTCCATGGGACCAGATGGGATCCATCCTAGGGTGCTGAGAGAGCTAGCAGATGAGATGGCCAAGATGCTCTCCATCATTTTTCAGCAGTCCTGGCTCACTGGAGAGGTCCCAGATGACTGGAAGCTGGCCAACCTTGTGCCCATCCACAAGCAGAGCTGGAAGGAGGAGCCAGGGAATTATAGGCCTGTCAGCCTGACCTCAGTGCCAGGCAAGATTATGGAACAGGTCATCTTGAGTGCAATCACACAGCACTTACAAGATGGCCAAGGAATCAGGTCTAGCCAGCATGGATTTCGGAAGGGCAGGTCCTGCCTGACCAACCTGATGTCCTTCTAGGATCAGGTGACCCGCCTGGTGGATGTGGGGAAGGCTGTGGATGTAGTCTACCTGGACTTCAGCAAGGCCTTGGACACTGTCCCCCACAGCAAACTCCTGCCAAACTGTCAGCCTGTGTCTTGAACAGGAGCACACTGTGCTGGGTTAGGAACTGTCTGGAGGGCTGAGCCCAGAGAGTGGTGGTGAATGGTGCCACATCCAGCTGGCAGCCAGTCACTAGTGGGGTCCCCCAGGGATCAGTGCTGGGCCTCATCCTATTCAATATCTTCACTGGTGATCTGGATGAGGGGAGTCCATCATCAGTAATTTTGCAGATGACACCAGACTGGGGGCAGGTGTTGATCTGTTAGAGGGTAGGATAGCTCTGCAGAGGGACCTTGACAGGCTGGACAGATGGGTAGAGTCCAATGGCATGAGATTTAACACATCTAAGTGACAGGTTCTACATATTGGCCACAACAACCCCATGCAGTGCTGCAGGCTGGGGTCAGAGTAGCTGGAGAGTGGCCAGGCAGAAAGGGACCTGGGCGTACTGGCTGATAGCAGGCTGAACATGAGCCAGCAGTGTGCCCAAGTGGCCACGGCTGATGGCATCCTGGCCTTTATCACGAATAGCATGGCAAGTAGGAGCAGGGAAGTCATTCTGCTCCTGTCCTCAGCACTGGTTAGGCCACACCTTGAGTCCTGTGTTCAGTTCTGGGACCCTCAATTTAAGAAACACATTGAGACTCTTGAACACGTCCAGAAAAAGGCAAAAGAGCTGGTGAGAGGCCTCAAGCACAAGCTCTATAAGGAGAAGCTGAGGGAGCTGGGATTGCTTAGCCTGGAGAAGAGGAGGCTGAGGGGAGACCTTATTGCTCTCTACAACTACCAGGTGGTGGTTGGTCTCTTCTCCCAGGCAACCAGCACCAGAACACAAGGACACAGTCTCAAGCTGCATCGGGGAGGTTTAGGCTGGATGTTAGGAGGAAGTTCTTCATAGAAAGAGTGATTGGCCATTGGAATGGGCTGCCCAGGGAGGTGGTGGAGTCACCATCCCTGGGGGTGTTTAGGAAGAGACTGGATGGGGCACTTGGTGTCATGGTTTAGTTGATTAGATGGTGTTAGGTGATAGGTTGGATGTGATGATCTCAAAGATCTTTTCCAACCTGGTTAATTCTATTCTATTCTACCTGAAAAAGTGGCTGGGAACTTACAAAGTTTAGTAGCGAAGAGCCTTTGGATTAAGCTGAGTATATACCTCGCCTCAGTCTTCTGATTAACCTGAAATATGATATTAAAACAAAAGAAAAAAAGTTGGTATCTCTCATTATATGTTTCACATAAGCATACTTTACTAATTCGTGGAGTAAGACATGTCACAACATATTCCACAGCTGACATACACATTTTATGCAGGAAAAGCTAGGCAGAATATTTCATATTCAATATACAAGGTTAACTATCAACCACTCACAGATCACAGAACTTAATGAAAACCTAGCCCCTTGCACAAAATGTCCTTTCCTTCTTTTTCAGTGATGCTTCCCTTCCTTCAAAATTATGCTCTACTTCTACTTCTTCGATGTTAAATCTTTTCTCTCAACCTAAATTCTACTCATGAACACTTCTGATCACCAAAAGTAGTGATTTTGCATATCAAATTCCTTCTTATACTTGCTCACCAGAATCAGTGGCTATGAATCAAACTAATGAAATAGAAAAATGGTATGGATTTAAAGTTACTCCTGCACCTAAATTGAGTCAGAGTTCTCTAAACATTTTTCTTCAAGATTCTAGGCAATTTACTTCCATTCTGTTGTGCTTTTTTCACTTACAAAGTGAAGATAACGCTTATTTTTTAAAAATTTTGTTAACTTAAAGTGTTTATAGGGTTACATTCACATTTGCAACATGATTTGGCCCACAGATCATAGCTATTATGAGCATAAACATATGTTATTAAATCAAAAGTATTTGACCATTTATTTGTCACTTTAGAATCTGGCCTTATAAAAGAACACACATTTTTTAAAATAGACTAGCTATATATGTTTTAAATTACTCACTGGCTCTTCTTTAAGCACCAAGCATAAGTCACCATCACTGCTGTGAGTGCCAAAACCATTCAGTGTGGACCCAACCAGAAAGAGTCTGCTCCCTATTACAGAAGATACGTATATCATGTATTAAGAGGAATGCAGTGGGTTGAAAAATTCCCCCCCAACATTAAATTTGCCAGACCAGCTCAGCTGGAAGCAAATGAAGCCGTATTTACAAGCAAAACTATAATCCACAATGGAATGCAATGAATATGTACAAAATATACAGTATTTACAAATACTGGCAGGTATTAACAACTGATACACAGCATAAGAACCCCCCTGGCCAAAACCCAGGGGAGCTAATAGCTTCTCCCTTCCTGCCACCTCCTTACCCCCACAAAGGGACAAGAGAAAAGAACAGAGAAGTTAATACCAGTCACAGCAAATACGATGCAGTCAAGGCCAGTAAAGCCAGGAGAAGCATTAGCCAGAGCCAAAGAATTGAAAAGAGAGATAGATTGTTTTGTACAACTAGTTTAAGTCAGTTATCTCTCCAATGGAATTGTTTAGAGTTTTTATTTTCCTTTTTTACACCCAATAGGGATTTATTTACATTTTACCACTTTCTGTTCAAGATCTGTGAAAAAAAATTTTAAAGGCATAGCCTAAATCTAGCACAAGGCTGAAGAACATTCAAACTGATAATAAGTAATCAAATTGGAAACATACGTGGAAAAATGTTCTTAATTTCTTTCTGGAGTTCAGCTCTGCAGAACTCTTTGCTGTTCAAATCACAGGTCTGTTGCTGACATACTTGAAACCACTCCAAAACCTGCTGACTTAACTTGACACAAACATTTACAAAAAAACAGATACAGAGAAGTGAACACTCTTTCCTGTGAGAGATGCGATTAAATGGAACACAGAAGACTGCATAAAAATGACAAATCCAGCATCATTTGACATGACTTACTCCATTATCTAGAGATTTACCACACTGAATTCATACTGAACTCCCTTAATTTATGCAAAGTGTTTAAATGTATTCAATCTGTTATAAAATGTCTATCCACAGAAAATAATTTTTGCCTGATTAGTATCTACAGAATTTCAGGGAATAAGAAGTGAATGTCAAGAAATACCTCCTGCTAACTTAAACATGAACAGTTTGCCTACCAGTAATAGGGAGAAAAATTAGTATTAAAACTGAAATTTAAGTTAGTTTTCTTTTTTTATACTACACAAACTATTAAACAAGTAGTCAGATCTTTGTTGGAAGGAGGTAGTAACTGTTTCTCTTTGATAACACTGTTATGCACTGTGCTCGGCAGGCATAAATGATACAGTATTAGGACTAGTAAGCTATAAAGTGCCTTTTTTTTTTTTTTTTTTTTTTTAGTTAAAGACAAATTAGATCTTTTCAGGTTCACCACTATATTTATTCAGAACAGGCTTCACTCAGCACTTGAGTGTTGAGGGTTTTTTCCATCAGGATACTTCCTGCCCACAACCATGTGACAAAAAGACTAACTAGTTTCTACTTCCTGAAGCTAACATGTAGGTTTCCTGACATTACTACAGAAATCAACACAAGAAAACAAGATTTCTACACCCCAAAAAAATGCTCCAAACCTCAATATACACAAGGAGGCTATCCAGGATCATAGTGCGAGCTGTATTTATATTCCTTCTAATGACAGCTCAGTGATAGAGCTGATAGACATTTTCAAAAGCTTTGAAGACATTTTTCTGGTTTCCCACAGTACCTTTGGGCCATGAGTACAAAAGCAGCAAATGTAAAGAACGAGCATAGAAAGATATTACCTTATCTTTGGAAGCAGGGAGGGTGGTTCCTCTGGGGTCTGGGAACCAAATATCTTGCACTGAAGGAACACGGTACGACGGAGATTTAACTGGTTCTGGGAAGGAGTATCTATGCTTTTCTTGTAAAGGCACTGCTTGGTTAACTACAGCTGTTTCAGAATAAGGTGGATCCAAACACTGCCGTTTAACAGTCCGTGGAATACTTTCTTCATGTAGTCTCCTTAAAAAAAAACAAAGAAAAGTGTTTATTTAAAACAGAGATACAGAGAGCAATTTCTCTAGTTTGCAAGATTCAACCTACGATTAAAAGACAGTTGTTACAAGGTACAAACGCTCAATTATGTGACTACTTCACTAAAAGCAAGTATTCTACAAAACAAAATGCATGCCCATCCTAGACACCAGGTGAGATAAACCTGGAAAATTGCAGCTACCCTTGAAGTGAACTGATGGGACAACTTTACAAGAGTGTCTGTATTAACCAATTGAAACCTAAGTAGCAAATTTGGTTAAGCAGGACAGCTCAGAAAGCTGTCAGACTGGTCTGTTGATAACATACTAACTTTTTTTATTTGTTCTTTTGGTTTTGGGGGGGTCTTTTGAAAGATGCATACAGACTATGCATAGATACTTATCTTTTAAGTCAACATAATGGGCAGCATGAAGTTTTGTGAGCTCTGAACACGCAGCAATGAATAAAACAAATTCAGTAGTGAGGCAGGAGGGAAAAAGAAGTATCACAACAGACATTTAAAACAGTCTTTGTCTGTGTCTTAGATTATACAGACAGTGAACTGAGTCATTTATTTGACAAATCAAAATAATGATTGTACTAGGCTACACATGACATTATGCCTTATTTTCAAACACTAGTCTGTATCTCCCCATTAAGGCATTTGTGACAAGAATTAAAACACGTCTCTTCTCCCAGGCAACCAGCACCAGAACAAGGGGACACAGTCTCAAGCTGTGCCAGGGGAGGTTTAGACTCGAGGTGAGGAGGAAGTTCTTCACTGAGCGAGTCATTCGTCATTGGAATGGGCTGCCCAGGGAGGTGGTGGAGTCGCCGTCCCTGGAGGTGTTCAAGGGGAGATTGGACGTGGCACTTGGTGCCATGGTCTAGTTGTGAGGTCTGTTGGGACAGGTTGGACTTGATGATCCTTGGGGTCTCTTCCAACCTTGGTTATACTGTGATACTGTGATACTGTGAGATCCAGTGATCTTACAGGCAGCCTCTTGGCAACTGAACTCCTCATTAAGAAAAAATAGTACTGAAAAGCTGCCCACTGACTGAAAACTGTGATCCACTTATTTTTGACACTGAGAGGACATTTCATGTTTTGTTTATTCATCAGGTGCTGCATAAATTCAAGCAGAATGGGGATACTGACTTTTTTTTTTTCGTTAAAAAGGATGAACTCAAAGGTTCATATGTATCAATGAATCAACCATTAATAAAACTGCAGTCACTTCTTGTAGTCAGAAAAGCTGGCATCAAAAATAGTTTGGAAACATGGATATAGAGTATTATTAATAAAAAATAAATAAATAACTGAATTGATCTCAAGTCATCATTTCCATTTTCAAGGCTGAAAAAAGTTCTCATAACATTACATATCCACAATCTTAAAAACAACCGTTTCATACTGGTTTGTGTGAGAAGAGCTCATGTTCCACAAAAATACCTTGTAAGAGATGACTCAAGATCAAAAGATAACTTGTTGACTGCAAATCCCCTAACACAACTTAGCTTTCCATTAACCAGACTGATCAGGAGGAAAACATGCATGTAGCATGCAACCAGGAACTCCTTTAGTTCATGTGATAACTATATACTCAGATACAACAATTTCACGTATTAATGTGACTTGATTTATCCTCTGTTTAATCTGGAAAATAAATACTATACAAGAAATTGTTTCGAAGACAGATTCCACTCTATGAGTTGATTCACAGAATTATTACAAACACATACTGATTATTTCTGAACTGAAAAGGATTTTTTCTAGAATACTAAAAGAAAATTAAATCATATTCATCTGAAATTCCTTTCTGTTACAACTAAAGGAAATTAGACAAATTCAAGTTTAGTTTCCCAAAAAGTAGGAAAAGTGTGTTTCTGTAAAATTCCTCTTTAAAAATACAGAACTTACTTGTGTTTGAATTTAGCACTTTGTATTTGAAAACCCTCCTCCTGGAGAAGAGGAGGCTCAGGGGACACCTTATTGCTGTCTACAACTACCTGAAGGAGATTGTAGCCAGGTGGGGTTGGTCTTTCCTCCCAGGCAACCAGCACCAGAACAAGAGGACACAGTCTCAAGCTGCGTCAGGGGAGGTTTAGGCTGGATGTTAGGAAGAAGTTCATCATAGAAAGAGTGATTGGCCATTGGAATGGTGTGACCGGTTGAGGCTATGCCTTTAAGAAAGAGACAGTTGCTGAACACTCTGGCTGAATGTTTTTGATATTTGAACAAAAACAAGATAGTCTAAACTAATTTCATTGGTGGATGGTAGAAATGCAATTCTAAGTTTGGGTTCTGTTAGTTCAGTCTGTGTCTGGTCTGGGTTCAGGCTGGGTGCAGTCTGTGCTTCTCTGTCCTGTGGGCTGGACGGTTTCTCTCTTTATGAAGCAGGAACGGCCTTGAGTTAACAGCTAACCAGATAAGAAAACTAATTCTTGCATGTGCTTTTTCAGCTAACAGCATTTTTCTTCCTTAATTGCCTTTCTCTCTCTCTCTAACCCTTTTTGGGGGAAAAAGGGGAGGTGGGGAGGGAGAGAGGGGGGTTCAGGGAACCCCCCTGGCCGGCTGGAGGGAAAAGGTTTTTCTGCATTGTGTTCATTGCTGTATTTTCCTGTATATATTGTAAATATTGTATATTTGTGTATATATTCATTGCATTCCATTTATGCCGGTAAATAGAGCTTTCATCTGCTTTTCCGACTGAGCTAGCTGTGGTTTCTTTCCCTGTGTGTGGGGAGGGAACTTTCTCACCCCACCACAAATGGGCTGCCCAGGCCAGTGATGGAATCACCACCACTGGAGGTGTTTAGGAGGAGACTGGATGGGGTGCTCGGTACTATAGTTTAGTTGATTAGATAGTGTTGGATGATAGGTTGGACTTGATGATCTCAAAGGTCTCTTTCAAACTGGTTAATTCTATTCTATTCTAAAGCATCACATAATTAAGAAAAATAAGAAGAAAAATCCAGTGTGTCATCAGAAACACATCACAATCACACTGAGACATTGAGGGTGCAGCCTTACTCTTAACCTGACAAATTGACAGGAAGATAATACTGAACTTACTGACACAAACCCTCTAACAGTCAAGCACACACAGACTACAATCTCTTACAGTATTAAATTAAAACACACACAAAAGCTGTGTAAGGCTACAGCTCTTTAAAAACTACAAATATTGAAATGCTGATGAGCTCCAAAATTCTCAAAAGCAGGTACAAGAACAGTTTAAAAAGCTATGACATGGCCTGTTTCATCACAAAAATTTTGTTTGATATTGCAACTTCGAACAAGATTTAAGTTGCACAAGAACTTTGTATTAGTCAAGCTTCAGCACAAGTACATTACAACTAGAATTAATCACACAAAAATGAAGAACTTACTTTCTTCCTTGGAATGAGTTGGGAGCTTCAGATATATATATTGGGCTGCCATTTCCGTAAGTCACTGGCTGTGGTGTAACAGGTGGCACAGTTGCAAGGCTCCTACGCAAAAGAGACCTGGAAAGACTACAGTCCCTGACTGTTATTCCACAAAAACTAAGATGCTTTTTATGAATTAGCAATTTTTAACTGAATATTTAACACAGCATATACTGTAATTTTTTTTTCTGAGAAACAATACTTTTTTTCTATTCAAAATGGAGATAAATCAAAAATATAATTGAAATCTAAAAAAACAGAGGACAGTCATTCTTCAATATCTAAGAGGTTACAAAACAAATTAACTTCAAGTACTGTTAAAATTAAAAGCCTAATGAACACTTTGACATCTTCCAATCTGGCCCCAAGAATAAATGTTTCTTCTCCGACTCATAAACTCCCTGCTTTCCCCAGCAAACAAATAGAATTGAAAATCTTTTAAGCTGAACTCCAGATTACTAACTCTAACCAGTGCAGTAACATCTCAGGCATAATATGGTACAATGCAGGAGAGTTAAAATTTGCAGGTCACCAACAGAAATTATACAGCTGCTTTATACATGACACCTTCCAGTCTTTTTTTTAAAGCTAATGCAGTTTAACGTTAATAACACTGGACAACATCCTCCATGAACAGAAACACTCCTCTCAGAAGACCATTTACTCTCTTTTTCAAGCTAATCCCCACTATCAAATATCACTGTACTTACATTGCATTCTGAAAATTAAGCTGAGTATTAATAATTTGCTGGTGAGAGAGAACAGATGGCATATTTAGAGGCATATTATTGAAGAAATTATTCTGTTGCTGCTGGTTTGGTGGGAAGGGTGAACGACCCAAATTGGAGGAGTTTGGGAACATGCTCCTTTCTATTTGAAGTAAGCATGTATCCTTTTACCTGTATTAAAGAAAAAAAAAATAAAAGTCAAAATTAGGCAGTAAGAAATTCCAGCTACCTTTTAAACTCTTGGTTTGAAAATTTAAATAACCTAGAATACACTTCCAGAAACTGGTTGAAAGAATTTTGATTCTGGCCTTATTTCACCTATTTTAGCATAAAAATGCTAAATACCCAAGTCTCACAATTATTAAGCTATTTATGCTTTAAAATTCATTTCCATGTGCTTACCTTCCTCTTTAAGTTTAGTACCAGAAAAATTACTTAACATAAGACACAAGAGTCTTCATCTCAAGGGAAAGTAGCATATTACAGTGAAATACACTCCTTATTTCCAAGGTTCCACAATGAGGTTCACAATATAGGGGAATAAACACTTTGCTACACCACAAGAATATGAAAATGCAGCTAATCATGAAATTGAAATAAATTATTTTTTTAGGACATGACATGCAAACAAACAGCCAAATAAACAGTAATTGCAAAGTTATCTATTCATGCTTTAAGAATATCTTACCTACAGTTTTATTTTACATTTGTGCCCACTGGATTTTCTCATACCAAAATTCCAGCTTAATATTTTTTCATCTTTAAGATTGAATCTAGCACAATTGACTGCTCTTTGACCACTACACATATTACACATTAGCAGGAAGCTTGGATGAAAATTAAAATCTTTGTCTCTACAACAGGCTAAACAGTGTATTACATCTATTTTGCAAAACAAGTTTTTTCAAACAACTTTTAACTTGGACATTAAGAAGTCATAAGAGCAATGGCAGTATTTCCCTAATAACTGCATGAAAACCATTTTATCAATCTAATCCTAAAGTAACACAAATGGAAAAAGTGCTGACAAGTATATGCCTCAGCATGGAAATCCTATCACCACAGAGCGGGCTAAGTTTGGAACAAATTTAAAGTAACACTTTGAGGTTCTCCCAATAACCAAATAAAATATTTATATAATTGTAGTAACACATTATTAGGCATTCTATCATACACTTCAATAAATCAGTTATTGCTAACTTTGCTGTAGTAAAATCACTCTGTTATCACAGCCCTGAAGTCCTCGTTATCGTACCACTATGGACTGTTGTCATGTTTTAACATCAGACAACTCTGACAGTTGCTACAAGCATCACTATCATGGAACACAGGCAAATTAATCCCAAGGAGTTTATTTTCTTAGGTTTGCCCTCGTTCCTTACTTCCTGTGATGATAACCCACACCAGTGAAAACGTGGTACTACCTACATGCAGAGTGCTGTTCAAAAAAAAAAAGCTGTCAAGATGAATGCCTTCACAGTTTTTTATCTAGTCATTTGCTGCTGGGATTGTGGGGTGTTTATTTGAATGAGGAAGGAGAACTACTTTGTGTTTAAAGTTATTTTAGGGATGCTTATTTTCAGTTCTGATGAAGAAACAAAACTGAACTGTATGGCAATGAAGTCACTTCACACATGCAATATGAATGATAATTATACGCTACCTAAACTTTTAAATTTCTAGTATAGACAGGTGGTGTAACAACTGTTAATAGACCTTGCTCATCATTAAGCAGCCCAGGCAGTACACATATGCAGTTTACGGATGTGCTTTATCAGTAACAGAATCGTGCATCTGAATTCAAGACTGAGTTGCAAGACTGCATTTGTTTTAGTCTTTGAAGTTGTAAATACCGGAAAGAGACGTTGTAACAAAGGTGCCACCTTCCCAAACCCCAAACAAAACGGTATAATAACACCGCTATCTCACAGTAGCTAAGACAGCACTTATTGTGACTTTCGGTAGATTATTTTGGCAGAAACTGCCACGCCCTGAGAAAGGAGTTTCATTATCGTTATAATTCAGGCACACTTGTCTGAATGGGCAATTTTTTCCAAATAAACGTTTACTCTGGGGGGAGGCACACAAGTAAATGCCAGAACACATCCCATGCAGACACGGCTAAGTGCACACGCCGCTCCCAGAGACGGGAGCCCCGCCAGATCCCAACCTCAGGGCCTGGTGGCCCAGTAGCAAGAGGCCGAGGGCTCCCTCCACCCCTCGGGCCCCAACGCCTCTCCCAACAGCAACAGCAAACCCCCACACCGCGTCGGCAGACTCACGTTGGGCTTCGACAGGGGCAGGTCGAGCGGGTCTGCAGGCAGCAACCGGGCAGCCCGCTCAGCTGCAGGCTCACAGCAGCGCGAGGCCGGAGAAAACCGCGGCTCCTACAGCTGGGCGCTGCCCTCTCACCCGGACGCAGAGACGCAGGCCGGAAGAGGCGGCTGCGAGTGCCGCACGGGCCGCTTGCTCCCCTCCGCGCCCCCTAGCTGGACGGTGGTGTGCCGGTGGTGAAGAGGCAGCGTGGCGGTAGGGCTGCGCAGCCGTGGGGAAAGCCATTTCTGGCGGCACTTCGGTCACGCAGCCAACTCACCGCCAGGCTGCTGGCATGCGTGGCCACCCGGCGGCCAGCAGACCTGGGTCCGAGGTGCTGGGGTGCGGAGAGGCGCCGGCGGCGCCACACGCTGCGGGGTTGTGGGACAGGGGTGGTGACTTGGGGCCGCCGTGCTCCTGCGCAGCTCAGTCTGGCTGCGGAGATACGCTGTGGCTGCCATAGCATCACGTCCCAGCAAAGGCGGAAACCGAAAGCCTGGCCTGTCATTTCTCTGTCCCCAGCTGTCATGATTCGCAAGTGCCTTGTCTGACGAAAATCCGATAGCCTCTGGTGACAATGGAATGAAAGGCAGAGGTTGCACATTACAGTGCTATGCTCACCACTAGTTCTGGCTAGAGCCACAAGATAGATCAGACAGTAAAGGTATTTTGCTTTCTACAATTACTGGTCAATTGTAATTTAATTAGTTATGTACTGCTGCTGTTCAGAAGTGTGTCAAAAAATACTCAAGTTAGTTAGGATCTGGAGAAAATCCAATGGAGAGCCACGAGGATGATTAGGGGACTTGCGCATCTGTCCTCTGAAGAGAGACTGAGATCCCAGGGGCCATTAGTCTTGGGAAGACTGAGAGGGGATTTCAGCAATGTCTATAAATGGGGGGGGGTGTCAAGTGGAGGGGGCCAAGCCCTTTTCGGTGGTGCGCACTAATAAACAGGTTCTAGCTTGACCATGGAAGATTTCACCTTCGCATGAGGAGAAACTTCTTTACAGTGAGGGTGACAGAGCACTGGAACAGAACAGGCTGCCCAGAGAGGTTGTGGAGTCTCCTTCTCTGGCGACATTCAAAACCCACCTGGATGCATTCCTGTATGCACTACCCTAAGGGATCCTGCTTTGGCAGGGGAGTTGGACCTGATGATCTCTGGAGGTCCCTTCCAACCTCTAATGTACTGTGATAACTGTGATCTGGCCGTCAGAAATGGTTGGTGTTGTAGGATAAATCCAAAGTCAAGAGCAGGCTAAAATGCTTGCACTCTGAAGACTTGAGTGTTCAGAAGACAGGAGTCAGGTCCAAGTTTGTTTCTTTTATCTGGAGAGGACATTTACTGTAAGTGAGCTCTCAGCATTGAGTAGGTACTGACACAGCTTGTGCGCACAAACTGTTGAAGCTTCTGTCTTTGAAAGTTGACTTTCTCATCTGAGAGTCTTACTTTAAGACTTGCTCAGATGAGAGCAGGTCACAACCAGTCTTGTCATTACTTAAGGCTCTGGCCACTTAGAGATGGGCTTAATGGATAAGAAAGAGACAAAGGGCAGGGGCCTGGGTGAAGTGGGGCTGCAGATTGACTGGCAGGGGAAGGTTGGGGAGATGAATCCTCGACTCTGAACTTTTTAATCTTTGCCATGGCTTGGGTTCCTTGGGTAAAGGCCAGCCCATGATGATAGTTAGCATTACATGTATGAGAGACAAGCCCTACCAGTATGTATGGAGTGAAGCTGCAAAGGTAGTGCCAAAGGAAACTTAAACCACAAAGCAATTTGCCTTAATTTTTTATTTTGGCCGTTCCTGCAGTTATTTAATTTATTTGGGGTCTAGGGTAAGGGTCAGCACATGAATTGGGTTGAGGCTGGTATTTGACTTCAAACTGAAACAAAGCCTAGGGGTTCAGGTAGAGTAGAGCTGCAGAGAGGCTGCCAAGGGAAGGTTTGGGCTGCAGAAAGCGGGTTCTGGAAAATTTTGGGGGTTAGAAGAGTGACAGTTCCTAGCAGAATGTGGATTCTGGCAAATTTTAGGTTAGAAGAGACAGTTCCTAGGGGGCTGTTGTGGCGCTGCAAAGGGGCTGCCTAGGGATGGTTTGGTCTGCAGAAGAATTGCACTCAAGAGGCTTCAATCAGGGCCATATTTGAGTTTACCTGTATTTATGGTCCTAGGCACATTAAGGGTGAGGAGAGGACAGTTCCTAGTGGTTCAGCTGGATTAGGACTGCTGAGGGAAGATCTATGCTGCATAAGGAATTCTCTGGAGACTTTTTTATCTGAGCCATGTTTGAGGTTGTCTTGTGCTAAACCTCTATTTATTCCTATAAGGTACAAACTGCAGAAGAGCTAGGGATCTGGATAAAATGAACGGCGCACAGACTGCCAGGGGTAGCTGTGTGCTGCCAAATTGGCTCACCCCTTAGAATTTTTTCAACTGTGTCATAGTTTGGGTTTTCTGGGCGTAAGGGCTACTTGAACACTTAAAAGTATGAGGATTAGAAGAGAGACAGAGCTGATGGGTCCTGTTCTGAGGGAGGCTGTGAAATGGTTACCAGGGGCCTGTTTAAGCATTGCACTGAATTCTCTCCTGAGGGATTTTCCATTGAGGCTGTTTGAGATTTTTTGCTAAGGCCAGACTCCAAATTAAGGCTAGATTAGGGGATAGGATTTATAAATGTTACAAAGTCCTGGGGTGAGTTGATTGAGGGGGAGGGTATTGATAAGGATTTGAAATAAGAAGTATTGGGATGAACGAAAAGTTTATGTCCCTGTGAAGGCACTCAGTCCTGTGAGAGCTTAAACAGAAGATAAATAGCACAGCAGGTCTAGTTTCATGAGAATCTTACCAATGCTCAGCTAAGCAGAAAGTTCAATTTTCATTTGGAACAGAGCCTTCCTTATATGCTGTTTGTTTGGAATCAAAACTTCACTTTCCAGTTTCTGCTTAAGGTGGAAGCTTTGTGCTTTAACTGTTTAAGTCAATGATCTGACTTCTGGTAGCTGGAATTCCCCATGGGGCACATTGAAGTCTTGTTTTCCAGATCATTTGACCGCTCTTAGTTTCATAGTTTCAGTTAGGGTTGGAAGGGACCACAAGGATCATCTAGTTCCAACCCCCCTGCCATGGGCAGGGACACTCTACCCTAGATACTCCATAATCTTCTCTACTCCATAATCCAATTGCATGTCATTTTTTGAGGCTTCTCACATTTGCCATCAGGCCTACAGTATTATCTAATACAATCAATATACCTGGTAGCAGGTAAAGTTTGTAGTACTGTGTTAAGCATAAACATTTTTTGTAGAAAGGGGGAAAAAAAAAAAGGTAATGAATTTACCTGATTAAAGCAACTTATGTTGCTGTTATTTTGCCTTTTCTTCTTTTCCTCCACTTCATGGCACAAGGCAACCTGACATTTTGTGTTTGTCTTCATCTGGGCATTAACCTTTTTTTGAGCACAGGCTGTTCATCCCTAAGGGTTTTTCCCCTTATGCCTTACCTGCATCCTCTGGTCAAAATAAGTACATATTTTAGTGAGGCACCTCAAATAACCTGATATTTTACAAATTGCCAACAGTCTTCTGAAACAAATCTCTTTGCTTTGACATGCTGAGAAGAAATGTGGGTTTTGTGTCAGTATCTGCTGCCTTAGTTCCTGATGCTGACTGTTATCTCAAAAAGTTAGTATGTTGCATTCTCTTCTGTCAGAAAAGACCTACAAAGTCTTACTTCTGGTTTTAGTCATTCAAGCTAAGAATCCAGCTGCTGTTCAAGAGACACTTCAAACAACTGTACAAGGAACTTGAGAACTAGTATTAGGAATGCCACCAGATCCTCCAAAGCAGAATAGGATTAGGGTGTGTTTCTGCCTCCAAAGAGAAATTATATGCTTGTTGTATCAGAACAGTTTGTCTTGGTCCGGAGAGGGAAAGGGACTCAGTTCTTTTGAATATTCCCATGTTGTGAAATGAGAGGCACAAACGATGCCAAAATATCAACAGCTAGGCTGTTTATTACACAAATAAAGTGGATGGATCAGAAGGGGGAAAGAGAGAAAATAATGAGAGAAGAGAGAGGGAGAAGAGAAAAGGAATTATATTACCACACCCCTCACCCCCCAAGAGAGTTTGAGTCTGTGGAGGAAAGGTGCTGCAGGAGATGTTGGGTCTGTAGAGAAAGGGTGCTGAGGCTTTGGGCTGTAGAAGAGATGTGGTCCTCTGGGCAGCCTCTTCAGCTCCATGAGTTGCAGCAGGCAGATCTTAGGACACGGAGAGAGGGTTCAGTCTGCTTCTTCCAGGCTCCATGATGATGTCTCTGTCATTTTTCCTCTCCTGGTATTCTCTCTGTTTTCCTTCTCAGCAGCATTGTCCTTCTCCTGTGTTTTTCTTCACCTGTGTTTTCCTTCCGTGTTTTTCTTCTCCTGTGTTTTTTGTTCCATGTTTTTCTTCTACTGAGCCAGTAGTTGCTCAAGTCTTTGATACAGTTTTTAGTCCTTAGCTATGTGTCCAAGCATTGTCCCTCAGGAAATGAGGGGCCAGGTGGTGAATCCATTGTCTCACCAACCTCCCTTTCCAGGGTACTTCATGGGTGGAGATTATCTTGTGTTATGCATATTCCGGAGGGTGGCCTTGGTCTTTGATTTTATCTTTGTTGAGTCACATCTGGAGAGACAAGCTTTTAGTCTCTCACACAGTTTTAAGTAATTTATTGGAAAAACAGCAAAGAAAATGTGTGACCAGTGCAATAATTTCTGATAGAAGCTGTCTTATATATGTATAAGCAATGCTTATTTCTGATAGTGAGTGGTTTCCAGAAATCATTAGCAAAGAGGTCTCTGCTTACAAAAGCTGCAGTCTCTGGTAGAATGGAAACAATTATGCCACATTGAAGTTCTGTGCCATTTGGAATTTAGTGAAACTTTCAGAGCTGAAGTGCATCAGGGTGTAGTTGCTGTCTGAAGGTGCATAGTCCTGGAAAGTCTGGTTAAAACAGCTCAGTATTCAGTAGTTTAAGGAGAAAAGAAAATTAAGAAAACTAAAGCAACGCCAAACAAAATACAATGATAACAAAACGCCCTATTCCACTATGGCAGGCTTTGTCTGATCTTTAAAATTAGTCTGTAGGCTCTGTTCTCTATCTCTTGGCACCAGACAAGGCCTATGGGAACTGAGTCTGCTGTGTGTTAGAATGTGTTATACCCTAGCAAACATCCTTGTGGAAGACTATTTTAATATTTTACCTGATTAAGAATGAATATAAACATGTATTCATGTACTCATCCTTTCCCTGCTGGGAAATGACTCAAAACATTTTTCAGTTTCCATATTCATATTTTTGTACTGAGACCAAACATGGCAAGTTAGTAAAATAAGGAATGTAACACCGGTGAAATAAATGAAGCTGTAATGGGAATTAATATGGTGCAGAATTCACAGTGAAGACTGCAGGTTTTTAAGCATGTTACCCATGTGATACGCTTTGCAGTTTATTCAGAAATAAGGATATGCTGGGATTTGTGGCAAACCAGAGACTGAGGTCTATAATAAATTCTGTGTAACTGGCAAAAAGCAGCTTTCCTCATAAAAACAATACAAGATGTTAATAATAATAATATGAAGAAATTAGGTGTACATTAAGAAACAATATATAAAAGAGATAAATCCATTGCTGAAGTTTTGCAGGTGTCCATGTAAACATCCACCACATTCAAACAAGATTTGAATGTTTAGCATATAAGTACTGAAGGAAATGTTAATAATTTTCTTAAATAAATGCAGTATACTTTTTTCCACTGCAGCATCCTAAATCTGATGTTCAGCATTCAGCCCAGTTCAGCATGTATGACTTTACATGCTTTCATTAGTGCTTTTGAAGTGAGCTCGGTTGATACATTTAAGCACAATATACATTTTTTTTATGTATGTATAAATGTGTTACCAAATACAAATGCAGTTGTTCTGAAATTTAATTACTGTATCATAGGCATTGTTATTAAAATGTAAGTAACTATGCAAATGTGTTGTATCCATTGTGCTGATTTATAGCAAAATATATACTTATCTTTATTTGGGATGATTTAAAAGCCAGTCTATATATGAATGATCCCTGGTCCTTTTTCAGGTGAGCTGGTTTTACTATGCCATTTTAGATTACTGTTGAAACTACAGCATTTGTTTTTGATGAGAATTAAGGCTGTTCTGATAAAAGATTAATACTGTGTACTCGTTAGATTAATGAGTATATTTACATGAGTTCTTCAGTTCTGTAAATTTTATAATTAAACTAAATGCAACTTCTTTAAAGAAAGGTGTAAGTTTTGCGTTTCTCATTGAAGAAAGAAAAGTTGTAAAATAATAATTAATTTTTATTGAAAACAGTGGAAGATGACAATTCTGCAAAACTCCAAAAACCTGATTTGGTTTTAATTTAGTTTTAATCCATTGTATTCTCGGGAGGATAATCATGTTTACCAAGTCCTAAAGCAGTCAGTAGAGTTTTTGAGGGGTTTGCCTGGTATGTCAAGTCCTGAGGATTAGGTTTTTAAGAAAGAGTTTGATTATTGTTGCAAGGTCTAGTATACATTTCACAGTGGCCAAGGTTTTATTGGTAGCTGAGAAAAATCAATTTAAAGTTAATTGATCTGGAGGCAATACCTACTCATTAATTTAACTTTGGGGTACAGAGAGATGCAATTCTTTTTCTTTCTTGAACTAAGCATTTTAATGGCACAGCATCACTTTTAACTAAATTAAGTATGTGCTTAGAAATGATGACTCTCAATGACCATATTGATCTTTGAACAAACTTGGAAGGTCCTACCTGCTGTGTTTTTTCCTAACATTTTTTGTGTGCAGTTACCAAAGGTTGAGTAATGTGCAAGAGCTAGCTGTTGCTGGTCAGCTTGAATTCTGTTGTAATACATTTCTTCTCTCTCTTCTTTGGGATTTTCTGTCTGGTTTTGATTGCTTACTTGTTTGTGGAAAATCTATCTGAACACCAAGTTTATGTGATTCAGGAATTTTCCCATGTTTAGGAACTAAATTTCATCAGTTACATACAAATTATGAAAATATTTTATGTAGCACAATTTTGTGTAGTGGCATTGCTGGCAAAGATATTTACCTATTGACTAAGAAATTCCTTAATCTTATTCCTCTAATGCAGATTATTAAAAATACTACTATTCTGAGTATCACAAGCCTACTTCCACAAAAGCTCTTGTAGAATTTGCCAAATTTCAAATATATTTTCATGGCCCACAAAATCTTTGAAATAAAATGTGCGAGTGTAAACTTTACAATATGTTGTCTCGGTCCGGAGAGGGAAAGAGACTCATGCAAAACTTAGAGGTCTTCTGTTTTGTAACAAGACAAGTCTTTCTGACAATACGTCAGGTAATCTTCAGCATTGGAACTTAAATAAGAAACACAACCTCAAAACATACAAAACTGGTATTTCCAGGTTGCCCCCACAGAGGTTCTCTGAGCCACCCTCTCAGGTGATGTCCCCGAAAGAGTTGGCTTAATTACTTTGAATGGGCCTGTAAGTACTGTTGATTGTTTCAGATTCTCTCAAAGCCAAGCTAAACATAAACAAAAGCTTTTCCCCAAGCCATGTACAATTTTTCTGGTGATCTCTTGTATCATGCTTCACCCCCCACTCACCACTGAGAAGTAAAGCCCTTAGTTGCCCTGGGGGGCATACCCCTCCCCTCACCAAATGGTCCCACCAAGAGGGGAGCAGTGACCTCAGCCCTCTCTTTAGGCTCAGACCAGTATTTCACAATGATTTCTAATTGCCTCGTGGATACCCCGTCAATCACTTCTTTTGGAATACCTTTCTTCTGACCCACCCCCCACCAATATTGCCGGGTATTCAAGTGTTCCCTGCCCCTAGCCAGGTGCCTACTAGGCACAACTGGACACGGGGGCTTGGTGGATGAATCATTTTCACAGGCCTCAAGCCTCTAGTTTGAGGTCTTTTCATTTCCTCAGGTATACTATACTGCCTGGCATAATCTAGTAACTCCCTTCCCACTTCTTCCCATGTCCATGGCTTCAAGTCAGGCTGTCTCCCTCCGGGTGTTGAACTTTCCCTTAGAGCAGCTTGCATCCTGGAAGAAAGTGGGGTGTCAGCTATTTCTCTTTGGAGCTGGATACCTCTTATTTTAAGCGAGTCAGGGAGACCCCTTGTCAAAGGAGTCATTCTGTTTGCATCCACCAGGTGTAATAAATAAAGGGATGAATTATTTGTTAACCATATAAATGATCAATGATGGAGTCGTAATCAAGTCAGACAATGCCACTCAATGATAAGACCATGTAACATCCTGTTTTGAACAGTATGTACTTAGTTTTAAGCTTGTTAGGCAAAAATCTACAGAAGTTGGGCAGCTGGTTCGACACCCACTGAGCCTGCCAGAAACCAGGTTAAAGATAAGGAAGACTACCAACATCCTCACAAGAGAATCCAGACCAGGATACCAACCCTTATCAGGAACTCACACTTGCACAGCCAGAAGGGTGCATTCTATGCATGAGGAATTGGCTGTTAGAGTTGCGACATACCTCCACCTTAAAAGAAGAGAGTGGATCCTCATTCGGTGCGTGCTGTTGTGGAGCAGGAGACTCCCAGCCGCCCAGCGCGCTGCTTTTGCTTTTTTTACCCGCAACAAAATTTCTTAAAACTCTTGATTGGCGTGGAGAGTGTTTTTAACACCAGGAGAGAAAGGGGGGATTCAAAATGATGTTTTAGTTATCTTTCATATATAATTTGCAGGCATGCAGCTGTAGTGGGTTGAGGCAGCCCCCTCCCCACCACGGGCACAAATAACAACTCAGACAAACAGAGTGCAAAAGTGATGGAAAGTTTCAATGAAAAAGCAGTGAAGGTTTACAGAGAGACAGAAGCAGTGACAAAAGAAAATCCCAAAACATACCCAGGAAGATCCCATCCCCACCTGGGGGTACATCCAAGACTCCCCAGGGCTCCTTCTTCCCCTCTGCTAGGCTAGTCTCAGCTGGCCAGATCTGAGACTGCCCATCCCCCCGTGTCCTTGGGCCTAGCCAGGCCCATGGCCGGGAGACAACATCTCCCCCAGTTACCGGGCGCCGGCGAGGAAGAAAGAGGAGGTGCCAGACCTCGCACTGGATCTTATAGTGGTGGTGCAGAGAATTATGGTAGAAATACCTAATTTCCTGTGTCCACCCACTGGGATGGACCTCTGGACACAGGAAGCACCTCATGTAGCAGAGGGCACCCAGCCCAAACTGCAACAGCAGCCTTTTGCACATTCTCCATTATCTGATTCATCCCTCCCTGCAGAACTACAGGTTCCCCTCTCTCCTTTGGATCAACCCCCCCTGCCCAATAGGGTAAGGCTCCAGGTTCCACTTCTGTTTTTCGAAGTTAGAAAAACATTATCACCCCAATAGCCAATGGCTTCAGCTTCTGTTAACATAATCTGATCACCTCCAGTTTTTGAAACTCGCCATACGTATTCCACCTCAGATTCCCCAGCAGAGTGTGCAAATTCTTTACCAATTTTGGCTAGCACAGTGTAGGAGAAAGGTGCGTCTTTAGTTGTCATAGTGGGGGTAGTTTCCCCATCTTCATATAACATTTCCGTTTTAATGAGAGGTCTGACATGCACAGCAGCTTCCTCAGCTGCTGTCAATTCTGCCCAGGGGTATGCGGGGACAAAATCTGGGTAATTAACACCCTGGTTTGATTCCAAATGCTAATTTTGCCTCCTCTCCTTTTCCAATTGAATTTTAAGATCTGCCACTACTTTCAAAGTCTTTCAAAGTGGCAACACGGCTTTGTAGTGATGAAACTAAGTCCTGCACAGAGGAAATAGTTTTATTTTCTTGCTCATGCCATACCTCTTTTTTGTTCACTGAAGCAGCTAAACAGGCACCTAAAACCACACAAATAAAAGCTTTGCCTTTTCCGGCTTTTGCTCTTGCATCTTCATGCAGGGCCACAATTCTATCAGCCACACTCTGGAAATTATTCCAATTTTCACAGGCCCAGTCAAGTACCTGTACAGATGAGCTTCTAAAAGGTTAACAAGCCTCTCACTCCAGGCCATCTCTTTTGTTTCACAAAGCATTTCTTAATAGGGCACTAAGTTTCACGGGGAAGTCAGACCAAAAACAGTTTGTACCCACAAAATCTTCCCTAGAAAAACATACACTTTTAAAAGCTTACTCCAAAATAATCTTCTCCAGGAAAAATGCACAATAGACTTTTCAGGAGAGGTCACACACAAGAAAAAACAACCAACCCTGGGCCTCTCAGGGGGAAGTCACGCCATTTCCCTGAGAGAACCCACACTTGCAAAAGCTTCTCAGCTTTTCTTCCTCAAATTTTCTGTTACACCAGGACAAGAACACCGTGTTTCTTAGGGAAGAGTCACTCTGTTACCCTGAGAGAACACACACCTGCAAAAGCCTCTCAACTTTTTGCTTCAATACTGGGCTTCTCGGGGAAGCCACACTTTCCCCGAGAGAATACACACTTTACAAATATCACCAAAACTGGGTTTCCCAAAACAGGGTACTGAGAATTCTGAGGGGAGGTCACACTATAAAATCAACATTTGTACCCCAGTTAATCTTCCCTGAGAAATTACACACATTTAAAGCAGGGCACAGAGGATTCTCAAGGAGGTCACCTGACATGGTGGTAGGCCATGCTCAGCATAAGTGCAAAAGTTGCTAGCAGTGCAGCAAAACAGTGCTGTGCCTGCAGCATGTAACTAAAGCAGGACACTGGTAGCTATAAACACAGCAAGTTATCTGGGAATAACAGGACACGCACCTGCATCAACAGCCTCGTGTGTTAGTAGTAGCTTGACCAATAATCTATAATAGTGTGATGTGTGGTCACTCGTGGGGAACCAATGAAGCTATGCCAACGATGCTCCCTGAGTTTATAGAAGTTGTAGAAGTTCCCTTAATATGCACTTCACCTTCACTTCACTTTCCTTTCCTTTCCTTTCCATTCGCTTCACTTTATTTTACTGTGCTATACTCACTATGCTTGCACTATAGCCGTACAATATTGGAACAATAAAGGAACAATACTGGATCATAGTGGTCATCCGTATTGACTCCAGTCTCCGTTGCCGACACATTTGTACCCCAGATAATCTTCCCCGAAAAAGCACACACCTTTAAAGCAGGGTACAGAGGATTCTCGAGGAGGTCACACTATAAAATCAACATTTGTACCCCAGATAATCTTCCCTGAGAAAGCACACACATTTAAAGATTTTGAGAACTCCCACACAGTCTCTCTGAAAACTTTCTCTTTGTCCTTCTCTGGCCACTTCCCTCTTGGAAAAGTGAAAACACGAATCTGGACTCTGCATTCACTTCATACTACGAGTACGTCTCAGACACACACACACATTTCAGGGTTCTCAGAAATGCAATAGTCTTGCTGTGATACTTTCACTGCATGGGAATCCTGCTGACTGCGCCAATATTAATGTCTCAGTCCGGAGAGGGAAAGAGACTCAGTTCTTTTGAATATTCCTGTGTTGTGAAATGAGAGGCACAAACGAGGCCAAAATATCAACAGCTAGGCTGTTTATTGCTTAAATAAAGTGGATGGATCAGAAGGGGAGAGAGAGAAAATGGAGAGAGAGAAGAGAGAAAGAGAAGAGGAAAGGAATTATATTACCACACCCCTCACCCCCCCAAGAGAGTTTGAGTCTGTGGAGGAAAGGTGCTGCAGGAGATGTTGGGTCTGTAGAGAAAGGGTGCTGAGGCTTTGGCTGTAGAAAAGATGTGGTCCTCTGGGCAGCCTCTTCAGCTCCGTGAGTTGCAGCAGGCAGATCTTAGGGCACGGAGAGAGGGTTCAGTCTGCTTCTTCCAGGCTCCATGATGATGTCTCTGTCATTTTTCCTCTCCTGGTATTCTCTCTGTTTTCCTTCTCAGCAGCATTGTCCTTCTCCTGTGTTCTTCTTCACCTGTGTTTTCCTTCACCTGTGTTTTCACAGTATCACAGTATCACAGTATCACAGTATAACCAAGGTTGGAAGAGACCCAAGGATCATCAAGTCCAACCTGTCCCAACAGACCTCACAACTAGACCATGGCACCAAGTGCCACGTCCAATCTCCCCTTGAACACCTCCAGGGACAGCGACTCCACCACCTCCCTGGGCAGCCCATTCCAATGACGAATGACTCGCTCAGTGAAGAACTTCCTCCTCACCTCGAGTCTAAACCTCCCCTGGCACAGCTTGAGACTGTGTCCCCTCATTCTGGTGCTGGTTGCCTGGGAGAAGAGACGAACCCCCTCCTGTCTACAACCACCTTTCAGGTAGTTGTAGAGGGCAATGAGGTCACCTCTGATCCTTCTCTTCTCCAGGCTAAACAATCCCAGCTCCCTCAGCCTCTCCTCATAGGGCTTGTGCTCAAGGCCTCTCACCAGCCTTGCTGCCCTTTTCTGGACACGTTCAAGTATCTCGATGTCCTTCTTAAACTGAGGGGCCCAGAACTGGACACAGGACTCAAGGTGTGGCCTAACCAATGCAGAGTACAGGGGCAGAATGACCTTCCTGCTCCTGCTGGCCACACTATTCCCAATACAGGCCAGGATGCCATTGGCCTTCTTGGCCGCCTGGGCACACTGCAGGCTCATGTTTAGGTGGGTGTCAATCAGCACCCCCAGGTCCCTCTCTGTTTGGCATCTCTCCAGCCACTCTGACCCCAGCCTGTAGCTCTGCTTCCATGTTGGAGAGCAGTCTTCCTTCCATGTTTTTCTCCTCCGTGTTTTGGTTCTCCATTTTTCTTCTACTGAGCCAGTAGTTGCTCAAGTCTTTGATACAGTTTTTAGTCCTTAGCTATGTGTCCAAGCATTGTCCCTCAGGAAATGAGGGGCCAGGTGGTGAATCCATTGTCTCACCATCCTCCCTTTCAGGGGTACTTGATGGGTGGAGATTATCTTGTCTTATGCATATTCCTGAGGGTGGCCTTTGGTCCATTGTTGTGAGGCCAGCTGTGGTCCAGTGAGCAATGTTATCTTTGCACCTTCCCAAGAGTCGTTATCCAGTGGCTCTGCCCAATACACATCAGATATTGTCTGGGCAAGCAGAAAGTGATTTTATCTTTGTTGAGTCACACCAGGAGAGACAAGCTTTAGTCTCTCACATACGTGTAAATGTGTTTTCTTCAGGGCTTTTCTGCGAAGTCTAACATAGTTTTTACATAGCATTTAAGTTATGCTGCCTATAAAGAATTTGACCTATGAACTTTGGCTCTGAAAATCCATATCCCTCTCTGTCAAGTTGCTAGGATTTTTGTTACTAGTAAGCTGTAAAAGTGGCTTTCACTTGAAAATGCAGACAGTTAAGAGATGGACAAGTGTCTGTGTGCCCCTACTCACATGCATCAGGTTGGAAGGGACACTTGAAGGTCATCTTGTACAACCCCCCACGCAGTGAGCCAGGATATGACAGAATCACAGAATGTTAGGGGCTGGAAGGGACCTCGAAAGACCATGTAGTCCAACTCCCCTGCCAGAGCAACATCACCTATAACAGGGCACAGTAGAACACATCCAGACAGATCTTGAGTATCTCCATAGAGGGAGACTCCGCAACTCCCCTGGGCAGCCTCTTCCAGTGCTCTGTCACCCTCATAGTTTTCCTCATGTTTCCATGGAACTTCCTATGCCTCAGCTTCCACCCCTTGCTCCACCCCTTGCTCATAGTCCTGTCATTGGGCATCACTGAGAAGAGCCTGGCTCCACCCTCTCAGCACTTGCCCTTTACATACTTATAAACATTAATGATGTCACCCCTTAGTCTCCTCTTCAAGCTAAACAGACCCCTCTCCCTCAGTCTCTCCTTGTAAGGAAGATGTTCCACTCCCCTACTCATTTTTGTGGCTGTGAGTTGGCCTCTTTCAAGCAGTTCCCTGTCCTTCCTGAACTGAGAGGCCCAGAACTGGACACAGTATCTCAGATGAGGCCTCACGAGGGCAGAGCAGAGTGGGAGGAGAACCACTCTCCATGTACTAACCACACCCCTTCTAATACACCCCAGAATGGCATTGGCTGCCTTGGCCACAAGAGCACCTTGCTGGCTCATGATCAACCTTTCATCCATTAGGACCCCCAGGTCCTTTTCCCCTTCACTGCTCTCCAACAGGTCAGTCCCCAGCCTATACTGGTACATGGGGTTGTTCTTTCCTAGGTGCAAGACTCTACACTTCCCCATGCTTAATTTCACCAAATTTCTCCCCTGCCCAGCTCTCCAGCCTAAGTCTCACTGAATGGCTACACAACCCACTGGTGTGTCAGCCACTCCATCCAGTTTTGTGCTGTCAGCAAAGCTGATCCAGATGCTGATGGGGGAAAGCAGCAAGATGCTGATGCTGGTGAGGGAACTTCTACTAAAAGAGACCTTGCTGAGAAGGAGGAGAAGGTTTGTCTTAAAGACATAGCTGAGTTATTGAGATCATCACTGGATGGAGATGCAGGGCAAATTGCTGATAGGAGAACAATTAGAGGTGGTACTCCTGAGCTTAAAGAGATTCTTAGGAGAGTGACAGTAAGATTATTGGGACAACAAGTTCAGGAAGAGGAGACAGAGGAGGAGACAGATGACATTGACAGCTGTTCTTCACCAAGGGAAGAACATAGAAACGTGTGTAAGGATTACATCAGAGCAGATAAGGAGCAAATTCTAGCCTGGCTTGGTAGATGTTATGATACAGGTGCTCCAGCTCTAATAGTTGGAGACAAGTCAGCAGCTCAACTAGGAACTCTCTCAAAGGATAATGGAATAGATAGACATCTAGGCAGGACTCTCGGTAAGGTTACCCTGTGGATACGCCTTTTAATGGCAACCCTCATGAGATATCCTTCCCGAGATGATCTCCCATGGAATCCTAAGCCCTGGACTACCATAGAGGAAGGAATTAAGCATCTGAGAGAATTTGCTGTCAGAGAGGTACTATATGGTGGTCATGAGACTCTGAATCCCGATGAAATTCCTGTAGGAACTGGTCTTGCTAAAAAGCTCATCAAACTTGCTCCTCCTAATTATGCAAATATTCTGGCAAGCAGAATTGTGGCAAGAAATTATGGCGGAGCTTCTCCTACAGTTGACCAATTCACTGATCAAATGAGACAATTGGAGGATAGCATGACACGTGTTTCTTTGGTTTCAGCCATTGAAACTCTGTCTGGAAAAATTGAGAACTGCATGAAAGAGCTGAAGGATGAATTTAAGAATACCATCTCCCAATTGACACAAGGAAATAATTCCAAATTTTCCTCCAGATGGATACAAGTTTCATCTGTGAGGAATAGACGTCCTCCAAGGAGGTCATTCCAAAAGAGATCCAACCAAAACAGACCACCAAGGCAGTCACGTGGAAGTATTTGGATAACTCTGCATGATCAGTTTGGTGAGAACATGAACAGATGGGATGGTCAACCAACTGCTAATCTTTTCAGGAGACTGAGGGAACTGCAAAGTAGCAGAACCCGAGGTAGCAATACCAGAAGGGTAGCTGTTACTTCTACAGTTTCCCAGGACAACTCTAATAGCTCCAACAGTGGCTCCAGTTCTAACACTGTACACTGTGCTCATTGCACATGTGGGCATGTTCCCCATAACTAGGGGTGCCCTGCCTCCCGCCAGGGGGAGGAGAGGGGTAACAGAGATAATAGAATCTATTGGGATGTGTACATCCAGTGGCCTGGCACTTCACAATTTCAGAAGTACAGGGCCTTGGTTGACACAGGGACTCAGTGCACCATAATGCCATCAAATTATCAGGGATCAGAGGCTATAACTACTCTGTGAGTCACTGGTGGATCCCAAGAGTTAACTAAGGTGGAGGTTGATATAAGTTTAACTGGTAAACAGTGGAGGAAGCATACAGTTGTGACCGGACCTGACGCACCTTGTATTTTGGGAATTGATTTTCTGAGAGAAGGGCGTTTCAAAGACCCTAAAGGTTACAAATGGGCTTTTGGAGTAGCATCTGTAGATATTGATGGACAAAAACTGAAGCTGTCTGTTAGACCTGAGCTTTCTGATGAATCTGCAGTTGTGGGACAACACAAGATTGAGGACATTAAAGTGCCGGTTGCTTCTCAGACTGTGCATCACAGACAATACAGAACCAACTGTGACTCCTTGTGCCCATTCAGAATCTAATTCATCAGTTGGAGAGTCAGAAAGTCATCAGCAAAACTCATTCACCTTTCAACAGTCCAGCGTGGCCTGTGTGAAAGCAGAATGGAGACTGGCGTCAGACAGTTGACTACCGAGCTCTGAATGAAGTAACTCCACCTATGAGTGCAGCAGTACCAGACATGATGGAACTCCAATATGAGCTGGAATCCAAAGAGGCCAAATGGTATGCTACCATAGACATTGCTAATGCCTTCTTCTCTATTCCCATAGCAGAGGAATGCTGGCCTCAGTTTGCTTTCACCTGGAGAGGAATCCAGTACACTTTCAACAGATTGCCACTGGGCTGGATCCACAGCTCCAGCATCTGTCATGCAGTGATCCACGATGCTCTGGAGAAAGGTGGTGCTCCAGAACACATCCAGTTCATCGATGATATCATCGTCTGGGGTAAAAACTGGTGAGGAAGTCTTCAAGAAAGGTAACAAAATCATTGACATTCTTCTGAGTGCAGGTTTCGCCATCAAGCGAGACAAGGTGAAAGGACCTACCAGAGAGATCCAGTTTCTGGGAGTGCGGTGGCAGGATGGACGCCGACACATTCCAGTGGATGTGGTAAACAGAGTCTCTGCCATGGCAAATCCCATGAACAAGCAGGAAACTCTACATTTCTTGGGGATAGTGGGATTTGGAGACTGCACATTCCTGGATACAATCAGATTGTGAAACCTCTGTATGATGTGACTCAAAAGAGAAACAATTTCCACTGGGGACCTGAACAACAAGCAGCCTTTGACCAGATAAAGCAAGAGGTGGTTCAAGCAATGGGTCTGGGACCCGTCCGAGATGGTCCAGACATTAAGAACATTTGTACACGGCTGCAAGTGACAATGGTCCAACCTGGTGCTTGAGAGCTCCAGGTAAGACACAAGGACAGCCTCTTGGTTTCTGGAGTCGAGGTTACAGAGGTTCAGAGGCTAATTATGCTCCAACAGAGAAAGAGATTCTAGCTGCCTATGAAGGAGTAAAAGCAGCTTCTGAAGTAATTGGCACTGAATCACAACTTCTCTTAGCTCCCAGATTACCAGTTTTGAATTGGATGTTCAAAGGCAAAGGTTCCACCCCACGTCATGCAACAGACTCTACATGGTCTAAGTGGATGGCTCTGATAACACAGAGAGCTCGAATGGGAAATCTTGAAAGACCTGGTCTGGAGGAGGTGATCTCAAGTTGGCCTGAAGGTACCAACTGTACTAAACCTCCAGAGGAGAGAGTAACTCATGCTGAGGAAGCTCCTCCTTACAATGACCTTTCTGATGATGAAAAGGAGTATGCTTTGTTCACAGACGGTTCCTGTCATCTGGTCGGGAACAAGCGAAGGTGGAAGTCTGCAGTGTGGAGTCCAACACGCCGAGTTGCAGAGGCAAAGGATGGAGAAGGAGAATCCAGTCAGTTTGCAGAGGTAAAAGCTGTCCAGCTAGCTCTCGACGTAGCTGAATGTGAGAGGTGGCCAAAGCTTTATCTCTACACCGACTCATGGATGGTAGCCAATGCTCTGTGGGGTTGGCTAAAGAACTGGAAAAGGAATGGTTGGCAGAGAAAAGGAAAGCCTATTTGGGCAGCTGACCTGTGGCAGGACATTGATGATGGAATCGAGAGAATTCCAGTGAAGGTGAGACACATTGATGCTCACATTCCTAAGAGCAAAGCTACTGAGGAATAGCAACACAACCATCAGGCAGATCTAGCTGCAAGAGTTTCTCAAGTAGACATGGACTCTGATTTTGATCTTGACTAGAAACACCGGGGTGAGATATTCTTAGCTCGGTGGGCTCATGATTCGTCAGGACATCAAGGCAGAGATGCAACCTACCAGTGGGCACGTGACAGATCCATAGACATTTCCATGGATGCTATCACACAAGTCATCCATGACTGTGACATTTGTGCTGCTATTAAGCAGCCAAAACGAATTAAGCCCTTATGGTATGGTGATAGATGGTCTAAGTACAAGTATGGTGAAGCTTGGCAGATTGACTACATCACTCTACCACGTTCTCGTTCTGGTAAGCAGTATGTGCTTACTATGGTAGAGGCAAACACTGGATGGTTGGAAACTTATCCAGTTCCACATGCAACTGCACGCAACACCATTCTTGGTCTGGAGAGACAAATCCTGTGGAGACACGGAACTCCAGAGAGGATTGAGTCAGACAACGGAACTCATTTCAAAAACAATCTTGTAAAGAACTGGGCCAAAGAGCACGGCATTGAGTGGATATTCCACATTCCCTACTATGCACCAGCTGCAGGGAAGATTGAACGCTACAACGGTTTGCTGAAGACCACTCTTAAAGCAATGGGGGGTGGATCTTTGAAAAACTGGGAAAAACATTTAGCACAAGCAACCTGGCTGGTAAATAGTAGAGGTTCAGTGAACCGAGCTGGACCGGCACACTCAGATCTGCTACAGAAAGTAGAAGGTGATAGAGTTCCTGTTGTTAGAGAAAAGAATCTGTTAGGTAAAACTGTTTGGGTATTTTCTCCCTCAGGAGAGGCTAAACCTGTCCAACAGGTGGTTTCAGCTGAAGGTCCAGGTCACACTTATTGGGTAATGCAAGAGAATGGTGAGATTCAGTGTATTCCACAAAGAAATTTAACTTTAGCTGAAAGAGCTTAATTTCAAAGTGTTGTACAGCTACATCGCGCCCAAAGGAAGAATCCGTGAGGAATCTACAGTGCATGAACCCTGAGAACCCTAAAAGCCCTGAGTCAACTGAGAGTTCCTGTTTCCCTGTTTTCCCTTTTCTTCGCTTTGTCTGCGAAGAGACAAACTGTTTTCCATTTTTCTTGTTTCTTGGACTTCTGAATTATCTACACCTGAGGATAGCCGGAATGGACTATGAACTTTACTTACAAACTGTAGATATTGTTTTAGATTGGATGGACAGTATGAACAGCCAATGAAATTGTTTAGAAGGGGTGGATTGTGACTCTTTTAGGCTGTGCCTTTAAGAAAGGGACAGTTGATGGAACAATCTGGCTGAATGTTTTGAAAAATAAAGATAAGGTCTAAACGAATTTCATTGGTAGATTGGTAGAATGCAACTTTTAAGTTTTAGCTCAGTCTGTCTCAGTCAGAGTTCAGTCTGTTCTTCTCTGTCCTGTGGGCTTGTCGGCTTCTCTCTCACTAAAGCAACAGTTGCCGGATGGAGCGACCTTGAATTAACAAAGCTAACCAGATAAGGAAACTAATTCTTGCACATGCTTTGAGCTAACAGAATTTTCTCCTTAATTGCCTTTCTCTCTCTCTCTCTAACCCTTTTTGGGAAAAAAGGGAGGTAGGGAGGGAGAGGGGAGTACAGGGGGGAATCCCCCTGGCCGGCTGGAGGGAAAAAGGTCTTCTGTATTACGTTCATTGCTGTATATTTCTGTATATATTGTAAATACTGTATATTTTTGTACATATCCATCTGCATTCCATTTATGCTTGTAAATACAGCTTATTTCATTTGCCTCTCCGACTGAGTTAGCTGCAGTTTCTTTGTGTGTGGGGGGGAGAACTCACTCACCCTACCACACTTATCCGGGTCATCATTGAATATATTGAACAGTACTGGTCCCAGTACTGACCCCTGAGGGATTCCACTTAGATACAGGTCTCCAACTATGTCCCATTGACCACACTGCCTCAGTTTAGCTGTGAGGATCTTTTAACTAGATTAGGTTGGTTGCTCAGGAGACCATCAAGTTTGGCCTTGAATGTCTCCAGGGACGGGGCCTCCACCACATCTCTGGGCAACCTGTTCCCACACTGTGAAGAATCTGCCCTGCTCTAGTTTAAAAGTCAGCTACAGGAATCTGATCAAAATTTATGGATTCAAAATTGGAACAATTCTGTCTAATGCAACAGTAATCAACAGTGTTGCTTTTTGTCACAGTATTTTTTCAGGTGAATGTAGTATATCATCTTTAATGAGTTGCAATTTAAATAAACTTCTTTTTTTTTTTGTTTTACATTCACAGATGTGTTCTTTCATGCCTTCAGTTTTTATCTGGCATTTTTCAGACCAGATACTTTTTCAGCCAGTGTCACAGAGGAAATGAAACAGGGCTCCAAAGGGAGCCTTATCTATGAAGTCTACCACATATCCATAATGCATTACACCAGTTTGAGGTAAGTTCAGTCTTTGCTGTGAGATATATATTAATACAATTTATTCTGAATAGTGTACAATGTTGCTGTGCAAACCAGGTTAGTATTAGAAGCCCTAGAAATGTCAGATTTCAAAGTAATCCTTCTATTGGTAAAAGTATTCAGTGTAAAACACTATATTAAACAACACTGAACCTGAGCTTTTGAAATAACAAAAGACAGAAAATGCAGTTAGAAAAATGCAGTTAAGGTTGCCATGGAAACCTTAACTCTGCACCTTTAGTTAGGTAGAATGCTATGATTTTAATTACTTTTTACACAATTCTATATAGGTGTCCTCCTTTTCTCATGTGATTTTTTTTTAGTACAAAATGCTAAAAATTTATAGTACATATTAATTGCACTGGCTACTGAACAAACAACACAAGTCGGATGTTAACTGTGGCCATCTGCATCTTGCACTCTAATAATTATGGTGACTGTATGATATGTATCTAGAAAATAATATGACTAACATGTTGGCCAAGGTATTAAAAAAGGGTTTTTTCTGAGTTACAGTTGTATGGTATGGCCTTTACACTACAGTGTACCATTCCAAGAAGAGCAGAATCTTAGACAACACAGGCAACAGCAGTTCAACTGAAAACAGTACTTCATAAAGGTTTGACAAAGATGATGCTAATTTTTTTCAGCAAAACTTGAAAATACAGTATCAGCGCTGTACAGCATGCATTCTTCCCTCCAGTATCTCATCTTGTATGCAACAGGACATAGATCTTGATCTTTCTCCTCTGGTTTCCTTCGCAACAACTTGATGAGCAGTATGGAGGCTCTTCAAAGTTTATGTTCGGCTACAAACATAAAAACTTTTTCATCCAAGTTCAGAATTCCTATATCTGCCTGTTAAAGGGGCAGATTTATATGAGAAAAGAGGGGAGAAGAGGGGAGAAGAGGGGAGAAGAAGAGGGGAGAAGAGGGGAGAAGGGAGAAGAGGAGAGAAGAGGAGAGAAGAGGAGAGAAGAGGAGAGAAGAAGAGGGAGAGAAGAGAGAGAGAAGAGAGAGAAGAGAAAGAGAAGAGAAGAGAAAGAGAAAGAAGAGAGAAGAGAAAAGAGAGAAGGAAGAGAAGAGAAGAGAAGAGAAGAGAAGAGAAGAGAAGAGAAGAGAAGAGAAGAGAAGAGAAGAGAAGAGAAGAGGACCAGGTTGGAAGAGGCCTTCGAGATCATTGTGCCCAACCTATTATCCAACACCACCTTATCAACTAAACCATGCAACCAAGCACCCTGTCAAGTCTCCTCTTGAACACCTCCAGTGATGGTGACTCCACCACCTCCCCAGGCAGCCCATTCTGCCCCTGTACACTGAACTGGTTAGGCCACACTTTGAGTACTGTGTCCAATTCTGGGCCCCTCCGTTTAGGAAAGATGTTGACTTGCTGGAGCGTGTCCAGAGAAGGGCAACAAAGTTGGTGAGGGGTTTGGAACACAAGCCCTATAAGGAGAGACTGAGGGAGCTGGGGTTGCTTAGCCTGGAGAAGAGGAGGCTCAGGGGTGACCTTATTGCTCTCCACAACTACCTGAAGGGAGGCTGTAGACAGGCGGAGGTTGGTCTCTTTTCCCAGGCAACCAGCACCAGAACAAGAGAACACAGTCTCAAGCTGCACCAGGGGAGGTTTAGGCTGAATGTTAGGAAGAAGTTCTACACAGAGAGTGTGATTGCCCATTGGAATGTTTTGTCTTCTTTTAATTAGCTCAATTGATATGCAAAGAATTCTTGGATGTTGGAATAATAAGAACCTGTAGTTCCTGGCAGGAAGCTAACATCTTTAGTATATCTTTGGTTAGCAAATTGAATGGTGTATTGCTCAGAAAAAAGTTCTCTATCCATGACAGCAATTCATATGATGTCTGGGTGAATCTATTCAAGGAGATGGCACAGTTGCAACTAAAATTTCCAGTATGTTCATTAAATGTTGTAAGAGTGAAAGAATGCACTGTGGTAAACATTTTTAAATGAGCACTATTAATTTTTGGGGTTTTTTTTCCCTCAGGCTCTTGGTAGCATTTTAGTCTGCACTGTTTTAGTAATAGTAAATATATTTTTTTAATGTATAAATGCTAAAACAAATAAGCATGATACTCATATAAAATAAAATCTGTGTAGCTACAGTTTTCATTGGGAAC
Organism: Colaptes auratus; assembly: GCA_015227895.2. NCBI lineage: Eukaryota > Metazoa > Chordata > Aves > Piciformes > Picidae > Colaptes > Colaptes auratus. The sequence continues at coordinate 36,204,671 of CM026897.1, forward strand.
TGCTTCCTGAAAGACCAAAACTCAGGCTGTAAATGCACAAGAGTGCATCTCAGTCCCTCCTGATGGTCGGGGTAGCTGCCCCTGCAAGCCCTCTGAATTCATTAGGGAGCTGTGTCAGTCCATTGTCAAGGGAGAGCAAGCTTGCTATTTTAGTTTTTTAAAAAAACGGGAAGGATCATTTCCCAAAAGACCTTCTTAAAAGTTTGTTCTGTCTTACATTTTGCAAGTTTTATCTCTACACTTTCATAAGACTTTTTTCTATAAACAAATATTCTCAGTTAAGTAAGAAGCATGCTATCTTTTTAAATAAAACCAAACTAGTTGAATCCTCTACAAGTGATAAAGCTCAGGGTTCTAATGCATGTCATCTCAGTTGTTAAAAAGGAAAACAAATAATATTCTCCTATGATTTTGGCATTTGAGTACTGATGTGTCCTCCTTTTATAGCTGTCTGGATTCTCCATTTCTTCTAGGCTGCTACTAAATGTACTGAATTTTACTAAACCAATACCCCTGAGTTTCCTAAACCTTGTGGTATCAGGAAAATCTGTTTTGTATTTCAAGTGCTTTAATGACTAACATGGAATCATGAGAAAAACTCGCAACCAGAATCTCCTACAGTTAAAAATTATTATTAAGGGAAAGCACCTGGGCAAACTGTAAAATGAGGATTTTAGAGCACTAGTTCGACATTAACAATATTTGATTGCCAGTATTCCTAAGCAGAGTAATCTATAGCAGAATCTTAGAATAAAAGACCAGCTAGAAACAAATACCTGCTAGGTTTCACTGTTCCCTGCTGAAATCTTGCTATGTATCAGAGCAAAGAAAAGCTCAACAGTGCTAGAGAGAATTTTAATAAAAGAAGGATCTTCTTTCCACTTTTCTGGCTAACAAACATTAAAAGTTGGTCTCTCCCCACAGAGGAGAGATGGTTCTTCACAGTATCTGCACGGTGTCCCTTACTGGGCCTGCAACTGCATTCCTGCAGCGGACCAAATGCACTTTTCTGTGCCCAGTAGAGATCCTGTGGGAATACACCAGTGTTTCCTCCTTATCTGCATACCCAGGTTTCCTAATGAAGATCAGAGCAGCTGGGGGAAAGAGTAAAATGTTGCTTTCCAACACTGGGCTGTGGCCAGGGGACATATCTGGTCCTACAGAGAACAAGGAAATTCTCTCAAATCCCCCAGTTTAGATATAGCAAATGGCACTGTGGAGCACCTCCACAGAGCCTTGGAAAGAAAGGAGCCTACTTTGGAAGGACTGTGCTGCCTCTGCAGTGAATGTACATTTCTGTGGAGCAGAAGCCTAACTTGGCTCCATGCTGTGAACTTACTCCCATGGCAGGGTTAGCTTTTTGTGTAGTAGCACGAGTGAGAATCTAGAGAAATAAACTTCCCAGAGAAGGTAAACTTTTCATAGAATCATAGGATCATAGAATGGTCTGGGCTGGAAGAGGTCTCCAAAGGTCATCTAGTCCAGCCCTGTCTGCAGTAAGAAGGGGCATCCTCAACTAGATCAGAGTGCCCAGAGTCATCAAGCCTCACCATGAATATCTCTAGGAATAGGGCTCCAACCACCTTCCTGGGCATCCTGTTCCAGTGTTCCACTACCCTCATGGTAAAGAACTTATTCCTAATATCCAATCTAAATCTACTCTTCTCTAGTTTGAAGCCATTGCCCCTTGTCCTATTACTGCAGGCCTCTGTCCATCCCTCTTGCAGGCCCCATTGAGGTACTGGAAGGATGCTATTAGGTCTCCCTGGAGCCTCCTCTTCTCCAGGCTGAACAACCCCAGCTCCCTCAGCCGGTCTTCATAGCAGAGGTGCTCCAACTGCCTGATCCCTTTCGTGACCCTCCTCTGGATCTGCTCCATCAGGTCCATGTCTTTCTTATATTGAGGGCTCCAGACCTGCACACAGTACTCCTGGTGAGGTCTCACCAGAGCAGAGTAAAGTGGCAGAATCACCTCTCTGGATCTGCTGGCAACACATCCTTTGATGTAGCCCAGGATGTGATTTGCCTTCTGGGCTGCAAGCACACACTGCTCATGTCCAGCTTCTTGTCTATCAGCACTCCTAAGTCTTTTTCCACAGGCTGCTTTCTATCACCTAATTTCCCAGACTGTATTGATAGTAAGGATTGTTCCGTCCCAGGTGCAGAGTTCTGCACTTGCTCTTGTTGAACCTCATGAGGTTCACCTGAGCCTACCTCTCCAATTTGTCCAGGTCCCTCTGGATGACATCCTGGCCCTCTTGTGTATCGACAACACCACTCAGCTTGGTGTCATCTGCAAACTTGCTGATGGTGCACTCAATCTCACTGTCTATATGTCATTGATAAAAATATTAAATGGAACCATGCAAAAAAATTAACAACAATGAAGCAACTTGTACTCCTGCAACCTTACCAGACTTTAGAAAGTATCCAAAAGGTCATATTGTAAATGCCTGTGGTGGGTTGAAGGGCTGATCCTTCCTTCCTTCCCACCACAGGCAGAAAAAAAAAAAAGAGACTCAGACACACAGATTGCAGAAGTGGTGGGAAGTTTAAATGGAAAAGCAGTGAATATTTTGCAGAGAACCACAAGCACAGTGACAAAAGAGATCCCAAAGCATACCCAGAAGCATCCCAACACTTCCCTCTCCCCACCTGAGGGTACACCCAAAACCCCCCAGGGCTTTCTTCCCCCCCCCCCGCCCCGCTCCTCCACCGTTAGGCTAATCTCAGCTGGCCAGATCTGAGACTGCCCTTCCCCTTCTCCTCCCGGCCTTAGGCCTAGCCAGGCCCAAGAGGCTGTGAGATGACTCCCTCTCCATTACCAGGTAGGGACCATCTCCATAGGAGCGGTGAGGGAAGAAAGAGGAAGTGTAGAGCCCTGCTGATGGTTTTATAGGGAGCAGGGCATTATGGGATGAAATACGTAACTTCCTGTGTCCACCCACTGGGCTGGACCCTTGGGACATAGCAGGTATAGCTTCTGTGGTGGCAACACAGGGCACTCAGCCTAAACCACCACCATGCCATAGAGCCCTACACTCTTGCCTGTTCTGTCCTTATATTTAATCAGATATCCCAGAGATGATGTCTTAAGTGATTAATAAAACAGGCCCTTCAAAGTGCACCTAAACTGTTGCACTTCTACTGGTCCGTTCAATGTAACTAAGCAGGGTCAAGACATGGAACATGTCATTTAGCATAAGGCATTTTGTGCAGGTCATGCTCCGTCAGTCTGGTGGTTATGAGCACACTTCTCTCTCTCAGCCTATCTACTTAAGTTTTCACAATCGTCACAAAGGATGCACTAAAATAAAACATTTGCTCTTTATCTTCCTCATTCCAAAATAGATTTCTTTGTGGTGAGATTAAATGGAGCTAAGCTTGGACACAATTCAGGTGGTTTATTCTAGTAATGAACAAAGAAATAACACCAGCAATGCACACATCACCCAGGAAACACATTTAAAGAGATAGTGTGGCTGACTTGGCAGGCCCTTACCTTGGGCCTTAGAACACAAAGGCTGGATTAGTAGCCCTGCTGTTTTCTGATGACCTTGGCTATGTTCAGCAGGTCTAGGCGCCCTGGTGAGACCACATCTGGAATACTGTGTCCAGTTTTGGTTCCTGATTTGAGAGAGAAAGGAATCTGCTAGAGAGAGTCCAACAGAGCTACAAGGACAATTGTGGGACTTGAATTTCTCTTCTATGATAAAAGACTGAGAGATCTGGGGTTGTTTAGTCTTGAGGAGTGTTCAGGTGGGTGGCTGCAGTGAGTGCTGGGATCTGGCACTCGACATGGAGGATGGAAGGAACAACTCCTGTGTCAGATGCGAGCAGATCAGTGATCTGATGAGCATGGTGGCTGAACTAAAAGAAGAGGTAGAAAGGCTAAGAGCTGTAAGAGACAGCAAAAGGAACATTGACTATTTCCAAAATCTAACCTCTACTAAACTAGAACAGGGGGTGACTCTTAGTGGAGCAGGGAGTTTGGTACCTTCCCATCAGCAAGCCTCTCAGCCTCCCTGCAGTAACCCACAAGGGCAGGGCCAATGGGTGCAGGTCTCTGCCCGACGGAAGAAACGCAGACGGAGCAAGCCTGCTACTTTGAGCAACACACTACCTACAGTGCAGGTACAGAATAGGTATGAGGCTCTGCAGGAGGAACAGGTCATAGGTGAGGACGAGGACTCAAGGAAGGCAGAAGCTGAACCAATGACAGGTTGCCTCAGGCCAGCTATCAAAACTAGACCAGAAAAGAAACCTCGCAGGGTCATCGTTATAGGAGACTCCCTACTGAAGGGAGCAGAGGGCCCAATATGCAGACCAGACCCCTTTCATAGGGAGATCTGCTGCCTCCCTGGTGCCCAAGTAAAGGACATTATAGGCAAAATTCCCAACCTCCTGAGTCCTTCAGACTACTACCCACTGCTGGTCTTTCAGGTGGGTAGTGACGATGCAACAACAAGAGGCTCACAATCAATTAAAAGTGATTTCAGAACCTTGGGGCACCTGCTAAAGGGATCAGGAGCTCAGGTTGTGTTCTCTGCTATCCCTCTAATGTCAGCGATGGATGAGGGAACACTGAGGAAGAGCCAACAGGTCAATTCATGGCTCCGGGGCTGGTGCCATCGACAGGGATTTGGGTTCTACAATCATGGCTTGGTTTACAAGGCACCAGAGCTGCAAACAACTAATGGGGCACACTTGTCCCAGAGGGGAAAAGGATCCTGGGGCAGGAATTGGCAGGGCTCATTGATAGGGCTTTAAACTAGATTTGAAGGGGGAAGGGGGTAATAGTCTCCTGCTGGCCTGTGAGAAGCAGAGGGGCAGCTCACCAGAGGCAGTGGGATGGAGAGCTGCTAAGGGCTCTCAACTTGCTGTCCTGAGGCCAGACACAGATGACACACCAGGACACCCTGTGAAAACCAAGGGGAGTTGGCACAAGAGGACGACAGGGCCAGCCCAGCTGAAGTGCTTCTATGCAAATGCACGCAGCTTGGGCAACAAACAGGATGAATTAATAGCCACCGTGCTGCTGGGAGGCCATGACATAGTGGGCATTACTGAAACTTGGTGGGATGATTCCCATGATTGGAATGTAGGGATAGATGGGTACAAGCTTTTTAGGAAGGATAGGCAGGGAAGGAGAGGAGGAGGTGTTGCCCTCTAGGTCAAGAATCAGCTGGAATCAGCAGAACTCCACCTGGGGAGGGATGATGAGATGGTTGAGAGTATATGGGTTAGAATTAAAGGCAAGACAGGGGAAGGAGATATTACTGTGGGGGTCTCCTACAGGCCACCTGACCAGCAGAACCAAGCAGATGAGGCCCTCTACAGGCAAATAGAAGCGGCTTCCAGGTCACAAGCCCTGGTCCTCATGGGAGATTTCAACCACCCTGACATCTGCTGGAGGGACAACACAGCAAGGCACCAGCAATCCAGGATGTTCCTGGACTGCATAGAAGACAACTTCCTCCTCCAAATGGTAGAGGAACCAACAAGAAAAGGTGCTCTGCTGGACCTTGTTCTCACCAACAGGGAAGGGCTGGTAACCAATGTGAGGCTCAGAGACTGCCTTGGCTGCAGTGACCATGAAGCAGTTGAATTTAATATCCTCAGGGCTATCAGGAGGACCTATTCTAAGCTTATGTCCCTAGACTTTAGGCGTGCAGACTTCGATCGCTTCAGGAGTCTGCTAGCCACAGTGTCATGGGACAAAGCCCTGGAGGGAAGAGGGACCCAGGACAGCTGGTCAGTATTCAAGGACCACCTCCTCTGTGTCCAGGAGCTATGTATACCAACAAAGAGAAAAACAGGGAAGAACGCTAGGAGGCCTGCCTGGATGAACAAGGAGCTCCTGGACACACTATTACTTAAAAAGAAACTCTACAGGCAGTGGAGGGAAGGACAGATAGAACAGGGGGGATATAAGGAAGCTGCCCGAGCAGCAAGAGGCCTGGTTAGGAAAGCCAAAGCAGAGTTTGAATTGAAGCTAGCCAGGGAGGTCAAAGGGAGCACTAAGAATTTCTACAGGTATATTAATGGCAAGAAGATGAGTAGGGAAGGTGTGGGCCCCCTCAGAAAGGAAACTGGTGAATTGGTCACAAGTGATGTGGACAAGGCTGAGGTACTCAATAACTTCTTTACCTCAGTCTTCACTGCAAGGGCCTCCAGCCACACTCCTGGAGTCATGGCAGATGATGCCAGGGATGGGGAGGAAGAACTGCCCTTCATAAGTGAAGCTCAGGTTCGTGATCACCTGAAGAACCTGAAAGTGGTCAAGTCCATGGGACCCGACGGGATACACCCACGGGTGCTGAGAGAACTGGCAGATGAGGTTGCTAAGCCCCTCTCTATTATATTCCAAAAGTCATGGCAGACTGGGGAAGTCCCCACAGATTGGAAAAGGGCAAATATTGCTCCCATTTTCAAAAAGGGTAAGAAGGAGGAACCAGGGAACTACAGGCCAGTCAGTCTCACCTCTGTGCCCGGAAAGATCATGGAGCAGATCCTCCTGGAGGCACTACTGACTCAGAAGAGTAGTGAAGAGGTGATTGGGAGCAGTCAGCATGGCTTTGCCAAGGGCAAATCCTGCCTGACAAACCTGGTGGCCTTCTATGAACAGGTGACAGCATTAATAGATGAGGGGCGAGCAACTGATGTCGTTTACCTGGACCTGAGCAAAGCCTTTGACACTGTCCCACACCACATCCTGGTCTCCAAGCTGGTGACACACGGGTTTGATGGATGGACCACCAGATGGATAAGGAACTGGCTTGATGGCCGCACCCAAAGAGTGGCTGTCAATGGGTCCATGTTCCAGTGGAGGCCAGTGACAAGCGGAGTCCCTCAGGGATCAGTCCTGGGACCAGGCTTGTTCAACATCTTTGTGGGTGCCATGGACAGTGGCATGGAGTGCACCCTCAGCAAGTTTGCTGATGACACCAAGCTGTGTGGTGCAGCAGACACGCTGGAGGGAAGGGATGCCATCCAGAGGGACCTTGACAGGCTGGAGAGGTGGGCACAGGCCAACCTCATGAGCTTCAACAAGACCAAGTGCAGGGTCCTGCATCTGGGTCGAGGCAATCCCAGGCACAAATACAGGCTGGGCAGTGACTGGCTGGGGAGCAGCCCAGAGGAGAGAGACTTGGGGTGCTGGTGGACGAGAAGCTCAACATGAGCTCTCAATGTGCACTTGCAGCCCGGAAAGCCAATCAGATCCTGGGCTGCATCAGGAGAAGTGTGGCCAGCAGGTCAAGGGAGGTGATTCTCCCCCTCTACTCAGCTCTGGTGAGACCCCACCTGGAGTACTGCGTCCAGTTCTGGAGCCCCTATTACAAGAGGGATCTGGAGGTGCTGGAGCGTGTCCAGAGAAGGGCCACGAGGATGCTCAGAGGGCTGGAGCACCTCTCCTATGAGGACAGACTGAAGGAGTTGGGGCTGTTCAGCCTGGAGAAGAGAAGGCTCCGAGGTGACCTCATTGTGGCCTTCCAGTATCTGAAGGGGGCCTACAAGAAGGCTGGGGAGGGACTTTTCAGACTATCAGGGAGTGATAGGACTAGGGGGAATGGGATGAAGCTGGAGGTGGGGAGATTCAGGCTAGATGTGAGGAGGAAGTTCTTCACCGTGAGAGTGGTGAAGGCCTGGAATGGGTTGTCCAGGGAGGTGGTTGGGGCCCCGTCCCTTGCGGTGTTTAAGACCAGGCTGGACGAGGCTCTGTCCAGCCTGATCTAAGGTAGAGTGTCCCTGCCCATGGCAGGGGGGTTGGAACTAGATGATCCTTGTGGTCCCTTCCAACCCTAACTGAAACTGAAACTGAAACTGAAACTGAAACTGAGGAGAGACGGGGACCTTACCAACATCTCTAAATTTCTGAGGGGTAGTTTTAGGCTATGCCTTTAAAATTTTTCCCAGTTCTTGAACAGAAAGTAGTAAAAGGTACATAAATCACTCTTGGGTATAAAAAGGAAAGTAATGATAGTTCTAAAAAATCCCATTGGAAAGATAGTGGACTCAAGCTAGTAATGTAAGCAGTTTCTTTCTCTTCTTGCTTCCCTGGGCTGGGAGATACTAACTGGCTTCTGATTGGCCTTGGATGCATTGTTTTGGCTATGTTCTAACTTCTCTGCTTCTTTCTCTTGTCCCTTTTCATGTACAGGGGGCTAAGGAGAAGGCGGGGGGAAGAAGCTATTAGCTTCCCTTTGGTCTTTGGCCAGGGAGGCCCTTGTGCTGTTCATTAATTGAAAATACCTGTAAATATTGTAAATACTGTATATTTTGTACATATTCATTGCATTTCATTGTAGATTGTAGTTTTGCTTGTAAATACATCTTCCATTTGCTTCCAGCTGAGCTGGTCTGGCAAATTTAATGTTGGGGGTTTATTTTCAACCCACCACAGGTGGGTGTCAAGATGAAGGCAATGGTCTCTTTTCGCTGGTGCCCAGTGATTGGACAAGGAACAACGGATGCAAGCTAGAACACAGGAGGTTGCACCTCCCCACAAGGAGATTCTTCTTTGTGATGAGGGTGACAGAGCACTGGAACAGGCTGCCTAAAGAGGTTGTGGAGTCTCCTCTGGAGACTTTAAAAACCCACCTGAATCCATTCCTGTGTGTCCTGCCCTGGGTGACCGTACTTTTGGGAAGGGAGTTGGACTCAATGATTTCTGGTGGTCTCTTCCAATCCCTAACATTCCATGATTATGATTGTTGTTTCCCCTCCAGCTACCTTTTACATGGGATAGTGATACTTTGTCTAAACATCTGATTTTTTTTAACCTCTGAGCTAAGAGCCACTTCTAAGAAATATAGAAATATTAGGAAGTGTAACTTCTGTCATGGTTTGTATTTCAGAGCAAATAAGCTATTTCTGCTTTATTCTTAGCTTCCATCATGGACATTTGTAAGGATTACAGCAAACTTTTTTTTTTCCTTATCTAATCCACTGTATGCTCACTGATATCTTGTAGGTGGGATTTTTTTCCCCCTTTTTTACTTCTCTTCTCCTGCATAATTATTGTTAGGAAAAAAAACACGTATTATTGTTTCCCAAAAGAAACTGTCACACCTTTGTGCTTCTAACAGTAGCACACTTACTGAAACACCAGTCCACTTAAGTCAGTAGCAAGAATTTCAGTTTATTAGGCTGGTATTCTCCTTAAAGACTATTGCTCTGGAAGGAGCAAGAAGATAAAAAGTTGTCAAAGCCTTGAGTTCTCAGAAAGCCATGGAATTTGTTTAAATATAAAATGGATAGAATCAGCTTTTCCATATAAAGTCGTACCAGTTTTTGAATGGAAAAATCCTCAAGCTTATTATTAATGGCTTAGTTATCTTAAAATTTATTTTGAAGAATTTTGTTACCTCAGCATTGTTTTTCTCTTGTAGGACACTGTCCTTCATACCATCACTTCAGGCCATAAGACACAGCCACACTGCAAGAAAGTGTAAATGCAGCCCAATTCACCATGGCTAAAACATGTGCTTATAATCTTCATTGTCTCCTGATGAAAGGATTGAGGGAGGTGGGGAAAGTGGGACTAGAAAAGGAGAAAAATCTTCTAAGTAATACTTCAAGGTGAGGAGCAATTACTACTAACTACAAAACTGGTATTCTTATCCCACACTGTAGTGTTGTAGTTACTTTTTGGCACTCCTGCTGAGTACAGAAGGAGGTATCTGAGGTTCTTTTTGTGTCCTTCCTGCACCTTCATATCAGCCAATGCTTGGATGCGATGCTATACCTTTGTTTGCGATTTATACATGAGCTGCTTTTTTCCTTTCCTGCACACTGAATAACCAGATAAGCTGGAGTATTTTTCTAGCTTCTTTATTTCACTCTTCTCTCTTTTGACAGTGGCCAGTGATGGAGCTGGCAGTGTGTTCTTGTTTCTTGTCATAAACAGGAAAAAGGATGCCTCTAACCCTTTGCCAAAGCCAAACCCTTTTCTTTCTTCAAGGACCAATCATTTGAAAAGGACTAACTGAAGCCTTCCCAGTTCTTGTGATACTTCTTACTCATGGATAGGATCTAATGCAGCATTGCTCCAACTTTAGAGGCCTCCTATTCTGCAAGAATGCTCACCAACTGCTCTGGCATTTATGCACGTGCTCCACCTTCTGCCCTTGTACAGGTTTTCTCTTGCCATGTAGGTGTCTGCCTTTGTTCTCTGGTCTGCTTTCTACCATTGCAGCAGACACTTCAATGCCCTCTCTTAGCACCTTTCTTCTCCACAACATCCTCAAAAGAGCTACCCACTCATATGCATAACTTCCAGCAAAATTTATCTTGACTCTCAAAACCTGCGCTACCTTCTTCTGTTTACAGCAGACGATCAGCTTCTAGTACTCCTAATAAACACTTCCCCACTAAAATTCCCCACTTGCCCCCACTAAAATTCCATCTGTTTCAGCTGTCTCTTGAGGCCTCCTTCTCTTTACTCTCAACCTCCTCCTCTGCTCACAATACCAAGTTAATCCAAATGAATTAGTGTTCATCTCTTTTCTTGTGTGTCAGAATTAGTTTTTCGTGTGTCTCTGTAGTATCATGCTTGAAAGTTACAGCTTCACTAATTTATTATTTCCTTGGTTATTTCCTTTCCATCCTAGCTATCATTGGTTATCTAGGCATGGCTGGCATTAACTTCTTGCTACCAGCAAAAGCTGGCACAAGATACAAAAGGTGAAAAAGCTAAGAAATTTCACATGATGTGGCTGCACAATCAAGGACTGAGATGATCATCACCTCAGAATTTCTACTGTGCTAAGGCAAGAGTTAGAGGGTGGTAACCAGCAGTGTATCCTGTCCAATGTTTTTCAACATCTCCATTAACAACTGTGTGAGGAGGCAACACAATTCTGAGGTGCTCCAACACCTTGGCCCAATAGGCTGCCCAGTGCATGGACCTGTCCCCCACTAGAACTTGCTGGCACTGAGAGAGAGGCTGATTGCCTTTGTGGAAAGTGCTTAAAGATCCATAAACTTTTGAGGCAGGGCTGTTCAAGACCCATGACCATCAGCTGGACCACCTGTCCTGAAGAATTGTGAAGCCACATGCCATGGACAGAGGCCATGCTGACAGCCCCATTATTGCTATGACCTCTTGCTCATGCCTGTGCACCTGAATGTCCCCTGTAATTTTCCAGCCACAGCCCTACTCTGACACTTGCCAGCAACAGCAGCTGAGCTTCTCCAGACCCTAGCACTGTAACAACGTCTGGGAGGCTTCCCTGACTTCCAAAAGTCACTGCAGGGGAATGGGGCCCATCTGTTGATTGGCATGTCTTGGCGTTGTCTTGGGCAGGAAAACAAAGCTCCAGTGCCTGACCTGGACTTTCAGCAGTAATCTAGAGACAGACTGTCATAAAAGCAAAGCAAGCTTTTGCCATGGGCTGAAATGCGCTACTTTGTCTGTAACCAGCAGTACCCATCACATAAACTGCAATTACATGCTTTCCATATAATTTTCAAATGTCATCCATAGTCAGAGAGAGGAAGAAATGTAGGAAATAATATCCCGACATATAGCTTGTTAGATGCCAGTGGGGGAGCACTTGTGAGGGCAGTATTTTTTTCTGTGCTTATTTACTGTGAAATCTCTGAATAAACCATAACTGTTGATGGCAAAACCATCTGTAAATTATATAGTTTCTTTTACAACTGATTTAGCTAACGTCTCACCCTCAAATAACACAAACATGAATACTACAAACAGCATATACTTTTCTGTCATGTATATTGGACTATTAATGTACTGCGGACATTACTGAGTACGTAAATGTGCTGACTTCTCTATTTCTCATTGCTTGCTAAGGATAAGGGAGTTTGGTGGTGGTTGGTGGTTTTTTTATTTGTTTGGTTTGGGTTTTTTTGGTTTGCTTTTGGTTTGGTGGGTTGTTTTTTGTGGTTTTTTTGGTTGTTTGTTTGGTTTGGTGGGAGTTTTTTTGTGCTTTGGTTTGGATTTCTTTGTTTGGTTGTTTGTTTTTCTGAAGAACCAGTGGTAAAAAGGTATTGAAGTAGTTCTTCTTGAAAGGCCACATCATACTTTCCCTTTCTCATTTGAACATTGTTTTATACTGACAACTAATTTCACACTCAACATCCAACATTACCCTGAATATGTGTAGCTGTAACCTAAAACTGCAACCCTTCAGGATATGCTTTTCTGCTGAACAGGGGTAAATTCTTCAAGATCTTATCTCCTACCATGACACCATTTTTGTACAGACTATAAGCAAATACATAAATAATAAGTTGGCAAATTAACCTACATGAAAAGAAAAGTCCAACTAACTAGAAAAGGAGGACCCATCAAAGGAGCAAATACTGAAATGATAGCAAAATATGATCTGCTTTCTTTTTAAACAACTAAGACAACTTGCATTAAGACTCTGAACTTTATTATTTGTGGAAGCTTCAGTCACTTTGGTTTTATTAAAAATTATAAGATATTTCCTACTTAGGTGAAAGAATACTTTGATTATGGGCAAACATCTTTGGAAAAATGTCCAGGTAAAACCCTTAACATTTAAGAGAGAAAATGAATTTTTAAGGATATCCTTTGAGGAAATGCTTTGTAAAAGGACTGACACTCTCTAATGACCTGTTGCAAAACTGCTGCCTTTCCCAGTGCTCACAAGGCAGTTGCTGCTCAGGCTGTGAGTACAGCTGTGGATGGAAAGCATCTTGCTGTCTCCTGAGGGCTAGGGTGGTTGTGCCTTCAAGCCCTCTGTAAGTGGGCTCACAAGGAGGGCCACACAGCCATACACAGGCAGGCCACAAGTATTGCTGCACCAGGCATCTGCTGACAGCAGCAAACTGGGAACCTCTCTTTTAAAACACTAAACTTTCTGCTTTGGTCCATCACGGTCATGGATGCAGAGAGCAGCAGGATCAAGCTGCTAGGGTGGCTGCTGTGGAGAGAGAGGCTGGGGCTGCCCCTGGAACTCTTCCAGGTTCAGAAGAGGTGAGGCAATTGGAGGAACTGGCTTTACCCTTGAAAAGGGGTGACAAGGAGGGCAAGAGACCACCCTGGCTCAGAGGGGTGTGAGGTGCTGCGGGAGCCCATGCATTCGGCTGTAGAACCTCGAGAATTGGGGACGGTTCGATTGTGAGGCCATGTTGTGGTTTATGCCCAGCCAGTGGCTGAGCTGTTACTGGGTGCTCCAACCCCCCTTTCCTTCCACCGCCATTAGCAGAGGTTTGATGGAGGAAGACAAAGGTGCGAAATTGCCTTCCCCTCCCACAACGGCACCCATTGTTCCTGCCGGGAGCTTAAGGCCCTCACATGTCTTCACCTGTGGGGAGAAGCCAATGCTGGGATGTAGAACTGTGACTGCCTGGGTTCTTTGCCCCCTGTATATATTGGCGCGGGACACATTGTCTAGGAAAATTTTAGAGTGACCAGAAAACGGTCTGGGCTCTCATTTTGGCTCTCATTTTGTGATCAGTTTTGGCGCTCATTTTGGACTTGCTCTGCTCTCGCTCTGGATTCTAGGCAAAATTGGAGAGATCAGCACTCGGACCTGGCTTCTCCCCGGACCTGCTGCCTACCCTGGGGTCCTGCTCCCTGCCTGCTGCTGGAGCGACCCTGCTTGCCGTATAACTGCGGCTATTGGCTGGGACAGGCCCGGCAGCGCGGCTCCTGTTCTGCTGCTCAGTATTGCTACACGAGTTTTTGGCTCGTGGCAGCTGTGTCTAAGGACACTTGGATTTTGGCAGGCCCCTTTTCTTTCGGATTTGTGCTGTGTTATCCACACTGGATTATAAACTTGCAGTTCTGGAGCCTGCCACCGAAGAGAGACCTAGGGACTATCTCCAAATTCCTGCTCCGTCCTGAGTACAACCGGCATTCTCTTTGGCTTTCCCTAGGGTCAGGGCTTGCCTCTGATTTTATAAGTGGGGTAAAGCTATTTTATGTCTTAGCCTTTTCCTTTTTCTGAATTCTCTAAATTGTACTAAAGTTCCCCATAAGCAACCTGTAAATAAAATCTAACTAGTATGTACACAATTTGGGGGCAGGGTTTTGGGGGAAAACCAAAACAAAATGAAACAAAACAAAACTAAAAAAACCAACAAGAAAAAACACCCTACATTTTTATAATTCCTGCCTCATTAATTTAATCCCAATCAAAACATGAGCCCGACCCACACAATTGTCCCCCACTACATACCTCAGTAGGATGGAAAGGAGAAATTTAGAACAAAATGCAAACCACTGCAGGCTGATAAAAGGAGAATTTAATGGAATGATACAAAGAACAAAGAAAAACACAGGAATAATAGTAATAATAATGAAGTGATATATGAAGTGAGTTATAAAACACCCAGTCAGCTAGCTGTGACTGCCAGTTCCTCACCTCCCATTATATAGAATGATAGAATCAGTCAGGGTTGGAAGGGACCACAAGGATCATCTAGTTCCACTCCCCCTGCCATAGGCAGGGACACCTCACACTAGATGAGGCTGGCCAGAGCCTTGTCCAGCCTGGTCTTAAACACTTCCAGGGATGGGACCTCAACCACCTCCCTGGATAACCCATTCCAGGGTTTCACCACTCTCATGGTGAAGAACTTCCTCCTCACGTCCAGCCTGAAGCTCCCCACCTCCAGCTTCATTCCATTCCCCCTAGTCCTATCACTCCCTGATAGCCTCAGAAGTCCCTCCCCAGCCTTCTTGTAGGCCCTCTTCAGATACTGGAAGGCCACAATGAGGTCACCTCAGAGCCTTCTCTTCTCCAGACTGAACAGCCCCAACTCCTTCAGTCTGTCCTCATAGGAGAGGTGCTTCAGCCCTCTGATCATCCTCGTGGCCCTTCTCTGGACACGCTCCAGCACCTCCAGATCCCTCTTGGAATAGGGGCTCCAGAACTGGACGCAGTACTCCAGGTGGGGTCTTACCAGAGCTGAGTAGAGGGGGACAATCCCCTCCCTTGACCTGCTGGCCACACTTCTCTTGATGCATGTGGTGGGTTAACGCCCATCCTGAAAACAAAGCAGAGAGGGCTTGCCCGTGCTTTGCCCTCCCTGCAGGGTGTTTTCACCCTGGGAAACTGAGTCTGTTCCACTCCCCACTCCCTGCCCAGCTAGGGTATAAAAAGCAGGACATTGCAGCCATTCGCTCTCCTTTTTGGCTCCTGCCTCTCCTGGACAAGAGCTACTGCAGCTGCTTTCCTGTTCTTCTGCCACGTGGTTGGCCTGATCCTTCTCCCTGCTGCCTCCGTGCATATTCACACTGGTTTTGTATTCTTGGGTTTTTTTACCCCCTTCCATCCATCCTTGTTTCTTGCCCTTATGAACCTTACCTGTTATTGTTATATATATATTGTTTAAAGAAAACTCTTTACCTCCAGGCCGACTCCAAATTATTGCTTGGTGGATTTGCTCCTTCCCTTTCCTTTTTTTGACTCTGTTGGGAGGGAGGAGGGAAGAGCAGGGGGAGAGATTCTCAGCCTTGCCCCCATTTGAGCTCTTAACTCCCAGTTAAGTCTCAAACCACCACAATGCGGCCCAGGATCTGATTTGCCTTCTGGGCTGCAAGTGCACATTGAGAGCTCATGTTGAGCTTCTTGTCCACCAGCACCCCCAAGTCTCTCTCCTCAGGGCTGCTTTCCAGCCAGTCACTGCCCAGCCTGGATTTGTGCCTGGGATTGCCTCGACCCAGATGCAGGAGCCTGCACTTGCTCTTGTTGAAGCTCATGAGGTTGGCTTGTGCCCACCTCTCCAGCCTGTCAAGGTCCCTCTGGATGACATCCCTTCCCTCCAGCGTGTCTACTGCACCACACAGCTTGGTGTCATCAGCAAACTTGCTGAGGGTGCACTCCATGCCACTGTCCATGGCACCCACAAAGATGTTGAACAAGACTGGTCCCAGGACTGATCCCTGAGGGACTCCGCTTGTCACTGGCCTCCACTGGGACATGGATCCGTTGACAGCCACTCTTTGGGTGTGGCCATCAAGCCAGTTCCTTATCCATCTAGTGGTCCACCCATCAAACCCCCAAGCTTCACCAGTTTGGAGACCAGGATGTGGTGTGGGACAGTGTGGAAGGCTTTGCTCAGGTCCAGGTAAATGACATCATAGTTTCATAGTTTCATAGTTTCAGTTAGGGTTGGAAGGGACCACAAGGATCATCTAGTTCCAACATCAGTTGCTCACCCCTCATCTATCTTTTAGGAAGAAGTTCTATACAGAGAGAGTGATTGCCCACTGGAATCAGCTGCCTGTGGAAGTGGTGGAGTCACCTTCATTAGAGGTGTTCAAGAAGAGGCTTGATGGGGTGCTTGGTGCCAGGGTTTAGTTTTTTAGTTGTTTAGGTGGGTTGTATTGTACTGTATTGTACTGTATTGTACAGTATTGTACTGTTTTGTACTGTATTGTACTGTATTGTACTGTATTGTATTTAGGTGGGTTGGATTGGTTGATGGGTTGGACGTGATGATCTTGAAGGTCTCTTCCAACCTGTTGTATTGTATTATTTATTATTGTATTGTATTAATGTTGTGACCTGTTCATAGAAGGCCACCAGGTTTGTCAGGCAGGATTTGCCCTTGGCAAAGCCATGCTGACTGTTCCAAATCACCTCTTCACTACTCTTCTGAGTCAGTAGTGCCTCCAGGAGGATCTGCTCCATGATCTTTCCGGGCACAGAGGTGAGACTGACTGGCTTGGAGTTCCCTGGTTCCTCCTTCTTCCCCTTTTTGAAAATGGGAGCAATGTTTCCCTTTTCCCAGTCTGTGGGGACTTCCCCAGTCTGCCATGACTTTTGGAATAGAATAGAGAGGGGCTTAGCAACCTCATCTGCCAGTTCTCTCAGCACCCGTGGGTGTATCCCCTCGGGTCCCATGGACTTGAACACTTTCAGGTTCTTCAGGTGATCATGAACCTGAGCTTCACTTACCATGGGCAGTTCTTCCTCCCCATCCCTGGCATCGTCTTCCATGACACCAGGAGTGTGGCTGGAGGCTCTTGCAGTGAAGACTGAGGTAAAGAAGTTATTGAGTACCTCAGCCTTTTCCACATCACTTGTGACCAATTCACCAGTTTCCTTTCTGAGGGGGCCCACACCTTCCCTACTCTTCTTCTTGCCATTAATATACCTGCAGAAATTCTTAGTGCTCCCTTTAACCTCCCTGGCTAGATTCAATTCAAACTCTGCTTTGGCTTTCCTAACCAGGCCTCTTGCTGCTCGGGCAGCTTCCTTATATCCCCCCTGTTCTAGCTGTCCTTCCCTCCACTTCCTGTAGAGTTTCTTTTTAAGTGATAGTGTGTCCAGGAGCTCCTTGCTCATCCAGGCAGGCCTCCTAGTGTTCTTCCCTGCTTTTCTCTTTGTTGGTATACATAGCTCCTGGACACAGAGGAGGTGGTCCTTGAATACTGACCAGCTGTCCTGGGTCCCTCTTCCCTCCAGGGCTTCGTCCCACGACACTTTGGCTAGCAGATCCCTGAAGCGATCAAAGTCTGCACACCTAAAGTCTAGGGTCGTAAGCTTAGAATAAGTCCTCCTGATAGCCCTGAGGAGATTAAATTCAACTGCTTCATGGTCACTGCAGCCAAGGCTGTCTCTGAGCCTCACACTGGTTACCAGCCCTTCCCTGTTGGTGAGAACAAGGTCCAGCAGAGCACCTTTTCTTGTTGGTTCCTCTACCATTTGGAGGAGGAAGTTGTCTTCTATGCAGTCCAGGAACATCCTGGATTGCTATTGCCTTGCTGTGTTGTCCCTCCAGCAGATGTCAGGGTGGTTGAAATCACCCATGAGGACCAGGGCTTGTGACCTGGAAGCCGCTTCTATTTGCCTGTGGAGGGCCTCATCTGCTTGGTTCTGCTGGTCAGGTGGCCTGTGGGAGACCCCCACAGTAATATCTCCTTCCCCTGTCTTGCCTTTAATTTTAACCCATACACTCTCAACCAGCTCATCATCTTTCCCCAGGTGGAGCTCCACTGATTCCAGCTGGTCATTGACATAAAGGGCAACACCTCCTCCTCTCCTTCCCTGCCTATCCTTCCTAAAGAGCTTAGACCCGTCTATCTCTACATTCCCACCAAGTTTCAGTAATGCCCACTATGTCATGGCCTCCCAGCAGCACGGTGGCCCTTAATTCATCCTGTTTGTTGCCCAAGCTGTGTGCATTTGCATAGAAGCACTTAGCTGGGCTGGCCCTGTCGTCCTCTTGTGCCAATTCCCTTAGTTTCCACAGTGTCCTGGTGTGTCATTTGTGTCTTGCCTCAGGGCAGCAAGTTGAGAGCCCTTACCAGCTCTCCATCCCTCTGCCTCTCCTGAGCTGCCCCTCTGTTTGTCACAGGCCAGCAGGGGACTATTAAACCCCTTCCCCCTTCAAATCTAGTTTCAAGCCCTATCAATGAGCCCTTCCAATTCCTGCCCCAGGATCCATTTTCCCCTCTGGGACAAGTGCATCCCATAAGTTGTTTTCAGCTCTGGTGCCTTGTAAACCAAGCCATGATTGTAGAACCCAAATCCCTGTCGATGGCACCAGCCCCGGAGCCATGAATTGACCTGTTGGCTCTTCCTCAGTGTTCCCTCATCCATCGCTGACATTAGAGGGATAGCAGAGAACACAACCTGAGCTCCTGATCACTTTAGCAGTTGCCCTAAGGTTCTGAAATCTCTTTTAATTGATTGTGAGCCTCTCATTGTTGCATTGTCACTACCCACCTGAAAGACCAGCAGTGGGTAGTAGTCTGAAGGACTCATGAGTTTGGGAATTTTACCTACAATGTCCTTTACTTGGGCACCAGGGAGGCAGCACACCTCTCTATGAAATGGGTCTGGTCTGCACATTGGGCCCTCTGCTCCCTTCAGTAGGGAGTCTCCTACAATGATGACACTATGAGGTTTCTTTTCCGGACTAGTTTTGATGGCTGTCCTGAGGCAACCTGTCATTGGTGCAGCTTCTGACCTTCTTGAGTCCTCATCCTTACTGATGACCTGTTCCTCCTGCAGAGCCTCATACCTATTCTGTAAGTGCACTGTAGGCAGTGTGCTGCTCAAAGTAGCAGGCTTGCTCCATTTGCATTTCTTCCATCGGGCAGAGACCTGCTCCCATTGGCCCTGCTCATGTGGGCTACTACAGGGAGGCTGAGAGGCTTGCTGATGCGAGGGCATCAAACTCCCTGTTCCACTAAGAGTTACCCCCTGTTCTGTTTTTGTAGAGTGTGATTACAGAAATAGTCTATTTTTCTTTTTCAGTCTCTTATATTCTTAGCCTTTCCACCTCTTCCTTCAGTTCAGCCCCAATATTCATCAGATCCCTGGTCTGCTCACACCTAACACAGGGGGCATGACTTCAGAAAGGCATGGAATATGCCACTGATGGTTCATCTGGCTGCCCTGGGCATGCCCCCTCCCAACTCCTTGTGAGACAATTAACCCTATTCTAGCCAAACTCAGGCCAAGACACTGCACAGTGTCACTGCATGGTATGTATCAAAAATTTTATACTGACTTCTGTGACAAGTGCAATGATATATATTATGTGATTGATTAATTCATATGCTGGTTCTGAAGATCAGATTTGGCCTTGCAGCTCAGATTTTGTTTGTCTTAATTTCTCAGAGTGTGAGCTGCACTCTGCATGGTGATCCCTGTAAGGCAAAGACAAGAAGGCTTCCTACGGTTTCTACATCTCCTCTGAAGTAAGTGAATCTGCTGCCAAAGTTTAAAGGGCTCACTGCAGTAGAAAGGAGGTGGGAAGGGGAGGGGTTCATCCCTGTGGCATCTCTCATGGTACTGCAGCATGTTTTAACTTGTAGAGTGTGTGACTCTGTAAGCTGATGTGTAATGCAATGTCAACATTTATATGGCTGTCACTAATATAAAGCAGCATCCAATGATATTTAAGGCTGAAAGGTAAATTCATAGTAAAGCTGGTTTAACCTGCTAAGTCCTGGTGGTTTGCATTGATTTTGAGCACTTCTGACCAAGAGGACAGTGGACAAATAAGAGTCTAAATGTCTGTGTGTATGTTGGCCCAGGAAAGGTATGCCACTGCCTTTGGGGCTACATCATGCTGGCAACTGGTCACCAGAAGTGTTCCTCAGGGTTCAGTTCTAGGGCAAGTCTTTTCAAAACAGTTATCAGCAATCTGGATACAGGAGTTGAACATATGATTACAAAGATTGCTGATGATACCAAACTGGGAGGTGCAACTAAGTCTCTTGAGGCACAAGATGCCTTGCAGAGGGTTCTAGATGGATTGGAGCATTAATGGGATGAAATTTAACAAGTTCAAATGATAGATTCTACACCTGGGATGGACTGTGCCAGGCACAAGTATAGCATGGGAGAGGAGTGGGAGGAGAGCAGACCTGTAAAGAGCGATCTGGGGTTGCTGGTCAAAAGCAGACTTGATATGAGTCAGCAAAGTGGCCTGGCAGCCAAGAGGGGCAAACTGTGTCCTGATGTGTCTCAAATACAGCATAACCAACTGGTCAAAGAGGTGATTATCCTCCTGTATTAAGCATTGGTGCGGCCTCACCTCTTATGCTGCGTGCATTTGTGGGCCCAACTATTTAAGAAGGATGTGAAGTCCTTGACTGCATCCAAAGTAGGACAACAAATCTGGTGAAATGGATGGAAGGAATGTCCTATGAGAAGCAGCTATGGATGCTGGGTTTGTCTAGTTTTAAGAAAAGAAGGCTGAGGAGTGACCTCACTACTGTCTACACCTTCATGAGGAGGAAAAGAAGAGAGTGAGGTGCTGATGTCTTTTCCATGTTATCCAGTGACATGACATGTGGGAATGGATCAAAGCTATGTCAGGGGAGGTTCAGGCATTTGAACAATCATAGAATCATAGAATGGTCTGGGTTGGAAAGTACCTCTAAAGGTCATCTAGTCCAGCCCCCTCTGCAGTAAGGAGGGGCATCCTCAACTAGATCAAGTTACCCAGAGGCAAGTCAAGCTTTACCTTGAATAATTCCAAGGATGGGGCTTCAACCACCTCCCTGGGCATCCTCCCTGCACACTACCCTCATTGTAAAGGATGTTCCTAACATCCAGTCTAAATCTGCTCTTGCAGACATCCTGGTTGGAGACTGTTATAGACCACCCAACCAGGAGGAAGATGTTGATGAAGCACTCTATAGGCAGCTGAAGGCTGTCTCAAGATTGCCTGACTTTGTTCTCATAGGTGACTTCAACCTGCCTGATATCTGCTGGGATCACAACATAGCAGAAAGGAGGCAATTTAAGAGGTTCTTAGAGTGCATGGAGGACAGCTTTTTATCCCAGCTGCTGTGTGAGCCTACCAGGGGTAAGGCCCTGCTTGACCTCCTCTTCACCAACAGGGAAGGGCTGGTGGGTGATGTGGTGGTCAGAGGGTGTTTAGGCACCAGTGACCACGAGATAATTGAATTTTCTGTATTCAGCCAAGCTAAGAGGGGCAGCAAGAAGACCTCCACTCTGGACTTCAGGAGGGCAGACTTCAGGCTACTCAAGGAACTAACTCAGAAGGTTCCTTGGGAAACAGCCCTTAAAAATAAAGGGGTCCAGGAAAGCTGGATCTACTTCAAGGAAGAACTCTTGAAGGCACAGGAACAGGCTGTGCCAACGTGCCGGAAGATGAGCCGCCAGGGCAGACGGCCAGCCCTGGATGGGAAATGAACTTCTAAAGGAACTAAGGGAAAAAAAGAGGGTGTATCATCTTTGGAAGGAAGGGGAGGCAACCTATGGAATGTTTAGGGATGTTGCTAGGTCTTGTAGGAAGAAAATTAGGGGAGCACATTTAAATTAGGCACATTTGGAGCTCAGACTGGCCTCTGCTGTGAAGGACAACAAAAAGTCCTTCTATAAATATATTAAATAGCAAGAGGAAGGGCAAGGACAACCTCCACTCCTTGGTGGGCATGGAGGGGAACGTTGTAACAAAGGATGAAGAAAAGGCAGAGGTACTTAACACCTTCTTTGCCTCAATTTTTACTAGCAGGACAGAACATCTTCCAGACAGCTGGCCTGCAGAGCTGGCAGAAGGAGCCAGGGAGCTGCATAGTTCTCCTCTGTTCCAGGATGGGATAATTAGAGATCTTATCAGCCGCCTGGACCCCCACAAGTCCATGGGACCAGATGGGATCCATCCTAGGGTGCTGAGAGAGCTGGCAGATGAGCTGGCCAAGCCGCTCTCCATCATTTTTCAGCAGTCCTGGCTCACTGGAGAGGTCCCAGAAGACTGGAAGCTGGCCAATGTGGTGCCCATCCACAAGAAGGGTTGGTTGGAAGAGCCAGGGAATTATAGGCCTGTCAGCCTGACCTCAGTGCCAGGCAAGATTATGGAACAGGTCATCTTGAGTGCAATAACACAGCACTTACAGGATGGCCAGGGGCTCAGGCCCAGCCAGCATGGATTTAGGAAGGGCAAGTCCTGCCTGACCAACCTGATCTCCTTCTAGGATCAGGTGACCTGCCTGGTGGATGTGGGGAGGCCTGTGGATGTGGTCTACCTGGACCTCAGCAAGGCCTTTGACACCGTCCCCCACAGCAAACTCCTGGCCAAGCTATCAGCCCATGGCTTGGACAGGAGCACACTGCGTTGGGTTAGTTACTGGCTGGAGGGCCGAGCCCAGAGAGTGGTGGTGAATGGTGCCACATCCAGCTGGCGGCCAGTCACTAGTGGTGTGCCCCAAGGATCAGTGCTGGGCCCCATGCTCTTCAACATCTTTATTTGATGATCTGGATGAGGGCATCGAGTCCATCATCAGTAAATTTGCAGATGACACCAAGCTGGGGGCAGGAGTTGATCTGCTGGAGGGTAGAGAGGCTTTGCAGAGGGACCTCGACAGGCTGGACAGATGGGCAGAATCCAACAGCATGAGACTGAACACATCCAAGTGCCGGGTTCTGCACATTGGCCACAGCAACCCCATGCAGTGCTACAGGCTGGGGTCAGAGTGGCTGGAGAGCGGCCAGGCAGAGAGGGACCCAGGGGTACTGGTTGATTGTAGGCTGAACATGAGCCTGCAGTGTGCCCAGGCAGCCAAGAGGGCCAATGGCATCCTGACCTGCATCAGGAAGAGTGTGGCCAGCAGGAGCAGGGAGGTCATTCTGCCCCTGTACACTGCACTGGTTAGGCCGCACCTTGAGTCCTGTGTCCAATTCTGGGCCCCTCAGTTTAGGAAGGATGTTGTCTTGCTGGAGCGTGTCCAGTGAAGGGCAACGAAGTTGGTAAGGGGTTTTGGAACACAAGCCCTATGAAGAGAGGCTGAGGGAGCTGGGGTTGCTTAGCCTGGAGAAGAGGAGGCTCAGGGGTGACCTTATTGCTCTCTCCAACTACCTGAAGGGAGGTTGTGGACAGGTGGAGGTTGGTCTCTTCTCCCAGGCAGCCAGTACTAGAACAAGAGGACACAGCCTCAGGCTGTGCCAGGGGAGGTTTAGGCTGCATGTTATGAAGAAGTTCTATATAGAGAGAGTTTTTGCCAATTGGAATGGTCTGCCCAGGGAGGTGGTGGTGGAGTCATCTTCATTGGAGGTATTCAGGAGGAGACTTGATGGGGTGCTTGGTGCCATGATCTAGTTGTTTGGGTGGGTTGGATTTGCTGATAGGTTGGATGTGATGATCTTGAAGGTCTCTTCCAACCTGGTTTATTGTATTGTATTGTATTATTGTATTGTATTGTATTGTATTGTAATGTATTGTATTGTAATGTATTGTATTGCCGAGGTTGAAGCCATGCGCCTTGTCCTATCACTGCAGGCCTTCATAAACAGTCTCTCTCCGTCCTTCTTGTAGGCCCCCTTGAGGTACTGGAAGGATGCTATTAGGTCTCCCTGGAGCCTCCTCTTCTCCAGGCTGAACAACCCCAGCTCCCTCAGCCGGTCTTCATAGCAGAGGTGCTCCAACTGCCTGATCCCTTTCGTGGCCCTCCTCTGGATCTGCTTCATCAGGTCCATGTCTTTCCTGTATTGAGGGCTCCAGACCTGCACACAGTACTCCTGGTGAGGTCTTGCCAGAGCAGAGTGATCTGCTGGCAACACTTCCTTTGATGTAGCCCAGGATGTGATTTGCCTTCTGGGCTGCAAGCATACACTGCTCATGTCCAGCTTCTTGTCCATCAGCACCCCAAGTCCTTTTCCACAGGCTGCTTTCTATCACCTCATTCCCCAGTCTGTATTGATGGTGAGGATTGTTCCAGCCTAGGTGCAGGACCCTGCATTTGCTCTTGTTGAACCTCATATTGAACCTGGATGTCATCTTCTGGCATATCGGTAGGACCACTCAGCTTGGTGTCGTCTGCAAACTTGCTGATGGTGCACAAAATCCCACCATCTATATCTGATAAAAATATTATGTCCTTAATATAGTGCTTTAACTTTTGATAGGCCCAGAACTGGTCAGGCAGTTGGATTAGGTGATCGCTGTAGGTCCCCTTTCCAACTGAATCAGTCTCCTATTCTATTCTATTCTATTCTATTCTATTCTATTCTATTCTATTCTATTCTATTCTATTCTATTCTACTCCATTCCATTCCACTCCATTCCATTCCACTCCATTCTATCCCATTCACTGTGGGACACTGTGCAGTCTCTGAGTTCCACCAGGAGACCATGACCAAAGAAAGGAGAGGTTTTGGACAGGACTACACTGAAGGCTCTGTTGGCTTCCCTACTCAGCCCATGAGCTATGCATGTGACCAACAAAAGTTGAGGCAGAACAGATGAAGGGTCAGAATGAGGTATTTGGCCTGATCAGAAGAGGGGAAATAGATTTTTCTTGGGCTAATTTGAAGCAATATGGGGTGGCAATGTCCTGGATGCCAGTGAGGCAAGACAGTGGGCACTGACACAGGGCTATTACAGAGTTTGTTACAGTGATTTTAGTGATCAGGATCAAGAACGTAAAAGTACACAGAAGACACAGGGAATAATAAAGAAGGAAATGGAAACAGAGGTGGAGAAGAAAGGCAACATCCTAGTCTGATCTATTTCACTCATTTGTAAGAAGGAAAAACTCAATCCCTCTACATAAATCTTAGACATGGGGAAAAAACTATGCCAAGTTATGTCAACAGAATTCAAATGTAAACCCAAGTATTTGGGGCTAGGAAATGACAGGAATGAGATTGCTTGTGTATGTGGTTTAAACCAGCCCAGCCAGCAACAAAGCACCATGCAGCTCCTCACTCCTACCACTCTCTGATGGAATGAGGTGGAGAAAATGAAAGACTTGAAGGATTGAGACAAAGGACTGGAAGGCTTCTCTCACCAGTTATATAAAGTCAGCGGCAAAAGGCAGACTCATCCTGGGGAAGCAAAACCAATTAAATTTAAGCAACAAAACTACCACGAGTTTACCAACTGAGTTGGAGAAGGGCAACAAAAAATACAACTGCATCACAGAAACACCTTCCCTCTCCCTCCCCTACTCCCAAATCCAGCTCTGCTACCAATTCTCTATTTCCTCCTCTCAAGAGACAACGAATAGGAATTGTGGTCAGTCCATCCCATGTTGTTTCTGCTGCTCCTCAGAGAGAAAACACTTCACAGTCCTCTCCTGTGGCAATGTGGCATCCCTTCCATGGAAACAGTCCTCCATTAACTGCATCTAACAGTGTGGGTATGTTCCTCGGGCACCAATCCTCTCAGTGGCTGACTGCTCTAGTGTGGGCTTTCCTCAATCACAGCCTTCTTTTAGAGCAGTCCTTTGCTCTGGCATGGGGTCCTCCATGGGCTTCAGGAAAGATTTTGCTCCACTGTTGCTGTCTAAGAACTGGAAGGAGTCAGCCTGCCATCTTACCATGGGCCAAAGGAGAATGGCTGCTCCAGTGTGCCTACTTCCCTCCTTCCTCCCTAACCTCAGTGTCTGTATGGTTGTTTCCCTCACATCCCAGTCATCTCCGAATGAAAAGAACACCCAAAATGAAAGAATTTACCTAACAGATGTTCTTCCCTCTTGAATATGTTATTAGAGAAGCACTGATAGGCTTGGGCTAACCAGAGGCAGGTTCAGCTATATTTGAACTAGATTTGAAGGGGATAGAAAGAGGGTAGAAACAGGGATCCATTCAGGAGAAGAAATTCGAGGGTGACTGAATGGTTAGTAACCATGAGAGTGCCTGAGAATAGACAGGGAGGAATTGGGTCTTCTCCCTGCAAAAAGGTGTCAGGATCAATAGCCAAACTGAAGTGCACGTACACCAATGCGTGCAGGACGGGCAACAAACAGGAGGAGCTGGAAGATGTCCTGCACCAGGAAAATGAAGGAATAGTTGCCATCACAGAAATGTGGTGAGACAACTCACAGAACTGCAGTGCTGCCATGGATGACTACAGGCTTTTCAGAAGGATAAGCAAGGAAGGAGAGGTGGTGAGGTGGCCCTGTATGTTAGGGAGCGTTTAGATTGCCTTGAGCTCTGTGATGGTGATGATGCAGTTGAATGTTTATGGCTTAAAATCAGGGGAAAGACCAACAAGGCAGATTATCTTTGTGGGAGTCTGTTACAGACCACACAGACAAGATGGAGAGCCAGCTAAATTTTTCTATAAGCAAATGATCCCATGATCTCTAGCCGTTGTTCTCATGGGGGACTTCAACTTCCCAGATGTCTGCTGTAAATACAACACAGCAGAGGGGATACAGTATAGGAATGTGGAAGATAACTTCCTGACACAGTTGGTGAGTTAGCCAACTAGGGAAGACATCCTGCTGTTTATGAACACAGAGAACAGGTGAGTGATGTGATGGTTGGATGGTGCCTAGGGCATGGTGATCATGAAATGATAAGAGTAAGCAGGAGGTTCAGTAGGGCTGCCACCCTGGACATCTGGAGAACAGACTTTGGCCTGCTTAGAAGGCTGATTGAGAGTCTCTTGGGAGGTAGTCCTGGAGAGCAAAGAAGTCCAGGAAAACTGGGCAGTCTTCAAGAGGGAAGTCCTGGAGGCACATGGAGCCATGTTTTGGAAGATAAGCTCTTAAGGAATAAAACTGGCCCGAAACCAGAAGCTATTGATTCTAAGGCAATCTCATATTCACTGGTGAAAGAGTACTTCATACATGAGAGGCTTTGAGACCCTGAGAAATAAAAATATTAACCTATTATTTCAAAGTTAGGAAGAATGGATACAAAAATCATAGGTGATATTTGGAATTTGTTAGTTCTTCAGAAATCTGTTCAGCCTGGTCTGGCAGGAAAAATCAAAAAGAAAAATGCTATGTAATTGCTATATGACTTTCTGAAAATACAGATCTTATTATAGATTATATATTGTATATAATATAATTAATTATCTATTGTATATAATGTAAATACGATGGGAAAAACTTTTTTACCAGTATGTGGTTTCTCATATGTGATCCACAGAGGAAACACTAGAAAAGAAGACTCAATGTGTACAAATAAAGTTTTGCCAAGAAAGGAATGCTCTTGGAGGATTTTCAGATCCACAATGCCATTATTGCTGCATTCAAATCTCTTAAGTGGAAGATATACTGTTTTTTTACATAATTATTATCTTCAGCTGAAAATGCAGAAATATCTACACGAATTTGGGAAGCAAAGCCAAGTGATATATCTAGACAAACAGGACAATTTGACATAATTAGTCTCCTGACATAAACTGGTCTTTCTGTGTGGTTTCCTTCTCTGGAGACTTTCAAACCCACCTGGATGCATTCCTGTGCAGACTACCCCAAGTGATCCTGCTTTGGCAGGGGAGTTGGACCCGCTGATCTCTTGAGTTCCCTTCCAACCTCTAATATACTGTGATACTGTGAAAATAAACTAGTGGAAGTAACAGCCCCTCATAAATCTGACTAAGAAATAGAAGCATTACTCAGGGCTTGGTATCTTTAAACAATTCCTGTAGGAGTGTAGTGTAGGGGTGTAATGCATGAGAGCTGTGTAGGAGATGTGCAATCTATTTCTGGTTGTAAGACAATGTAATGTTGAAAATGACTGCTGGAAAACTAGCATTCACTACCAACAGGATGGAGTGAGAAATACTGGACCATAAGGCATCTCAGGGAATTATGTCATACAGTTGCTTTCAAAATCAATCTAATCTTAGTTTGAGAGTACGGCATTGATTTGAATGTAAGGCAAGACTTAGTTTCTTCAACTATTCGAGATAAAAAGAATAGTGAATGCAAATTTCTCCAGAATCCCTCCAAGGCCCACCTGATATGACAGTGGCAATTTTTCTAGACTGATGAAAATGCAGGCAGAAACCGTGAAGTCAGGAAAGAGGATGCCATTTATTCTTTCACCCTCTTTTATCTACTTCATTTATAAATGAAATGATGGAGAAGTGATCCCACTCACAGAAAAAAGCATATGTGTGGAGAGGGAGATTTGTGATTAGAAAGAAGGGTAAGGAAAAGGCATAAAGGAGTAGGAGGAAGGAAGACATCCTAAACACCAGCAATGAATAAGTGAGTCAAGTGTGAAGATCTGTCTCCCTCCTCTTCAAAGTGAATAAACATCCTTGGTTTCCTTCAGGATTCCTAGGGATCAGTCCTGGGACCAGTCTTGTTCAACATCTTTGTGGGTGACATGGACAGTGGCATGGAGTGCACCCTCAGCAAGTTTGCTGATGACACCAAGCTGTGTGGTGCAGTAGACACGTTGGAGGGAAGGGATGCCATCCAGAGGGACCTGGACAGGCTGGAGAGGTGGGCACAAGCCAACCTCATGAGCTTCAACAAGACCAAGTGCAGGCTCCTGCATCTGGGTCGAGGCAATCCCAGGCACAAATCCAGGCTGGGCAGTGACTGGCTGGAGAGCAGCCCTGAGGAGAGAGACTTGGGGGTGCTGGCGGACGACAAGCTCAACATGAGCTCTCAATGTGCACTTGCAGCCCGGAAGGCCAATCAGATCCTGGGCTGCATCAAGAGAAGTGTGGCCAGCAGGTCAAGGGAGGGGATTCTCCCCCTCTACTCAGCTCTGGTGAGACCCCACCTGGAGTACTGCATCCAGTTCTGGAGCCCCTATTCCAAGAGGGATCTGGAGGTGCTGGAAGGTGTCCAGAGAAGGGCCATGAGGATGCTCAGAGGGCTGGAGCACCTCTCCTATGAGGACAGACTGAAGGAGTTGGGGCTGTTCAGTCTGGAGAAGAGAAGGCTCCGAGGTGACCTCATTGTGGCCTTCCAGTATCTGAAGGGGGCCTACAAGAAGGCTGTGGAGGGACTTCTGAGGCTATCAGGTAGTGATAGGACTAGGGGGAATGGAATGAAGCTGGAGGTGGGGAGCATCAGGCTGGACGTGAGGAAGAAGTTCTTCACCATGAGAGTGGTGAAGCCATGGAATGGGTTATCCAGGGAGGTGGTTGGGGCCCTGTCCCTGGAGGTGTTTAAGCCCAGGCTGGATGAGGCTCTGGCCAGCCTAATCTAGTGT
Organism: Colaptes auratus; assembly: GCA_015227895.2. NCBI lineage: Eukaryota > Metazoa > Chordata > Aves > Piciformes > Picidae > Colaptes > Colaptes auratus. Next base: position 36,234,016 of record CM026897.1, read on the forward strand.
AGGGTGTCCCTGCCCATGGCAGGGGGGTTGGAACTAGATGATCCTTGTGGTCCCTTCCAACCCTGACTGATACTATGATACTATGATTTTGTAATTTACACTTATCTGGCATTAAACCAAAGATCAGCTGATGTAAGGGAGCAGCCATAGTACCCCAGCCTAGAGTCCTGTAAGAAGTAGTGTCTGCAGGCCGCAAGCTGCCAGAAGAAGAATATTTCTCTCTTTCCAATTAATTTCACCTCTTCCCACTTGTAGGAAGTCACGGCTGCCATCTGTGATTACTTTTCAGTTATTGTTTCTTTTCCATCCAGATCTTATTTTGGAAGGTAACTCTTGAAGATATAGCTACTTGAAGATCAGCAACCTTTGGAGTGCCAGGAAAAAATATTTATAGTGAATTTATACTCATCTAGTCTCTTCCCCATTGATAGCTCTTTTTGCTCCCTTTACTGTGTTAACCTGTCCTGGCTCACTGGAGAGGTCCCAGATGACTGGAAACTGGCCAATGTGATCCCCATCCACAAGAAGGGACGGATGGAGGAGCCCGGAAACTACAGGCCAGTCAGCCTGACCTCAGTGCCAGGGAAAGTGATGGAACAGATTATCCTGGAGGCAATAACTGCGCACCTGAAGGATGGCCAAGGGCTCAGGTCCAGCCAACATGGATTTAGGAAGGGCAGGTCCTGCCTCTCCAACCTGATCTCCTTCTATGATCAGGTGACCCGTCTGGTGGACGTGGGGAGGCCTGTGGATGTAGTCTATCTGGACTTCAGCAAGGCCTTTGACACCGTCCCCCACAGTAAACTGCTGGCTAAACTGTCAGCTCGTGGTTTGGACCGCAACACTCTGTGCTGGGTTAGGAACTGGCTGGAGGGCCGAGCCCAGAGAGTGGTGGTGAATGGTGCCGTGTCCGGCTGGCGGCCGGTCACCAGCGGCGTCCCCCAGGGATCGGTGCTGGGCCCCATCCTCTTTAACATCTTCATTGATGATATGGATGAGGGGGTTGAGTCAGTCATCAGCAAGTTTGCAGATGACACCAAGTTGGGAACAGATGTTAGTCAGTTAGAGGGTAGAAAGGCTCTGCAGAGGGACCTCGACCGACTAGACAGATGGGCAGAGTCCAATGGGATGGCATTTAATAAGTCCAAGTGCCGGGTGCTGCACTTTGGCCACGGCAACCCCATGCAGAGCTACAGGCTGGGGTCAGAGTGGCTGGAGAGCTGCCAAACAGAGAGGGACCTGGGGGTGCTGATTGACACCCACCTAAACATGAGCCAACAGTGTGCCCAGGTGGCCAAGAAGGCCAATGGCATCCTGGCCTGTATTGGGAATAGTGTGGCCAGCAGGAGCAGGGAGGTCATTCTGCCCCTGTACTCTGCATTGGTTAGGCCACACCTTGAGTACTGTGTCCAGTTCTGGGCCCCTCAGTTTAAGAAGGACATCGAGCTACTTGAGCGTGTCCAGAAAAGGGCAACAAGGCTGGTGAGAGGCCTTGAGCACAAGCCCTATGAGGAGAGGCTGAGGGAGCTGGGATTGTTTAGCCTGGAGAAGAGAAGGATCAGAGGTGACCTCATTGCTCTCTACAACTACCTGAAAGGTGGTTGTAGACAGGAGGGGGTTGGTCTCTTCTCCCAGGCAACCAGCACCAGAACAAGAGGACACAGTCTCAAGCTGTGCCAGGGGAGGTTTAGACTCGAGGTGAGGAGGAGGTTCTTCACTGAGCGAGTCATTCGTCATTGGAATGGGCTGCCCAGGGAGGTGGTGGAGTCGCCGTCCCTGGAGGTGTTCAAGGGGAGATTGGATGTGGCGCTTGGTGCCATGGTCTAGTTGTGAGGTCTGTTAGGACAGGTTGGACTTGATGATCCTTGGGGTCTCTTCCAACCTTGGTTATACTGTGATACTGTGAACCTCACCCAAAATATATGGAGACTGTAATAGCATGTTGTATTGGATAAACCAAACAAAGCTACTTTTTGGTTTTATTCTCAAATAACAGCTCTGAGGTTTTCTAAACATCCTCTGAGTTTCTCTCCAATATTGCTGCATCTGGAATTACCTTGGTTTAAGTGTACTGACCAGAGCTGAACAAGGAAATGCAGTTCAAAACTTTCCAGTGCTTTATCCAGTGAAAAGGGGATTTCCATGTCTCTTACAAGGACAACTGTCCTTTCTGTGGGAATGGTAGTTCCTGTCTAATGTCTGATGAACATTATAGTTTTGCATGGAGAAAATGGAAGTACCATGGAAGGTTAGGGAAAATGTGGAGTGAGCATTGTAGTGTACCTTACTCTTCCAGTTCTATTTTGCTTTTCTTTGAGAACTTTGGGCAGGCCAGTGGCATGTAGATACTCAGCAGGACTGAGATTCAGATAGCAAAGCCCTCTGAATTTTCTTCTGTCTACAGGTATCCCACTAGGATGTTCAACCCAACACTTCTTTCATAGGTATTGATACTGCTGCCAAGTATATAGGTGTTGCCTCAGGTGCGGCTCATTCAGTGGAAGGATGTCAGAACAGGGTTTGTCAGCTTGATTGTTATTTATGAGTATACATACTAGGAACGTGCTAGTTCAGGGCAGCAAACAGCAGTCTTTCTCCTGCACTACCCTGGGTTTTGCCTTGCCTGAAGCCACCTATCTCTCGTTCAATTGTGGCATTGCTAGGTATCTTTGTGACGTGACAGCCACTGACCTGCTGGTAGTTTCCATCAGACAGCATGCTCCCTACAGCTCAAGAGTCCCTCCAACGGAGTGCTGTAGAAAAAGTATTCTAAAATAGTAGGGGAAAACTCCAACCAACTTAGACCTGAGCCTTCTGTCATCGCCCTTAAATGTCTTCTTATATTACTCAGTCTTTGAGATGACATGACTGTATATTGTTTCTTCTGTTAATGTCTATGATTTAATCACCTTGCTGCTTTTCTTTGTACCTGTACACACAGTTCAGCCTTAGGTGACAAATATCACAATGTTTTTTATATCATATATTAATTTGTGGAATGGCAAGATGGAGAATTGATTTCAGTAAGCTTGGCAAGCATAAACAAAGTTTTTTTCCACATGAAAAAGAATGTTAATTCAACCAAATCAACCTGGAAACTCATCAACATTTTAAAAGGACATAACTGATACAAAGCTTAAGGCATAGAAAAAGCTGTCAGACCTGGAGGAACTGTAACAATAAACATGGAAAGTAACCAATTATGTGGAGCTTCTACACTTAATTGTAATAATCAGTTAATACTGTTTAAAATAAGAATTAAGAAGAAAAAAATTTATTAACCTTGATAGTTACATGGAGTGATGCTTTCTTTGTCCCTACAGTTCTGTTCCCCTACCTGGGATCTTATCTGTCCCAGTATTCATGTCCTGTTACATACAGAGGAGCATGAAATATATAGGACATTTCACAAGTAGGTAAAGACACTCTTGGTATCCCAAATGGGGCTGTTCTGGAGATAGTAGTGTTTCTTCACCCTGACTTTGTTCACACATCTGATTCTCAAGTGAACACAAATTTTCCCTCCAGGGCTCAGTGTATATTTGGTTTCTTTTATATTTTTGCTTTTATCTTCAGTCAAGGGGATTTCTGGTTCTGCACACATGTTGTGGGAAAACATACTTCATGTAAGCCAAATATGTGAACAAGTTGAAAGGCAGAGACAGATGGAGCCATCTCTGTGCTATCTAAACAAAATACTGTGGATATAATGAAATACTAAAGCATTTGCATTAATATGAGAGCTTGAGCTGAAAGAACAAAACTGATGTAATGGCAACTGATATGTGGATGTAGAGCCTTAGATTCTTTGCTCTTGACCTGCCATTACTGCATGCAAAATGTCTTGTGAGACTTTTAGAAGCTAATGAATCTTGGCTCATAGCTACTTGACATAAAGGAATACATTTAGAAGCTGTATGTTGTTTACGCTTGCCTAGTTTGCATTACTTTTGAACATAGTCTCTTTCACTCTTATAATATGCAAGAAACAATTGTCATGTGTCTTCATCTTTCTCTCACCAACACTGTGTACTGCCTCAGTTTTATTCATAGAAGCCTGTACATCCAATTCAATTTTTAGTGGAAAATAAATAGAACGTCCTGTGTTTCAGAGCTAGCACTTGAAACACAACCAAAAAATTACAGTGGCAGTCCAGAAAGTAATACAGCCCCATATTAACCATGGAAGTTCTGAGCATTGCCCACAACAAACCTTAGACTGGTGCTGCTCATTCTAAAGTTTTTGTAGCTTAGTGTCTTTACTTTAGGTTATGAGGTAATGACAGATGACACAGGGAAGGCAGAGTTACTGAATGCCTTCTTTGCCTCAGTCTTTACTAAAACCAGCCCTCAGGAATCCCAGTTCCTGGAAGTAAGAGAGGAAGTGTGGAGGAAGGAAGGCTTTCTCTTAGTTGAGGAGGACTGGGTTACAGATCATTTAGGCCAGTTGAACACCCACAAATCCATGCGACCCAATGGAATACACCCATGAGTGCTTGAGGGAGCTGCCTGATGTTATTGCTAAGCCATTCTCCATAATTTTTTAACAGGATAGTTGCCTGGGGACTAGAGAAAAGACAATGTCACTTCAGTCTTCAAAAAGTGCAAGGACAACCCAGGAAACTACATGCCATTCTGCCTCACCTCCATGCCTGGAAAGGTGATGAAACAGCTCATTCTGGAGGTGATTTCCAAGCATGTGGAGGAAAAGAAGATTATCAGAACTAGTCATTGTGGATACACAACGGGAAAATCATCCTTGACCAATCTCTCATGAGGTGACCGACTGGGTAGATGAGGGGAGAACAGTGGATGTTGTCTACTTAGATTTCAGCAAGGTTTTTGACACTGTCTCCTGTAACATCCTCATAGGTAAGCTTAGGAAGTGTGAGTTAGATGAGTGAAGCAGACTGTGTAGAGAGTTGTGGTCAGTGCTGTGGTCTCTAGTTGGAGGCCTGTTGCTAGTGGTGTTCCCCAGAGGTCCGTATTGAGTCCAATTTTGTACAACGTGTTCATCAATAACCTGAATGATCTCCTGAAGTCTGGTGATGATAAAACACTGTGAGGAGTGGCTGATGCACCAGAAGGCTGCACATTCAGCAAGACTCTTTTCAGTGGTGCCCAGTGATGCTATAAGAGGCAATGGGCACAAGCTGGAACACAGGAAGTTCCACTTAATCAGAAGAAAAAATTCTTTGAGGGTGATTGAGCACTGGAACAGGCTGCCCAGAGAGATTGTGCAGTCGTCTTCTCTGGAGATTTTCCACACACACAGATTCCCCTGCAACCTGATATAGGCTTACCTGCTTTAGCAGTGGGGTTCAACTACATGAATTCCAGAGGTCTCTTCCAATTGCTAGCATTCTGTGATTTTGTGAAATGGGAAACCAAGGAAGCTTTGTTTTCTCCTGTGTGAGGCAGTCCACCTTGCTGCTGCTACTAGAAATTATTCTCATGCTTGTTTTTGTTTGCAGAAGGTTTCCCTTGATATTTATCTTCACTCTTCCCATAGTTGATTACTTCTATAGGTCAAAATGTTGAAGGAAGGGTCTGCAAAACACATGCATGTCTGATTTAAAATAACTATTAAAAATGCCTGACCTTAACCTGCGGAGTTCGGATTGTTAGGTAAATCCTCTGGCTAACTTTCATTCCAGCCTGTCCCTGGCATACACTTTCTACCAAGGACCAGAGTTCTTATGAAATGCAAACAGCCCTTTTTTTTTTCCTTTTTTTTTTCTGAAGGCAACAGCTGTGAACATACTGTTGCTGGTTTTGTCATGCTTTACAATGCCATAACGTACATTGGTAAAATGTGGGCCTCTTCTATAATTTTCATGTGAGAATTGACATCAAGTGTCTTACAGGTATCTTCCTCATAGGTTTATTGTAGGTGTGACATGACTCTGATGGCTACAGCATCACTTAAGCAGGAACATACCATAAAAATATTGGAGGTGGTCCTAGAAGTGGTAAAGATCTGGCATGCATATTTCACCCAATGCCATTGTTTAGCAGCGGTTATACCTATTAAGTTTATAAATTCAGGAAAAGCTGGGAGAGTTTGCTGACCCTATGACAAGGTAGGTGCCCCAGAGGATGGTAGGTAGTGCTGGAAGTTGGGCTACCTTGCTGAGTTAGAACCGACACTGCATGCAATCTGTTTGCATGGAACCACTGAAGGACTGAACTAAAATAGGAGGATCTGGCTGTTTCTTTGCAATACTACTAGCATGGACGTGCTGGACTCTAATTGTTAAGGTGCTCTACTTCCACACAGTTTAAAGCGTGACGCTGTCGCGGCTGAAGTGTTTGCAAAGCGGGGAAGGCGGTGGGGTGCGATCTGTCTGCCCCAGGAGTGGGACGCTCTGCCATTCCCGCACCCGGAGCAGGCGGCTAGATGCCGCAACAGCATTCCGGAGGGGCTCATCAGGAGAGCTCAGACTGCAGCCCCACAACACCCACGGCGGGCACAGGGCGCGGCGGCGGGCGCGCGCGGTGTTGCCGTGGCGACGCCGCCGCAGGCGGCGGGGGCGGGAAAAGGCGGTCCGGCCGCCGCCACCGCTCCGAGGAGGCGCGCGGAGGCGGCCGCGCCACTCCGCGGCGGGAACTGAGCCCTGCCTGCCCCGCGCCTGGCGCTCCCCCTGCCGCAATTCCCTATTATAGAAGAGCTTCCGGCGGCGCGAACCACTCTGACATCATCCCCCGCACCGCGGTGACGTCAGCGCCGGGAGCGGTGCGTGACGTCAGTGCGTAGGGGAGCGAGGTGACGTGTGCTATTTAAAGCTCGCCGGGCGGAGGATGGAGGCAGAGCGAGCAGGTGCCGCCGCGGGCAGGGGTGCTCTAGCTGCGTGCGGCAGCGTGCAGGGGGAGCTGTAGGGCAGGGCGCAGCGGCCGCGCTTCGGCTCGGCTCGGCTCGGCTCGGCTCGGCTCGGCTCGGCTCGGTTCTTGCCTTCCTTTCTTTCCCGCGGGAGTAGCGGGACGGAGGCGCGAGATACGCGCAGCGGCGGTCCTTGCCCACCGCGAGGGGACGGGCGGGCGGTGGCGGAGGTGTGAGGCGGAGGCGGGGAATGCGAGCGAGCACAGGCAGCAGCTCAGGGGAGTCGGAGCAGCTAAGCACCGCCTGACGCGGCGATCAACTGTTTCACCTCGCTCTGTCCCAGCGGCGGGGCCGAGCCCGTGGCCCCGCCGTAGAGAAGCTCGGGCTCGGCGGCACGAGCCCCTCCCGCCGCCCACTAGGAGTTACCGACCCGCCGCGCCCCAGGACGATGCCCGCCCGTTCGCCGCAGAAGAAGGCGTGACGGCGAGGAGTGGACCCGCCGCCGCGGGAAGGAGGAGCGGCGCCCCGCATCTCCGCAGCTAGGGGCGGGCGGGCAGATCGGGGGCGCGCGGCACCCCCGTGCCTGCGGGTGACGTGTGGCCGCAGCCCGCCGATAACCGCCTCACGCCGGGAGCCCGATGCCAGCACCGGTGCCGCGACTCGTACTGCCTCCTCGGGGAAATGCATCGGTGCCCGCCACGCAGCCGGCGGGGTTGCTAGGGGGAGCGGAGGCGTGGAGCCCTGTGCGCAGCGGCTGCCCCATCCCGCTCCGCCTTTGAGGCACACGGAGCCCTCGGCTGCCGCTCACGTCCCGGCTAGAAGCGCCGCAACTGCCGCCAGCCTCTTGCGGAGAACGCGACCGTCTCCCCGTCTGCCGGCAGAAGTGGACCCGTCTGCCCTCGGAGCCGCTGCCACCGCCCGCCCGGGGCCCGGAGCCGCTGCCTGCGGGTGCCTGGCGGGACCGGTGGCCATGAGAGCCCGGCCCGAGGGGGGCGCTCCCTAGGGCGCGGGCGGCCCTGCTCGGCCCGGCAGCTGCGACCCGGCGGCGCGGCCCCCCCTGCCCGGGCCTGCGCGGCGCGGCCGGCCCAGCGCAGCGGCCCGCCGCCACGGGGCTGTGGAGCTGCCGGCGCGGCGAGGAGTGCCCCGGGGACGCGGCCCGCGCGGCACCGCCGGTGCTCGGCGCTGCCGGCCGCCATGGGGTAAGGATCTCGCGGGTGCCGCCGGGCTGGTACTGGGGCGGGGGCTGGAGGCGGCTGCCCGAGCTAGCTGCTGCAGCTCGAGCGGGCGCCGCTGGCTGCGCACGGACGCGACTGGTTGCGCTGGCGGGCTGCGCAGGGACAGGAATCTGGCCGCGGCCGGTGCTGTGCACCAGCGCGGTGGGAAAAAAAAAAGCAGCGCGCTCTGTTAGGGGCGCGCCGCGATTGCGGCGGTTTGCCTCCGCCGTAACCACATTGGATCACGGGAGCGGTTGCTTTGGCTTCGGATTCCCCACGCTGGGGACCCTCCCTAGGTTGTTAAGGATGGTCAGTCCTGCAAACAACTGCTTTAAGCTCGGTGTGACAAGGTGGAACTTCAGAGCAGCGAAAGGCTCATTTTAACTCCTACGGAGTCTTCAGAGGGTATAAAACGTACTAAAGAAGGCTCTAGGAAATTTGGTTTACAGCAGGTTCTGTAGTAAATTGGGACATCCACTTGAGGCTTTGCGGAACTTAAAAGAAATAAAATCTTTAATTTGATCGCATGTAAATTAGTGGAGGAAAAAAGTGACATAGATACTTGTAAAAACTTCCCACAGTTGTATTCTTAGTGATTAAGAAAAAAATATTCCCTACTACCAGGCTTGGCTGATGGGATGGAAACTCATCCATGTTCAAAAACAGCAGAATTCTGGTATGATTTGGTATCATGCATTAACAGCATGTTTTCTAAGAATGATGTGGTTCAGTGTAAGAGTTACAAATCATGTCCTTAGCATTTTGGTCATTCAGGAATCCAAATGCGAAATTAGTATATTGATAGGGGAGTTAAAAGTGTGTCTTTCCTCAGGTTGTTAAGGAAACTTGCAATTCTCCAATATATTAACTTCCTTGTATATGATAACAGCTGCATCCTTGGCTCTGTCCTAATGATGGGTTCATGGTACGAGATGTAGGAAAAGAATGACTTCTTAGGTTAGCTTTTATTTTCCTATTGTCTTCCCTTCCATTAAAAAAAAAATATGAAATAGGATAAACCTAAACTTGCTACTATCTACATAATCAAGTAAATTATAATACATTTCAAAAATTGCCAGAAGGCTAAGAGATATTATATAGGGTATATTCTTAAAACTGCTAAGCAGACAAACATTTAGCATTTAAATTAAAATAATGGAAAGGCTCTCATCTATATAAAATCAGTGTTGTCTGTACATGTATTAGTTAAGTAAATAATTTTACAAATGCAGAGAATTGTTGAAGAGGAGTAAACATCCTCCTGTATTAAATTGAGCAGACTCCCCCATTTTATCAGCTTCAGTACTGCTGGTGTTTTAGTCTTGTATCTTCTTAGCAGTACAAATGGCTATCTGTAGAGGGAATTGAAATAATCCTAAGTGATTAAATTCTTGCTGTGATCACTCAAGTTGTATCTTGGCACAACAGGGTCAAGAAGGCAAAACTCACTGACAGATTCTTGAAGTATCTTTAGACAGTACAAATTGTAGTATCGCAAGATGGAGTTCTTTTGAAGACCATCTTCTAAGAAGATGGTCAAACTGAGAAATGTAGGTGTGTGTTACTGGCAAGCTCCCTTCTCTCTTGATGTGGAGAGAACACCCAGGCCAGGGCCATCACCAGTCTCATAGATCTGCAGCAAAGTATCAGATACTTGCTAGTTTTTGGAGCAGGCATTTCCATCAGTAGCTGCTTTGTATTAGCATATAAATTCAGTTGCCCATGGATTTTGGAGTATTTCTAGACCAGGGTGCACTGAACTTGTAACACTGTTGTTGGATCTGTGTGCTGTATTCAGTATTTAATGCTATCCTGTGTAAGCTTGTAGAACCTGGCTAGTGGAGGGTTTACCTATTCCAGTAGTCAGAACACAGAAAACTTGAGATGGGAAAGAGGAACTGACTTGCCAAACCAGCAATGGCTTTTTAATCTCATTTAAATGCCGGGGAATTATGTACTCTGTGTGTGGTCGATACTGTGCTGTGGGTGACTGGTCTCTAGGCCAGTGCTGCTATTAAATTTTTGTTTTGGGAAACTTGAAACTAGAGGATCTTCTGTAGGGTGCAATAGTTCAGGCGACGCTCCGAGTGCTGTATCCCATATGTCTGTGGCTATCTCTAATCTCACCAGCCTGAATAATTATATAGAAAAGCCACATAGGATGTTCAGTATCTGCCAGTCTGTCTTTCCTTTCCTCATTCCTCATCCCTGTTGCATAAAAGCAGTATCTTAACAATGACTGTTGAGTGATATAACCATTTATTTGTGTGGAGTCTTTGTTGGGTTGACCACACAGAATAAAGCAGTCTTTAATAGAAAAACATGTATTTTTGTGTGAGATGACCTCAGTATGTTCAATCATAATTCATGAGGTATCTCCTTGCATTCTCAGTATTGAGAAATACAGAATTTGTCAGTATTGCACAGTCAGTCTTCCTTGAGCAGAGGTTTGATAGTATTAAAAATCCTCAAGAAACAGATCTTATGTAAACATACTCAGGAAGTATATTGGTAGCCCTGGTTATTGTATACATGACTAGGTAAATTACTCCTTAAGGCTACAAACCATCACCATATTTTACTGGTCGTTGGTAAAGCTTTTAGTTGGGGGCAGCAGAGTTAGAGGTTTGTCTTTGTGGACTGTGGTACTGAAATAAATGTGTTTCATGCTAGATTCAGTGTGGAAGCTGCACAGCTATGACTTCTGGTTGGGGTGAGAAGCTGGTGTCATGTTAAACCTAATCTCTTGGATTAATTCCTGGTTTATTAAGAGGCAGTCTCTCCATAACTGCTTTCTGTTATGGCCTTCTGTGCTGTGGACAAGTATCTTCCTTTTTCCTTTGCTATTGCTGAATGATAAGGAATTGCAACGTAAAAGCTTCTGTAAAATGTGCCCATTTGTCATGTCATGTTAATCAAGGTATCTTTACAAGGACTTCAGATTCTCTTCACTTTTGTTGGACTATATTTAGTATGTTATCTTCATAAAGGTGGTTATGATATGTGTCACTTTGAGATGGCAGAATTAGAATACTTATGTTCTGAAGCTGACTGGAGAATGTTGTGGAAGATTAATATTTTAGGATGTACTTATTAGCATTGTAGTTGCCTAGAAATAAGCATTTTATTTTAATTTTTGCAGTCAGGAAAATGTCTGTTGCTCTTGATCTACTTCTAGCTCTTACGCTTTTTGAAAGATGAGGAGTTGAATGCATTTCTTTAAAGAAATTTAGATGCAGGGGTCCCATGTTTAAGAAAGGATACTGAGTTCAGGGGAATTGACAAATCATGCTAATCCAAAACTGTAAGTTGTAATAATTTTACAAAGCCCATTCAAAGCTTTGCAGTCTAAAAATACGTGAAATTGTGTACTGTTTGAATATTGTGGAAATTAGCTGGCTGCTGTTTACTTGCTTTTTTTAGGTGTTTCCAAATCACAGTCCTGTCCTTAAACTTTCTAGTGTTCTTTTTCTAGCTGTCTTAACAAGACATGAATGCTGTAGAGCTTTTAGGAGCCAGGCACATCATTGATCATTGAATTTGATCTGACTCAGAGTCTTTAACCTGTCTTTTTCTCACCCACAAGGCTTAATGATAGCTTTCCGAAAACTTTGTCTTAGCAAGAGTTCTATCTTCTCTAACATACACATAGTGCAGATAATAGAGCAGCTTCTTGCCAATATTTCAGGGTTACTGCAATTCCTGGCCATCTTGGTGCTTCTTGTGGGAAAGCAATGGCAGCAAAGTAGTTTATGCTGTCTTCTAGAACAAAACCAGATCAACATCACAACTATAAATAACACCCACTAAACTGGATTATTGGCAAAATTTAAAATACCCAGATAGATTGTCTGTATGTAAAGCAGTTGGAAATAGTTAATGAACTACTTTGTCAGGCAGCAATGTGTTGAGACCTCTACCATGCTTAAATTATCTTCTGCCACGGTAGTTTTATGGCTGTGAGATAAGCATGAGAAGTCTAACGCAGCTCCCCTGGCCTAGCAACACATTGGTCAGCATACTGTACAACATGTAGGATGATTTCTGTGCTGATCTAGTGAAGGTATTTGTAATGCCTTAAGGTTGTGACTGCTCTGTTTCAGTATTTCCATGCATTATAAAGATTATATAGACCAACTCTTAGGGTGAAATCCTGCTTTTGCTGAAAATAAACATTGAAGTCCTTCACACTTATTGTGATGAGATTATTTTTATTCTTGGTGTCTCAAGTCAAACATCAGATTTAATGCTTGGTGTTTGTGTTTTTGTGATTTCTCTCTCCTAGTGCTTGCTAATTCACAACTCCTGCTACCATTGCCTCGTAATCAGATGTCGAGAGAACACTTAAGGAAATAGCTAGTCTTAAAGCCATAGAGATTGCAATAACTTGAAACACTATAGAAGCCCAATACTTTTAATCAGGGGAGGTAATGACACCTAACTGGCATTAGAGTGTTTCTGTCTACTGGGCCATAGAAGTAGTGAGTAGAATTCATATAACAGTTTAGTGGGAATTCTGTTAGAAAGCATTTTTTCTATATGATTGTCCTGTAAGATTACAACTTGATTTAAAGCTCTCTTAGCTGATCACTCTTTAAATCACAGCTTTCCAAATCATATATACACATCAGTGTACTGCAAAGAGGGGAGCATTATCTCATGATGTAACACTAATTTACCAATAATTTCTCATTAGTGTAGGTTCCTGAGACATTTTAGAGGAGCTCATGGTTTTCCATTGCATTCCAGATCAGTGGCCATCTAAACAATGTAAACACTTCATACAGATTAGAAACTTAGTTCTTCTACTCTTTCAGATATATTTAAGTTTGAAGCTGTTGAGGCCTAAAGTAGTTACCAGGAGCTCATGTCTCCTCTAGTCTGGAAGTTACAGTTTAAGAGGATATTAGCAGGGAAATGAGTGTGGCTTAAAGTTATTGAATGAGGCTGAGACCAGGTCTGGACCAGGACTCACATGAATATATGTATACAGATGGCCAGAGAAATCAAGTGCACTTCTGTTTTAACAATGTGCACTTTGAATCTGACACACTCAAGAACAATCTCAGACTTGCCCATGTGTGTGGTCATAGTCTTAATAACAGGAAACTATCAGTGAACAAAGGGAAAAAATACAAATACATTATTTAAAATAAAAATTAAAAATTGGCATGCTTCTTCCATTTATTTTTAAACATACCATGTTAGGTTGAAATTAGTAATTAAAAGCCCCCCAGAGATTGAAGCCTTCTGCACAAAATTTTCAAGAGCATACTTTCTAGTTCTGGGTTTTGTGCTGTTCTTCATGTTGGGGCTTTGCAGATGTACTCAGTCCCAAAGGTAAGGTGCACTGAGTGAGGAAAGTTTGTGCTATGAAAAATCTATTGTTAGACCGAAATTTGCCAGTAGGTTTGTTTCCCCATTCTGTTGCCAGTATTTTAGTTTCTTTTGTTTCCATGGTTGGGCCATTTGAGACCCACAAAATCAGTACTGAGTGCAGGACAGGGAGGTTTGATGGGATAGGAGGCTGACTGGAGCTACGTTTTTATTCCACCCAGGCCTTGCACCATGCCATGTTGGGCTCTATGGGCTCTGAACAGAGTAATGGTATTAATGTCGTCTGCTCCATTCTGCAAAGGAATGGAACTGTGTTTGAATACTCTATTGATTTTCTGAAACTGCACGACACATGCTTCTGGCAACACACTGCACTCTGACACTCTCCTCTGGTGGCAAGTAGTGATGAATGCCCGTCGTCATTAAAAAAATTAGTCTAAGGAAACGCTCTTCAAACATGTGATAGATGATGCTGGATTGCCAGATACAAGCATATATTGGCATTTCCAGTGTCTAAGCATTATTTTATTTTTTTAGCTATGGATATGAAATAGTTTGGACTGGTGGCATTTACCTGAATAAAGAGGAAAGAACTTGAAATACATAGCTTATCTCAAGTTTTTCTTTTTCCTCCAAAAGTATGTAAATGATTCACAGGTACTGTTTGTTGATCTTTGTAGCTATATCCTTTGTTAGCATCTTGATTGTTAAGTTTTCACTGAACTTGCCACCTAAAAGTGGGAATAACAGAAGTCAGAGTCGTCTTTTCCTGTGTCTACAAACATTTGTGTGCTTTACCTGTGTCAACAAATGCTTATGCAGTGAGCCACATCAGTACTGTAACCTATCTGACTCCATGACCTTATAAACACACAGGGGTTGGCACAATGCAAGTGTCACTGCAGGTGGGAAACGACTTTTGCTGTGGCACTGTCTCTTTATACTGGTGGGAAGCGTCTCATTTTGATTCTCAAGTTTTGAAGCTCATGTTGGGAGAGGCATTTTTTTTGAGACTGTTAACTAGGTTGACTCACAGTTTGATGAGAAATGTTATTTTCTTTTCCCCACTTTTCCACAGTGTCTTCCATATTAGAAAACAGAATAGGTAATATTGTTGGGTTTTAGAATTTGTTTATTTTAAAATAATTGTAAATTACTTATTTGTGACTATCATGCTATAGTCTTGGATCCATAGCTAATTTCAAAGTTACTCTTGTTGCAGGAGACAGTGAGACCTTCCTTGATTTTTGAAAACTGAAGAATAAGCTTTAAATAGTCAACACTACAGTGAAGTGCTGGCAAAATAAATTGTCTTTGACATGTATTTTTGCAATTCCTGCTTTTTGTGCTGTTCATTTCCAACAGTTTCCTATCCCTGGTTTGTCTGTACAAAAATCTAAAATAATGTAGTTTGATACTTGACAAATCAGGGATTTTTCCAAATACATAACTTACTGTTGAGTGTGCAGCTGTATCAGGGCTTCTTGTAAAGTACTTTCCATGACAACAAAAATAAGTGCATGGGAACAATATATGCCATGTAGCTGTGTTGTCAAATGATTGCATGCAGCCCTGAGATGGTAAGCAACTATTGGGCCAACTCACTTTGTAACTGGAACACCTGTATTTTTACCCTACCTGTGTTTTTCACTGATTCATGTGTGACTAAAAGAGTTAGCCTGCAATTAGACAATATAATTTCTCTTGTATTAACTTACTTTCAGCTTCTATTGAATTAACTTAGTTTTAGCTTCTGGTTACTGACTTTAAGTGCATTTTCAACATCCAAATATGTGTCCCCCTCATTTCAGTATGTGTTCTTGTTCTTTTACAAAACAGAAGGATTTTCTTTATGTGCTATAACAAGTCTACTGCCCAGGCATCCAGAGCCGTCTGCATCTACACATGCATCTAGACTGGTTTCCTCTAGGGAAATGATTGGCAGTGCTTGGGAATAGGTGCTGTCCTGCTGATTTGGATCCTAGGAAGGCTCAGCTGACAGCACGTCTAGCTATGCACAATAGTAAAAGTCCAGAGATTTGTTTTCTGTAAAAAGGCACAGGTACTGAGGCAGGTGGTTAAGTGATGATCCATTTTGGTAGGATTTTTGTGAAACATGAGCACTAAACTCTAGATTCCCTAAGTTATCTTGCATCAGAATGCAAATGCTACTCCTGTCTTTTACAACAGATCTTACTAGCTACTCAAGATCTGAGCTAATTTTTACTGATTTTCATGTATTTGGTGACCTTAAATATGAGATATATATTTTTAAAAACTCCTTTTTGTCCACATTAATTATGAATTTTTAAAAAGAGATTGGAACAAAAGCTAGAATAGTTACGGTACTGGGATAGATTGCAGATCATTATAGAGGTCTTCTCTATAACATCTATAACACCTTTATTGGTACCAAAATTGGAGCACTAATATTATTCTGGAGTGAAGCTCTTAGAACAACTGGGGAAGCAGCAGATTGTTTTCTTTTATCTTACACAGACCAAATTTAATTAGTGTGAAAATAATATATAAAGAGTTCTCCTTTGTAACAAACTTAAATCCCAGATTTAAGTAATACTTCTGCTCTTGAGTGCTCAGAGATGGACATGGTATTCTTCAAATCACTTGCGCTGACAGATCCAAGTCAGTTCTTCTAAAGGTTAGCTTCTGTTTCACGTTCTCACTTGTTGTCTTGTCTTGCTACTTCTGACATTGGCTATTGCTTTTGTAAAACTGAAGATGCTGCTGATTTGGAGGATTTTGTTGTCATTTACAGCATTATGTGTAGGACACTATATATATTTCTGGAATAATTTTAAAGGAAAAGTTAAACACCTTGGCAGGGGGATTGTTGAGGAGCAGTAACCCTCAACACATGCATGTTAAAGCTCAAAGTGGTTTTACAAAATCCAAGAAATCAAACATTTCTGCCATCTTAAAAAATGCTGTTAGGCCCCACCCCCCTGGGACAGCACCTGGCACAGACCCTTGGATGATACTGACTGTACAGACCTTTGTATCTATTCCCGTCATCCTCAGCAGCAGATTCTGCAGGGGATCGTTTGCTCTGTGCACAGTGTGGTCATACTGATGTATTTAAAAATGGATTGTACTCTGTGTGCTTGTTGTGAATTGGTGGGAAGTTGCCTGACAGTGCAAGGCACATCACTGGGGCAAGAAGGATTTTGAGCCGTCTTAGGAATACTGTCAGTGATCTGATGAGCTTACTGCTGTGGGGGCCTATCAGGAATCATATTTGTGTGTCCTTCCTTAGGAAGGAGTCTCAGAATTTATTTGGCATATGTATGGTGTGAACAATCAGGGAAATGGATCTGTCTCTTTCAGTTACAGCTCAATATATGTGCAGCCACTGATTCCAAAATTCAATAGTGTTTACTAGGCTGTAAGTTATCAAAAGGGAGGGAGTTGATGGCATGAAAATGCTATGGGTGAAGTGAATTGAAGAGGCTTTATAGTTCCTGCAATGCTCAGTGGGATGATTTAAATAAATTCATTACTTATGAATACAGAACTAATTTGTTTACCTTTCTAGGATTCTAAATTAGTACCTTAATACAAATGAAATAATCCAATTCTTATCTTGTGATGTGGGCCAGTGATTATTTTTGCAACTCAGCATGCAGCTGTAGCAGTTTGGATGGGATTCATACACTGGTTTAGGTTGGAAGGGCCCTTGAAGATCTAGTTCCACCCCCTGCTGCCACAGGCAGGGACACCTTCCATTAGATGAGTTTGCTCAAGGCCTCATCCAGCCTGACCTTGAACACCTCCAGGGAGGGGGCATCCATGACCTCCCTAGGCAGCCCATTTCAGTGTCTCGCCACCCTCACTGTAAAGAATTTCTAATATCTAGCCTAAGTCTGCCCTCCTCAAGCTAAAAGCTGTTCCCTCTCATCAAGTCACTACAAGCCATTGTAAAAAGTCCCTTCCCGGCTTTCTTGTAGGCCCCCTTCAGCTACTGGAAGGCTGCTATAAGTTGTTCCTGGAGCCTTCTTTTCTCCAAGCTGATTGCAAACTGAAGCTAAGTTGATGGTGATACTGATGAAATGCTTGTTTATTCAGCTGGGTTCATTCCGCTTGCTCTGTTTGTTCTGATACTTCTACTTTGCTGGTAGAATTGTGTCTTCAGCTTTGAGGTGTCTGTGATCAACATGCATGGTATTCTAATGGTTTATTTCAAGATGCCTTTTTCTGAGGGTTAAGTGTAAAAGCTCTCAAAACTATTAATTGACAACTTCTTAATATTAAATAAGGGATCTGTGGAAAGGCATGTTAAAATTAATAACCTGGAAATGTGGAAAAAAGGTGAATTTGTTTGAGGTGAGGAGTGTAAGGAAGTATGATCTTTTCTGTATGAAGACCCTCAAGGAAGCAAAATGGAAGTTTAAAACCAACAAGCAGAATAATTAAAGTGATAAGCATTACAAGGAGAGTTTGCTAAAGATTGTGGTGACAAATGAGGAAACCTTCTTTTGCTACAGAAGCATGTTAGAGTGTAATAAACAAAGAAATATATTCCTTGCTTTTTCTGTTGTGAACAAGTTACTGATAGATCAAGCCTTCAGAATAGCAAAATTGTGATTAGTATTAGTGTGATGTTGTCTCTCGAAGGCAAAGATGATTGGAAAAGTGGTAGTTAAACTGAACATCATTTAATAGTACTATTTTTTAAATACTATGACTGTTTACTGTGTAATTGCTGATTGTCTAGTGGAAACACATAATAAATTGATGCTCTGATTTTTGTCTTCCCTCTTAATTTCTAGATGCTGAAATTCTCATCTGCATCTGTTGTCAAATGCCATACCTTAGTCTCTGTTGCCCCATACGTATGAAATACAACCATCAGAACGTAAATTGTTGTCATAGGCAATGATGAGACTTGAAGGAGCACAGAAAATTACACTAAATGTCAAGTTAGAAAATACTGAATCTACATTATTTAATGAACTCTACTATGTTTTATAGAATTTAAGTTAATGCTGGATTACCACTACTATTTGAATGCTTTGCATAACTGCATGTCCTAGTGCCAGCCCTCTGTTCTTGGTCTCTTCTTGCTGCACTAGCTGTGCAAGTAATACTCGTCAGTGCTCTGAAGGATTTCATTAGAGTGACTAAATTGATCTAATCGAACTTTAAAACAGAGGGTCTTGATTTTTGGAGAGCCTTGTGCTTTCATGTTGAGACAAAGCAAGGAGTTTCAGTCTTTGTTTGAATGTGCCTTATGACCCTTATATCCCACAAAATTTTATGGTTAACACAAAAAATCTTCGTATGTTTGCAGAGTCATGTTTATTCCATCTATCCCTCAGCAACAGCACCTAAAAAGTCCCGTCTAATTTGGCATAATTCTCACTTCATTTAGTCAGCATCAGACAATCTTATTAGTTATTTATGAGTAGCATCAACAACAACCCTTATCTCAAACTGAAAATTGTTTTTACAAAGGAAACTACTCAGAGTCCGTGATCTAATTTGAGTGTGTCTGTGAAACATGACAAAGCAAACGTGCCAGATGGGATTAGGCTTGCATTCTGGAGATTGCAATAGACTGAAAATCATAAAAGCATAGAATCATTAAGGTTGGAAAAGACATTCAGCTAACCTAACACTGCCATGTCCACCACTAAAACATGTCTCTAAGTGCCATGTTTACACATTTTTTTTTTTAACACTTCCATGAACAGTGTCACTGCCCTGGAGGGTCTGTTCTAATGTTTAACTACTTTCTCAGTGAAAAAAGTTTTTCTCATATCCAGCCTAAATCTCCTCAGGTGCAATTTGAGGCCGTTTCCTCTTGTCTTACTGCTTGTTTTGTGGGAGAAGAGACTGATTCCCACTTTGCTACAACCTCCTTTCAGGTTAGATGGTATGCTCTGAGCTTCCTCTTCCGACTAAACAAATCTGGTTCATGGACTCACAGATTGCATCGAATTTGAGGGGACCCTCAAAAGTCATCTTGACCAACCCCCTGGACACCTCCAGCTAGATCAGGCTGCCCAGGGCCACATCAAGTCAGATCTTGAGTGTCTCCAGGGACAGACAGGGCCTCAAAGCCATGTCTAGGCCCAGTATTTGCCCCTTGTCCTATTGCTACATGCCCTTCTAAACAGTCTTCCCCAGTTCGTCAGCACTCAGTAGTGCCTTCCCCAGTTCCTTCAGCAGTTTAACAATTCCTTCAGCTTCTCCTGATAAGAGCTGTGCTTTAGACCCTTCAACAGCTTGATTGTCCTTCATGTCCCATCTGGAGCTATCCTCCATGCACCTGGAAAGGAGAGTGCTGTTGAACCTGCTTATGAAGCAGAGCATGGAGTCCTGACTCACCAGTGTTGTCTCTGGATCTCAAAGCGTGTTTGTGCTCTTGCTGTCTCACTTCTGTATTTAGAGAGCTGTGCATGTTCTGCTGGTATAGGGGCTTTATTGCTTTCTTTTTTCCATCTTCTTGCCTTTTTGTTTTTTTTTCTCTCCTCCTTAAACTGTAGGTCTTGTACTTGTTTTGAAGAATGTAGATACTGACCCTTTGGACCAAGTCTAGAATATTTATTTATTTATAGTAAAAAACAAAGAAACAAAAACCCCAAAACCCTGGTAGTGCAGAAGGCAGGAAGCTGTAACTTAATCATTGTATGACTGCATGTTAAAGTACTTTGCTAGATAACAGTAGAAGTTGAACAGTTAAGCTGCTTTCTGTTCTCCCTTGATGTGTTTGCACGGGTTCTGTAAGAGTAATCTGACATACAGGTCAATTGAGTGGGAGATTTTAGATGTAGATTGCAAAGGAAAGATTGCCTCTATACAGATTGTTAAGGAACTAGAGAAATTAAAAAGAAAACCTGGCCATCATTTGCTGTTGGATATTTGTTAACTTTTTTTCATAGCCTGATATAAAGCTGTTTTTCTGTTTTCTTTTAGTTAACACATTCAGTAAGCAGCTATGGAAAATAATTATACATCTTAATTGTCTAGTTGTAAAGAGAGAACTCCTTCCTTAAATTGCTTGACCTTGTTTTTTGTAAAATAGCCAAATACAAATATAATTTTAAGCAATCATGATAGAAAATATTAATATGATGTTTTCACTATTGGTAAATAACTGTCCAAAAATTCAAACTACCGCAGTTTATCTGCTCTTAAGTCATTAAAAGCTGATTATTTTTTTTTCTCATTTGTTTTATGTAAAACCAAATTTAAGGTAAAAGTTAATTCAGAGATACCTTTGTCCACCTACTTGCATGGTTTAGAGAAATAATCATGTAGGGTGTAGAGAAATAATGACGTAGATATCTGGAAAAATTCTAATGATGCCTATATTCATGGAATAACTTACTAAACTGAAGTGAAAAGCGTGAAGATACAGCTGAGTGCTTGTTCTTGGAAATATACTTTTTATTATCTGACTCCCAAAGCTGTCACTTGATTCATGATGTGAAAATAAGCTTTTGAAGGTTGAGTAGAAGGACAGATAAAACCTTAAAGAGATGGATTTTCATGCAGTTACTGGAAGAACTTTCATAGTAAGTGATAAATCTTTCGTGTTTCATGTAACATTTATGCTGGCAGCCTATGTGCAGAACTTGAGTAGCATATAGTAGTTTGGGGCACTGGAGAACAGGCATTTTCTAAAACTGCACAGAACTGTAAGAATGAAAGGAAACTCAATTTATTTTTGGGGGGGGGTTTGTTTGTGGGCTTCTTGGGTTTGTTTGTTTTTAAAATCATAACCTTCAGGTGCTTTTTAAACTCTACTGTCACACAGCTCCATGTTCATTGACATTATTCCAAACACTTGAGAATTGTTGTTGGGTTTTTTTTTTCTTCTTACTCCAGAACATAAGCCTTAATTTTAAGTAATACCTATCTTATTCTGAATATAGTTGAGTCATAACTGGCAAATGTAATTCCTGTGTTCTTTTTTCATCAAGACATTGAGGACATGTTGACTCTCTTTGTTAAAGCTCAACAGGAATGCCTTTACTCATGGGAACCTCAGAAAACTGTAGTGCTAGATTGCAGGCTCTTCTGTGCAGTAAGGAGATAGAGTTCTTGCAGACGTTCAGCATAGTGGGAACAAGCAACTAGTGAGATACTACCTAAATAGCAGCATGAAATGCCTGAGCTGCAGGTGTGTTACATAGAGCTAACCCAATTTTTACTGCAAAATCCTGTGTGCTGTGTTGTGTCTTTGAAGGATGTACATGCATTGTCAAATTTCATCTGCTTTCTCCAATTTGGCTGTTGATCTGGACATCAAGCATATCTGATTTCACTGTATTACAGATTAATATGATCTATTGCTTGTTTGAAGGCAAGTCAGCACTGTCATTCAGTTTTTCACTGTATTCTGAGAAATACAATTCAACTAGATAATTCACTTTATTCTTCTTTACTGATACTGTTGTCCCAAATAAAAGGGTGCTTTACCTGGTGTGCAAAGTCGGTCAACACAGAGTTGAGATGTTTACTTTGCTTGGGTTGGCAGAAACACATTGTGGCTTTTAGTATTTAAATCACCATATAACCTGTGAGGAAACACTTCATTGTTTTGACCTTTGCCCAGATCTCTCTGTGACAATTTAGGCTGTGCTTTAAAAAAGAAGAAAATAATCAGAAAGGTATTGTAAGGAGGAGCTTCCTCAGCATGAGTTACTCTCTCCTCTGGAGGTTTAGTACAGTTGGTACCTTCAGGCCAACTTGTGATCACCTCCACCTTACCAGGTCTTTGACGATTTCCCATGCGATCTCTCTGTGTTATCAGAGACCTCCACTTGGACCATGTGGCTTCTGTGGCATGATGTGTAGAACCTTTACCTTTGAACATCCAATTCAAAACTGGCAATCTAGGAGCTGCGAGAAGTTGTGACTCAGTTCCAATTACTTCAGAAGCAGCATTCACTTTTTCGTAGGCAGCTAGAATCTCTCTGTTGGAATAAATTTGCCTCTGAGCCTCTGTGGCCTCAACTCTAGGAACCAAGAGGACGTCCACGTGTCTCACCTGGAGCTCTTTGCCACAAGCTCCAGGTTGGACCATTATCACTTGCAGCTGTATATGAAATGTTCTTAATGTCTGGACCATCTCGAGCAGGTCCCAGACCCATTGCGTGGACTACTTCTTGCTTTATCTGGTCAAAGGCTGCTTGTTCAGGTTCCCAGTGGAAATTGTTTCTCTTTTGAGTCACATCATAAAGAGGTTTCACAATCTGAGTGTATCCAGGAATGTGCAGTCTCCAAAATCCCACTATCCCCAAGAAACGTAGTTTCCTGCTTGTTCATGGGATTTGCCATGGTAGAGACTCTGTTTACCACATCCACTGGAATGTGTCGGCGTCCATCCTGCCACCGCACTCCCAGAAACTGGATCTCTCTGGCAGGTCCTTTCACTTTGTCTTGCTTAATGGCAAAACCTGCATTCAAGAGAATATCAAATGATTTTGTTACCTTTCTTGAAGACTTCTTCAGCAATTTTACCCCAGATGGTGATATCATTGAACTGGATGTGTTCTGGAGCACCACCTTTCTCCAGAGCATCGTGGATCACTCCATGACAGATGCTTGAGCTGTGGATAGTTTCATAGTTTCAGTCAGGGTTGGAAGGGACCACAAGGATCATCCAGTTCCAACATTGAGAGCTCATGTTGAGCTTGTTGTCCACCAGCACCACCAAGTCTCTCTCCTCAGGGCTG
This sequence comes from Colaptes auratus, assembly GCA_015227895.2. Classification (NCBI taxonomy): domain Eukaryota; kingdom Metazoa; phylum Chordata; class Aves; order Piciformes; family Picidae; genus Colaptes; species Colaptes auratus. Next base: position 36,257,091 of record CM026897.1, read on the forward strand.
CTCTCCAGCCAGTCACTGCCCAGCCTGGATTTGTGCCTGGGATTGCCTCGACCCAGATGCAGGAGCCTGCACTTGGTCTTGTTGAAGCTCATGAGGTTGGCTTGTGCCCACCTCTCCAGCCTGTCCAGGTCCCTCTGGATGGCATCCCTTCCCTCCAGCGTGTCTGCTGCACCACACAGCTTGGTGTCATCAGCAAACTTGCTGAGGGTGCACTCCATGCCACTGTCCATGTCACCCACAAAGATGTTGAACAAGCCTGGTCCCAGGACTGATCCCTGAGGGACTCCGCTTGTCACTGGCCTCCACTGGGACATGGACCCGTTGACAGACACTCTTTGGGTGTGGCCATCAAGCCAGTTCTTTATCCATCTAGTGGTCCATCCATCAAACCCATGTGTCGCCAGCTTGGAGACCAGGATGTGGTGTGGGACAGTGTCAAAGGCTTTGCTCAGGTCCAGGTAAACGACATCAGTTGCTCGCCCCTCATCTATTAATGTTGTGACCTGTTCATAGAAGGCCACCAGGTTTGTCAGGCAGGATTTGCCCTTGGCAAAGCCATGCTGACTGTTCCAAATCACCTCTTCACTATTCTTCTGAGTCAGGATCCACCCCTGGGGCAAACAACTAAAGTTGTATGCCCCTCCAGATGAAAGCAAACTGAGGCCTGCATTCCTCTGCTATGGGAATAGAGAGGAAAGCATTAGCAATGTCTACGGTAGCATACCGTTTGGCCTCTTTGGATTCCAGCTCATACTGGAGTTCCATCATGTCTGGTACTGCTGCACTCATAGGTGGAGTTACTTCATTCAGAGCACAGGAATCAACTGTCAAACACCAGTCTCCATTCTGCTTTCGCACAGGCCACGCTGGACTGTTGAAAGGTGAATGAGTTTTGCTGATGACTTTCTGACTCTCCAACTGACGAATCAGATTCTGAACAGGCACCAAAGAGTCATGGTTGGTTCTGTATTGTCTGTGATGCACAGTCTCTGAAGCAACTGGCAACTTTATGTCCTCTATCTCATGTTGTCCCGCAACTGCAGATTCATCAGAAAGCTCAGGTCTAATAGGCAGCTTCAATTTTTGTCCATCAGTTGCTTCTATGATACTCCAAAAGCCCATTTATAACCCTCAGGGTCTTTGAAATGCCCTTCTCTCAGAAAATCAATTCCCAAAATACAAGGTGTGTCAGGTCTTGTCAACAGTATGCTTCTTCCACTGTTTACCAGTTAAACTTATATCAGCTTCCATTGTAGTTAACTCTTGAGATCCACCAGTGACTCCCAGAATAGTTACAGGCTCTGATCCCTGACAATTTGATGGCATTATGGTGCACTGAGTCCCTGCGTCAACCAAGGCCCTGTACTTCTGAAATTGTGAAGTGCCAAGCCACTGGATGTACACATCCCAATAGATTCTCTTATCTCTGTTATCCCTCTCCTCCCCCTGGTGGGAGGCAGGGCACCCCTCGTCATGGGGAATATGCCCACATGTGCAGTTAGCACAGTGTCCAGTGTTGGAATCATTGTTGGAGCTATTAGAGTTGTCCTGGGAAACTGTGGAAGTAACAGCTACCCTTCTGGTATTACTACCTTGTGTTCTGCCAATCTGCAGTTCCCTTAGTCTCCTGAAAAGACCATCCCATCTGTTCATGTTCTCACCAAACTGATCATGCCGAGTTGCACAAATACTCCCACGTGAATGCCTCTATGGTCTGTTTTGGTTTGACCTGTTTTGGAATTACCTCCTTGGAGGATGTCTATTCCTAACAGCTGAAACTTATATCCATCTGGAGGAAGATTTGGAATTATTTCCTTGTGTCAATTTTGATATGTAGTTTTAAAATTTGTCCTTCAGCTCTTTCATGCAATTCTCAATTTTTCCAGACAGTTTCAATGGCTGAAACCAAAGAAACATATGAGACTATCCTCCAGTTGTCTCATTTGGTCAGTGAAATGGCCAACTGTAGGAGGAGCTCCACCATAATTTCTTGCCACAATTCTGCTTGCCAATAATCCAATCCAATAAATCCAGGTTGGAAGAGACCTTCAAGATCATCGCGTCCAACCTATCAACCAATCCAACCCACCTAAACAACTAGATCATGGCACCAAGTACCCCATCAAGTCTCCTGAATACCTCCAATGATGGTGACTCCACCACCTCCACGGGCAGACCATTCCAATGGGCAATCACTCTCTCTCTATAGAACTTCTTCCTAACATCCAGTGTAAACCTCCCCTGGCGCAGCCTGAGACTGTGTCCTCTTGTTCTGGTGCTGCCTGCCTGGGAAAAGAGACCAACCTCTGCCTGTCTACAACCTCCCTTCAGGTTGGAGAGAGCAATAAGGTCACCCCTGAGTCTCCTCTTCTCCAGGCTAAGCAACCCCAGCTCCCTCAGCCTCTCCTCATAGGGCTTGTCTTCCAAACCCCTCACCAACTTTGTTGCCCTTCTCTGGACACGTTCCAGCAAGTCAACATCCTTCCTAAACTGAGGGGCCCAGAACTGGACACAGGACTCAAGGTGCAGCCTAACCAGTGCAGTGTAGAGGGGCAGAATGACCTCCCTGCTCCTGCTGGCCACACTGTTCCTGATGCAGGTCAGGATGCCATTGGCCCTCTTGCCAGAGTAGCAGCATAATTAGGAGGAGCAGGTTTCATGAGCTTTGTAGCAAGACCAGTTCCCACAGAAATTTCATCAGGATTCAGAGTGCTATGATTGCCATACATCGCTTCTCTAATAGCAAATTCTCTCAAACGCTTAATTCCCTTATCCATGGTGTTCTCGGGCTTAGGATTCCATGGAAGGTCATCTCTGGATGGGTATCTCATAAGGGCTGCCAATAAAAGGCTTATCCACAGAGAAATGTTACTAAGTCACCTGCCTAGATATCTGTCTATTCCACTATCCTTGGAGAGACTGCCTAGCTGAGATGCTGACTTGTCTCCCACTATTAGAGCTGGTGCACCTGTATCAAAATATCTGCCAAGCCAAGTTGGAATTGGCTCATTCTCTGCTCTGATGTAATCCTTGCTCACATGCCTTATTTCTTGCCTGGGGGTGCTAGTGGCCTGTATGTCATCGTCTTCCTCATCTGTGTCATCTTCCTGAAGTTGCTGTCCCCATGGAGAAATGATCAGATGCCAAAGAATCCAAAACAACTTCATGTTCGCTCCCCTGATCAAAGCAGAAATAAATCAAGCAAATCTTACCCCACATTGGGTGCCAATTATTTTGTGTAATGTGATGGTTTAACCCACGCACATCAACAAAAGTTCAGCTGAACCCAGTCGGAGAAGCGAATGAAGCTGTATTTTACAAGCAATAATGGAATGCAATGAATGTGTACAGAGTATACAGTATTTACAATATCATACGGGTATTTACAAAAGACAAACAGCACAGAAATCCTCCTTGGGCAGGAGGATTCCACCTCATCTCTCCCCCAACCTCTTCCTCCCTTTTCCCTCTAGTTAATCAGAAGAGAAAAGGAAAAATATTAGAGTGATTTTTAGATATCTCAAAAGCATCTTTAGTAAGTCAGTAATGCTTATCTCAAGTTTTGCTGATAAGTGGTCTCTCTCTGTCCAGGACAGCATGCATGCCAGCAGGAAGAGACAGAGTGAGACTGAGGGAAAAGAATGTGTGAGATATTGCTATGGTACATCTCACATCTGACCAGTGACATTAGTTTAGAATAATCTTTGTTTTCCTTTTTAAACCCAACTGTAGATTTGCTCGGAATTTTTTTTTTAAAGGCACAGCCTAAACTGTCACAGTGTCTCTGGTTTACATGAAGCTGTAATGAGACATTCTCTACAAAGGTTGACAGAATATTACTATCTTTGGGTACTGCTCTTAACTACTGTGTCTTGTTTCTGATTATTTTAACCTTTAGTCTTAAGGGCTTTCCAGTTGTGGTTATCTGGTTGCCGCCCAGTTTGTTACATGCTTATACAGCCTAAAAGTTTTTAATTCTGTCTTCCCAACATAAGTATTCCAAATTTGCTTTGACAGTTAAGGAAAGAAAAAAAAAATTATCTGCCATGCAGTGAAGTTAACATTGACTTATCAAAATAATTATTCCATTAATCTTGTGTACATTAAGTTAATATGTTAAAACCTTTCCCAGACAATGTTAAGTACATGAAGACAGGCTCATAAGAAAGACAGGTCTTGGCTTAGAGTATTTTGGCATTGTCTGTGCCTTGGTGAGGCTCAAGGAGGACTGTGAATAGAGTAAAGCTTAATGCAGATTTGAAGGCAGAATGTTTGCTTGGTGTTCTCAAAGTATGCTAACTGAATTAGTGATTGACTTCATTATCAACACTTTGTAATACCTTTGAGGTAGATATGTTCATTTCATGTAAAACACTGATCAGAGCATTTTGAAACAAATATGTCGTTAAGGCTATGGAGGCAAGAGGGCAGAGGAGAGTACTTGAGACAAATACTTAGGGAACAGCTGTTTAAAGGGTCTTTATTCCTGATGGCTTCACAGTCAGTGAGATGCCTGAACAGAAACATGGGTGAGATAGACTAGAAAAAGGTATTTTCTAAGGGGGAGAGTGCCAAGAAGAACTTGGTCACGGGCAAATGAATGACTTGAAATGAGGCAAGAGGGGAGAGGTCTATCAAAACTAGGTCACTGATGTCCTGGTCCAAGACTCTCTCCGATTTCCTCTGTCTGCGTCTGCTAGTATAGGCAGTATTATGTATAGACAATATACTGGACCTGAGCAAAAGCCTCGGACACTGTCCCGCACCACATCCTGGTCTCCAAACTGGTGACACATGGGTTTGATGTGTGGACCACTAGATGGATAAAGAACTGGCTTGATGGCCACACCCAAAGAGTGTCTGTCAATGGGTCCATGTCCCAGTGGAGGCCAGTGACAAGCGGAGTCCCTCAGGGATCAGTCCTGGGACCAGGCTTGTTCAACATCTTTGTGGGTGACATGGACAGTGGCATTGAGTGCACCCCTCAGCAAGTTTGCTGATGACACCAAGCTGTGTGGTGCAGCAGTGTGGTGGTTTGAGCCTTAACTGGAAGTTAAGAGCTCAGGTGGGGGGGCAAGGCTGAGAATCTCTCCCCCACTCCCCCCCCTCTTCCCTCCCAACAGAGAGGGGAGAAAAGGAAAGAGCAAATCCACCAAACAATAATTTGGAGTCGGCTTGGAAGCAGAGAGGCAAAGAGTTGTCTTTAAGCAATATATATATATATATAACAATAACAGGAAAAAGGTTCACAAGGGCAAGGAACAAGGATGGATGGGAGGGGGACAAAAACAAGAGAATAATACAAGACCAGCCTTTCTCTGAGGAAGCGTGGAGGCAGCAGGTCCGACCACGTGGCAGAGGAGCAGGAGGGTAGCTGCAGTAGCTCTCGTCCAGCAGAGGCAGAAGCCAGAAAAGCCGGGGCCAACAGCTATGAGGTCCTGCTTTTTATACCCTAGCTGGGCAGGAAGAGGGGGGGAGTGGAACAGACTCAGCTTCCCAGGTGAAAAATGCCCTGCAGGGAGTGAAAAGTACCTGCAAGCCCTCCACCCTGCTTTGTTCTTTTGTTCCCAGAAAAGGGTGTTAACCCACCACAAGCAGACACGCTGGAGGGAAGAGATGCCATCCAGAGGGACCTTGACAGGCTGGAGAGGTGGGCACAAGCCAACCTCATGAGCTTCAACAAGACCAAGGGCAGGGTCCTGCATCTGGGTCGAGGCAATCCCAGGCACAAATCCAGGCTGGGCAGTGACTGGCTGGAGAGCAGCCCTGAGGAGAGAGACTTGGGGGTGCTGGTGGATGAGAAGCTCAACATGAGCTCTCAATGTGCACTTGCAGCCCGGAAAGCCAATCAGATCCTGGGCTGCATCAAGAGAAGTGTGGCCAGCAGGTCAAGGGAGGTGATTCTCCCCCTCTACTCAGCCCTGGTGAGACCCCACCTGGAGTACTGTGTCCAGTTCTGGAGCCCCTATTCCAAGAGGGATCTGGAGGTGCTGGAACATGTCCAGAGAAGGGCCGTGAGGGTGATCAGAGGGCTGGAGCACCTCTCCTATGAGGACAGACTGAAGGAGTTGGGGCTGTTCAGTCTGGAGAAGAGAAGGCTCTGAGGTGACCCAATTGTGGCCTTCCAGTATCTGAAGGGGGCCTACAAGAAGGCTGGGGAGGGACTTCTCAGGCTGTCAGGTAGTGATAGGACTAGGGGGAATGGAATGAAGCCGGAGGTGGGGGAGCTTCAGACTGGACGTGAGGAGGAAGTTCTTCACCGTGAGAGTGGTGAAGCCCTGGAATGGGTTGTCCAGGGAGGTGGTTGAGGCCCCGTCCCTTGAGGTGTTTAAGACCAGTCTGCATGAGGCTCTAGCCAGCCTGCTCTAGTGTGAGGTGTCCCTGCCCATGGCAGGGAGAGTGGAACTAGATGATCCTTGTGCTCTCTTCCAACCCTGATACTATGATACTACTCTGTCCTGCCACCATCACTGTCCTGACAATAAGCTCATTGTGCCTTCCTTTTTTTGTCCTGTGAAGGGTAGTAGCTTGGGCACTGATTTGTTCTTTGCAACTTTTGCCAGCTTCCATGCTGTTGACATTACTGAATTCATGAGACAGTAATGAAGGCCATGGAGCACTGGAACAGGCTGTCCAGAGGTTGTGGGATCTCCTCTTAAGACTTTCAAAGCCAACTTGGATGTGTTTCTGTGTGGCCTGCCCTAGGTGGTCCTGCTTTGGCAGGGGGGGTAGAACCTAATGATCTCTGGAGGTCCCTTCCAAGCCCTAACATTCTGTGATTCTGTAATCTCTGTGCCATGCTACAGTTAATTTTAAATCTGAAGTTAATTTTTTAATTTACAGTTAATTTTAAAGCTGAAGCTCTTTACTATTCCAAAGTGTGCCAATAAGTACTATCTTTCACTGGTCTCCTATGAATAGGAAGCACAGACAGAAAAGGAAAGAGTTTAAATCCAATTTCTTACTGTTTTTCATGATTACTTTTTTTTGGGGTTGGATTTTTTTTTTTAATAGCAAGGGCCTTATTTCCCAAGGTATGGTAATCCTAGCTCTTGCAATTTTACATGATGACTGTAATTTCTAAATTCTGTCTCGCAAGTGCCTGACTGTAGGATACTTCTCTGCCTTTCTTCTTTCCCATCCTCCTTTGGAAAGTCTCATATATGCGCTCCCTGAGCATTTAGTTGAGGTTGGCACAGAGTAGTTTGGTTTGGGGGTTTTTACCCCCAGACAGACTCTTTTGTAGGATTACATGCCCAGAAAGTTGCCAGCCACATCTGAAGGGATTGTGTGGGTCTATGCGGTATGCTGTCTCTTCAGCATGACGCAAAATGATCCAGGTGTAAAATTGAATGAATCTGAAGATCTCTGTCACATTTCCACCAGAATGGGCACCATAGTGTTTCTGTTATATCTAATTGTATGCTTTCACTATAAATAGTAGCAAGTGCTCTGAAGTCTTTCCCTTTAGGCTCTTTTCCAGGGAGTTTTATATGAATGGTCTTCCAACTTGGATAGTATCTCGGAGCATGTTTTTGCTGACCTTGAGAAACCCAGACTCAACCTCAAAGTCTAACAAGCAAAAGCAGGTCCAAGTGTAAAACTAGATCTGGTTGCTCAAGTGTAACTTTTTTATTATCTCAAAGAGTATTTTGAGATATTAAAATTGTTATTGTATGCAATATAGAAAGCCAAATCTTAATATGCACTTGTTTCACAAGTAGACTGAATTCAAGTACCTTGTAATTTTAGTTTCAAGATGTCAGTTGCCAATCATTTTCTGTCCAGTATAAGTCTTTATTTCAGAGCAGTTTCCGTAAAATAAGAAGCCAGTGCTGTGCCACAAGCTACCCTGTAAGGTATCAGACTCCAGAGCATTTTTAGGAATAAGAAAAATTCTTTTTTTCTTCTGTTGCTTTGAGTTGTGCTTGTAGAATTGTTTGTCCAGACTCCTGAGAAGCCATTGTCTGTCTTCAAATGCTATAGTTGATGAATTAGTTTTGACTAGAGGTGCACTTTTTATCACTCTACTTATTTCTTTCCAGGGATCTCTCCTCAAGCTGCTTAGAGTAACAAAATACAGCTTTAAAATCAAGCTAGAGAGAGTATGTTTTAAGACTGTGGCAAGGCATTAGGAGAAAATTGTAGCCCTGGTATGCTGTAATTCTGAAAAAGCAAAAGATCTTTGTCCTTTCTTAAATCTAAGAGTAATCAGCGAATACCTGAAAGATCATGCAGGAGATTGATGTTGTCTGATATGTAGAGAAATTACCTTAGATGACAGATATTATAGAGGCTCAGGACTCACTGTGTGCAAAATTACTGCTTGTAAATTATATCTGTGCTGCCTACTGAGAGAATTCTGGTAATGAAAGAATGATGAGAAAGCTGAAGGAGGAAGAAGAAACAGTAGGGAACTGTTAGGTTTTTCTGACAGAATTTTTTCTTTCTTGTTTAAAGCTGTTATATTCTTCCTATCTCAACTCTATATAAGCAAAAGTAGATCATTTTATATGTACATCTAACTTACCTGCACACTTCTAGCATGATAAAAAGGAAGCTATTTTCGTATTTAACTAATACTAATATACCTGTAACTAATACTACATCAACTGAAGTAACTGGGAGGGTGTAATGTCCTGTGTGGTCAAAGAAAGAGCAGAAAGTTTGAGTAAAATGCTGATCAGCCGAAGTTACAGACCTTGTATATGGTTTATGTATTTATTTTTGTTTCTGAATGTTTTTGCAAATCTAAAATTTAAGTATCTCTATAATATGTCGCTATAGAAAAATACAGATGACCTAAATGTATAGTGGCTTCAGAGGACTTCAGCACACCAGTGACAGATTTTATAACATGTTTAGTCCTGTAGACTTCAGGTGCACAAGTTCTTTTTTTTTTTTAAGAAACAAACATTATAAGAGTTCATTGCCAAGTGTCAAAACACTGATTTAATTCTAGAAGCATCTGAAGGTCTTAGTCAGAAAATAAATCCTAAATACTCCAGTTATCTGGCAAAATCTTGATTTATCACTCTAGTTTAATGAAGGGAGCTATGCTTTTTCCACAGGGTAGACAGGTTATTATTCAACAAAGCTGTAATTTGAGTTAGAACATGGAAAGACAAGACTAGCTAGTTTTATCAGAAGCAATAAAAAGTGTAGGTAAGCTTCATTTATGCTGTTCCATACTTAACGGTGTGCCAGACCCACAAATATGCCCTGCATCATGCTCTGGTTTGTGTTTGTGACACTGCTGAGCAATCAGCAGGAATATGCAGGCCACCTCTTCAAACAAATTGAGGATATTTAGGTGGGGCTTTGGAAGATTTTTGTGCTAAGCGTACGGGAGCGTGGCAGCTTGGGGCTGAACAGCTGGACTTTTACTGCTTGCTTTAGTCATACAGTTTTCCCCTATTTTTACATTTTGAAGTCCTAACCTGTAGTATGTTGAAAGTCTCAGTTCTATGACATACTGTACTGTGATAGAACTGAATATCATAGAGTCATAGAATGGTTTTGATTGTAAGGGGCCTTAAAGATAAATCTAGTTCCAACCCCCACCTTCCATGGTCAGAGTTACCTTCCACTAGACCAGGTCAAGGCCCCATCCAACCTGGCCTGGAGCGCAACTTCCCTGGGCAACCTATTCTAGTGTCTTATCACCCTCACTGTAAAGAATTTCTTCCTAATATCCAGTCTAAATCTACGATCTTCCAGCTTAAATCCATTTCCCCTTGTGACATCACTACCAGCCCCTTGTAGAACAGTCCTCCTCAGCTTTCTCACAGGCCCCTTCATGACACAGTAAACCCTGTGGCAGAGAGGACTGTCCTTACAGCACCTCCAAGCCTAGCCTCTGTCATTCTGAAGAGTGCTGGTCAAATGCATATTCATTAAATACCTACATTTTGGATTGAGCTCTTCTTTCATCTTTTGATTAATGCAGTCAGAACCTGTATTTTCTCCCTTCAATTTCAGTCTTCATCCAAATAATTGCCAAACTTTTAAGAGTTTTGTTTTGATGGGCTCTTTAAATCTGCAGAGAAAGAAGTGCTGATTGCGTTATGGTAATACACTTCACATTACATTTGGTTTTGCTTAATTGAGACATAAATGTAAAATATATCTAAGAGTGAAGACAACTAGTGTTTAAGGATGATTGAAGAAATAGTTGCAGATATTCAGAAGAGTGGTAAGAATTTGTTCAAAGATTCTCTTAAGCAAAGGGGCTGTAAAAGTCACTTTTGCATAACTTTTGTGTGCAGGGAATTGGGATCAGGAAAACAGCTACTAAACCACCCATAGCTTAGTGATTTAGCACCCTAAGTGCTATGAATACAGTGACATTTGTATGGGGGACTAGTGTGTGCATTGAGACTCTTTTCTCTGTCTTTGCTCTGTTCTGTATCTTGTCACTTTGTCCAACTCACAATATTAAGAGGACACCACATCTGGTGCCTTAACTCCCGGCTGAGTAATTCTGCTGCTGAAAGCTTTTGTTGTCAAGCAGTAGAGATATGTCTGAGAATTGACATTTACCTGCTTATAATGAGGTCAGATTTAAATCCTTTGACTATCACTACCCAAAATTATACTCTTTTGTCTTTTGCTTTTATTTTGGACAGAAAAATGTATTGAAAGCTTATCTCTTAAAGGGTAATGGGGACAGGGATAAAGGATGTGTTTCTTCACATCCTGGAAATTGGAGAAAACAAGTGTGTCCAAAACCCTAAAAAGCTAAATCCAACTTGAATTTCTGGTACGTAATATCTTTGGGATTTGATGGCAATAGTCCCTAAAGAATACAGGAATATGTTTGTCAGTAAAATGTATCTAAATTTAAACTGACAGCCATGTTAAGGATAGCAAAATAATTTTAGATTTCTGTGCAATACTATATGTCCTGGTAATGATCATGGGAAAAATAAGTTGTAAATTCTAAAGTGCAGTAGTTTGGGGTTTTTTTAACCTTAACATAATTTTATGTGCTAAGAAGTTAACTTTGAACCCTGTCAGTTGCACATATTTAGTGTTGCTAAGAAAGTGTTTAGCTGTGAAGCTCTAAAGAGTGAGAGTTTCACCACACATGTTCCTGGTCCTAATTAATGTTAGTTTGAGAGTAATTGCATTGAATCAGACTGTTGAGTTTGAAGTTGTGGCCTACAATGGATTAGAATAATCAGAGTATCAAAAGATCAGGTTTTGAACTCATATACACTCTGCAGTGTACAGTGTAATGAAATGAAGTTATGCATGTGTTAATGCCAGTTAGTTTAAAGGGATAGATGGAGTATGAGGGATGGGGAGATGGCAGGACAGGACTAAATCTTTGTAAGAGATGTCTGTCTTTATCTGACACCATAGCTGAGTGCTGATTTTTGCCTTAGAATGCTGGTGTTTTTATTGTATTAATGCACTCAGCTGTCTGTGCAGCAACACATAGAGAATTCCTTAGGAAAAAAAATTATGTGGAGTGATGTATGTACAATCCATTAGGCACAGCTGACAGATAACTTGGGTGCAATTATATTATGTACAGATCAGATTAATGACTTTTACTCTGTCTTTTAGGGAGCAACCCATCTTCAGCACCCGAGCTCACGTCTTCCAGATTGACCCAAACACTAAGAAGAACTGGGTTCCCACCAGCAAGCATGCTGTTACTGTGTCCTACTTCTATGACAGCACAAGAAATGTCTATAGGATAATAAGTTTGGATGGCTCAAAGGTAAATTGTATTTCAGCAAACTTGCTTGCTTATAAATTTTTGTATTTATATTCTAGTCTGTCTTTCATTTATCTTCTCAGATGCTTTTGTCATTGTCTGATTAATGGATTACTGACATGTTAGAATGGCAGCATTGCTTTATTGCATGTTTTAAGGGTTTATCTGAAAATGTTATTTTCCATGCATTCAAATTTATTTTGATACTGTCCCAGATGGCATCCCAGTCTCTCAATTGAAAAGACATGGATTTGATGAGTAGGCAACTGGGTGGATAAGTAATTTGCCTCCTAATTGCACTCTAAGAGTGATGGCTAGTGGCTTTATGTCTGAGGGATGAGTGGTGTTCTTCAGGGACTGGTACTGGGACTTGTGCTGCTTGACATCTTTGTCAGTGCTGTGGTTTTAAGTCTGAATGCTGCTGAGCACCATGTGGTTGCTCACACAACTGCCCTCCCACCAGCTGCAGCCCTCTGCCCAGTATGGGAAGGGGAAATTTGGAGCAAAATGTAAAATCCTGAAGGTTGATACGAGAGTTTAACAGAAAGAATAGGAAGAAAATTAGGGAGGCAAAAGCCCATTTAGAACTTAGACTGGCTTCTGCTGTGAAGGACAACAAAAAGTCCTTCTACAAATACATTATTAGCAAGAAGAAGGGCAAGGACAACCTCCACTCCTTGGTTGACACGGAGGGGAACGTCGTAACATAGGATGAGGAAAAGGCAGAGGTACTTAACACCTTCTTTGCCTCAATTTTTACTAGCAGGGCAGAATGTCTTCCAGAGAGCTGGCCTGCAGAGCTGGCAGAAGTAGCCAGGGAGCTGCATAATTTCCCGCTGTTCCAGCAGGTAGTTAGAGATCTTATCAGCCGTGTGGACCCCCCACAAGGCCATGGGACCGGATGGGATCCATCCTAGGGTGCTGAGAGAACTGGCAGATGAGCTGGCCAAGCCACTCTCCATTATTTTTCAACAGTCCTGGCTCACTGGAGAGGTCCCAGAAGACTGGAAGCTGGCCAACATGGTGCCCATCCGCAAGAAGGGCGGGTTGGAAGAGCCAGGGAATTATAGGCCTGTCAGCCTGACCTCAGTGCCAGGCAAGATTATGGAACAGGTCATCTTGAGTGCAATCACACAGCACTTACAGGATGGCCAAGGGATCAGGCCCAGCCAGCATGGATTTAGGAAGGGCAGGTCCTGCCTGACCAACCTGATCTCCTTCTACGATCAGGTGACCTGCCTGGTGGATGTGGAGAAGGCTGTGGATGTAGTCTACCTGGACTTCAGCAAGGCTTTTGACAGTGTCCCCCACAGCAAACTCCTGGCCAAGCTGGCAGCCCATGGCTTGGACAGGATCACACTGTGTTGGGTTAGGAACTGTCTGGAGGGCTGAGCCCAGAGAGTGGGGGTGAATGGTGCCACATCCAGCTGGTGGCCAGCCAGTAGTGGTGTGCCTCAAGGATCGGTGCTGGGCCCCATGCTCTTTAACATCTTTATTGATGATCTGGATAAGGGCATTGAGTCCATCATCAGTAAATTTGCAGATGACACCAAGCTGGGGGCAGGAGTTGATCTGCTGGAGGGCAGAGAGGCTTTGCAGAGGGACCTCGACAGGCTGGACAGATGGGCAGAATCCAACGGCATGAGATTGAACACATCCAAGTGCCGGGTTCTGCACATTGGCCACAGCAACTCCATGCAGTGGTACAGGCTGGGGTCAGAGTGGCTGGAGAGCGGCCAGGCAGAGAGGGACCCAGGGGTACTGGTTGATGGGAGGCTGAACATGAGCCTGCAGTGTGCCCAGGCAGCCAAGAAGGCCAATGGCATCCTGGCCTGCATCAGGAACAGTGTGGCCAGCAGGAGCAGGGAGGTCATTCTGCCCCTCTACACTGCACTGGTTAGGCCGCACCTTGAGTCCTGTGTCCAGTTCTGGGCCCCTCAGTTTAGGAAAGATGTTGTCTTGCTGGAGCGTGTCCAGAGAAGGGCCACAAAGTTGGTGAGGGGTTTGGAACACAAGCCCTATGAGGAAAGGCTGAGGGAGCTGGGGTTGCTTAGCCTGGAGAAGAGGAGACTGAGGGGTGACCTTATTGCTCTCTACAACTACCTGAAGGGAGATTGTAACCAGGCAGAGGTTGGTCTCTTCTCCCAGGCAGCCAGCACCAGAACAAGAGGACACAGTCTCAGGCTGTGCCAGGGCAGGTTTAGGCTGGATGTTAGGACGAAGTTCTATAGAGAGAGAGTGATTGCCTATTGGAATCAGCTACCTGTGGAGGTGGTGGAGTCACCTTCATTGGAGGTGTTCAGGAGGAGACTGGATGGGGTGCTTGGCTGCATGGTTTAGTTGTTTAGGTGGGTTGGATTGGTTGGTGGGTTGGATGTGATTATCTTCAAGGTCTCTTTCAACCTGGTTTATTGTATTGTATTGTAAGAATGAACAACTGAAATAGAAGCAATAGTAAATAAAGTCATTTGTCAGTAATACAGAATGCAACAGCCTTACCCACTGCAAACCATTATCTACTCCTTATTCTATACCATGTATGTCACACCCAGCAGAATTATTTAACAACTAACATTATACAATTTTTGGTATGTTGCCTGAGTTAATCTTTGCCCTGTGGTCAGTTTGTGATCACTTACAAGATTTCCAACTGCTTAGGGTTTTCTCTTTGAGCCTGTGGTGGTATTAGTGCAACCCATTTACTCCATGCGGCATCAGTTGTGTGGTGTGAAAGAGAAATGTTCCCTTTGAACATCTAGCCTAGCATCAGTTAGGATGCCAGAAAGAACTGTGCTTTAGTACCAGCCAATTCTGAGGCAGCTCAAATTCCTTTACATGCTGCCAATATCTCTTTCTCAGATGGAGTATAGTTCTGGTGCTCTGTCCTGTTCCAGTGCTGTCTGGATCAGTTCATGGCAAATAGTAGAGCAATCGATTTTCACCTCTGGGGCAGTCGATTTCAGGTGTACAGAACACCCCTCAAAGAAAAAGCAAATTGTGGCCACCTGCATTCTGGTGCTATAGGAATAGAGAAGAATGCACTAGCAATATCAGTTGGCATACCACTTGGCTGCCTTTGAATCCACTTGGTGTTCAGGCTCTAGCATGTCTGGCACAGCAGTACTCATTGCTAGTATAACTTTATTCAGGCCACAGCAGTCTACTCTTAGTCTCCAATTTCCATTAGACTTTTGCACTGGCCCTATGAGGCTGTTGAATGGTGAGTGGGTTTTGCTGATCAACCTTTGGCTCTCCAACCAACAAATCAGTTTAGGAATGGGAATCAGGGAGTCTCTGTTGGTATGATGTTGCTTCTGGTGCACTGCTGTGGCAGCAATTGGCACCTGCTGTTTTCAACCCCACTGCAGAGGGGTCCTGTGAGAGATTGGGCAAGGTGGATAATTGTTTATTTCCTTCTGTTCCTCAGGCAGCTACACCAAAGGTCCACCTGTACTCTTTTGGGTCCTTGAAATACTCCTTTCTAAGGTATCATAGTATCAGTCAGGGTTGGAAGGGAGCACAGGGATCATCTAGTTCCAACCCCCCTGCCATGGGCAGGGACACCCCACACTAGAGCAGGCTGGCCACAGCCTCAGCCAGCCTGGTCTTAAACACCTCCAGGGATGGGACCTCAACCACCTCCCTGGACAACCCATTCCAGGGCTTCACCACTCTCATGGTGAAGAACTTCCTCCTCACGTCCAGCCTGAAGCTCCCACCTCCAGCTTAATTCCATTCCCCTTAGTCCTATCACTCCCCTGATAGCCTGAAAAGTCCCTCCCCAGCCTTCTTGGAGGCCCCCTTCAGATACTGGAAGGCCACAAGGAGGTCACCTCGGAGCCTTCTCTTCTCCAGACTGAACAGCCCCAACTCCTTCAGTCTGTCCTCATAGGAGAGGTGCTCCAGCCCTCTGAGCATCCTCGTGGCCCTTCTCTGGACACGTTCCAGCACCTCCAGATCCCTCTTGTAATAGGGACTCCAGAACTGGATGCAGTACTCCAGGTGGAGTCTCACCAGGGCTGAGTAGAGGGGGAGAATCACCTCCCTTGACCTGCTGGCCACACTTCTCTTGATGCAGCCCAGGATCTGATTGGCTTTCTGGGCTGCAAGTGCACATTGAGAGCTCATGTTGAGCTTCTCGTCCACCAGCACCCCCAAGTCTCTCTCCTCAGGGCTGCTTTCCAGCCAGTCACTGCCCAGCCTGGATTTGTGCCTGGGATTGCCTCAACCCAGATGCAGGAGCCTGCACTTGGTTGTGTTGAACCTCATGTAATCTGTGCCAAGGGTGTACAGGGGCCTCTGGGCCACTCACAGTGGAGTGTTTAAGCCACTCATTCTTGTTTAAACTGACTTGAGCTTCCAGTACACTTAACTGTTGGGATCCTCCTGTTGCCCCAGAAATACAGGTGGGTTTGAGCCTTCTATAGCTTGATGGCAGTAGGGTACGCTGTGCACTACTATCTACTAGAACCTTATACTCCTGGAGGTCTGATGTGCCAGGACATAACAATCCAGTAAATCAATTGTCCCTTTCATCCACCTGCCTGGAGACAGGGCCCCTCTAATCCCAATTACAATCACACACTTCTTGAAAAAGGTAACTGCTTGTCATTCAGATCATTATAAATCACCTCTCGTACAGCTAATTCCGTCTTCTACTGAATACCTCTCTCTGTGGTGGTCCACTTGTCTGGGTGACATGTAACGTCTTCCTTGAAGGGGTACCTTTCCTTTGTGCCTGGCAGAAGCTGCCTGAGAAGGTAGGCTGCCTGAGAGGTGAGGGCTTCTGTCTGTTTTCCAACCGCCTTGTCGATGCCCCCCTTTCCTAGGCAGGGATCCCATCAGCATGGCTTCCCTGTACTCTAATTCCATTAATGGCCCCATTATCCATAATGCTCTTGCCCGGATGGCAGCTGAAGTCTATTTGTCTGGTTCTCTGGTGCAGCTGTAGCACCTGCTGCTGGGGTTTTAGTAGGCACAGTGCCTGCTGGTCTGTCTTTGGGCCCAGAGGGCTCCTTTTTCCCATTGAGGGCACTGAATAGTGTTGAAAAGGGATCGGTAGGCATGTCACAATAATTTTATCTCTCTGGAGCTGCAGGGCTTGTAACATTTTCCCAAATATTTTGCTAAGAAATTTTTGTAGCCATGAACAAGACAGAGACACTGTAGCAAGAGCATGCTGGCTTGGACATCCTGATGATAATCAAAATTCTGAAAAGAAGAGAAAATCTCTCCTGTCTCACCCATAAGTGGGCTGAGGTTACTTAAGAATGCCACATCCAAAAACCAGCTTAACTCTGTGCCCAGTGCTATAATAATAGGTTGACAGTGTCCAGTACAGCACTATGACAGACCTGATCCATTTCACAAAGGTGATACACATGACCACATTGACTACATAGAATATATAAGGATTTTTATAATACCACCATGCAAACAGATAGATCCACATTGTAAACACAGATTTAATTAATATTAAAAATATCTGTAGCAAAAGTATTTTAACAGGTTTTGGTCAGATGTTATTTTAACTCTTCAAGCCCCACATTGGGCTCCAGAAATGACTGTTGTAGTTTTAAGCCCAGCTTCTACACAGCCCCATGTGGCAACTCACATAACTGCACTCAGTAGGGTGGGAAGGAGAAATTCAGAGCAAAATGTAAGACCCCACTAGTTGAGAGTTTAAAAAATCACTACAATGAACAAATGAACAACTGTAATAATATTAATAAAGGAAGTCATATATAGGAACAAGTAATATCAAATGCAGCAACCTCATCTGCTATGAGCCAAAAGCACATGCCAGACAACCAACTGGACTGCCTACACCATCCTCCCCTCTTAGTATAGGGAACATGATATTTATGGTATGGAATACCCCATTGGCTAGTTCATCTGGCTGCCCTGGGTGTGGACCCTCCCAACTTATAGTGAAGAAAATGAACCCTCTCCTCTCCAAACTAAGGACAGTTGGTTACATAGACAGTGGAATTGAATGCACCCTCAGCAGGTTTGTTAACAGCACCACGCTGTGTGGTGCAGTCAATGTGTTGGAGGGAAGGGATGCCATCCAAAGGGACCTTGACAGGTTTGAGAGGTGGGCCAATGCCAACCTCGTGAAGTTCAACAAAGCCAAGTGCAAGGTCCTGCACCTGAGTCAGGGCAGTCTCAGGCAGGAATTCAGGCTGTGTAGAAAATGGATAGAAAGCAGTCCCAAGGAGAAAGCCATGAGACTGCTGCCTGATGAGAAGCTCAACATGAGCCAGCAATGTGTGCTTGCAGCCCAGAAAGCCAGCTGTATCCTGGGCTGCATCAGAAGCATGACCAGCAGGTTGGGGGAAGTGAGGCTCCCCTCTACTCATGAGATCCCTGCTGTAGTACTTTCTAGCTCTAGAGCTCACCAGATAAGGGGGACAAGCAACTACTAGAGCAGGCTTAGAAGAGGGTCATGAAGATGATCAGAAGGCTGGAGCACCTCTCCTATGAAGACAGTTTGAGAAGTTGGATTTGTTCTGCTCGGAGAAGAGAAGGCTCTGGGGAGACCTTATAGTAGCCTTCCAGTGTTTGAAAAGGGCCTCCAGTATAGCTGTAGAGGGATGTTTTTGCAAAGGCATGTAGTAACAGGACAAGGGATAGTGGATTTAATGTGTAAGAATTTAGATTTAGACCAGAAACGAGGAGAAAATTTTTCACTGTGAGGGTGGTGAGGCACTGGATCAGGTTTCCCAAGGAAGTTGTGGAAGCCTCAACCCTTGAAATGTTCAAAGCCAGATTAGATGGGGCCTCGAGCAACCTAGTCTAGTAGGAGGTGTCCCTGCTCATGGCAGGGGAGTTGGAAGGAGGTGAACTTTAAGGTCCCTGCCAACCTAAACCATTCCATGATTCTATGGATGTTGTCTTGCTGGCGCGTGTCCAGAGAAGGGCAACAAAGTTGGTGAGGGGTTTGGAACACAAGCCCTATGAGGAAAGGCTGAGGGAGCTGGGGTTGCTTAGCCTGGAGAAGAGGAGACTCAGGGGTGACCTTACTGCTCTCTCCAACTACCTGAAGGGAGGTTGTAGCCAGGCAGAGGTTGGTCTCTTCTCCCAGGCAGCCAGTACCAGAACAAGAGGACACAGTCTCAGGCTGTGCCAGGGCAGGTTTAGGCTGGATGTTAGGAAGAAGTTCTAGAGAGAGAGAGAGTGATTGCCCATTGGAATGGTCTGCCTGTGGAGGTGGTGGAGTCACCTTCATTGGAGGTGTTCAGGAAGAGGCTTGATGGGGTACTTGGTGCCACGGTTTAGTTGTTTAGGTGGGTTGTATTGTATTGTATTGTATTTAGGTGGGTTGGATTGGTTGATGGGTTGGACGCGATGATCTTGAAGGTCTCTTCCAACCTGGTGGTGTATTGTATTGTGTATTGTATTGAAATCCGTTGCTGAATTTAATTGATGACAGAGTGAGAGGGCACGGCCTGAAGCTGTGCCGGGGGAGGTTTCGGTTGCATGTTAGGAAGCAATTCCTCATGGAAAGGGTAACTACACACTGGAATGGACTGCACAGGAAGGGGTGGAGTCACTGTCCATGAAGGTGTGTAAGGAAAGATTGGATGTGGCACTTAGTCGCATGGTCTAGTCTGCGTGGTGGTGGTGGGTCATGGGCTGGACTTGATCTCAGAGGTCTATTCCAGCCTCAGTAATTCTGTGATTCTGTGATGACTTGTTACTTAGTGTCTGGGTTTTGCATAAGCCAGCCTGTTAGTAGTTTCAATTCAGCCCCAGGGCATCTGACCCACGTTGGCTCACAGATGTATTCCATGCAATGAACATGACACTCATTATAAAGGGAAGAGTTTGCTGAGGAAGTTAGGGGAGGAGATTGGGGACCCCTTATGGATTGCTTTCCTGTTTCTTATGACCACCATACATTCACTGCTGAGTATTGCTTTATTTACTTTACATTTGCATTGGTATTAATTTAGCTATTTCATTAAATCTATTTTCATTTTAACCTGTAGGTCTCTTCTTTTTGTGATCTGCCTTCTTTGCTGGGGAGGAGGCATCAGGTGATAGAGGAGCTGCTTTAGTGTAGTCATGAATATGGACTAAGTGTGGACACCTGATTAATACTATGAGCAAGCTAAAAAGACATTCCCTGTGAGATGCACTAAAAAGTACAAGTAGGGTTACAATAACTTGGTTTCATCTCTGCATTCAATGATCTATCAATATTATTGGCTTCAGCATTCTAGCATTCTGTGATTCTGTGTGATTATGAGAGACATCTGTTCACTGCTCATAATCACTTAGTAAATCCTTTCTTACATAATCTTCCAATTTGGCTGTAGAGATATAATGATTCCTTCCTAATAAAGCTCTTCATGGTAAGCTTTTATCAAAAATTTGATTTGGGTTTTTTTGGGTGAGGATGGCTTTTTTTTTTTAATTTATTATAAAGGATAGCTTGCTAAGCTGCTGTTGGAGGAAACCATGCCAAGTAAATTAATTTGGGGTGGGGAAAGTACTTGAGTGTTCCTTACATTCTTCACCAAGTAGGTATAAACCCAGTAACTTCACAAACAGCTTATCAGAAAACCGCAATAAGGACATTACAGATATATAGAACATAATCAAAACTTGTAATCCTTTCAAAAGAATTCCATTTGCAGCTGATGCTGCAGATGCATCAGTACATAATGGTTGGAAGTGAAGTACTCTGTTAGAGCTTAGCAGTATTCGGAGATTTTGTCTTGTTATTGAAGGCTGAAAAATACTACCCTGCATTTAAAAAAACATCCACAGTATTGCTATTTTAAATAAGGAAGGAAATTTTATACCATAAAAAAGTACACAGAAATAGATCCTGTAGTCAAAGATCTTTATATGAGACTGCTTTAAGTGATTGAGACTCTGGTATCAAAGCGTACCATCCTTTTCTGTGCTTAAGTCTTGCTTTGTTTCTTCCCTTCCCAGCCTTCTTTCAAATGATTCTCTTAGTTCTTTCAAAAAAATTAAAATAAATTTCTGTAAAGACTTGGGTATTGGAACTATATGCTGCATGAAATTACAACTACCAATTGACCTGCACAGTTTACAAAACACTCACCCTGTTATACACTGGGGTTCCTCTGCCTTTGTCCAAAACTGCACCTCCTGCAAAGTGCCTGCTGAGTTAAATTGTTAAGCAGTTGCAGAGTCTGTCTGGAGATAGTCAACCCCCCCCCAAATGCATTCCTGTGTGATCTGCTCTAGGTGATCCTGCTTTGGGCAGGGGGTTTGGACTAGATGATCTTTTGAGGTCACTTCCAACCCATAACATTCTGTGGTTCTGTGGTCTAGTTATTCTTTTTTATTTTTTTTTCTTTTTTATACTGCAATCCTGATAATGTTTTCATCCAAGTGTGATGTGTCTAAGATCACAGTCATGATTAAGAAAGACCCATTGTTCTAGTCATGACAACACTGCTCTGAAACATAGACAGATGAATAGCAGGGTGACCCATGAAAGGTTTTCAGTATAATTCCTGGAAATTATTTTTATTTTTAATTAAAGCCCTATGGTTTTTAACATGTATGCACATACACCATACAATACATACAGTGGTTTAAATACAAATGCATAGCATCTCTTCCTAAAATACTTTGTTCAGGAAATAATGCTTGGCCTTAAAACTTGACTCTAGAAAATATTTCAGGACCATAAAGTGTTCAGTGTACAGGCCATATTTTGTATTCCCATACAGTAACTGGATCCCTCTTGCCCATGGCAGAGAGATCCTGATGCAAATAATCTGACAGAACTTGAGGTTTCTTTCTGTGACCTCTTCAGTGAATATATTTTATGTTACTTTTTCTCTTACCACTCTAGGAACCAAGAGAGAGAGCCTGAAAAATAAATTTTCTTATGGAATATGACATTGCAACATTAAACAATTGTTGCTAAAGTTTTCAATTCCTGTAAATTATATCATCATTTCATAAATAAATTTCTTCTGGAATATGACATGACAGCATTAGGCAGTTGTTGCTAAGGCTTTCAGTTCCTATAAATTACCTAGTGATTTCATAGCTTCTTGGAGAAACATGGTGTGATACTTCCTGATACTTCCTTTGGTGTGATACGTCCTTTGGTGTGATGGAAGGAAGCCTCCATTATTTTTCCAGCTACACTTCAGACAGGCACTAGGATTACTCCCAGAATCCTGCTGTCTTTTCCTTGCAGTCACTGGCAGTCAGTGAGAAAAGAACAGAGGTCAAATAATGTAGTTCTTGTAGTACCAGTTAACTTCTCTTGATACGTTTTTCACAGATGCAAGGTAGGAAAACAGCCCTTATAATTTGTGCTCATATAAAACAAGTAGAGCCCGGAAAAGAGTGTTTTTTTCAGCCTGCAGGTCCCATGAGCCTATATTCTCTCTGAGTCAAGTCTCTCATTTGTGTTGAGGTAATACTTACCTTTTAATGACTGAAAATTAAACTAGTCACACATTAAGGTGATAACCTGTTTAATGCTATATACAGGTTTTAGATAAGGCCTGTGAGCATTAGTGTTCAGTAGTCTTCCTTTGAAGAAGTGAAAAAATACTGGGTGTCTTAGTTCTTATTGCCATCAGTTTTAGCACAAGGTAAAACTGTGTTTGGCCACTATTGTACATTTTGCAGCTATTGAGTTTGCAGACAGTAAAATGAACAGCTAAGACACGTGCCCTATTTTCTTGTAGCTACACGAATATGAAAGGAAATCATGAAAGCTATTTTATTATTATTAAAAATCTGAAGATAACAAAATCACTTTTCTTCAAAAGCTAAATGTCTGCCTGTCAGATTGACTGTGTTCTGTTTTTAAGATATTCTTGTACATTTATAACAACAACATTCTTAAAAGTTGATGAAATATTTGACATTTGTTATACTGGTAACTCTACATTGAAATCTGATGTAGAGAAGAGCAGTTAAAGCAATAACCTATTTGAGTAGACAAGGCAGGCTTAATTATAAATTCTAATTTAAAAGTAACATATTTTTTTAAGCTGAAGCTGTGAAAAATTAATATCTAGTATTTTCCAGAGGTAACTAATACTTAACTGGCTGTAGTATGTCCTAGCATTATATTTTATAAAAGCAGTTTTAATTTAGCACCTGAGACATCTAGCACACAAATTAATTTAATTCAGAGAGGATTGAATTCCCAGTTTTGTGTCATCAGCAAACTTGCTGACAGCACTCTCTTCCCTCATCCAGGTTGTTGATGAATATAGTGATTAGCACTGGTCTCAGGACTGACCCTTGAGGTACATTAGACTCTCTCCTACTGATCACAACTCACTGACTTCTTTCCTTCAACCAGGTCACAATCCACCTCACTCCCTGACCATCCAGACCATGTTTCCTCTGTTTATCTGTGAGGATGCTGTGGGAGATGATGTTGAATGCTTTCCTGAGATCAAGATAAACCATATCCACTGCACTACCATCATCTGTTCACATGGTTATGTCCTCATAAAAGGCTATCAGAAGCCTTCTTGGGTTTGGTTGGTTTTTTTTCTTCCCTGATGGAAAATGAAGAGAGAAATCACAACTCTTTCTCAATAAGATTTCTAGGTTTTCTTCCTATCTTTATCCTTTGCAAGGATGCAATCTGACAATCAATGTACCACAGCCTAAATGCAGGCTGCTGTCAGAACTGATAACCCATTCCAGTTCAGGCAGCCTATTTGGGGTTCTCTCTCGTGTGGCCAGCCACATGGTCAGCTGAATCAGTGAGCATTCTCAGCTAAAAACTGATTGATTTCTCCAAGGTTTTGTGCTGAGTTTAGTTGCAATCAGATCTGCCTCTGTCATTGCAGTAAATGCCAGTCCTTCAGGCTTTAAATCTGCCTCTTGTCTGGAAGTCACTAGTCTCAGAGTTGTTTTCTGCTTTGAGGAAGTTACATCCATGATAATGGAAATAGGGCCTAAGCAAGTTGGAAAACATAGCAAAAACTTGAGTTGGGAGGAAGGCCTTTTCCTACACTTATCCCCAGGGTATTTAATTTCAAACTTCTTGCTGTTCACAGTTTCTGCATCAGTAGAGGGTGATGATTAAGTGAACTTGAACAGCTCTGTTCTGGGCTTCCACCAAGTTTTTTCAAAAGTAAGTGTCCAAATACTGACAGTGCACCACAAGACAAGAAACATTCAAGAAAATAAGGAGTCCGGAACACTTCATTTCTAAGAAGTCATTTCCTTGAGTCTCATTCTCTCTTTTGTTGTATGTAGCATAGATGACTGCTCTCTAGGAGACTGGTTGGAAGCTATAGTGTAAGTGCAAGCCTGCTGGCAGTATTTCTGCTCAAAACATTATACTTAATGAATGGAGAATGATGTTTGAATTACCAGGGGCTTTACTGACTAGCTTCTCCTGTATGAAAATCTTAAGGAGACACTGTGTGTACAATTAATAATGGAGATCATTCTCTGGGTTTTGATCAAATGGCATATCCTGTCCTTGACCTGATGAGGGTTGCTGGTTCAAATAAGAATTTTAAGGCATTCCACCATTTCAGGAGTTATTCACAATGGTAGTTAAAATTTGTATTTTTACACAGAGGTTATCAGAGAGAAATGCCTGTTTAGTATCTTTAGCTTCTCCTCTAACTCAATGCAAATATAGTGGAACTGACAAAGCCAGTGCATATATTGCCATTTTTGTTAAATTCATCAGTGCTATAGTATCTTGCTTGTCTTTCTACACATTGCAATGCAGTTCGTTCTTCTGAATTTTATTGCAGTACTCTTCACCATCTCATTTGGGAATCACTGTGTGCACATGGGAGCTTTGTGGGCTTAGCTGGCCCCTCAGCTATAAAATTTTCAGACTTGCCCTGTAGAATTCAGATAAAACTATGTATCAGTGTGCTCCACTGCTACCTAAGTCTCAACAAAAGGAAAGGTGCTACGTGTACTCCGTAACTATTCATTTTAATAGCCACACAGAAGGCAATTTCACACAAATTATATAGCATGATTTTGACTTGTAAAAGATCTTGGGCTTGGGAGAGTGGTGCTTGATCTCTCTGGTGCTTAAGTTTCTCAGTGTCAGTGATATGAGAAAATACTGTTATTCTATATACATCAGCACATTTCTTACAGTTGAAAGAATAAAAGGAAGATTCTGCTGTTCATGACAGAGGAGATGGTTTGGACTCTGGATTTTGTTGCTGCTCTCAGATTCTTCAGTAATCACTGGTTTTAATCTGCTAGGCATAAGGTGTGGATTACGGTTTAATGGAAGCTGGAAACAAGCACACTGCAGTTCAAAAGATTTCCAGCTAAGTACTGCCAGAAAATTGCAGTAGGACACATACAGATGAACACCTTTGGAGCACAGTAACTGGCATGTCCTAAAGGTTCTTGCTGAACTGTATTGCTCACAGTGTGTGCCATTTTTTGGGACCTTCTCTTTCTTGTGGTTGTTACAAAGCATCAGGAATTCATGTAAAGGGTGGTGAATTATTTAATGAATGTGGCTGACAGTCTTTCAGTAGCACCAGGCATGAGAAAGCGTGCCTGCATTTCACTTCAAACACACATCTTTGGGTTTATGACTACTCTTTTTGTTCATGTTGGCTGGTTGTAAATTGTACTAAGCATCAGGTTTTTACTTAAGTAGAAGCTCTTGGTGTCACTATAAAACTTTATTCTGACATACTCTGTCAGCTGGACAGTTCCACATTGCGGATAAAAATCTGACAGACAAACTTAATGCGGTGGACTGCTGATGAAATCCACAGTAAAGCTGTTGCTTTTAATGGAACCCGCATATTATCTAATAGTTACAGGTTTTGTTTGACAGAAGTTGTGTGCTTGAGGATATGCTTTTTTTCCATCCTCTATTCAACAAGAACTAGAGAAGAAAAAGGATTCTAAGCATAGCTCTTCCTTGTGTGTGTATGAAGGAAAAACTTGCTTCTTGGTTTATTGCATGTTCTCCAGTGAGAATCACATTTGCAGTGGGGGAGGGGGAGTGCAACAGTGAAGCTTGAGCGTTTCCTTAGGGGACAGAGAAATACACTTCTGACACAGGAAAGGACTTACCAGTTCTTCTGTCTCATTACCCTATGCAGACAGTTTTTAGACTTGCTAACTACTAAATGACTGCTTGCAAATGCAAACAGATGCCCTGCCCCACCACAGCATTTACTTCTTATATAGAATGTATGTGAAAATATGCTTTTGTAATTTTAGCTGTGATTGAATTAGAGAACTGTTCCCTCATTCCTAGTGTCTCATTCAGTATACACAGATACTTGACTACAATATTGGCATTTTCAATTAAGAGTAGTATTTTTTAAAAAAAGCAAAACCACAACCTCTTTTTTTTACAACTATTACTTTTTTCCCCAGGCAATAATAAATAGCACTATCACCCCCAATATGACATTTACTAAAACATCTCAGAAGTTTGGCCAGTGGGCAGACAGCAGGGCGAATACAGTCTATGGCTTGGGATTTTCATCTGAACATCACCTTTCAAAAGTAAGTATAACCAGTGGCAAATATTCAACTAGTCAAGTGGCTTAATAATATTTAGCACCTGCTCATTGTATCATTACTCAGTGTTCACTACTGTTATTTTAAAATATTTTACAAAAAATGTTCTGTATTGATTGTTACAGTGTAAGAAGACAAAACAATTTGTGATACCTGAAAGTTTTCTTTTAATTGATAGAAGAAAGGAGGGAGATTTGAGATACCACAGTGTTAACACTTTCCAATTAATTAATTTGTTAGGTCAGTCTTAGAGTTAGAGTTGTTTTTCCATTACAGTTTTTCAAGATAGAAATTTAAAGGAGTAGGCAATTTAGTATTTCTTCTGTATTTAGATCTAGAAAAATGTTGGTAGTCTTCAGATGCATTTTTGTCTTCTAAATCACATGTACTTCCGCTTTTCTTCTATGTAGTACATGATATTACAGATATTTCTGCAGGCTTAGGTAAAACTAGTGGGAGATACATACAGTATGAAAGAAAACTGGGTTTCTTTGTTGGAACACACAAGTTAAAATGTTTACCAAAGAAACTCTGTACCATACATGGCATTGTTTTTTCTGGTCTACTTGTACAGGAGGTAAGTATACCTTATTCTGAAGAAAGTAGTAACCTCTGTTTCTCAAACTATTGGTTTAGATCTTTGGAGCACCCTTTCTACAATACTTACTGGTTTTGAGACTACTGTGGTAGATGAGTGCAGGAACCTGTACAGGCTAGTGTAGTTTTTCTCCAGATGAAGAATTTCGGTTCACTTACGTCTATACATTAAGCAGAGAATTTTCAATGTTGAAGTATGCAAAAGATCTGAAAACCCATGTTTAATGAAAGGCATATATAGAATATATTTAAGTAAGAAATAATAATTGGCTTGTTATTTTAAAAAATACACAAATCACAACAGATGTTTTAAGTAAGTAATTGTCACTATCCAAGGATGAGCAACAGCCTGTTAGAAAGCCATTGAAATAAGAACCAGTACATCCGCTTCATCTGGACAAGTGTCACACTTTCCACGAAGCAACACAAATACAGGCAATTCTGAATGATACTAATATTGGATTTGCATTTGTGCACCTATCACTGCTTAAATAAACCTGAAAACTTTGTTACTTATTTAAATGATGCGTACGTTCCAGAGGCACTTGCTTACCAATGTGCTAACTTTTCTTAATATTTCAATGGATTTAGCACAAATGATAGTTTAGCTTACCTCTTATAAGAGGTAAACTAGCTTGTTTTCCTTAATCATGAATGCTTCCTTGGAGGCAAAGTATCATGCTGTAGTTATGCAGACTCTGTGTTTGCCTGACTTTAAACACTAGGTTATTCTTGCCAGTGAAAATATTTTGGTTTTGTTATTTGTCCCATCCTTGACTCATTTGTTGCTCACCCCATGTGGTATGTACTTACTGTCGTCTTAATTGCGGTTGTTTCAATACTGTTCTTTCGCTGCCCTCAAACAGCTGTCTAAGAGTTTTGAGTATGCCCTTGGCTTAAAACTGTGAAAAAAATAATCTGAAAAACTACAGCAGATACTTTGTCGTTTGTACATGTTTGACTAGCAGTTATACAGATGGTTGTGTTTTACAAAGAATATGCAAATCTGTTGAGGAAAATACCACATTGCTGACCTTTTCTGAAGCTTATGGTGATGGCTTTTCAAGACCTTTGCAGCAAAGTGTTCCTGATGTGTTATATCATAATGATCAAACTGATATTCATAGGAGTTGAAATTGCTGAGCATTGCTACTAATGTTCCTAAAGGTATAACTTTTTATGTTATTTTAAAATTCAGATATATATTTGATAGCAGAAAGGAAAGTTTTCATTAGATTACAGTCTATTTATTTACTGGAGTTAGTGGGTATGTTGGTCTTGGAATCAGAAAAGCTGAATTGGAAACTCTGAATCTTCTGTGTAGCTTTAGAGATGTCACATATTCTCTTTCTTGTCCCTCTACTCAGATAACTAACTCTTGCTCCTGTGCACTGACATTGTTCTTAGGTTTACCAGAGCACTCTTTGGTATATGAGGGCTGTAGGATATGAAATCTACTTTAGAGCTCAAGGTACTACTAGATATTAGTAATAGGGCTAACAGATAAACTGTAATAGGTCTAACAAATAAACTGTATTAATACATTTGTTCAGAAATGCTTCCAGAAATTGACTTAAAATCAATTCTGCAACTTCTTACACGTATTTGATTTATCAAAGGCCTTAAGTGAACCTCCCTGTTCTGTGTAATTTGTTTTGCACTAGTGTGTCTGGGCTTCAGTGAAACACTGCAAATTCCAGGGAGCAAAAGACAGACTGAACTCCAAAAAGCTCAATCTAGTCTTAATGATTTCAACAGATTAATGAAGCAAATAATCAGAGTAGATAGAATAAACTGTTGATTCTCAAATCACTGTCGACTTACCCTACAGCAAATGTTTGACTTAAGAACTGCTTTTGTCCTCCTAAATTAGAGTACAATAGCAGTAGCCTCCACAATTGTTGTGACTCAGAATTAGCAGACTAAGAATATCTGATAGAAAAATAATGGCACTGTACTCAACTTCACATACAAACCTTCTAGGAGATATTAATTAAACATTTCTTTACCTCCAGTAAACCTTTTTTCAATATGCTCAGTCATAAAATTCACCTCAGGATTGTTCAGCCAGAAGTTAGCGTTACCTGGCAGATGATTCCTCTGTTGAAGAACATGCCTTTCACAAGGATCAGGATTTGCCAGCAGAGTCTATCTTGCTGCTGTAGTAAGAGGAACAGAATGTTCCATGATTTTCAGAAAAATACAGTTGACTTTCAGAATGTAAGTCTGCTTTTGATAGTACGCTTATGTATGAGAAGAAATACTTCAAAGTTTTGCTCTGACTTACCACTTTGAATTAGTTTAACTGATTTATTACGTATAAGTTTAAGAATATGCTAACTGGCAAAAGTGCCACCACAGGCACTTATCAGAGCCTCTTGTAGTCTGTCTGCACAATTTTTTCAGAGAAGCTTTCCTTTCATACCATGAGATCTCATCTTTGTTATTCAGCTGTTTTGTCAAGAGGTGGCTATTACCTGTCACCTCACTGTCACAAAGAGTTCTTGTAAATCTGTGAAAATTTCCACTACATTAGCCTTGTTGGTTCTTTTTATAATACTGTCTATTTATCTATTATATTTTTATACAGTTTCCCTCTCTTTCACATAAGATGTATTTAATGCATTGTATTTCTTCAGCCATTTATTCTAAACCTCAGCATGATGTTTTCTGTTTACTAATCTTCTAGTCTCAGAGCTGGTTTAAATAACAGATTAGCTATCAGACATTAAGGTCTATGTACAAGTCTTAAATAAGCATCATCTAGTTCTGGTGATCTGTTGCCAATTTTTTTATCTGTTCTGGGATGTTTTTTTGATGAGGTGTGAGACTTTGAGACTGGTATCTTTAGTTTCCTATATTCAGGAAGTGTATGCTTTTAAGTAACCTGACAGATGAAATGTAGGATATTAGTGGATACAAATGGTATTTCCTCAAATACTACTAGCCTACCAGGAGAAGTAGTTTAAAGACAAGAAGGTTTTTTAGGTCGTATACAGCAAATGGAGTTCTGATTGAAAATCGTAATGAAGATTATGTCATACAAAGGGTATCAGCCTTTGTTCCTTCCAAATAAATGAAGAGCAAAACATTTTGGCTGCTGCTGAAAAGATATAGGCCCTGTTGGTGAAGCCTCCAATGTTTTTGCAGAATTATTTCAGTCTTAAGCTGATCATCACAAGATAGCATTCTCTATAAAAGCAGTAGGAAACAAAACCAAATGCTTGGCTGCTATAGTAATTAGTGTAGTGTCAAGCTGGGATCTATGAAGCTGGATTTTTCTCTAGCCAGAGAAACTAGGTCCTGTTCTTAATAAATTGATTTCAACTCTCAAGTTTAAGGGTATATGTATCTCTAAGCTGCTGCCTTAGCTATTTTCTGGAAGAGGTACATATAGCATATAGCACAGAAATCAGGCTTCATATGGCAGTTCAACATGAATTGACTGTTCAGTATATGCAGGTGTTTTAGTTCAGTGAATTTGTTCTTTGCCTTCATTGATGCCAGTGAACAATTGAGAAATGAACTTGACTCAGTATTCACATTGCTGCTTTTCTAATTAACTATTGAAATTACAAATGCTGTTAAAATTTTAAAGAAATCAGTATTGTTTCAGTTAAGAAAGAATGAAGCCTATTGGAAGCTCTAGGCTAGTAGTGATCACAGTAGGCTTCAGAACTAGATCATTTGTTATCAGCTAGAAGCAGCTGTGTAAGGCAGTCTTTCACTATTGTTAGCCATCTCTAAGGTGAACTTTTTAAACACTCTCACCAACAAATCAAACTTTACTGCATCATAATTTTCCTGATATATAACCAGTGTAAATTATGCCTGAATGGTACTGAAAGGTGTAGCACTCTGCAACTTATTGAAGAATTCAAAAAATACTGACAGAATTTGACTTTGTAAAATGTTAAGTACAGCATTCTGGTCTGCATGTAATGTACTACTTCATGCCTACTCTTTCTCTTTTCCTTTTTTTTCTTTTTAACATATGTACCTTCAGTTTGCTGAAAAATTTCAGGAATTCAAAGAAGCTGCACGACTAGCAAAGGAAAAATCCCACGAAAAGATGGAGCTAACAAGTACACCATCTCAAGTGAGTCATATTACCTGATTTAAGCTTAGTACTTCTTATCTGTGACACTTATATGTATCTTACACATATGTGCTATTAAAAAATAAACAGGGTACTTCCCAGTCACCCTTAATACTCGCAGCTGTCAGCTGGAATTGTCCAGAAGTTTAAGACTACATCTAACACACTACAGAAGTGTCAAAGGAACTTGCTTTAAAATAAAATTGGCCTCTTCTTTAGTTTCATTCCTTTCTTCCATCTTTCACCAGAAAATGAGCAAACATAGTTAGTGAAGTAAATTTATAATAAGTAAATCTATAATAAACTGTATCTATGAAACTTCAGGTCACACACTGTATCAAACTTTTAGAATAGAATAGAATAGAATAGAATAGAATAGAATAGAATAGAATAGACCAGGTTGGAAAAGACTTTGAGATAATCAAGTCCGACCAACATCAAACAGCATCTAATCAACTAAACCCTGGCACTGAGTGCCCCATTCAGTCTCTTCTTAAACACTTCCAGTGATGGTGAATCCACCACCTCCCTGGGCAGACCAGTCCAATGGGAAATCACTCTTTCTGTGAAGAATTTCTTCCTAACATCCAGCCTAAACCTCCCCTGGTGCAGCTTGAGACTGTGTCCTCCTGTTCTGGTGCTGGTTGCCTGGGAGAAGAGACCAACCCCCACCTGCCTACAACCTCCCGTCAGGTAGTTGTAGACAGCAATAAGGTGTCCCCTGAGCCTCCTCTTCTCCAGGCTAAGCAACCCCAGCTCCCTCAGCCTCTCCTCATAGGGCTTGTGCTCCAGACACCTCACCATCTTTGTTGCCCTTCTCTGGACATGTTTCAGCAAGTCAACATCTTTCCTAAATGGAAGGACCCATTATGACAAAGCTCAAAGTTCAAATAACAAGCTAATTTTATGCATTTCCTATTGTGTGGTTTTCACTTGTGCAGTGTATTGAAGGGAGGTGACAGATTTACATGGTGGTTCTGGAGTTTTGTTAGTTAACCATGATGTAAAAGAAGAATTTGTAAAAGGTGCCTTGTACCTGAAGTGGCTTAATACAGGAGGATAAATTAATATAGTCATATGTACATTAGTCATGCCTAAAAATAATTTACACAAAAATGAGTACTTTGAATTTGCTTTGAAAAAAAGAAATTGCATGAGGATTTTATGCCCCTCCATTCCTGCCCCCTGCTTGTATTTCTGGCTCTGTGTGTCACTATTTGCATTTCTTTAAGCAATGCTGAAGACAAAGGTAATAAGGTAATTCCTTCTCATGAAGAGCAAGACAGCTTTAAAACTGCAGCAGAGGTATCTTAGTGAGTAGGGTGAATGCAGCTTGTACTTTTTTTCTGAGTAGTCTTCATTCATTGAAGTGTATCTTGTTTATATTCAGTGCATCTCTTGGATGCTTTGCGCTCTTGTATGCTTATGATCACTGATGGAGCAAGGATGACAAGCATTTTGCAGCATGCTGTATGAATAGTTTTATTGCCACCAAAAGGTTACATCTGATGACTTTCCAAGAGAAGTCAGTGAAACCATGAGAAGATACACATTGAACCAACCTCATGGGGTTTTTTCCAGCATTTTGCCCAAGTGCTAGCTTAGTTTTTGCTATTAACAAAAAACTGCTTGTTCTTCTGTAACAGGAAAAACAAACCATTTTTTAATTGGTTTTCATGACTGTCTCTGAATTTCTGTTAAATTCCATAAACACAGAGATAAGGAAATTAAGTGTTTCACTGTTACAGTCTAATATATACACTTGGCTTTAGAAGGAGATGAAGTGCTTCAGCCAGGCTTGTAGTTACTCAGTATTACAGGCAAAACAATTACTCTGCTTTCTCTTTTGACATGTTGGTTAATAGTCTAGACCCTGTTGAATGGGACTTGTTATTTGGTTTGAACATAAACTTGAAGATGCTTTTGTTTAGCAGCTGCCCAGGGTTAAAGCTTTCTCTTAAATTATATGAGTTAGTGGTTTTGTTCATTTTCCTGTATAGATTTCCTTTTATACTTGGAACCTAATGTTTCATACTGTAGGCAGTTACAGAAATGTTAACCTTGAGTGATTCTGTAATGCACATTGAGAACTGCAATTTAATTACCACACATTTAAGAATAATGTCATATTCAGGCCTTACTTTTCATCTCTTGGCTTTTTGTGGTGTTGATGAGTTAGCATATTATTCTGAAAGATACAGTTAGTGTGAGTCCTGACACATCAGTGTAATAGTTTTCACATACTTAATGCTTCTCATTAGTTCCCCAGAAATTTGGAGTTTGGAGCAGATGAGAAGTGATGGCTTCATGGCAAGCTGCAGTACTTCTGTGGTGCTGGGGCTTATTCAAAGGGTGATTTATGACTGGAGGGAAGATGGGTGCTTGGTAGTGGGGAGGGAAGGTGGGACCTGAGAGGCATTTGAAGGTGTACTCACTGTTATTTGATCACCTGCCAAAAAGTGGCTGCAAGGCAAATAATTCAGGTGTTGCCTTGCTCAGTAGTTTTACAGCTGTTCTTTCCCTTTTCCACAGTGATCCTTTGCAGACAGGGGGAATAAAAGAGGAAAGAAGTCACTTTAGTGGACAGTCAAGGCTTTGCAAGGGACTATTTAAGGAAGCTTTGACAGAAAACACATTGGGAGACAGTGTGAGTTGTGAGCTCTGTAACGGTAACCCAGTTAGCTACAAGTGTCAATCCCTCTGCTGTCTTTAGCCTGCAGATAACCCTCTGCATTAAATTGAAGATACACAGGGGAGATACTGCATATCAAAACTGTTGTATTTGATTTATATTGTCATTTTTTTACTGCTTGACATCACTGGAGTCCTGCATGTACATTAGTTGAGCCAGAGCTCTTTTGGACAGTGCAAACTCTGACAAACTCCTAGATAGCAAAATCACAGAATCACAGAAACATTCAGGTTGGAAAAGACCCTGAGGATTACCAAGTCTACCAAAGATAACTTTACTCTACAAAGTTCACCCCTAAACTGTATCCCCAAGCACCACATCCAAATGACCTTTAAACACATTCAGGGTTGGTGACTCAGCCACCTCCCTGGGCAGCACATTCCAATGCCTGACCACTCTTGCTGTGAATTTTTTTTTCCTAATGTCCAGTCTAAACCTACTTAGTTGTAGCTTAAGGCCATTCCCTCTTGTTCTGTTACGAATTACCTGTAAGAAGAGACCAGCACCAGCCTCTCTGCAACTCTGTGATGTAGTTGCCATCACAGAAATGTGGAGGGACAACTCGCATGACTGGAGCGCTGCAATTGATGGCTACAGGCTCTTCAGGAGAGACAGGCAAGGAAGAAGGGGTGGAGGGGTGGCCCTGTACATCAGAGAGGCACTTGATGCCGTTGAGCTAGAGATCAGGGACGATCGGGTTGAGTGCTTGTGGGGGAGAATTAGAGGGAAGATCAGCAGGGCAGACATCCTGGTTGGAGTCTGTTATAGGCCACCCAACCAGGAGGAAGATGTTGATGAAGCATTCTATAGGCAGCTTAAGGCTGTATCAAGATCACCTCACTTTGTTCTCATGGGTGACTTCAACCTGCCTGATATCTGCTGGGATCACAACATAGCAGAAAGGAGGCAATCTAAGAGGTTCTTAGAGTGCATGGAGGACAGCTTCTTATCCCAGGTGCTGCGTGAGTCTACGAGGGCTAAGGCTCTGCTTGACCTCCTCTTCACCAACAGGGAAGGGCTAGTGGGTGATGTGGTGGTCGGAGGGTGTTTAGGCACCAGTGACCACGAGATAATTGAATTTTCTGTATTCAGCCAAGCTAAGAGGGGTAGCAAGAAGACCTCCACTCTGGACTTCCGGAGGGCAGACTTCAGGCTACTCAAGGAACTAACTCAGAAGGTTCCTTGGGAAACAGCCCTTAAAAATAAAGGGGTCCAGAAGAGCTGGAGCTGCTTCAAGGAAGAGCTCTTGAAGGCACAGGAACAGGCTGTGCCAATGTGCCGGAAGATGAGCCGCCGGGGCAGACGGCCAGCCTGGATGGGTAATGAACTTCTAAAGGAACTAAGGGAAAAAAAGAGGGTGTATCGTCTTTGGAAGAAAGGGGAGGCAACCTATGGAATGTTTAGGGATGTTGCTAGGTATTGTAGGAAGAAAATTAGGGAGGCAAAAGCACATTTGGAGCTCAGACTGGCCTCTGCTGTGAAGGACAACAAAAAGTCCTTCTATAAATATATTAATAGCAAGAGGAAGAGCAAGGACAACCTCCACTCCTTGGTGGGCACAGAGGGGAACGTTGTAACAAAGGATGAGGAAAAGGCAGAGGTACTTAACACCTTCTTTGCCTCAATTTTTACTAGCAGGACAGAATGTCTTCCAGACAGCTGGCCTGCAGAGCTGGCAGAAGGAGCCAGGGAGCTGCATAGTTCTCCTCTGTTCCAGGATGGGACAGTTAGAGATCTTCTCAGCCGCGTGAACCCCCACAAGTCCATGGGACTGGATGGGATCCATCCTAGGGTGCTGAGAGAACTGGCAGATGAGCTGGCCAAGCTGCTCTCCATCATTTTTCAGCAGTCCTGGCTCACTGGAGAGGTCCCAGAAGACTGGAAGCTGGCCAATGTGGTGCCCATCCGCAAGAAGGGCCAGTTGGATGAGCCAGGGAATTATAGGCCTGTCAGCCTGACCTCAGTGCCAGGCAAGATTATGGAACAGGTCATCTTGAGTGCAATCACACAGCACTTACAGGATGGCCAAGGGATCAGGCCCAGCCAGCATGGATTTAGGAAGGGCAGGTCCTGCCTGACCAACCTGCTCTCCTTCTGTGATCAGGTGACCTGCCTGGTGGATGTGGGGAGGCCTGTGGATGTAGTCTACCTGGACCTCAGCAAGGCTTTTGACAGTGTCCCCCACAGCAAACTCCTGGCCAAGCTGGCAGCCCATGGCTTGGACAGGATCACACTGTGTTGGGATAGGAACTGGCTGAAGGGCCAAGCCCAGAGAGTAGTGGTGAATAGTGCCACATCCAGCTGGCAGCCTGTCACAAGTGGTGTGCCCCAAGGATCGGTGCTGGGCCCCATGCTCTTCAACATCTTTATTGATGATCTGGATAAGGGCATTGAGTCCATCATCAGTAAATTTGCAGACGACACCAAGCTTGGGGCAGGAGTTGATCTGCTGGAGGGTAGAGAGGCTTTGCAGAGGGACCTCGACAGGCTGGACAGATGGGCAGAATCCAACAGCATGAGATTGAACACATCCAAGTGCCGGGTTCTGCACATTGGCCACAGCAACCCCATGCAGTGCTACAGGCTGGGGTCAGAGTGGCTGGAGAGTGGCCAGGCAGAGAGGGACCTGGGGGTGCTGGTTGATGGGAGGCTGAACATGAGCCTGCAGTGTGCCCTGGCAGCCAAGAGGGCCAATGGCATCCTGGCCTGGATCAGGAACAGTGTGGCCAGCAGGAGCAGGGAGGTGATTCTGCCCCTGTACACAGCACTGGTTAGGCCACACCTTGAGTCCTGTGTCCAGTTCTGGGCCCCTCAGTTTAGGAAGGATGTTGACTTGCTGGAGCGTGTCCAGAGAAGGGCAACAAAGTTGGTGAGGGGTTTGGAACACAAGCCCTATGAGGAAAGGCTGAGGGAGCTGGGGCTGCTTAGCCTGGAGAAGAGGAAACTGAGGGGTGGCCTTATTGCTCTCTACAACTACCTGAAGGGAGATTGTAGCCAGGCAGAGGTTGGTCTCTTCTCCCAGGCAGCCAGTACCGGAACAAGAGGACAGAGTCTCAAGATGTGCCAGGGCAGGTTTAGGCTGGATGTTAGGAGGAAGTTCTATACAGAGAGAGTGATTTCCCATTGGACTGGTCTGCCCAGGGAGGTGGTGGAGTCACCATCATTGGAGGTATTCAGGAGGAGACTTGATGGGGTGCTTGGTGCCATGGTCTAGTTGTTTAGGTGGGTTGGATTGGTTGATAGGTTGGACGCGATGATCTTGAAGGTCTCTTCCAACCTGGATTTATTGTATTGTATTGTATTGTATCCTTTCAGGTAGTTGTAGACATCTATGAGGTCTCCCCTCAGCCTTCTCTTTTCCAAACTAAACAGCCACAGCTGCCTCAGTCACTTCTCATAAGATTTGTTCTCCAGGCCCTTCCCCAGCTTTGTTGCCCTCCCTTGCACTTGCACCAACACCTCCACATCTCTCTTTTGTGCCCAAAACTGCACACAGTAACTAAAGGTGTGGTCTCACCAGAGCTGACTACACCTGAGTCAGACTCCCACATTTACCTGTTATATAGGAAAACATTAATGCTCAGTCCATGTGTAGGGCCAGGACTGGTGAATGACTTACACGTTCAGAAGCCTATATATGATACAGTAGTGATTTTATACCACAGAAGAGCTGTTAGTCCGTCCTTTCAAATGCATTAAATACCTGCTTGGAGCTGTCATGAATGGGAAATACCAGGTCTTAAAATCCCTTGTTGATTTACAAGAAGACATGTCATTTTCAACTTAAGTACTGGGTTTTTTTTTTCATATAATGTCTATACAGTTGAATGTTAGAACTAAGTTAACTTCCTCTCTGTGCTGGAAGGGAAGGGTGAAAATCTCTTTTTAAGCTGGCCACAATTTCTTTCACAACTCTGACTGGAGTGAGTGTGTGAAGCCACAATGGTATGGAGTAAAAACTTCATTACATATGAACACTTCCTAAGAATGTTTCTTTCTCATACTGCTTGTGAACATTTTATAAAATGTTCGGTATCACTAGCTTTTTCTGTTGCTTTATTCATAACCAACTTCATTATAGTTGGCCACAGGTAAATTACTTATCAAGACAGTTGTAAATGTGTGAGAGCACTGACTAGCCTGTCTTATTGGTGGAAGAAATACATACTAGAATCTGATGCTTCTCTTGTATATACAAAACCAGCCTCCCATGAGTTTGCAGGCAGTGAACCTTTAGATTGTGGTGTTTGTCTGTATTAATTTTTGTGACTTGAATTTTATTCACATTAGAAGTCTGTGAAAGTGTTTTACCAAAAAATAAGCCTAGGTAGAACTTGCACACTTGCTTTTCTTCCACTTAGATGATATTTATGCATTCATATTTAAAACATGTTAAATAACTAGGCTCTGACTTTATATCTAATAACAGTGTTGTAGGAATTTTAGCTTAAAGATACAAGCCATCCAGAGTTTGTAGGGTGTGATCTGTATTTTTTAGAATATCTAATGTAGTTTGGGAAGAGGAAGAAGTAAAAGAGAAACTCGTGGGCCCATAAATGACTTCATTTAATGTCAGTGGA
The DNA here is from genome assembly GCA_015227895.2 of Colaptes auratus. NCBI lineage: Eukaryota > Metazoa > Chordata > Aves > Piciformes > Picidae > Colaptes > Colaptes auratus. Next base: position 36,295,295 of record CM026897.1, read on the forward strand.
AACTTTATCTAATCAGAGGATAACAGTAGACAAAGCCATATAATTTATATAAAATAATTAATCTGCCTGGTTATCTTGCCATCTCTGCTCTCCTTTCACACTTAAATTCAGTTTCAGTTCAGTAAAGTTGTTAATGTAAAAATAATTATTTAATTTTTAATTTTAAAGTATTAACGCTTAAGATAATGTTTTTTAGTATAGAATAACAAGATTCTTCCTGAAATAATAGGATTTTTTTGCATTCTTGTAATAAAAATGCTATAAATATCAGTTTATGTCTATGAAATTAAATCAGTGGAAGCTGATTATTTCTCATGAGTAGGAATTCAGTAAGGTGCCAAATGGAGACATTGGTGTATGTGCATTGTATAATTTGATGAATGCTAAATCAATATATCATAGAACTTGGAAGTCATTATTAAAATGTATTATCTACTAATTCAAGTTGTAGAATGAGATACATGTTTCTTACTATGTGAGAAATACAGAAGACTAAAAGCAAAATTTTGACAATAGTTTTGCTGCAAATGCTTATTGTAAATTGAAGTTCAGTGAAAACATTGGAACAACAGTGTTTTTGATTAAGGGACACTAGAAAAGTGTGGAAGGTAATGATGACAGCCAGATCATACTTTCTTTAAAAGAACTGAGTTTTTCCATCTAGTTAAGTCTCAAAAGACAAGGAAAACATCTTCATATAGATGTAGGATCAGATAAAGTGTTTGCTTTCAAAAAGCATTGTCCTTGTTGGTGGAAGCTCTAAATTAAACCCCAATCTTGAAAGATCATGACCATCTTCAGATCCTTATGCAGTTCCTTCTGAGATTATTTCCCTTCAGCGTCCTATGCAGAGTGTCAGATTACTGGGAAGAGGTCTGGCCTTCCAGAGACTCTATTTGAGCTTTAGTTTAATAACATTAAATAAAAGTTTTGTCTGTTCCCTGTGTGGATGCTAGAAGGTGCTGTGGCCATAGGAGGTGCTTATCTTTTGGAAATACTGGAATTCAATCTAGTCCTCTGCTGTGTAACACCCCTCCATGACATCTATTTAACTTCAGTCATGAAACAATTCCGTCTCAGATTTAAATGCTACCACTTGATTAATAATAGTCTTCTAAGATACTTTAAAGTAGCTTATATCCTACAAAAATCATAACTTGAAAAAGGATATAGTAGGGTAGAAAATACTAAAATTAAACCACTTAAAGAAACTTCAAGGCCTGTAATGCTCTCAGTTAGGATGTGAGCGTGTTCTCTGTATTAAAAAAAAGAAAAGTTCTTTCCAGGGACTAGACTGAAATTAGCAAATGGTGTTTGTTGGCCAAAGCACAAATGTACATGTTGATGCTGTGAAGGATGATTAATAAATGCAACATCAGTGCCTCTGCTGGGAGGCAGCCATTAAATTTTTCATTTTTCCAGTTACAAAGCAGTAGCAGAAGCTGACAGAGTGGAGCTGGAGTAGTCTTCCCAGATAATACTGTGACCAGCAAGAGCTGGGTCAACCTGACATACCTACAAAAATTTTGCAAGAGCTCAGATACTCTTTACAGATGGCTCATAGGTGAAACTGTGAAAGTACCACCTATGGTCCAGTCGCTGTTCACTTTGGTTAATGCAAAAGCTAGAGTTTGAAACAACTGTCAGAACTGTTTGTTTCAATATATTGGGAGAGCAGATTAAGAGACAAGAACTTGAGGTGTCAGTCCTCACCCCTTGTGTGGCATGATGAGGGCTAAATGTAATACCAGGTAGGAGAGAGGCATCTTTAATGAGCAGGTTACTTGCAGATCATTCGTAGGCCAGTTGTGTTTGTATTAGATGCAGGAAATCTGAATAATAATACTACCTGAAATGTATGTATCAGTTAAGAATTAACGTTGGTAGTTATATGCACAGAATGTTCCTGAGAGGTGAATTTCTAATTCTAATGTGTTTGTTTTACTTAAGGAATCAGCTGGAGGGGATATTCAGTCTCCTTTGACACCGGAGAGTATTAATGGGACAGATGATGAGAGAGCAACGCCGGAAGTGACACAGAACTCAGAACCAAGGGCTGAACCAACCCAGAACGCATTGCCATTTACCCATAGGTACAGATTCCATTCCCACATCCTGATTAAGTGATACCCGTCTCCTGCCTTGTTAAAGGGACCATATTGTATGAAAAATCCCCAAAGCCAACCACCTCAAAAGATAAGTGGACTGGCTTTTAGATTTGCAGCATAATCTTTGTTTTAAGGAAAAAAAACAGGTTTGAGAAAATCTCCTTGAATAAAATTTTGGGGAATGTTACTTTAATCAGCTGAATGCAAACCCTTGAACACTGCTTAGTGTGGGTGTCCCTTTAACAGGAAACATTGTTTCTTAATCAATTGCTTCATAGAATATTCTGATTAAATTATTTTGCACTATTCTTTAATTAAGACTGGATGCCAGCCTTTCATTGACAAGTTGTGGAAGAGAAGGAACTTGCAACACTTCTGGATTACGAAGTTTAGATCGAGCTTTAATCAAATAGTTCTCTGATAGTTGAAAATTGTTTTCAACTATTTTTAAATATATGAAAAATGTAGCTCTGCTTCATACTGGGTTATAATTCATTGCATTAGGAATGCTTTGCTGTGTTGTTCTTTAAGAAAGCTAGGACATTTTATTTAATGATACAAATAATGAGTTAAGATGGATATATCTGGCCTATTAGAAATGATTGTGAATGGTTACTTTTGGTAAAACACATACTGTATTGAGAGCATGAAGAGTAACTGAGATATTTAATAAACTTAAAGCAGAGCTAGAAACACTAGAACTATCTTTTGGTCATTGTCTGTTTCAGATTAATCAGACTTTAAGAAGTCTTGTTCAAAGATTACAGAATACTAGGATGTCTGATAACATCATGCAATTCAGATTGAGCAGAGATGGAATTGAAATTTTGCATGACTTCTCTTTTTTTGTGAAAGAATACTATTAAATATCTGGAAAAAATAATGCACATTTTCAAATGAGAAAGAAATTATACTTTGGCACTAATTTTTTAACAGAGTGATTGTGTTTATTTTTATACTCAACTGTCAGCAATGCATCTGTTATATATTTTAGAAGAAATGGTGCTTTGTAAAAGTGCTGTGGGCATGTTGAAGTATTACCAATGTTGCACATCTCTCAGTGTTCTGTAATGAGTTCACTTACACTGTTTTTGTGTTGGAATTCTCTGTCAATGTTTTGTGAAAAAGAGTAGTGATAAAGTCCACACATGAGTAATGTTGTTTGGGTTGGTTTTAAATTATAGGTGCTAGATCTCCCCTGTTCTGCATCTGTAAATATGTTTTCTGGTATGCCAATACAGTAACTTTGCTCTGTATTGAGCGTGACTGAAGATACATTTTGAAACTATCCAGATAAAGTTCAGATGATGTAGAACAGAGGTTATGAAACATTCACATTGCTTTGAAGTTTCATATCTACTTCATGTATGGAGTATGAGTTCCTGGTTTTTTTGGGGGGGTGGATGGGTTTGTTGTTGTTTGTTTTCTGGTCATGTTAAATACTATCTAGAATTGGTCTGCTGACAATAACTGCACTTTTTTGTGAGTCACTGCTCACAATGACTTTCAAAAAGACCAGAATTTTGTCTTGCTAGTGGTCACTTTTTTTAGTGAGCTATTGCTGAAGAAAGTGCCAATTTTTAAAACATATTGAAATAAATTGTATTTTGGACTAGGTAAGATTTTTATTATGGATAAATAAAGATGATTTATTTAATAAAAATAAATTAAGATGCATGAAACTTGTGCATGAAAGAGATGGAAAGTAGACCCTCCAGGATTGCGTTAGTCCTGGTTAAATGGGCATTTTTCTATAGAGACATTTCATAGTACTAAATGGTCAATTATTTAGACATACCTAGCTGCTACTTCTGGCTGAAAGGATGCTTTCTGCAGGAAATCTGCTTGCTCTGATTTAAGAGGAAGATTTTTTAAAAGGGAAAAAAATAAAAGGAAGGAAATAAAAGGGCATTTGAGCATTGTCTTGTGCTGGGCTGTGCTTTTTACATATCCACCTTTACTCCAGGACTGTTGGTCAACCATTAGATGCTTTTCAAAGGAAAAGGCAAGTTCACCTGTAAGGAATATGAGAGTGACTGAGGCTGGCTGAAATGATTCACTGAAATAACTCTACCGTAGCAAGTTAATTTCTTCCATAAACAGGAAAGCTATATTCTGCTCTGGCATTAACAATGCATACTTGTCTTGTGAAGTACCAAAAGGAGTGGCTCTCAGTGTAGGCAGGAGTGCAGGGAAAGCAGGTGTACTACACTGCAGGAGTCCAGACAGCCTTAGGGAAAGTCCTGGAGCTTCATGGGCTGGATGAGGTGCTGCAGCAAGGCAAGGGTGCCTGATGAGGTGGGAACTGCTTTGTTGTCCAGAGAGTCACCAATCTCAGACAAATGCAGGTTTCACTGTGGCAGAGGACAAGGGTAAAGGTTTGAAGGGGACTGCTGTCAAGGCAGCAATGTAGGTAAGGAGTTATCATGTCTTTGAACTGTAAGGGTCTCACAGGAGTTAACAAGGTCAGGAATCACAGGCATGGAGATCATGCTTTAGTGTACATCTTATGGATTGCCATTTTTCATCTGCACATCTGAAGAATATTCAGTTTGGTTTTGTTATAACATCCATGCTGGCCAGATATGCCTTCTTCTGCAGGTGGTCTTTGCACTTTTTATGTCTTAGTCTAAGTATTTTGGACTTGTTATTTCAGCAGTGTAGGTGCAGACTGCATTGGTATTTATAGTTATTTTCTGACCGCTTGTACACAAAAGTTGGAAAACAGCATTAAGTGAGTCACCAGTTTTGTTACTAAAATTTCTTATTATTTCAATAAATAATTGTTAAGTATTTAAACGGGCATTCTCCAGTATATGTATAAAATCTCATTCATATCCCAGGAACATAATAGAGCCAAACTCTAGTTGCTTCTATTTACTGTCACCTCAGAAGCCCTAATGCTGTTCAGAAGCAGTGCAATTCTGCCTAATTGCTTTTAAGGATATTAAAGAATTAAGAGCATTGCTCAGAAGGTAAACTTGCAAGTAAACATCTTGCCTTTTTTAAACTACGATGGTTAATGTTGAATTGGGAAGTAATATTGTTTAGGAAATCCCCCATCCTGTAATATACTGGGCACTGCTTTCATTGGTAAATGTTGTGAGGACAAATAAAGGTAAAATGTAGCCTAAGTTTGACGTTAGAATTTAAAAAAATCTTGGCAGAGACACAGATCAGTCCTTTTCTGAAGGATAGCTGGTCCAGGAAAGCTGGACAGAGGCTAGTTAATAAATCTAATAAATAATTATGACTAAAGCTGTACATATTTTCATTCTTAAGTAAATCTTCCTTGGTTTGGAGAGAAAAAAGTTGCTACAAGATTGTAACTACTTCTGATGTGGCTGGCGTTAAAGTTTTCATCCTGATGTTATATAATATGTGATTTCTGATTGTATCAATGAGCCCAAAGAAATACTAAACTAGGCTTATTCAGTCTTAGAATATACACTGAATAGTGTATCTGGTGAACACTGTGGCTGCTGCTTGGATCTTTCTGGCAGCTGTTTGGTGAAGTTGCTCTTTCACCCTCAGAATACATTTGTTTAATAACAAGCTTTATTTCATTTTTGGCTCCTTATGAAGCTGATAAAATACACTTTCAAAAACAAAATGTAACAGGATTCTTCTGGAACAGATTTTGGAAGTCATTGATTTTCTGTCAACCATGACTTGAACCCGTTACATTATTTTTTCCTGTAATTCATAAAGAAACATTACATAATGTTTTGATCAGACAATATATGTGTTTGTGTTTGTTGCTCGTTCATTAGCATTCCTATTTTTGTATTAAAACAAAAGTCTAATAGGGAATTTCAACTCATTGCCTTAGTTAAAATGGGCTTCTTTTGAATGATGTTTATATCTTAGATATGTCATTGTCTAGATGCATGTAAATCCAATGCTGTACAACAAAGATAAAAAAAACCAAAACAGAACACCTTGTTGCTAGCTTATGTTCCTTCACTGAGTTTCCATTAAAGGTTGTATGCAGAAATCTGTTTAGTAGATTTTTCACTGTGCGTGTCAAAACTACTCACTCTACAATCTTAAATATTTTAATTGTGTTACAGTAAATATACTCTGTGGAGCACGCTGAACTGCTAAGTTTGCTTTAAGAAAAGTTTTGAGTTAATTTTTGTGGGGTTGTAATTTGAGTTTATACTGAAATCCTACTGTTTGGATGTTCTTTATAGGGTTATGTATAGCTTCCTCACAAAGTAGTGTATTACCTTTTTAAAATTGTTTCTGAATATTATTTAATGCAAATGTACAATAATTCCTTGTTGTGAGGAAGCTCAGGAGCTCTCAAATCCAAGCTGCTAATCAAAGAAGTCCAGCTATTAGATCAGATCAGACTACTCTAAGCTTTATCCACTTGAGTTTTGAAAATCTTCTGGAATGAAGACTGATAAAGCCAGGCTTTCTAAAAAGGTTTCTGTAACCTAAAAGGCAGTAACTGCTTTCACAATGCCTTGTACTGTAATGAACTGTGGTGCATTAGGGCACACCGGAGGAACTGTGGTAAACTCAGTTACACTGTTGAGAAAACATTATTATTTCTTGAGGTGTACTCAGAAAAAAATCAAAGGTGTTAGGTATGCTTTTACTGTCAGTGTAAGCAAAGAACCAACATTTGTTTAATGTTCTGAAGGTTGTAGCTGTATTGTTCTTTGGACTCATGTGCTTCACAGGCATGGTGGTCTGTCTAAAAAGCACACGGCGAGGAATTGCTCTCTCCTCACTCCCTGACTCAATTCCTACTGCTTCCTTTACTCCTGCACTTCAGCCTAAGCTGCTAGAATCTAGCTGAATTAGGCTATCCTTTAAATTAAAAGTTCTTATTAAGAAATTATTAATTTGAAAAGAGAATCTTACCTTGTGTTGTAAATTTTTTTTATGTCTGACTTTTCTGGTAGGGGCAGTTTCTGAAAATTCTTTAAGGTATCATTTAAACATGTAGTAAACCATTGCATAGTTTTAAGCCAGAGGCATATATAGCTCATTCTGTAATATTTTCGTAAGATACCTCTAGTAATGGAAAGAGAGGTGGAAAGGACTAGTATCAGCTATTGGAGAAATGGTCATGGTACATAGTGCATCAAAATGAAGAAACTATGCAACTAATAGAGCTAATTTTAGTGGCTAGGGTAATGGATGAAAGCCAAAACTAAAAATAGCGTAACACTTCAGAGAGTAATTTTACCACCTCCCTTGTGCACCTAAGCATATTCTAGTTTGGAGCATGTGAATTACACACTTCCTGCCATTTATTTAGTAAGAGCTCCAAGGGGTGATTCAGACGATATGAGCTGAGTGTTTGAAATTAGATGATATAAATACCATCCTCAGGGACAGGGAGCACTCTTGAAACATATCTGTCAAGTATATTCTTAGAAGATTAATGTAATTCTTATGCAATTTATATTGAAAAAAAAAAAAAGAAAGAAAAAACCAAAACTATACTGCCCGTACCATTAACAAGAGGACACAGTCTCAGGCTGCGCCAGGGGAGGTTTAGGCTGGATGTTAGGAAGATGTTCTATACAAAGAGAGTGATTGCCCATTGGAATGGGTTGCCTGGGGAGGTGGTGGAGTCACCATCATTGGAGGTGTTCCGGGGGAGACTTGATGGGGTGCTTGATGCCCTGGTTTAGTTGTTTAGGTGGGTTGGATTGGTTGATAGGTTGGACGTGATGATCTTGAAGGTCTCTTCCAACCTGGTTTATTCTATTATTCTATTCTATTATTCTATTATATAATTTCCACACACACCCCCAGTAAAAACTGGGGGAAAATTAATTTTTAAAAAATCTGTTGCCTAAGCGATGTAAGGATAGACTTTGATTTTATAATATGCATCCATTGTGTTCAACCTATCCAGACTACAGATAAAGTATTGTTTGTTAATACTCTTTATCTTTGTGAACTGGATATGATACTTAAGTTCTGTAGGGTGAGTGGTTTGTGTTGGTGTTTGTTTGTTTTGGGTTTGGTTGTTGTTTTGTTGTTCTCCTTGTGTCCATTAATTCACAATCATTGGTTTTGTTAGGTATTTTCAAGAATGCAATTCTCTAAAATGTGCTATGCATTCTCAGATTCTGCTTTTAGTATGCAGGGGCTGTCATTTTGGGCATTGAATTAGACTAGACTAGACTAGACTAGAATAGAATAGAATAGAATAATTGGTGGAGAAACTGTTCTTTTCTTCTAGATTTTCATAGTAATTTACTTGAATAATGATTTTTTATTTTTCATTTTGATGCCAGTGTGTATGAATGTTTAAGTTTTTAAGCAGTGCCTGTGAGGCTTGTTTTATGGTATGAATTGTATGTGTTCTATTTAGAATCTGATGTTTTGTGAGTTGTAACCTCAGTCACACAAGCATATTTTCAAGAAGAATTTAAACGGTAGTTACAGAAGACCTGATGTAGAGAGTTGATACCTCGTGCTTTCTTTACCCCTACTTCTGTCAGTGGAGTTGATACTGTTTAGTGTCATCATAGGAAACCTTTCCAGTAGTAAGTAGGATTAAGCTGCAAACTGAACTCTCCCCAGACACCATGAAAGAGTCATCCAAGGTATTGTCTTTGATGCAGTGGAGATTTCTCTGGGTAGATTTTGCTGAAGTTGGGTCAGTATTTCCAACTATTACCAGTGTCTTTTCAAATATTTTTTTGAAAACTGCCAAGTGTCATTATTATCAAAGATAACAGACACTGAAGGAATGTGTCAGGTCTCAATGCACTGTTCTCCAAAAAATCACAATGAAAAATTTTGAAAGGAAGTCACATTTCTTTGTATTTTAAAACAAGCTGTGGAAAGTCATTAGATTAGAAGCTGCAGTGCATACTTACCACTTTTCAGCCACCCATTAAAGGAAAAACAGAAAACGAGTAACACCTGAAGTTACCAGGGGAAAAAACCCACATATCTATTGATCCCTTGAGTCTCAAAAAGTTTCCAGTTTATTTGAGAAGCTACTAATGGGAGAGGGGAAAAAGGCGGAGGGCATGTTTTCCAGAACAAATATGTTTTTCACCGTGTCTGGTCACTCAAACATCACTGTCTCCTTCTCATTGATTAGGAAATTTGGTGTATGAAAGTATTTCACAAGCAAAATAATGTGAACCATTCATGTCCATACCTTCCACCTGGGGTTAATTCATGATTAGGAGGTGGGTTGCTTTCTGTAGAGTCTGGAATCTGTAGTATTTGTAATAAAACTTTGTTTTGGCAGTCTGTTCTGTAGGTAAGAGTATCTCACACATCTGCCCTACCTCTCCCAAGAGACCTCTTCAAATTATGCCCCAAAAGCCACTCAAAAGTATAATAGATAAAGGTTAGATAGAAAATAAAAGAAGATAAAAGGTTTCTTGTAGCTGGTATGTTGCTCTTTCATTTCAAGTGCAAGACTTTATCCTTTTATTTTTACTAACACAAAATACAGTGCTTAAACAACCAGCTATATGGTTTCTAAAGAAACATTTCCAGACTTGTCCGTTGACTGTTTTCTGTCTCTACCTGGACTCTGTAGTTATAATCTGGCTCTATGAAACTGGAGAACAGTCTAGACTTGGATTTCCCATCCACATTGAAATTATTGAAAAGGTTATGCTGTTTTAGACAAAAAGAAATTAAAGAGAATTTAAGATTTGTGGCCTTCGGGTTACTTAAGCAGAACAACCTGCTTCACTATTCTATTTTGATCCTTCTGTATTTTACTCATCTCACAGTTCAATTATTGCCAGTTTTATATTATTTTCTAAAATCAATATAGGGAATATGGATGAACTTAACATAATTTACAGTTATTACAGTTGTGGTAGAATGCCTCTGTCATATTCCTTATAAGTAAAGGAAATTGAAGTGGTGCTGAACAGTTTTGAATTCAAAGTCCACAAACTAGTAAACAGCTTTGGGAAAAAAAATCAGAAAGCAGGAGGAAAACTTGGGTTTGTGTCAGTTTGGGTGTATTAAAATACTTTGCAACTCATAGCAGCAATGTATTCTCAAAACACAGCCTTACTCTTTTAAAGTCCACACAAACCTGCCCTCCACACCATAATTCCTTGAATATTTGTGATGTGTGTATTTTTAACGAAGAAACATCTACAGTTGTTCAGTTGCTTCAGTACTTCAGTGTCTTCTACCAGGGTTTTCACAACAAGGGTGATGAGACACTGGAACATGTTTCTTACAGAAGTTGATGGCCCATCATTGGATGTTTTCATGGTCAGGTTGTATGGGGCTTTGAGCAGTGTCTTGTGAAAGATGTCCCTGCCCGTGGCATGGAAATGGGACTAGATGATTTTTAAACATTCCTTCTATCCCAAACCACTCAATGACTCTTGACACCAGGAATTAGTTTCCTGCTTTACTTGGAAGACATGAGCTAAAATGAAGTCACCTGAAGCAAGCAAACAAACAAAAAAACCAAGTCCAACAAAACAAAGCAAGCCCAAACCTCTCAGTTTTCAGATGTAGGCTCTTTGTGTTTCCAAGTCACCTCATCCTCCTAGCCTCACCAGATAGTGTCTGTTTTGCTTGCTCCTCTGCTCTTCTGAAAGATCTCTGTGTTACTGTACCTCCCATCTTTTCTTTTTTCTAAGAGAAAGGATATATATAATGGGTTTTAGACAGAAGGGACAAAATAAATGAAATAATCTGAGGAAGTATTTTTAGAAAAAGGAGGGAAATAAAAGTCTTTGAGTGAAGGTGGAGCTCTGCTGAATGCTTCTCACTGATACCAGTTTAGTTGTTCTCTCACTGATACCAACATGCTACTCTCCCTTTTGTGTTATCTCAGGTGTAGCCTTGGATTGTGAGATGCTTCACATGAGAAGCTGTGCATATGTACAGATAGACAGCCACTTCTGAAATGTTATGTATGCTTTGAGATTTTGGGTTTGCTGCCATCTGGAAGGCCTGATAATAAATGTGGTGACAATGTTAATGGCTATACAATTACTGTTCTTGAAACAGTCTAGAATATGTTTATATTCTAAGCTGAATATAAATAAATGTACCTTCATACTTATATTGGAGATGAAATGACACATTTGCTTTTTGCATTTTTATAGGGTTTGTTGTGGGTTTTTTTCTATATTACTCCTTTTTTAACTGCCTCTCTCCATGGGAAAAAAGGTAGACTCTGGAGACGGAAGTCAGGTCTGTCTAGAAGCATCTTTTGCAGGTGTTTAAGCTTGAGATCCTGTCATTCTTTCTATTACTACTGTCATTTGTAAGAATACTGTAAGTAGCAGGGGAGCTTATATCCTGAGTTACAGAATGCCAAAGCATCTTAAGTCATGCAGTGTTTCAAATTTAAGTCTTCATGAATTCCGAAGCATGGGGTCATAGAAAATGCTCTCTGTGGAACCTTGTATCCATGGTATTTATCATTTATAAAGTGATCAGATGGTGTTAATGAAGCCCGTATGAACTTAAAATGTTCACTTGGAGATAGACCGTGAACATTGCCAACATCAACTGGCAACCAATATTTATGCTATGGGTTGTTTTCCTGTTGAAGATAGGAGATAGCTGAGCTGCTGTGTCAGTTCTGCTTGGGTTGAAAGAAAGAAGAGATGGATCCTGAGTTTAAGAAGTGGCTGCAACTCCTTTTCTATGTCTCTTACGCCATAGTTAAATCTTCAGAATTAGCAATTGTAACTAGCAGCTGTACCTTGAGCAGCTGGTACAGTCTCCTCCAGCAGTCACACAGGGCAAAAAGGAAGATCCAGGAAACTACAGGCCAGTCAGCCTCACCTCCACCCCTGGAAAGATGATGGAACAGCTTGTTCTGGGCATTGTCTCATAGCATATGGAAAAAAGATGGTTATCAGAACTAGTGAACATGGATTCACTAAGAGGAAGTCATCTCTGACTAATTTCATAGCTTTCTAGGAGAGCATGACTGGATGGATAGATCAGGGAAGGGCAATGGACATTGTCTGCCTTGACTTCAGCAAGTCTTTTAACACTACCTTCTGCAGCATCCTCATAGTCAAGCTTATGAAGTGTGGATTAGATGAATGAACAATGGGGTGGATTTAAAACTGGCTGAAGAAGAGAGCTCAGAGGGTTGTGATCAGTGGCACATGTTGGAGGTCCATAACAAGTGGTGTCCCCCAGGGGTCAGTACTGGGTCCAGTCCTGTTCAATATATTCAGCAAACTAGATGAAGGGATAGAGTGCACTCTCAGCAAGTTTGCTAATGACACTGGCAGGAGTGGCTGACACACCAGAAGGCTGTGCTGACATCCATCATGACCTGGACAACCTGGAAAGTTGGGCAGAGAGTAACATTATGAACTTCTTCAACAAGGGCAATTGTCGGGTACTGCCCTTAGGGAGAAGTAACCCCATGTTAGGGGCTGACCTGCTGGAAAGCAGCTCTGCAGAGAAGGATCTAGGAGTCCTGGTGAACAACAGGTGGACAGCAAGGTGCCCATGTGGCCAAGAAAGCCAGTGGCATCCTAGGATTTATTAAGAAGATTGTGACAAGAAGAGGTTGAGGGAGGTTCTCCTCCCCCTCTGCTCTGTCCTGGTGAGGTCTCATCTGGAATACTGTGTCCAGTTATGGGCTCCCTGGTTTAATAAGGACAGGGAGCTGCTTGAGAGGGTACAGCAAAAGGCTACAAAGATGATTAGAGGACTAGTACTTCTGTCTTGTGAAGAAAGGCTGAGGGGCTTGGGGCTTTTTAACCTGGTGAAGATAAGACTGAGATGGGATCTTATCAAAGCATATAAATACCTAAAGTGTGGGTGTGAGGAGGATGGGACCAGTCTTTTGTCAGTGGTGCCAAGTAACACGACAGGAGCTAATGGGCACAAAGTTGAACATAGGAAGTTCCATCTAAACATGAGGAGGAACTTGTTTATATTGAGGACGGTGTAGCATTGAAACAGCCTGCACAGAGATGTGGTGGAGTCTCCCATCTCTGGAGTTGTTTGCAGCCCATGTGGATGCTGTCCTGTGCAGCCTTCTCTAGATGAACCTGCTCTGGCAGGGGGATTGGGCTAGATGATCCCCAGAGACCCCTTCCAACCCATGTCATTCTGTGATTCTGCGTAGTTTTCTGTTAGCTTTATGCTTTAGAGAAGCATAAAAAAGTATCACATCTAGTGAGTTCCTTTAATATCAGATGCTAGTGGCATTCTTTTGTACAGGCAGAAAAGGGATTGTGTTGATCAGTTTGCTGATCGTATAACAAGCGACTCTGCTGAGATGAATTTAAGTTGCTGAATAGCACTTTGGTGAGATGGGTGCAACTGGCAATTCATAAGCATTATATATTTCACAGTGACACCAAACAACCATCAAGTTTTGTCTGTAATGAATTGAGTTGGCAAAAAGCAGCAATGACTTAGAATATGAGGACTTTTTTAAAATTAGTTCTTAAGCCTTTTGGCAATTGAGGAAAGTTGGAGCTGAGGGAAGGTGCTGAAATAAAGTATCTGGGATGTCTGGGAGTCTGTTTTCTCAAGTATGCAATAATAAAACATTACACATAGTCCATTTATTGTCATAAGCTTCAATTTAGGGTCGTTGTCTTTGCAGATCTTGCTCTGTGGCACTGTGAAGTAGTGATGTTCTCTCTTCCTGCCATGAAGTGCAAAGAGTTTGGTTTCCAAATTAAGGAATAGGGGGAAACCATTCTTCTGGGAGACTTAAAATGTAATTTTGTTTCAACAACACAACTCGGACAAAATTCCCAAAACAAAATGAGATGACTGAATTATAGTAAGTTATCCCACTCTCTAGTTTGCCAAGGGAAGAAAAATAAGCATTTTTTCTCTTCACTATAGTGAATGTAGGTATAGAAATAAGGTACAGGTTTGTTGTCTGAAGCCAAATGCTTTTTCATGTTGGCAATATACTTAAATTAAGTTGTCTTGAATTTTAAGAGTATATCTGAAATTATTTCCTACATGCTTGAAGTGGATCTAACTGATCACTATGTCTGACTGCAACTTACTGTTCATTTTAGGAAATACTCTGCAATATAAAATTAATGTAATTACATGACAAAACCAGTTATGGAACATCTTCTTTCTATACTATCCAGACACTTCAGTATTCTTTTTCAAGTTTACTTTAGCACTTAGGGATCATTTGTGCTGGAATTTCAGCACAGTGGGAAGCTCAGGAAAGGTGATTTTTTGCTTTAACATTTTCACATCATATTGTTTATTTTACCCCTTTGCTACTCTAAGCGCTGTGTTAGGGCACTGCACTGAAACAGTGCAGTGGCACATAGACTTAGCCTCATGAAAGGTTGGGAATTCAGCATCTGTTCCTGTTATCTGTGAGTTCATAACTAGCAAAACTCATGTGTAGTTTCATCCTCTTGGCATCCCTGTTGGGTTGTGATGAGTTAAATAAGATGGGGAAGGAGATGAGTGGGGAGCCAAGCTTTGTATTCTTCTATTTCAGAGACATTTCTGTTGAATTGTTTCAACAGTTTCATTGTTGTGTCAATTAAGTGTTGAATTGGGAAGAATTGGTCTGTAATTTTTGTACTTCCAGCTGAGTGTTTGAGCCATGTCATCTAACCTATGTATTACTCTGAAGAGAAGCTGTACAAAATCTAAGACTAGTCCAGACTGAGAAAATAAGAGCTAGCAACTTACTAGTAAATTAAGGAAGGTACCTTTTTTCCCTTCCCTTTAGAACTGGGATTTTTTTTACAATAGGGTACAGAGAGAAATCTACATTAAGGTATATTAAGCTGTAGTTCATAGAAAAAGTACTAATATCAGAGACTTCTCATGTATTAAATTTATTTTAATCTATTTAATATTGTAAATATTTTTTAAAGTAAATTTGACTCTAGGATAAACACAGTGCAAGAAATTTACTCTTTACTTGGTTTCAGATTTGGTTTAGCCAAGGCAAATTTATTACTCCTATTCTCTTAAAAAATTGGGACAGAAAAATCATGAGTTGCAGTATACAGTTAACAGTGTTACAATTCACTCGCAAGGGTTTTTTTTCAACTCTATACAGTCAGTAAATGTTGTAGTACAATCATATAGTTCATGCAGCTTCCTACTTAGACTTCACAATACTTCTCAGAGCTCCATAGATGGTTTGTGTATGGGCTTTATATTTAGGCTTTTGACTCTTAAGTAGGGGCTATGTATGGCTGTCACAGGAGATAAACTTCATTAAATGCGCTGTGCCCTCACATAGCTTCATTTCATTTACTAGGATAAGCAAACTGGCAATTGTAATGCCAAAATTAATTGCAGCAGTAGTACTTGATACTGTAAGATGACCTAATGCACTAGCAGGGTGGAGGCCAAGTTCAGAATCGTTAGGAAACTGCCCAATCAAAAGTATTTCTATAGGTCATTCTACAGAACGTCTTACTATTGCTGGCAGTTGAATTGAGAGGCCCTACATCTGTAATGATTATTCTGATGTGTTCTGCATTTTCTGTGAAGGTAAGACAGGAATCGGCATTAATGCTGAGCTGTCCTGTAGTATCACTAACAGAAGCTTTGACTAAGATCTAAAATAGGTACTTAGAAATCTTTAACATTCAGCCACTTCAGTAACAACTACTATCTTCAGAAGAGGCACAACACACTCCATTCAAAGCTGTAATAGTACCCAGAAATGCAGGCAGAATCTTGTGCTAAGGATCTCCTCTTGTATATGGTGAATGCCAGATTTACAGGATTGGGAGAGGTCCCTTTAGTCACCACACTGCTCTAGACATGGTTGCAGTTACTCAGAGCACAGCTGTTGCTGTCTTCACTCTGTTGTTGAAAATCTGAGAATCTCTGCTAAGCGCCATGTAATAAAGCTGTCAGTGCAACAGCCTCATGGACTACATCTATACAGCTAAATAAAATGGGCCTTGGCACTGAGGGCTATGGGCTGGATCCATGTGTATAGGCAGTGATTCTGGATCTCTTCTGTCCCCATGTGCAGTAGCTGTGAGACACAGTTACTGCTCTGTATGAAGCCCTTTTCCCTAACCCTAACCCTGTTCCACATACCTGCAGTGATGAGGGCTGCACTGCCATACACCAGAGTGGTGTTCTTCTTGCACAAAAGCACAGATGTGTGTTGCATGCCCAGAAGTGTTTCAAATGGGCATGGGAGGATCACAGATCACAAAAAGCATCAGCAGACTGTAAAGGTAGAAAGATCCTAAACATAACTCTGTGCAAACTGTGCTTGGGACAGCTGTCATGGGCCAGCATATTTTTCAGAGTGTGAACTGCCTGTTCTGTGTGACCTTCAGAAGCTTTGGGCATTTGGGCTTTTTGTTTTAATTAGTGGCACAGGTATGGTCACTGGGAAGAGTTGTTCCTTGCTTCACTACCGTTGCATTTTTGTGGAGAAGATTGGGAGAGTTCTCAAACTCACCAAGCTGTAATTGAGAGCACAGTTCAGTAAAAGAATTAAAATCAGAGTTGCCCAGGTGAGAGAAGAATAGAGCATAGAATCATATAATCAATAAGGTTGGAAGAAACCTCAAAGATCCTCAAGTACAACCTGTCACCCAAGACCTCATGACTACTAAACAATGGCACCAAGTGCCATGTCCAATCCTCTCTTGAACACCTCCAGTGATGGTGACTCCACCACCTCCCTGGGCAGCACATTCCAATGGCTAGCAGCTCTCTCTGTGAAGAACTTTCTCCTCACCTTGAGCCTAAACTTCCCCTGGCAGAGCTTGAGACTGTGTCCTCTTGTTCTGGTGCTGGTTGCCTGGGAGAAGAGACCAACCCCCACCTGTCTGCAACCTCCCTTCAGGTAGTTGTAGAGAGCAGTAAGGTCTCCTCTGAGCCTCCTTCTCCAGGCTAAACAATCCCAGCTCCCTCAGCCTCTCCTCATAGAGCTTATGCTCAAGGCCTCTCCCCAGCCTCGTTGCCCTTCTCTGGACACATTCAAGAGTCTCAATGTCCTTCTCAAATCAAGGGGCCCAGCAGCTGAATATTCTCTTCTGTTACATTGCTGAGAGCGTGTATTGGTTCAGAAGTTGTTGTTACAGGTAGAACTTTTGAAAGAAACATAGGGTTTTGTCTAGCCAGGGGGCTCAGCAAAAGTGCTAATTCAGGGTTTGAATTTACAGTTAAACTGCTTTAAATTCTTGTATATACAAATGAGTTCTGTAATTGAAGTGGTTAGTGTCAGAGTCACTATGTCCCTGTGTCTGTCTTGCCAATAACCACATAACCTAATTGCTTTCATAAAATGAGTAAGTGCCATTGGAGCCCAACTCAATTTTACTTTCTTCATGGCCAAATAACTAGTCACTTTAGAAAATGGGATGTAAGTTGCTTTTGAAGATGTAGTTTTGTTGGACTATTTAAGGTATTTAGCACCATAGCAACAGCAAGGGATTATGACTAGTGTTCAAATACACTAAAAAAACCTTAGTATCAGTTGTGCAAGATATGAGATACATTACAGGCACACAAATTAAATGCATGCATTGATACTATTAAGTTATTTCAATAAGGGAGTAAGGGCAAATATTTTTTGCTTTTTCAGAGTATGTGATAAAAGTCAGGTCTCCAGGGTTTTAATATTTAGTGCAAAAAAGAAAAGCTAGAAATTAATTAGCTATGTTTGCTCTTGCAAAGGGCTAAAAGTCATAAGATAAGAGTTACTGATTTTGGCTTATACCTTATGGCCTGCATGAAGAGATAACCTGGTGTCACTTAAAATTAAAAGACTAAGATTAAATAATAAATTTAAAATGAAAGTTGAGCCTCCTCAGAGAAGTCAGAGATTTTCTTAGTGCTACTGTGATGATTCAGGTTAAATACAAGTATTTTGTGTTGTTACCCAGTATGCAAAACCCATGAATAAAAATGTTCCTAACAGTAAGTTTAATGAGAAACAAAGGTTCAAGTGTCACCAATGTAAACGCATCCAATGTACACTAGTAGGCAATACAAGAAGTCCAGAAACTTAATTGTTTCTTGTTGAAAATAGTGACTCTTCTCTTTGTGCAACTTTAACTTGGGTCAGGACAGGGATCTAAGTCCCTGATTGGTAAGGATCATAGCTGAAGAATTAATTTTGTGTTAATGTCTTATCTTCTACATCTCATTGAGGGCCTTTCAGGAGTTCTTTCCTTGCTTTTGACTCATAGTGTCTCAGTAAGCAATGAACATGACCATACTTGGGCATTTTTATTCTCTGGCTTTGTTGTCGTCTTCAAGAATACTGTGGTGGAATACTGTAGAGGATATTTTGCTACCTTAAAAAAATTTAATATCCAGTCTATTCCTCAGTCATAAGCTTCCATATTGAATGGCAACTCCTCTTCTGTCCATGGGTTGCATGGGTGCTTTGAACCGTTCAGAATCCAAAAGTGTGATCAAAAACTGAATGGTGCCACATCCGGCTGGCGGCCAGTCACTAGTGGTGTGCCCCAGGGATCAGTGCTGGGCCCCATGCTCTTCAACATCTTTATTGATGATCTGGATGAGGGCATCGAGTCCATCATCAGTAAATTTGCGGACGACACCAAGCTGGGGGCAGGAGTTGATCTGCTGGAGGGCAGAGAGGCTTTGCAGAGGGACCTCGACAGGCTGGACAGATGGGCAGAATCCAACGGCATGAGATTTAACACATCCAAGTGCCGGGTTCTGCACATTGGCCACAACAACCCCATGCAGTGCTACAGGCTGGGGTCAGAGTGGTTGGAGAGTGGCCAGGCAGAGAGGGACCTGGGGGTGCTGGTTGATTGTAGGTTGAACATGAGCCTGCAGTGTGCCCAGGCAGCCAAGAAGGCCAATGGCATCCTAGCCTGCATCAGAAACAGTGTGGCCAGCAGGAGCAGGGAGGTCATTCTGCCTCTGTACACTGCACTGGTTAGGCCGCACCTTGAGTACTGTGTCCAGTTCTGGGCCCCTCAGTTTAGGAAAGATGTTGTCTTACTGGAGCGTGTCCAGAGAAGGGCAACAAAGTTGGTGAGGGTTTGGAAGACAAGCCCTATGAGGAGAGGCTGAGGGAGCTGGGGTTGCTTAGCCTGGAGAAGAGGAGACTGAGGGGTGACCTTATTGCTCTCTACAACTACCTGAAGGGAGGTTGTAGCCAGGCGGAGGTTGGTCTCTTCTCCCAGGCAGGCAGTACCAGAACAAGAGGACACAGTCTCAGGCTGCGCCAGGGCAGGTTTAGACTGGAAGTTAGGAAGAAGTTCTATACTGAGAGAGTGATTGCCCACTGGAATCAGCTGCCAGTGGAAGTGGTGGAGTCACCTTCATTGGAGGTGTTCAAGAAGAGGCTTGATGGGGTGCTTGGTGCCAGGGTTTAGTTTTTTAGTTGTTTAGGTGGGTTGTATTGTACTGTATTGTACTCTTTTGTACTGTATTGTACTGTATGGTACTGTATTGTATTTTAGGTGGGTTGGATTGGTTGATGGGTTGGACGTGATGATCTTGAAGGTCTCTTCCAACCTGTTGTATTGTATTGTATTTGTATTGAATGAAACACCTTTAAAGAGAAACCTGTAATAGCTCCCTAAGTACCCTCTGCCCAAATTTGCAGAGAATGTTTCTACGCCAGCATAGAAATTCGGATTTCAAGAATCGGGGTTGAGCAAAGGAGTGTGTGAAACAAAACAAACCAGTATGTCCTGGAGTGGAATAAAACTTCTATATTTGTAGAGAATGACTCTCAGAAATGTCATACTCTCACCTGCTGATTTCAGTTATTCACCTGCCTGTTTCACCTTTCCTTAGATGCTGTGTCTTTGCTATTAGTCACATCACTTGGAGTATGGTGTGCTTCACGGGCCTGCTTCTTTCTTCTTGTGGTCCAATTCAAAGAGCTAATTCACAACTATGTTTCCCTGGGTTTGTGCTGATGTAGCTCCATTGAGATCATGTAGATAATTCCTTGTCCCAAGGGGAAGAGCAGATCTTTCATGCTCTATTAGAGTTCCTACTTCATTCCCCAGGGGCGCTATCCTCCTTTTATAAAAAAATTCTTTTGAATACTCTAATTAAGGATAAGATCTTTTTGAATATTAATTAGTTTTTCATTGGCCTCACTCAAAATATTTAACTCCAAGTAATTTCCTGGTAATTATCTTGATTATAACTTTGAATGGATTTACCCTTTTTTAATCAATTCTAGTTTATTTTGTTTTGATTCTTCAGTTTTCTTTTTATGAAAGCTGTCATTCTTACCACAGCATTGTCTCTTTTGCTGGTCTTTAATTATTTGACTATGCTGTAGGTGACTATGTTCCTCATGCATGTAAGTTTGGAGTCTTTTGAGTGGTTAAATGGCCAGCTTTGTACAAAACTGAAATGGTAGAACAACTCAAAACTTACTTTTCTTCCTTGCCTCTTTACTGGAATGATGGGGTAGGTCCTCCTCTGCACCAGTGCTCATTCTGCAGCTTCCCACTCATTCTAAGACTCCTAATTAGGTATAATTAGATGACAAAAACAGTTTCTATTTCCAATTCTGTTTTAAATGTTCAAGAAAGAAGAAAAAAATTCTGTACCATTACAAAGGGTATATGGTACTTAAGACTAGCAACAGGACCGACTCTAAAACCATCATGTTTAAATCCTTTCTAACTTGAAGCAGTTTTACTCATTGAACAGATAGCCCCAGAAGATGCCTTTTGAAATCTCTGAAAATGGGTGAAATTCTCAAAATACTTGTTTAAAATTTCCAAGTCAGAACATGAAATGAGGTTCTTAACTCTCATTGTCAGCTTCAATGAGGATTCTTGCATGCTTTGAGTAATATCTTGAGGGATGCTGCTGTCATTATCTGTGCTAGCAGAGTATGTGTCTCTGTCTGCTGAGGACAGTTACATCATTCACATGGAGGTAATAGTAAGCATAGCCTGTTGCAGAATTATCACTCTTCCAGCCTGGAACCTTAGCATCATCTGAAGCTTATTTAATTTTGGACAATTTCATAAGGACCTTGTGTAGGTCCTTATGGGATTCCTTCCCAAATGCACCAGGGAGTTTTAGGTAAAACCAAACACTTGTCTTACACTTCCAAACAGAACAAGCTACGGTACTTGAATTCATTTTTGCTCTCAGATACTACTGTAACAGAACCAGATCATCCACAATGCCCTTTTGCTTCCTTGAGCGTGAAGAGCTGCTCTGTAAAGCTCACCAGCAATGCTGTCAGAAAGCATCACCCTATGCCGCCAGCACAGATAATGCATTGTTATCAGCTGGTTGACATATCTCTCCCACTGACTGGTAATGCTAACGCCACCAGTCACTTGGGCGGCTTCCACCACATGTCATTATTTATAATCTAGGCGACATCTACAGGGACTCTGCTCTGTTCATATTTGTCATGTCTTGCGGATTTAGTTACTATACCAGATGCCAGATTTTGTAGTGAAAATACTCCATTCTCTATTCAGATGAATTCCTTCTCATTTCTGCAATCCCAGAGCAGCACTTCTCACCACTGTGACCTGCAGTGCAGATCACAGTGACACATGAAGAAAAGTATTTATGTGCTCTTGAGTAATTGTAGTCCTTTGAAACCCACAAAGTATTAGTGAAGCAGAATTCTGTGCACGTTTTGTCTCTGTAAATCTCAAAGAAAGCTTAAGCCATGTTCCATACTGTTAGTACAGAATTCAACAAACAGTGAATAAGCAGTACTGGTTCAAAAAAGAAGAAAATATCTCTTGATTTCAACTGCTTATGTTCCTTTGTTTCATGAAGCCATCTCTCAAAATAACTTCATTCTGAATGCAACTCGTTAATGTGTGCTCCCTGCCCCCTGCCTTTGCAAGCCTTCTCCAACTGGCTAAATGTGGTGACTGGAGCTTTTCGGATTAATTTTCCTTAAGTGACCTACTTTGCAGAGAAAGATAATCATGCGTTTATAGCCTCTGGCACTCTATTCAGGTCACAGATGGACAAGGCTATTCCTCAGTGACTTACTGGAGTTGTAACTAATCTCCAAGGAGAAATGCGATTGGAATGGTGTTAATTGGTCAGAATGCCGAAAAGTACAGAAGATCATTGACTCCTACTTTAATATTCAGGGGGTGTCACAGTTAGGCCATGTGATACTAGCTAGCAGTTGTTCTAGGAGTGTTTTGTGGTAATGATGGAGTTACTGGGTGTCAGAGATGTTAAATACCTGACTGAATTCTTTGTCTTGATGGTGGAGCACCATGTGGTATTCTGACTGTGAATATGTTTGATGTTACACACATACCAGATACTGTGTCTGGTTGCATGAACTGGAGATTCAGGAGGCTTTTGAACTTTTGCTGTCTAGCAAGGGCTTACAATCTCATAAACAGTTGTCATTGTAAAGATAATTTTCTGTGCAATCAGACCTAAGGCTCTGCTATGAAAACATTGTTTTGTATGTCATGATCAGCTGAGCCAATAGACGTCATATTTTTCTGTCATCCATTAGAGGCCCATTCTTCCTCTTCTGCTTGGCATTAATGTAGTGATGTATGCAACCCAGCTCATTTTCCTATTTTCACATATTCAGAAGTTTCACAAGAGAAAAAATTAGGCTTCAGTCTCAGTTACAATATTGTAAAAAGTTTGGTTGAGCTTTTTCATACTGAGAATCAGATAACAACCGGAAGTGTTAATGATGTCTCTGTTTTGAAGGACAATCTTGAAATACTGAGTGTGTGATGTTAATTCTGACAGCCAGGTTGGCTTCCTTCACTGCAAGACTACAGATGTAGTTCATAGTACATACAGCTTTGTTCTTTGCACTGCAGTAAAAAACTGAAAGGTATTCTGGTAGAAGTCTTATTGCAGCTTGCATCACTTCAATCCCTAAGTGTTGGTATTTGATGTGCTTCCTAGAGCAGAAGGTATCAGAATGGATGAGGAATTATTTGGGTTTGGTTTAGACATTTACAACTGTTAAGACAACTTGACAGAACTGTGTGTGTATTTCTTACAATGCAGTCTAATGTATTGAGGCAAAATCAATTCCTTTTAGGAAAAACTTTCAGACAGGAAATATATACAAGGTCTTAGAGAGAAAGAGTGTGTGCAGCCCTCCAGTACCAGTCCTGAGGAACTGTGGTGTAGTTGCTCCACCATTAGAATTTTGGCCGTGGGCTCTAGCAGGTGTAGGGAGCCCTTTGAATTTCCCTCTCATGTCCATCACATTCTAGATCTGTGTGTTCTCTTTCTTGAATGTTAGCCTCAGCACTTTCTCTTATCAGGGAGAATTCTCTTTGTGTATGAGCTATGTATTTTTTAGCATTTCCTCTGGAAATGTTGATCATCTTGAAACAATTCAGCTCTACAGATCAAGACATCAAAGCCAATACTCTTAGTGTGGTTTAGAATGCAAAGTAAAGTTCTAATTATGGTTTGGGGGTTTTTTTGTTTGTTTTTTTTTTTAGTTTATCAAGACAGTATTTGAGAAAAGCAAGTCATCTCTGCCAGGAATGGTTTTGGGTTATAATTACAATTTAATTAAACAAAAATTTCACATTTTTGGTTCGGTGCTTCCTAGTGTGATATCCATCACATGTTTGTGTTTGTGTCAGAGAATGTGGAGTTTTGGAAAAGGAAACAGGGTAAGTCAAAATAGTTGGAAAGTCATTCTGTGTATTCAGATACACAACTAAACTAATTTCAGTAATATGTTTCCATTCTATGAAGCCATAGCACAACCTATAGAAGATACAGTAGAAATTGTTTGTGGAAAACAGCAGAATATGCTACCAAAAAATATAATCAGCATTACAGTAGACATGTTTCATGCCCTCTATGTAGATCTCTTAGATCTCTTAGATCTACGTACATCTCTTAGAGCTAAAATATACAACTGATAAATAATTCTGGTGCATTCCTCTTGAAAACAATCAATTTAAAAATAAGCAGCTCTAAAGAAAGCTTTGAAATGGAATAGCCATGGCTTTCATAGAAAATACATGGCTCATATCCCAGCATGGATTTAGGAAGGGCAGGTCCTGCCTGACCAACCTGATCTCCTTCTATGATCAGGTGACCCGCCTGGTGGATGTGGGGAAGGCTCTGGATGTAGTCTACCTGGACCTCTGCAAGGCTTTTGACACCGTCCCCCACAGCAAACTGCTGGCCAAACTATCAGCCCACAGCTCGGACAGGAGCACACTGCGTTGGGATAGGAACTGGCTGGAGGGCCGAGCCCAGAGAGTGGTGGTGAATGGTGCCACATCCAGCTGGCATGAGATTGAACACATCCAAGTGCCGGGTTCTGCACATTGGCCACAACAACCCCATGCAGTGCTACAGGCTGGGGTCAGAGTGGCTGGAGAGTGGCCAGGCAGAGAGGGACCTGGGGGTACTGGTTGACTGTAGGCTGAACATGAGCCTGCAGTGTGCCCAGGCAGCCAAGAAGGCCAATGGCATCCTGGCCTGCATCAGGAGCAGTGTGGCCAGCAGGAGCAGGGAGGTCCTTCTGCCCCTATACACTGCACTGGTTAGGCCACACCTTGAGTACTGTGTCCAGTTCTGGGCCCCTCAGTTTAGGAAGGATGTTGACTTGCTGGAACGTGTCCAGAGAAGGGCAACAAAGTTGGTGAGGGGTTTGGAACACAAGCCCTATGAGGAAAGGCTGAGGGAGCTGGGGTTGCTTAGCCTGGAGAAGAGGAGACTGAGGGGTGACCTTATTGCTCTCTACAACTACCTGAAGGGAGGTTGTCGCCAGGAAGAGGTTGGTCTCTTCTCCCAGGCAGCCAATACCAGAACAAGAGGACACAGTCTCAGGCTGCGCCAGGGGAGGTTTAGGCTGGATGTTAGGAGGAAGTTCTATACAGAGAGAGTGATTGCCCTTTGGAATCGGCTGCCCGGGGAGGTGGTGGAGTCACCTTCATTGGAGGTGTTCAGGAGGAGACTTGATGGGGTGCTTGGTTGCATGGTTTAGTTGTTTAGGTGGGTTGGATTGGTTGATGGGTTGGACGTGATGATCTTGAAGGTCTCTTTCAACCTGGTGTATTGTATTGTATTGTATTGTGTATTTAAGGCTGACATTCCAGTATACAAGCAATAACTGAAAAGCTCCTGACTGTTTTCTTGACGGGACCGTAAGGGCACTGGGCAAAGGTAAAGGTGAAACATGCCACAAATCACCACTGAGTCTTCATTCAGTGCTACCTGAGACTGTCTTCTATAATCTTCATGTCTTAAAGTTTACCTTTGTTTCTTTGTGGGTATACATATGATTGCATTGAACAAGATCCATGCACTTCTGTGCTTGAATATTAAATTAGGATATTAAGTGATCAAGGAGTTCTTGTCCTGTACCTGTCCTGGATACAAAGCTTTTAATCTGCTGCATTACATCAGTATAAATTCTTGTGTCTATATTTCTTCTGCGGGGAAAGATGAGTAGAAAGGCACATTTTGCAAAGATGTGCAGTTGTAATACACACACAGTTTGATACTAGTCTTGCCATAGCACAACTACTAAATAGAACTGCTCACTTGCATTATATGGCTGGAAGGAATATTTGATTGCCAGATCAGACCATCAGGGAGGAGTTATGAATGTGATAGTGAACTTGATTTTTTTTAAAGCTATTTCTTTTAACAGAATTTGTTGATCCACTATGCTACCGTAAACAAAAAAGCAAATCTGATTAGAGAAACAGGAAAACAGGCATTGTAACAGAAGTTGGTTCTCATCTTCTTTTATATGTGAACCTGTTCCCTGATGAAGTAGGATTTTCATAATTTTAATTCTGTCATTTCAAATTTCTAGTGGTGGAACTTCTAATTAATTGAATAGATTGTGAAGTGTTAGAGCAATCTGGAAGAACTTGTAGGTCTTTTCTGAAGAAACTTGTGCTCCTGTTAAAGGGGAATAAGCGGTGTATTTGGAAGGAAATGCTGGATTGTGGAAGAATCAGACATTATGTTTTAATGAAACTGCTGATGTGATCTGAATTGGTAATGCATGTTCCTTAGTGGCTGATTGATTTTTAACACGCAAAGAGCATTTACAGGAATCATTATGCTGTCAAAATGTGCTTTTATGGAGTGAGTAGTGCATATGTATGAAATGGAAGAAAGAAACTCGGTGGACAAAATGGTGGCAAATGTTTCACTGTGCATGTGTACAAAATTAAAATGGAACTCTAAACATGTATGCAAAATAGTAATAATTTATAATTAAATTAATAATATTAAAATACAATAAATAATTATACTAATTACCCATAATTCATTGCAAACCTGTGTAAGAAAAACATTTTGGCCAGAGTTACACATCTTTGGTTCTCAACGATTCCTTCAATAGTAAGCTAGATAGACAAAATGGGTTATATTCCATGTGTACATTCCATGCAGGTGAGCAACTCATATGCTGTTATCATTATACAAGTAAATATTAATGAGTTATTTGCATAATAATACATTCACCTGATGTGGCTGTCTTGTTTTTCCTTGAATACTGAGTGCAAAGATGGGGTCTGTGGATGATGGCAAACTAATTATGGCCTTGTGTATGCTCAGAGAGTAACTAAACTGTAGGCAAGGACTGTTCCTCTGTAGGATACTTAGTAAACCCCAGCATCAGCTTCCTCTTTGCCATAAAGCAATAATATCTCTGTGCTACTTGATCTGTCTCTGCTGATATTACTGAGGAAAGACATGTTAGTAGTAGTATGGTGTTGAAATTCAAGATCATTAAGTTTGCAGGTACAAATTGAATATGGTATTTGATAAAGAAACTTCATCAATAGAAGGCTTGCATTAGGACTTCTAAGCTGTAGTAGTTCCAAAATATATTGTTAGCGCTCTTTACTCACATTGGTGACCAATCTTCTTCTACAGTATATTATATACATATTCTAGAATTACATGGTGCTGCTTTTGTGAGGCTGATGTGTATTCCATCCTCCTTAGCATTTTGTTTTTAAAAGCCCAACACTCTGTTGAACTGGGAGGGAAGAGTTTGTTTTCAAATGATGATATATCTATATTTCCTGAATTTCTAGTTTTGGTGATTGAGCATTTAAATTCTCATTTGAATGTTCTGTCAGAGGATTTTTTTTCATGGGTATCTTGAAAAAAGAATTCTAAGACATTAAAAAATAAAAATAAAAAGGGTGGAGGTCTGTGGGCTCTGACCATTCTCATTCTCTCTGTGCAGTTCAACAATCAGCAAGCACTGGGAGGCAGAATTGGCCACACTCAAGGGAAATAATGCTAAGCTCACAGCAGCCCTGCTGGAGTCCACTGCCAATGTAAAACAATGGAAACAGCAACTTGCCGCATATCAGGAGGAAGCAGAACGTCTTCATAAGCGCGTAAGTTGAGACCAACAGCCGGGTTCTGGTGACTGTGTTTACTCATTTTCAAGTAAAACAAATAAGTTTGTTATTGGGGCTTTAAGTTAATATTCAAGACAGAAATTAATGGTTATTTAGAGCACATGGGGTTCCTCTATCAGAAAATTCTTCCCTTTGTAGCAGTTTTTTTCTGCAAAGGGCATTGTTGCAGGGAGTTATCTAAACTTACAACATGTTTGCCAGCTTTCACTTTTCATTTGATGCCATTGCATCTGTTTCAGGACCTTCTCCACAGCATTACACATTGCATTTAAGCCCACAGAAACTATGCGTGCCATAGCTGGATGGACGAAATGCAGGAAGTGTAATTAAAACTGGTGCTGTTTGCAGACTGCTTTCAGTGTCTGACAAAACTGCTGGCAGTGTCTGATGAAACTGCTTTGCTTCAGAAATTTTCCAGTCAGGCATAAGCTTGTCATGTGTGCTTGTACAGAAGGAGACTTTCCACTTTGTCATCTCATTTATGTTTCTCCACTGGAAGGGTAGGAGTTCCAACCTGTGCTCCAGGTTTGTGAATAGATTATAATAGTAATTGTATTTAAACTATGATAGTGCCGATACTCAAGTGTATTTGACCACCATATAGGCTTTACAATAAAGAACTGATTGCTAAAACATAGGCATGAAGTAGCATTCTTCGTCATAAAATGCATTGAAAGCTTTTGTTGAAAAATTGAGACAATGCAGTCCTTTCCTAAGAAAGAAAATACACACAAACAGCAGCTGCATTTGCCATGGGTAGACTGGACCAGGCAAGATCCTTTTTTCTTGATGCTAGTCTCATTCTTAGTCAAATCTTATTTAAAATCTGTTACTGGAAAATACAATTAATTAATATAGGAATTTTGAGCTTAGGAATTTTAAGCGTTATCACGTAATTGCTACATTGTCTTTATATGATACTACAATTAACAGAAGTACTAACCAGATCTTTATAGCTACATTCATTAATACCTGATTAATTTCAGAACTGTTGCTCAGCAAATTTCCTGTAATTATGTTATATTTCTGAGGCAGCACAAAATCTTGTAGCATGTAATCATCTACACCATGCTCTTTTGACCACTGTTTAAATGCCTCTATTGATTGTTTCTGTAGTTGGTGACTTTGGGTCTTGATGATATCTTGCACAGAATATAGGAACACTCTGTGCCTATGTCTCTCTGGTCATGCCTGTAATTTACAACAGGATAGTTCGTTAAGAGTATTGCCTTCTGTGGGAATTACTTTTTAAAAAACACAGGCTTGGTTAACCCAATAAATCAAAGTCTCTAGGCAAAAGTATGCAGATCATGTTAAAAAAACATCGATTTCAATCTGTTACTTATATGGTGCGATAGAAGAGCTCTTCCAACTTGCATGCTGAATACTGATCTTTCAGATTTAAATAGTGCCCCATTTTAAACAAAACTGCTTTGCACATGTTTCTCACTTGCACAGGTGTTCTGTTAAAATGGCAGATCTGGATAATTGTTGTCTATGGTAGATGTGGTAGCAAGCAGTGTTAAGTCACTGTGTTGTGTTACCTTTCTATTCAGCTTATCTGTTAAGCTCAGTATAAACACACAGCTACAAGTGATCCAAAAAAATGTTTCTCAAACTGTAATCTGTTTCACCTGATATGTAGAAGTTATATATCAAGTCTAAGATGGTAGTCTTTTTTTTCTTGTAATTCTTGGAGAGACAAAAGCACAAAGAGAAAATGTCCCAGTCTTAAGAAAAACAAGATGTTGAGATGAATTTGCTTCTGTAAATGCTTCTCTTTTCTGTAGAATAATCTTCTAGATAGCCCTAGATGTATTTTTAGTCAGATGAAATAAATTGCATCCTTAGTTCATTGAACCATAGAATTATTCAGCATAGAGGGGAATTTGGCGTTTTTCAGTTCTCCACTGGTCCAATTCTCCATCAAAATTAGGGCCATCTTTGAAGTTAGATACAAATCAAATAATGGACATTGCACAGCTGCTCTGGGAAGCCTGTTCTAATGTTTGATTTGTCAGATTATTTTTCCTAATATCTTTCCTAAGTGGAATTTGCTGTGCTGCAGCTTGCATATGTTGCCAGTTCAGAAGAAGAACGGGGTTCCATCCAAAGAAACAAAAAAGTTGAATAGACTGGATTTTTAGGCATACTGATAGAAAATTTTTATTTAAAGGAGAAAGAAAGATTTGGAAATAAGTTTGGGCTTTCAGTTGGAGTGAAGTTATTCTCCATCAGGAGAGACTGAGGGAGCTGGGTCTCATTAGTTTGGAGAGAAGGAGGCTAAGGGGTGATCACGTTAATGTTTATAAATATGTAAAGGCTGAGTGTCCAGAGGATGAAGTCAGGCTCTTACAGGTGATGACAGGACAAGGGGCAATGGTGGATGTTGAGACTTAGGAAGTTCCATGGAAACATGAGGAAACATTTTTTCACTGTGACACTCTGGAGTTGCATGATTTAGTTGATTAGGTGGGTTGAATAATAGGTTGGATGCGATGATCTTGAAGGTGTCTTCCAACCTGGTCTATTCTATTCTATTCTATTCTATTCTATTCTATTCTATTCTATTCTATGCTATGCTATGCTATGCTATAACATGTGACCCCAAGTGGCAGTTTCTTTTCAACAGATGGAATTTAATCCAACAGGCGAGTCACCATGCTGGCTGGGCCTGATCCCTTGGCCATCCTGTAAGTGCTGTGTGATTGCACTCAAGATGACCTCTTCCATAATCTTCCATAATAATCTTACCTTCCATAATCATAAGTCAGGCTGACAGGCCTGGAACTCCCTGGCTCCTCCTTCTGGCCCTTCTTGTGGATGGGCATCATGTTGGCCATCTTCCAGTCATCAGGGACCTCTGCAGTGAGCCAGGAATGCTGAAAAATGATGTGGAGCAGCTTGGCCAGCTCCTGTGCCAGCTCTCTCAGCACCCTAGGATGGATCCCATCCTCCTGGGTCACAGGGGAACAATACTGCTCTCTGACTCCGTCTGCCAGCTCAGGAGGCCAGTTGTCTGGAAGACAACCTATATTGCTATTAACAATTGAGGCAAAGAAAGTGTTAAGTACCTCTGCCTTTCCCTCATCTTTTGTAACAATATTCCCCTCCATGTCCACTAAGGAGGGGAATGTCCTCTTGCCATTAATATGTGTAGAAGGATTTTTTGTTGTCCTTCACAGCAGAGGCCAGTCTAAGTTCTAAATGGGCTTTTGCCTCTCTAATTTTGTTCCTACATGACCTAGCAACATCCCTAAACATTTCATGGGTTACCTCTCCTTCCTTCCAAAGATGATACACCCTATTTTTTTCCCCCCTTAATTCACCCAGAAGTTCACTGTCCATCCAGGCTGGCCATCTGCCCTGGCAGCTCATCTTCCGGCACATTGGCACAGCCTGTTCCTGTGCCTTCAAGAGTTCTTTCTTGCAGTAGGTCCAGCCCTCCTGGACCACTT
Source organism: Colaptes auratus (assembly GCA_015227895.2). NCBI lineage: Eukaryota > Metazoa > Chordata > Aves > Piciformes > Picidae > Colaptes > Colaptes auratus. The sequence goes on from CM026897.1 coordinate 36,326,147, forward strand.
GGGTTTTAAGGGCTGTTTCCAAAGGTACCTTCTGAGTTAGTTCCTTCAGTAACCTGAAGTCTGCCCTCCGGTAGTCCAGAGAGGAGGTTTTGTTGCTGCCCCTCTCAGCTTGACTGCATATTGAAAACTCAATTCTTTCATGGTTGCTGGACCCCACACAGCCTCCAACTGCCACATCTCCCACCAGCCCTTCTCTGTTTGGAAAAAGAAGGTAAAGCACAGCCTTTCCTCTGGTAGGCTCACACAGCAGCTGGGATAAGAAGCTATCCTCCATACACTCTTAACAACCGTCTAGACTGCCTCCTCTCTGCTGTGTTGAGTTCCCAGCAGATATCAGGCAGGTTAAAGTCACCCATAAGAACAAGGTCTGGTGATCTTAAGACAGCCTCTAGCTGCCTATAAAATAATTCATCAACCTCTTCATCCTGGTTGGGTGGTCTATAACAGACTCCAAACAGGGTGTCAGCCTTGTTGGCCTTCCCTCTAATTTTCACCCACAGGCACTCAATTTGATCGTCCTTGATCTCTAGTTCCATGGCATCTAGAGCCTCCCTGATGTACAGGGCCACCCCTCCACCCCTTCTCCCTCTCCTGTCTCTCCTGAAGAGCCTGTGGCCATCAATTACAGTGCTCCAGTCATGTGAGTCATCCCACCACGTTTCTGTAATGGCAACTACATCATAACTTTCCTGCTGTAACAAGGCTTCCAGCTCCTCTTGTTTGCTGCCCATACTGTGTGCATTAGTGTACATACACTTCAGCTGGGCTGCTGGTTTCACCCCTGACTCCAGCTTACCGCTTTCAGACTCCTGTCTGGGGAGACTGGTTTCATCCTCTTCCCCCTTCAAATCTAGTTTAAAGCCCTTTCAATGAGACCTGCCAACTCCCTTCCTAGAACCCTTTTCCCTCTGGGGGATAGGCCATTCTCGTGTGCTAGGATCTTTCTCCCCCTCTAGGATGGATGTACTCCATCTGTTGCTAGCGGACCTGGTGCCATAGAAAGTTCCCCAAGATCGATACCCCCAAAATTCTTTTGGTGGCACCAGCCTCTGAGCCACTTGCTAATTACACCTGCTTTCCTGTTCCTTTCAGTATTGCTTCCTGCAACTAAGGGTATTGATGAAGAAATTACCTGTGCCCCTGACCCCTCAAAAAGCTCTCTGAAAGCCTTGAAGTCCTTTTTGATTGCCTTTGGACCTCTGGTTTCAACATCATCGCTCCCTAGCTGCATAACTATCGAGGGATAGTAATCAGAGGACTGTACCAGACTAGGCAGCCTTCTGGTAACATCTCTGACCTGGGCCCCAGGGAGGCAGCAGACTTCCCTGTGGGACATATGGGGCCCTCTGTTCCTCTCAGGAGGGAATCACCAACAACAATTACCATCCTCTTTTTTTTTTAGGGAACAAGTCCTGATGTGGGGGGCAGGCTGTTTTGCTTTAGGCAGCTCCTCAGATGGTGTGTCTTCTGTTATCACATTCACCTCACCCTCAACTTCCAGTGCTCCATATTTGTTTTACAGGGGCAGCTGGGAAGGTGAGGGGAGCCATGAGGGTTTTACTTTGCCTCTCCTAACAGGGACCTGCAACCATTTCCTGCTGCATCTTGGGTCACCTCCCTCTGCTAGGGGAGCCTGCAGAGCCTGGTTCCTCAAATCCAACTCCCTTTCACATTCCCTTGCAGTCCTAAGTCTAGCGACTTATTCCTTTATTTCAGCCACTAGATTAAGCAGGTAATTGAGCTGCTCACACCTAATGCAGGTGTTATCTCCACTGCCCTCCATTTCAGGTGCCAGGCTCCAGCACTCTCTGCAGCCAGTTGTCTGACACCTGCCTGCTTAAGTTCGACCTCAGTCTGGGTCGACACAGATCTTTTGAAAATAGCTTTGCAGCGAGTTACCACCATCCTAACCCTGGCAACTGACCAACTAGAGAACAATTCAGGAATGAGCCCATGTGGCTCAGCACCTCCCTCCCTCTGGTGAGAAAAACAAACAAGCAGAAAAGAAAAACACCGTGCCGCAGCACATGCCGCTGGCTGCAGTCAAGCGGGAAGGCAGCTCTCTTGCCAAATGGCATTGCGAGGCTCAGCTCTCCCGTGTTTAAATTTGCCACAGCTGACATCACCCTCTCAAGCAGGCACAGGAGAAGACGACCCTGCCAGTCCTTGCTGTCAGCCAAGGTCCTCCTGCCTCAAAAAATCCTAAAAAAAAAACACCAAAAAGAAGTGCCTCTTGGCTTGAGCACATCGGTCCCAGTGCTGGTCCTGAGCAGCTGTCTTGCCAAATGTGAGCTTAAGTCAGAAATACTGTACTTCAATTTTCTGTCATACATTATATTTTTCAGAACCAACACCTATGGGTGTTGATTGACAACTAGCCAAACATGAACCAGCAGTGTGCCCAGGTGGCCAAGAAGGTCAACTGCATCATGGCCTAGGACTAGGAATAGCATAGCCAGCAGGAGTAGGAAAGTGATTTTACCCCTGTAGTCAGCAATCATCTTGAGGCCACATCTTGAATACTCTGGTCGGTTTTGGGGCACTTACCACAAGAAGAACATTGAGGTACTAGAGTGTGTCCAAAGAAGGGCAATGAATCTAGTGAGGCACCTTGAGTGTGTCTTATGAGGAGTGGCTGAGGAAACTGGGGTTGTTTAGTCTGGAGAAGTGGAGGCTAAGGCTTATTGCTCTCTACAACTATCTGAAAAGTGGTTGTAAAGAGGTGGGGATCAGTGTGTTCTCCCTAGTATCAAGTGATAAAATGAGAGGAAATGGCCTCAGGTTGCACCAAAGAAAGTTTGGACTTGGTATCAAGAAGATCTTCTTTACTGAAAGAGTTTGTCCTGAAGGGACAAAAAGCCTCAAAAATGCTCTGACACACGTGCTGTGGGGTGCCAGAATCAGTGAGTAATTATGACATCTGATTTTTATTAGCATCTAGTGAAGGTCTGTTGCCCTAGGGAATTCTGGAGTTCCCCTCCCACCCCATGGGCAATCTCCGGCTTCGTTGCCGATGTTCTTTTTTCTTTTCTTTACAGTTTAAAGTGCTGTTTGTTGTTTCTGGATTTATGTACATACTGTTTAAATTGTTCCTTGTTCCTGCTGGTGAGGTATCTGTTCCACAACCAAATATTTCAAACCAGTAAATAGGTTTTATTAATATTTTCCATGGGACTTTTATGATTAATAAAGTTATTAATATTGTTATTTATCATTCTGCCTATTGAAAATCAATAGCCTCCTTACAATCATAACAGGGCTATTGCTCAGCTTGCCCAGGGCGTTGGTGGAGTCCTGGTTCCTGAAGGGTATTTAAGAGTCATGTAGACATAGTGCTCAGAGATATGGTTTAGTCAAGCACTTGTCAGTGGTAGGTTAATGATTGGACTGAAGATCTTAAATGTCTTTTCCAATTTAGGAAATCCTGTGATTCAGTAAATGAGTGTGTGGATATTTTCCTTTCAAATACAGAGGTAATAATTCTTGGAAGATATAATGGCCAGTCAAGAGCTTGACTTGGAGCTCTCAGCCTTATCTAATCAGCTGAGAAGCAACTCAGCAACAAGGATTTCCCTTAAATGTGATTGGGGAGCTACACAACTTGTGTAGCTTTTTGAAGTTAGAAGGCATTTGTGAGTTTAGAATAGCTCATTAACAGAAAGAAAAACCTTTAAGTGAGATACTTCAGACAAATGGAATAGCTTTCGTACTAACACTGATCCTGATACCACAAAAATGAAAGGATTGAAGGGTGAGATGAGTTATGAAAAATAACTGAAAGTTTGGTCTTCATCATATTAAATATGAAATTTACGTTTTTTTTCTTGCATGCTAAAGAAAAAATTAGCATACAAAAATAAAACTATGGGCATTTTATCAGGCTCTTTCTCTGCTCCTTAAAGAAAATAACAATCCACAAAACAGTCCACAAAAGGTGTGGAATGCTATATAAGCATTCTGCTCAGATCATCTATGGAAAATCTTCTACTGACTCTTTAGCCATCATCTCTATCTTGTCACAAGCTGCATTAATAACTGAATAATGAAAACTAGATTTTGAACACGCATATGTGATAGAAGTTGCTTGCTGAATCGGAACCCATACTGTGGGCTTCATTCTTGCTGGATAGTTTTACTAATAACTCTTTGGGTTTTGTGTGGCTGAAGGACATTATCTAGAAGTGAAAATATAAAAGACAGTGACTCAAAGTGTAGTAACAAGAAATAATGAATGGAGTTTTGATACAAAAATTCATTGGCAATAAACCTTTCTAATGTGTTACCTGTCTTTATTCTGCCTTTAAGACTTGGTCCTTTCTTCTCCTACTGAAAAATCCAAATATACATTATATTAAATTGATTTGAAGGACAACTTTTTTCTTAAAGTATAGCTAGCTTCCTTCTTAAGATACTGTAATTAGCATGTGGCTAGATAGCAGCTTGGGGCTATTTGTTTATAATGAAAATAAATGAGCATTTTGCAGGGTAGATATGGGTGTCTTGGCAGTTTCATCAAAACAGTGAGGTTATCTTTTTGTTAGAATCTGTCTATGCAATCATTTGAAAGAAATGTATGTGCAGGCAGGTGGAGCCATTCTGAGTGCACAAAATATGGACAGCTAGAGTGCATATATTTCCATATTCAGACCTTTCATCTGGAATTCCAAACAAACTCCAGTTACTTTAGAAACTCCTTAAAAGGCCAGCTCTAGCACAAGTTAAATATTGGCTGAATGTTCAAGAGAGATGTTCTGGGGAAGCATTACAGTTTTCTGTGACACAGTACTGTCTGGAAAGGCTAATTGTTCTAAAAGTGATAGCTGAGTTTTTAGAAGACATACGGGAATATAGCGACTGGATTTTAGTGTTGAAGTGATAATCTTGACTTTACAAAGAGTTTCTGAGCAGCTGTAATTGTCTGTGTAAGGTTGGTTATCCTTCTCTCAGCAGAACTAGTTTCTAATAGAAAGAAATCCAAAGTAATTTCATTTTTTTAATTCTTGAGAAACTGCTGTCAAGGCTGACCATCTTGTTTCATGGCATTAGAGGACACCAAAGGGAGAACGCAAGTGTTTTATTTCAGAGGATAGGTAATTTTTTTCTCAGATGTACATTTTTGCTCCTCCCTGTTTCAGCTATTCTATATCATACTGTATCATATTCTATATAATTTTTCAAATGGTGTGTGTTGTCAGTCCTGATGTTAGAATATAGTAACATTTTCTAGGACAGAGTTTCTAATGTCCAGCACATACTCTAGGCTCCCTTTCTGTGCATGATTCTTAATGCAAATAATCCAGATCTAATCTTTATCAAGATGCAACCCTTGGTTAATAATTAGAGTGCACTAAAAAGACAATCTCTTTACAGACAGAGTAGGTGAATAAGGTTATGTTCTTGAAATCAGAATGTGAATTCAGCTTCTTTTAATGGAAGCCGAACTGAAGGCAAGTCTTTCTGATTTCTGTTTGCCTTGATTTTTTCCTTTAGAGCTGATCAGCATTTGGGACCCAAGACTATTTCATTAGGTAGTCTTCTGGGAATTCACTTTTACTGAATGTGTCATGTACAAGATAGTAATTTGAAAAAAACATCCCAAATAACCAACCAAAGATAAAAAACCAAAGCTTTCACAGAAGGGTCTCTCATCCTCATCTTTCTAAAAGGCCTAGGAAAAGTCTAAGGTTCATTTATCTGTGAGTTATGAAGATCATACTTTGTAGAGGCATACCACAAAATATTTTTGTAACCACAGTGTTGTAGAATGAAAGATATTCTATAATTCTAAAACTCTGCTGGAGAATGAGGAAATTGCTGAATTAAATTCCTCAGGATTAAAGGATAGCACATCCTGTGTTTGCTGTTGCATATATTCCATGAACTGTACAGATATCTGGAAAAAGTATTTGCTTATTACATTGCAGGGAAGGAGATGTCCCCTGGACTTGGTATTTGCATTATCAGTTGCAAATAATAATGCATGTCTGAAGCTCAAAGCATCAATTTTAGTAAACTTTGAAATGTTTTCAAGTATTCCTACCGCAGATGATGGATTATTTCTCTTTCATCTCTGTCGAAATAACTGAGGAAGACATTCTGATATTTCCAAGGCTTGAGGCATCAGTGCCCACAGAGAAAAATCGTTGGTAATGCACAAAACTCCCTCCATCTCCCAAGTTATCATTTTATCTATAGGTAAATCTTGGAAATAATTAATTTTCTGTCAGAAGTGATGTATGTGAATAATACTATGGTGTGCTTTTTGTTCCTTTAGCAGTGATCTTGAAAAGTAATTTTCCTTGTTTATGGCATTTTCACATTTCTTAGCACCAAAAGTCCTTCCAGAGTTTTTTATTCCTGGCAACTGTGCTGGTGATTTCCTTGTGGCATGCTGTCTTGCATCTTACTGTCCACCATGAAGACCTGAGAAACTTCTCAATAAATTATGTGAAATGTTACGCAGTTATTCCTAGCTTTGCTGAGCCATGCAATACGATTTCTCTTCTTCTGGAAAGCAGCGAGCTCTTTTTTCTTTGTAGGAGGTTCATCATGAATTATTGATGGAATAATCTTGTCAAAGTCACAGTTACAATCCATTTAGGGATGTTACTCAACCATCTAAAAATACATAATTACTACTTAAAATGAGTCTTGCATGTGAGCACTCCACCTGTGTTGTACTGTAGCCTAGGCTAGACCTTGGATATTGCATTCCATAGTAGAGAGAAGGGATAAAAATGCCATTAGGAAACAACAAGATTGTAGAACCAGTTACATAAAATAGGCTTCAGCTACACTGAAAATATGTCAGTAATGTGGGTAAAAACCTGACTGGATCACCAAGCCCTAAGAATGTCAGTGAATGGAATTAAATCCAGCTGGTGGGTTGGATGCGATGATCTTGAAGGTCTCTTTCACCTGGTGTATTGTATTGTATTGTATTGTATTGTATTGTATTGTATTGTATTGTATTGTATTATTACAAGTGCTCTGCAGGGCTTAGCACTGTGATCTGTTCTCCTTAATAATTTTGTTAGATGAGGGAATAGAATGCTCCTTCATTAAATTTGCAGTCAACATCAATTTGGGTAGGTGTGTCAATTCATTTGATGGTAGAGAGGTTTTGCAGAAGGATCTGGACCAGCTGGATTGATGGGCCAAGGCCAGTGGTATGAAGTTCATCGTGGCCAAGGGCTGGTGTCTCGATCCAGAGGGGTAGACTCAGTTCTTTTTTGAACATTACTGTGTTCACAGGATCACAGGATGTTAAGGGTTAGAAGGGACCTCCAAAGGTCATTGAGTCCAACCCCCCTGCCAGAGCAGGGCCATAGAATCTAGCACAGGTTGCACAGGAACACATCCAGAGGGCCTTGAAAGTCTCCAGGTAAAGAGACTCCACAGCCTCCCTGGGCAGCCTGTTCCAGTGATCTGTGAACCTCACAGTGAAGAAGTTCCTCCTCATGTTGAGGTGGAACCTCCTGTGCTGTTGTTTATATCCATTACCCTTTGTCCAATCACAGGGTTCAACAGAGAAGAGAGTGTCCTGTCCATCTTACACCCAGCCTTCAGATATTTATAAGCATTTATCAAATCCCCCCTCAGTCTTCTCCAAACTAAATAGCTCCAGGTCTCTCAGCCTCTCATAGGGCACATACTCCAGTCCCTTAGTCATCCTGGTAGCCCTCTGACTCTCTCGAGTAGATCCCTGTTCATCTTGAACTAGGGAGCCCAAAACTGGATGCAACATTCCAGGTGAGGTATCACCAGGGCAGAGTAGAGGGGGAGGAGAACCTCCCTTGATCTGCTGGACACACGCCTCTTAATGCACCCCAGGATACCATTTGCCTTGTGAAATTAAAGGCACAAACATGGTCAAATATCAAAACCAAGGCTATTTATTAACATAATAAAGTGGGTAGAACACAAAAAGGGAGAGATAGGGGGAAAATGGAGAAGAGAGAGAGCAGGAAAGGAATTGTATTACCACCCTCCCCCCACAAGATGATTTATGTCCAAGGAGGGGTGCTGCTTGGAGGAGATGTCATCCTTGTTGGCTGTGCTGTCCTCCGATGGAGGAGGGAAGGGAGAGATCCTAAAGTCCAAGTCCTTCTCTGAGTAGCCTCCAACATGTGGTGTCTTCAGTAAAGATGTCTTTTCTCCAGGAGTTCTTTTCTTCCTGCAGAAAGCAAACCATAGGGCATGGCTTTGCTGGTGATGGTGGTGGAGAGAGGGTTCCTGGACTGCTCTACTTACAACTACCTGAAAGGAGGTTGTAGTGCAGCGAGGGTCAGTCTCTTATCCCAGGTAATAAGTAATAGGACCAAAGGAAATGGCCTCAAGTTGTGCAAGGGAAGGTTTAGATTGGGTATGAGGAAACATTTCTTTACTGAACGGGTTGGCAAGCATTGAAACTGGCTGCCTAAGAAGTGTTGGAGTCACCATCCCTGGAATTATTTAAAAGATGGATAGATGTGATTCTTAGGCACATGATTTAGTAGTGGGCTTGGCAGTGCTAGGTTCACAGTTGGGCTGGATCTTAGAGATCTTCAACCCAAATGATGCTATGGTTGTATGTTCTAATCTTTCCTTGGATTTCTATAGTAGTTGAAGTAATTTCTGTATTAATTTTAGAAGGAAATTTGTCCTCTGAATTTAAGACACCATATAAAAACATACTTTTTTTTAATATGACATCAGAAATGTACAAGTTTATCACAAGGAAGTCATTTGAAAAAATGACTCAACCTGCAACAAACATAACACAGATTCATTCAGTCAGTAATTGCTCATGAAAGGTGACCACTCAAAGGATTTCTGTCATTCTCACTTCTTTGCCTCTGTCTAACTGAAGTCCTTAATTGTGAAGTAGCTGTGATGTGATGCAGTGTCCTCTCTTTATGATTTGCTTTGGTTTGTTTTCTTTGAGAGATTCTTCAGTCTTCTGTAGCTTTAGGCAGTCACTGTCTTAAGCTTGCATCAAGACTGTTAGTCCTTGTAGGTTTTGTGCTAGCTATCTGCTCCAGTGAAAACTGCCTGGAAGTCTTCTTTATTTATAGCCTGTTGACTCTAGATTAAAATTTCTAGAAAACTGTAGAATTGACTGCTGAGAAGGGCTAGGCTCTTCCAGAGCAAGTTGCCTATTTCAGTGAGTGTATTTCTCACCACAGCGTGCAGTTAAGTATAATTCCAGCTGTATACTAGAAGTGTTAACTCAATCACTAAAATGCCTTTTCAGGACTTTTTTACACATGGACAATCTTTACCTGGTTGGAAAAGGCAAAATAAAGAAGCAGAGGCTTCTTATATATTTTTTAGTCTCAAATACGAAGCCACAATGTTGACTTTTTTCAGACATGCAAGTCAATGTAGTCTTGCAGTGGCATAATAGAATAACCTTGTTTAATGAGTTCCTGTTCAAAGACTATTTCAGGCTGAATTCTGTACTGCAAACAAGCCTTAATCACAGGTATATTGCTCAGTGTTCCTGTGCAAAGGCTTGAATGATTGATTGAGCATTGCTCTTAAGCATGAAGCACTGAATGAGGAGATGTCCCTGAAAATAGCACATGGGAGTGTTTGACTAAAGTATTTTAGCTTCCTTTTTTGCCCCCTTCTGTGCATAATGCATAAACAGTTATTTTTTATGATTTTTGGACCACTGACTATGAGAAAAATAAATTCAATTTCAAACAAGGAAACAGAGTAAGTGAATGCTGTCCATATTTTTTCCCTAGAGTTTTATCTTTTGTTACATCTGGTTTGAAATGCATATTCTGTATATCACATAATTTCCCAGCCCATCTTACTCAACATAATTTTTTTTTAAGGGTCACAATATAATTTTCTTTTTTAGATGTACATTCAAGTAGATACCTGGTACTTTTTCAGTTCTCTGTAGGAATGAGCACTTAAATAAGACTGCAGTGAAACTAACACCACTTTTAAAATACAATTTGTTCTTTTTTTTTCCCCCAACATATTAATCTTTCAATGAACGGTAAACAAAACAGTTGAACAATGCATCATTTTCTTGCATAAGCAGTAAGAGATGGATGTGTGCCCAGAGAAAAGCTAGACTAGAGTAAGAAAATACAGCCCTTTTAGTGTTGGTAATTAATTGCCCTTCTGACAGCAGTTGCCTCTGTTGGTGAGAAGGTTTGTGAGAACACTTCCTGCTCTGCTCAAGCGAAATGAGCTATGTTTGCTTAATCAGTTTGCAATAGGTGTGTTGAGTTAGTATGGACCAGAGTGTAGTGTGGAGCATTCATGTGAGCCATGCAGCTGGCTTTTGTGGAAGCTGCTTTCTGTCAGTGACAACACATGCAGCCAAGACCAGTAACATTTCATGCACCACAGTTCAATCCACCATTGTCTTTGGATTCCAATCTCACACTAGCACATGTATCCTCACTGTGTGTATCAGCCTGGAGGAGACCATGCCTAGAACAGTGCGGGTCCAGGCTTTTCCTTAGACATAGTATGAGACCTCCCTGTACATATGCTTCCAAGGCACTAGTTGCTAGGACAGAGGTGGGTTTTGTTTCTGTTTCCCTGGACGAGGCTCTTATACTTTGTAAAAACGAGTGTACACTGTGCCAGTGCTTGGTAAGTGCCAGTGGGTATTGCTGAGTGCAGCAGCTCTGGGAGAGAGTCTTTCTTGCAGTTTACCATACAATGTCTCAGTCTTCAAAAACAGGTGGAAAAGAGCCTGTTCTTGGGTTCCCCAAACAGCTCTAGCTCAGGGCTCCCAGAGGCTTCTGCCTCCAGTTCAAGACTCAGTTCAGCAGAAGAGCTTGCAAATGTTTAAGAACCTAAACATCAGAAGGGCTGAAGGTGAATAAGGTGAGTTTGACAGGTCCAGCAAAATTTGGGAATGAGCTAGAGCTTGGCATGAATGTGCAATGTCAGAAATGCAGAACCCCTGTAGAACTCCAGCAACTCTGCCAGATAGTAAAGGGTTCTTGACTGGGCAAGACTGAACAATCAAATGTGACCTCAGGACTGGCTGTGTTTTGAGCAGGAGACCTCAAACAGCTGACCATCAGGATCTCCTTCTAGCCTAAATAATTGTTTGCCTCTGTGATTCTTCCTGTAACTAGATGTTAAGATACTGCATAGACTTTGGTTTCTCCCAGCTGATGTGTTTCAATTCTGCTTGTTTGTGTTTCTGTAATTGTTGTGGTGAATACTATAACAGTTTTAGCCAGCAGGCTTGAGGCAGAGTGACTGGACAGCTGCCCAGCAGGAAAAGACTTGGGGTGTTGGTTGACAGCCCGCTGAACATGAGCCAACGGTGCGCTCAGGATGGCCAGGAAGGCCAACAGCATTCCGGCCAGTATCAGGAGTAGTTTGGGCAGCAGAAGTAGGGAACTGATTGTGCCCTTGTACTTTGCACTGGTGAGGCTGCACTTTGAACACTGTGTTCAGTTTTGGGCCCCTCACTACACATCAAGTGTCATGGTGCTGGGGCATGTTAAAAGAAAGGCATCAAAACTGGGGAAGAGTCTGGAGAACAAGCCTTTTGAGGAGCAGCTGAGAGGACTGGGGTCATTTAGTCTGGAGAAGAAGAGGCTGAGGGTGGTTGTAGTGAGGTGGGTGTCCATCTCTTGTCCCTAGTATCAAGTGAGAGAATGCACAATGAGAGGAAATGGCCTAAAGTTGTGCCAGGGGAAGGTTAGATTGGATATTAGGAAAAATGTATTTGCTGAAGGAGTGGTGAGGCATTGAAACAGGCTGCCCAGAGAAGTGGTGGAGGTGGAAGTCCTGAATGTGGACATGGTTTAGTGGGCGCTGTGGTGTAGGTAAATGGTGCAGTGCTGTTCAAGACAGTACACTAAGACTGACAGGCTCATATCTTCTGGACAAAAAATTAGTTAAAAGGCTTTAAATAGTATTTTTAACATTTTAACAGTTTGTTATTAAAGAAAAAGGAGTTAGTGTACCCATACACGCAGACACAGTGTGAAAGTTCCCTGGTATTTTTTGGTCTGTAATTTGACAGGTATGTAAAGAAAGATTCTTTTCTGTGTAGACTCTAGTTGCATGGATTTTATATTTTCAGTTATGTAAGCTGTTTCTGACAACTGTTTCTCTGTGAATGGAGAGTTATTAATATCTCTTTGATTAAAAAATAAAATAAAAAGGGCATAGCACTGCCAGTATCTTAACTGATCCAAAGGCAGATGGAGAGTGTTGGCTGTCTGCTTATAAAGAGCAACTGTGCAAATCGAAATAGTGCAATTAGCTGTTGGCTCTGTGACTGGAGAGAGGAGGTCAGAAACCAGAGGAAGTAAGGATTTGGCAGCTGTACATTGGTGGCAGAGTGTCTGCTATTCCATTGTTGATGCCGAGTCAGAAACTGAGGATGCGAAATGTTAATTGGCTTGCTAGGAAGTAAGTGAACAATGTGGCTTGGTTGATAAACGTGACATGACATTAAAACATATCGGATGGAGAGGTTAGTTAGTCTGATCTGTGTTTAATCATCTAGCCATTACTGTTTCTGATCTGGTAGTTCAGCTTCTTTCACGAAAATTTCAGTAATTAGTAAGTATTAATTTTAATTAATGTTCTTCTCATCCTGGAGTTTACTCAATTTATTGTTTCCAAGAAGTATAGCAATCATTTTACACTAAGTAATTTGTTAAGGAGCTTTATGCTAACTTAATAAGAACACCTTCACCATCGTAATCAAGATAAGTCACCCAGAACTAAGGCTGTATTTCAAATGCAGCCATCAGTTCAAAGAAGTAGTAGTACCTTGAATTTCCTGAAATTAATTCTGTATGTTTTGCTTCTACTTATTTCAACAGGTGACTGAGCTAGAGTGTGTGAGCAGTCAAGCCAATGCGGTCCACACGCATAAAACGGAATTAAACCAGACAATACAGGAGTTAGAGTCTACGCTGAAGAAAAAAGAAGAGGTATTTGCTAACATTTTTTCATTATTTTTCTGTGACATCATTTCTAAGGGCTTTCAATATCAAGCTTGTGATGGCTGGTAAATACTGTGTTATTTCCTATAGGTGTCACAAAGAAAAAAATTTCCATCTTCTTTGAAATGATTAATATTTCTTGGTGTATATAATTACTCCAATACAGAGCTGAGAATCTGAACAACAAAAATTTATTGTTTTCTGTGTCCTTTCACCAGTCATCTCTGTTTGCAAAAGTAAATCGTAAGTTGTTTCCAGAGAGCAAGGTTTGGAACAAGTGACAGATCAATGCCTTTTTCAGGCCAATCTGTTTTCCAGACTATGGCAATATAGCAGACTTCCATGATACTTAAGGTCAGACCTTTCCTTAAACTTATGCCAAGGCCCTGTCCTGAAGCTTGATGATTTTTATTGTGCCATCCCTCTTGGGCTTTACCACCAGCAAGAAAAAAGAAATTGGAGTAACACCTGCACTGGCACAGGTGCTAGAGAAAAGATTAGTGGCATGAGATGGTGACTGAGAATTACCTCTTTATGAATGGGAAAAAGGAGGAGGAAAGAGCCATAAATACAGGATTTGGCCAGATCCCTTGAGCCCTCCATGACAGATCCAGTGGGCAGTGATGCGTGAGTTTGGAGGGAGTAGTGTGTCTTGCAGGCTTTGCCTGCAGCAGGGCTGTTACTAGATGTTTCCAAGGAGCTGTAGGAGAGGCACAGTAGTTACAGCATATCTCTCTAAAATGGAACAAAGCCTTTTCCAAACTTTCTCATCCTTAAGAGATTAGCCTCACGTTGGTAATGTTTCCCATTTTGGTGCCCATTCCCTTTTGAATTATGCTAAGCTGTTGGCTGCAAAGAGATCTTTCCAAAGAAGTCCTAGGAGGTAAATATGTCCTTCCTGGAGAAAAGTATTCAATAGTCTTAAGTTTAGTACTTTTGGTTTCATTAACTGTTTCTATTGTTTTTTCCTGAAAGTAAACTAAGAAAAGGTTTCTCTCCCATTCAGTATTTTATCGATATAAGTTATTCTTATGCTTTATCTTGCTAAATTAAAGGTATAATTTCTTTTAGACTCTCTTTTTGAAGAAATCAGTTGCAAAAGCAGTCAATTTTTTGATGCTCAGCTCTGCTGCTAGTGACATAATAAGCAGATCACAGATAAAAACTGGATATTTTTCTCTTGAAAAAGATAGAAGCAGCTAGATTCAAATAGACTATAAAGTATAAAATTGCCTCTCTCATCACAAGGACTCTTCATTTTCCAGGAAAAAAATTGTTTCAGACCATTTGTGCGGGTGGGGAAAACATGGACTTTGATAAAAGAAAATGCTTATTTATTCACAGTGGAATTGCTCTTTTGGAATACTCAGGAGTATTGAGATCAGGGCTTAAGCTTTATATGCTGTGATGGGCAATAGCCAGCTTCTAGTTTTGGTGTCATTGCAATGGCTTTCTCAGGAGAAGAAGCAGTAGCCAGCATACCTGCACTAAAGCCACACCAGGTAACATGTTGCTAGCAAGGCTGTTTCTTCTCCCTTAGGAAATAGAAGGATTGAAACAAGAGATCGACAATGCCAGAGAGCTCCAGGCACAGAGGGATTCTCTGACTCAGAAGTTACAGGTGAGCTATAGTGTATCATCTGAATTTAGAGAGAAGGGAAAAGTTATCATTAGGTGAGCACTTCACATCATCACATTGTGCTATATCTGCTGAAGGTACCAGATAAGTAATCTAAGTTAGACTGTATTGCAAAGTTGTGGGTTGGAATAATCCTTAAGAAGTTGTATCAGTATTTCCACCTGCTGCAGTTTGCTATTTACCCCAAGGAACAACCCCAAATGTCATTTAGAAGTTCACAGAATACTCTCAGGCTGACAGATGTCCTGGGCAATTCTGGTTTCATTTTCACTGCAGTGTCTTCCTGTAGATCTTGAGTGCCATTGAAACTGTCGGGCTGTGTGGTGTCAGGTTGGGATAAGTTTGTGTTCAGTTTTTTAAATATGCCCTGAGAAATTAAAGGTTTAAACATTCTTGTGTGGTACAGACTAAAAATACGCTTTGGCATTTTCTTGTAATTATTTAGCATCATTGTGCCTTCCTTGTTGGCTTGTGTTTTGTTTCTATCTGAATTGTTTCTTTACTGTCTGTAAAGCCAGATGCCTCAGCCTACTGAAATCGGTGTGCCCTCAGTATACCCTCCCTTCCTATATCTGAACTCCTGCCTGTCTGTCACTGGGCTGATTGTACATCATATCCCTTGTAAAATCTGCCTTTAGAATGAGGCTGACTCAAAACTTAGGTGGCTTAAACTCTGAATTCCTACTTCAGAGTTTTGCTAGGACTGGAAACTCAGGCATTAAACATCTCCAAATCTGACGTACAGCAAGGTGACCCTTGCTGTTCTGTGGCATGCCCCGTCAGACTAGCCACAGCTTAAAAATTATGAAGCAGACATTCATTGAAATGCATTACATGAACTGGGATTTCCTTGAATCTCTTGCTTTTAATCTGCAGAATAAACCACATAGGAACAAAATGTGTTCTTTCATTTTGCCCCATTCTTAAGTCAAATTATTTGGGAAAACGTATGTTATTACTTGAAGCAATCTATAAAGATTGTTTTGAGTACAGCTGAGCTTGCCTGGTCCACTGTTCCAGAAATTGTTGCTAGCTTTAGTCTAAAAATGGGAGTTTTCATCTGAAAAGGCACTTATCTGAGAGACTCCAGAAGATTATAATGAAAATTGGAAATTGTTCCAGCAGTAGCATATGCAATAAGTTCAGTGAACGACCACGTGAAAAGCAACAGTGAGCCAGGAATCAGCTCTCCTTAGCAAGCAGTGTTATAAGAGACTAGCAAGAGATGGAAGACTAGAAAATGCTACGTTGTTGTAAAATTTGACCTTCTAAAATCTGTAGCTTCCCACTGGTACACCTTTAGTAACCAAAGGGATGTAAAGGGTATATGTGTCTATACGTGTCATTTTGTAGGTGATGAGTTTCTGAAAAGAGTTTTATATGGTTCTATTCAAGTAGATTTACAGATAATTTAGGATATGAATTAGAAGTTGCCTTTTTGAGCTTAAAACTTATTACTGACCTGATGCAGCCCACCTAAAGGATCATTAAGTCCTTGCTTTGCTATAATTGTCCTTCTTTGATTATACTGGCCTTCTCTGAGCCACTTCAGCCTCTATCTGTGCATTCATGAAACATGATTTCTTCTGTAGCTCCAGACTAACCGTGTCACCGCCATTCACTTAGTTGACGTATCCTGTTTTCAGAGTGATCCTCTCCAGGCTCTGTATCTGTTCATCTCACTCTTCTGCTTTATTTTGTCCCCTCTTGTGCTTGCAAATAGACTATATAACTCAAAAATATTTTGGAATATAGCCTGTACGAAAAATGCTATACAAAGAAATTACTATTTCAATGTGTATTGCATATCTGACACACTTATATCAGGGCATGAATTAGAATTCCATCATGGGCAAATTCCAGTGAATAGCAATGTGTTATCACTGTGAAGGGTAAGTGTCAGGGCCCATGTTACTTAATCTCATAAGCAATGTAGAGAAGACATATCATGAGTCATGATCAGTGTGACTTTCACAGTAAATCAGGCTATCTTTATTGCTATGTCTGATTCCTAAATATAGCTGGGGTTTATGATTTTAATATTCAGGTCCTTGCACTGGACTCCACAAGAGATTATTGCAGTGGTAACAAAAGCTGTAACTTGGTTTTTATTTATTTACGTTCTAAAACAAAACCATGTGTGAGAAATCATGTCTGCTCTAATAAGAGCTTGCAAAAACAGTGCGACATGCAGCTTTAAAAGGCCCCGTATGTACTGCAAGAGTCAGTTTATAGTTAGATGAGATTAAGTTAAGTAAAGGGATACAAGGCAAGTAAGTTACATTATATGGACACCTCTCTTCTTCCAGTGAGGGAGCAACAGTTTGGAGGTAAACTGATTTATAATAGGAGACTGTGCATGAACTAGACAGGAACTTGTAAAGCAATGATATTGTAAAACTCATTAATACTAATGTAGGGTAAATATGTGTAAGGAATAATTGTAAACATTGGGAAGAGACATTTTTCAGAAACTAAAAAGCAATACTTGTGGCATATTTCAGTTCGTTGCACTTCCCATACATCATTACATATGTTAGGCATTAGCTAGGGAAAACAAAACAGGAGGAAGTGTGTGAGAAAATGTTTTGGGAGGCTAAATGTGTATGGATAAGAAAAGAGATGTGAAGAAGGCAATATAAATGAAACACATGAGCTAGAAGTTTAAAAGAAAGAAGGGAACTCTTCTGATTTGAAGAGATACAGGTCAAGGACTATCAGCAGAGAGCACATTGCTGATTATGGATGAAAGTTCCTAATCTAACATAAAAGTTTCCACTTCTTTAGTGTTCCCACCCTAATAACTCACAGCAGAACAATTCCCCAGTTTAAAAGTGTCTGAGGAAGGCCTGGAAGATGATCTTCAGTGCTAGATACAGGCCAATGGATGGTCCTCAGGCCCAGATACCACAAAGTAAAACCATGTATGTATCCATGAATTTGTTCCAAAGTGGTCTCTTTCATCACTGGCTTGCCTGCTTATGGAATTTGTTATATCTGGAGAACGAGCAGCGGCAAGGAGACTTCCTACAGAATACACATTTTGGTGAGCAGAAGAGGAGCAGTGACAGGAGAAGCAGGATGTGTGAGCAAACATGAAAAAATAGCAGTCAGGTTTGTAGGCACTAAAGAACTGTGTGATCCCTGCAGAGCTGAGAGGACCTTACATTTCCCTTTTTGTACTGTACAGCAGTCACTTGGCCTCAAATAGTCTTGATCCCCTGCAGTCACTACACCAGCTAGTACTTGTCAGTACTCAATTTGGAGGACAGGAGTAGGCTCAATGGAAGAACCTTCAGAGGGTGTGGCTGGGCTATAATCAGCTTGTTCATGTATGGCAGTGGTGGGGTAGCTAATCACTACATAAGCATGTTTGTATTTTAATTTGTGTTCTCTCACAAACACTTTTTAGTTAGCTTTCTTCAGTGCTTTGGCAACTACATTGTTCAGTGTTAAATAGATTAAGCTAATTATTTCCTTGATCCTGGCAGCAGAGGGTGACTCCTGCTCTCAGCTTTGCCATTTGAGACCAGTGCCCAAAATTCAGTAGTTCTTTACTTGCTCATTTACAAACAAGAAATAAAGGAGTTCTGTTTGAAAGTAACCCTTGGATGCACAAGCAACCACAATTATGAGGAGATGGAGTTCCTGAGGCTCTGTCTTCTCCTGCAGCGCTGCTGGGGGGCTCCAGAGCCCTCCTTCACTGCAGAGGCTGGGGCTGAAATTGAGCACCGGCCACATCGCCCCATCCCTCGTCTGGCCTGGATGCAGTGAACATTCATCACTTGCCAATCAGACCCCCTATGGGTGAAAAAGTGTCTTGAGGATGGACTTTGACACAAGGCTGACATTTTATAGCTGTTACTCTTGACTGCCCAGATACATACTCTGTTTGGGTCAGGTTCTTTACAGTCAGCTGAGATCTGTCCAGTGTAAACATTAATATACTTGTGAGCTTTGAGGGAGACAGAAGACTCATAACTAAAACAGCAGGAGGGCAGAAAGAGGATTCACTTGTGCTGGGAGCAGGGATTTCTGCCAAGTCTCTCTCCCCAGAGCTGTGTGAAAACAGTTGCAGTAAAAATTCAGCAGGACCATTAAAGCTTGGTGACAAAAGCCACTGTAAAGGGAAGCAGTGTTAATGTGTGTAAATCCAAATCACTGTGCACTTCCCCACAGAGTGACTACGCAGAGTGTGTAGTTTGCTGAACACTCTCCCCATGCTGCCTTGGGAGGTAGTTTTTGTATTGGAAATGAAAAAAAATTATCCTGAAATTAGGAGACCTGCAATTAAAGGACAGTTAACAATTCCTGCTCTAGACCCATGTGTCTGCAACATTAGTACCTGGATAGAAGAGAGGGAACTTGGTTTGCACAAAGCTGAGCAGCCATGACCTTCCTCTGTGAAGGGAGCAAATGTGGGCTGGTGCCAGCAGGCTTCTCTTCCTCCTGAGTGAGAGCTGAGCTTGCTCAGGGTCAGATCTTCTCAGCTGTGTGTAACACAGCATTGTTGGTTCACATGCTTTCCTGGCTTTCACATCTGTGCTGCTGTGGGGCTCACACGTGGGTGCTGCAGAGCATCAAAAAAGCAAGACAAGATGTTCAGCTTGGCCTTGATGGTTTAAATTTGCTGCAGTCAATGTCACTATGACATCAGTCTTAATAGTTTGTTTCTGTCTCAATTTTCAGGGTGAAAAGGCCTATAATGTGAGATAGGAGTAAGGCAGTGCTCCTTTATGAGTCTGTTTGATGGGGACTGTGTCCTCAAAGAATTCATGTAGTTTAAAACTGGGAATACTTGAGTAAACCTTTGAGGAGCTGTTCTTACTAGGTGGCACATTTTTGAATGATAGAAGCAATAGCTTACCTCAATAAATACATCATGACCAAATGTTCTTCCCCTCCAAAAGTTTCTATCCTTCAGACAAATTACTGAAAAAAGCAGAGGAATTGGTAGTATCTACACAACAGTCCTAACAGTGTTGGTTTTCATTTTGGCTTACTGCAAGCTGTAAAGGGTCACAAACGGTTTTAAAAGCCGGATGGCAAAAATAGCACGCAAATACCAGGAGGAGGTTAGACTGCTTTCTGTTTGCAGATGACACATTAACATGTTATGTATTTTCTCTGAAGGAAGTAGAAATTCGAAACAAAGACCTGGAAGGCCAGCTGTCTGATCTAGAGCAACGTCTGGAGAAAAGTCAGAATGAGCAAGAAGCTTTTCGCAATAACTTGAAGACACTTTTAGAAATTCTTGATGGAAAAATATTTGAACTAACAGAGTTACGAGATAACTTGGCCAAGTTAATAGAATGCAGCTAAAGGAAACGGGATTTCAGTGCCAATCAGCTTAAAGATGCACTGTCTCTCTTCATAGGACTGTGTTGGGCTCTGCATCAAAGTTGCACAAAATCAGAAAATGCTCCTCTGAGAGGGCTTGTTTTAAATTTGAGTCATATTTCAATGTAAAATGTAAAACTCAGCCTGTAGCTAGTTGAAGAAAAACAAACAAAAACCAAAAAAAAAACTTGAATTACAAATTACCTCCTTGTACATTATTGGCCACATACAACTCGAAAGATATTAATATAATTGAATGCAATCCTTTTCTAATTGTCAGTAATGGAAGAATTAGCAGTGTCCCAGGTCACATCCCCTTTTTGTGATAGACACAATATAGGTTATTCACTGGTTTGTTTATTTAAGATACCTAATTGCTGTGTTTTGTGCAAGAACTGAGTGATGACAGCCCTGTATTTTGTTGTTAATAATTTCTCAGGATTTGCACTGCGGAGAAGCAGTGCCGTTACCAATTTATTCTTGCCAGGAGTGAGAGAGAGTTGCATCTTTAATTGAAACAAAGTTACTATAACTGCTTGTATAAAGTTCTTCCTTTTGGTTTTTTTTTGGTTGGTTGGTTGGTGGTTGGTTGTTGTATATATAGATATGTGTGTGTGTGTGTGTGTGTGTGTGTGTATGCACACACACACACATACCTATATATGTGCTGGAAGATACCATATTTCTGGAGATTACTCTGGTGTTCTACAATACTGTCCAACATGAGGTTTACTTTTTCATATGAATTTCATGTAATTACAGTGAGATATTATCTTCCACTTAACCATATTTTGAAGCCAACCAATGATGGAAGGTGAGTCTCCGGGCACAGGGGGGAGAAGGTAATTTCAAATGTAAAATCTGACATGCACAGATAACAAGAAATGGCCTTGCTTGGTGTCTTGAATATGTACATTCAGTTAAGTGTTAGCCTGTTTTGCAGGAGACCTTTTCAGAATGTCAGATTAATTTCAGGTTTTGTGAATAATGGCTTATGGAGAGCACTGTTTTATTACAGATTGCATTAAGGGCGTAATGCTATTGCCAGGATTACTCATACACTGAACTTGTCCAGCCAAGAAAGCTGTTTCTAGAAGTTGTGTTGTCATGGAAAATTGAAATGGAGACATGTTTACTCTTTCATGGGTCTTCATATCACATCTTTACTGAGACTACACCAGGCAATATTCTGAACTGTTAACTAAATGTTTAAAAACAGGAAGGAGCATTCAATTATTCTAAGGGAGTAGGTTTTAAAGTTGTTTTGATGTAATTTTAACAGACTTTTGGCAAACGCACATTTCTTTATATAATAGGTTTATTTTAAAAACAAAACAAAACAAACCTCTTTGACAGGTAAGCCAAGTGTCATGTGTCTTGCATCAAAGTACATTCTTGCCATAAACTGCTTGTAATGTTGAAGAGGGCTTTTTTAAAATGTATGAGTGAGTGTCAGACTTCAGAGTCAACACATGCACGGACCTTTGTTTGCTCCCCAAGTTAATTTGAATGTTAAACATGAAATCTAACTGCTTATAAAATTTGTACAACACAATTTTCTCCACTTAGAGACTGCTATTCAAAACTAGAAAATACGAGTTTGTTTTCATGTGTGTACTGTGTGTACATACCATATAATACACACAGGTTGTCACTGATACTAGAAATACATGCTTTATTTCTTTAATACTGGTTGCTTTTTTTTCTTCACCAGTGATTTATCAGGTCTCTCCTGACCAGTCAGGAAAACGGTTTAGGCCAAATGCTAAACCATCGTGTATTGTATGGTATGTAATGTACAAAATGCTTATGTTTTCTCCATATTTTTAGGGTATTTTCTCATTTTATTTATTAAAGGGGTGGGGGGAGCTTGGTTCAGCGTGCTACTACTGGTTGAAAACTTTGTGGTGAACTACATGTTTTTCATTTGGTGGATTTTTAGATGGTGATGTGTGCATCTTCATCAGGTCCAGAGGAGCAGCTACAACTTTTTAACTCACCTGGGGATGTTTGGGCCTGGTTCTCCTGTCACTGAAGCTGCTGTAAACCAGATGTGTCCTTTGGTGTGATGTCAGCAACATTCAGTTGACATCACATCTGTTAAAGTGTAAGGAGAAACTGGCCTGTTAATGCTCAATGGACATAATAAGGATGAAGAAAGAATAAAAACACAAAAAGCTGTTAATGGAATAAATGTAGTATTATTTTAAATTATATTATTATTAACATTTTTTAAATATGATGTCATTTACATGTGGGAAAAACAGTGAACAGACTATTTCCACATAAAATTTTGTGAGTATGTGTGGTACTTGAGTATTTCTATGTATAGGTACACACACATATGTATATAACAGAACATGGGGAAATTTAGACGTGCACATTTTTAATATTTTCCTATTGAAATTAAATTTAAAATTGGAAGTTGATACTTGAGAATTTCTTTTCTCATAGAGTAGATAACACTTTATTTCCTTCTTTGAAATACAAAATCGATGAGGGCTGCACCTTTGAATTCCCAAAGAGATGCCAAACGTAAATATGAGATAAGGTGGACATCCACGCACATATAAATAAAATCCTGTTGCTAAGGCTATTTTTGATGTCTATGTACAGTAGGTGAGTGTTTAAAATTTGTAACCTAAAGTTCATACTTCAGTGGCTGTACCTACTGTAGGCTCTCCATTTCTCGTTTAAGAGGAAAGATTTGCCTGTTTGAAACATTGCTTTCCCAGAGACAGGTATTACACATCATACATCATACCTGTCTGTAATGAAACTACGGGAATATGCACAGGAGAAGAGAGTGTTGAGTCCTACAGCCTGAAAACATGAACACGAGCTTGCACTGCAGGGGAGAGCAGTCACATCACACTACATGGCAACTGCAGTCTTGTAAAACAAAAAAAAAAGTGAAAAAGAATTACCAAAAACCTGACAGAACCATCTGACCGAAAAGGAAAGAAAAAAAAAATACAGTGTGGGTTGTTTTTTTTTTTTGTTTGGTTTGGCTTTTTGCTTGCTTGTTTGGTGGTTTTTTTTGGTTGGTTGGTTGGTTTGTTTCGGTTGGGTTTTTGTGGGGGTTTTTGTTTGGGGGTTTTGGGGGGCTTTTGTTTTGTTTTCAATTCTGAAATACCCTTGCTGTTCTCTGGAGAATATACTCCTTTATTTCTTAAAACTTCTTCAAGTATGTGCAAGCGATAGCAGCAGCTACCTATATCTTTTGGGTGCTACTGGATTTTGCACTAGCATGTTATGTTGTGAAATCCTGACTTGAACATAAAAGACTTTTTGTAAGTGCATCCCCATCTGGTTATTTAGTTTTTTGGAGTGTCTTGATCATACTCCCTATGCCTCAAATGATCCAGAAATTTCATTTTCCTATGTAGACAAAGTAAAATGTGTGAATTAATCTGTCTGTTACAGACTGGGGATTCCTTTTCCTGGGTCATATATCCAGGAGAACAAAATGAACTGATAATGCAGAAATGTTATTATAAGGTCTGTAAGAAAATACTTTTTCAGGTTAAATATAAATAAATAAAGGGCTAAACCAGATGTAACACACACAGAGACAAAAAAATATTCTTTAATGCGATTGATGGCATTCCCAGGATAATTCCTTTCTAGCAAACTTTGCAAGAATGAGCAATGCATCAATTAAAGATTAATATTTTGGGATGTGTCTTTTCAGTTGTCAGTTTTGAAAGATTTTTTTATTTCAGCTCATTTTTCAGCCAATTAGGGATTAACTTCAGGTTTACCTTCAATTAGAGGCTAAACCTCAATTCCTTACATCATCTTTTATAATAATTCTGTACTGAAGTGGCTCCTGAACGGCACTCTGTGAGCACTGCATTGAAAAACCAACATCAAACCCTTTGTTCTCTTTTTTCCCAGAAGTACCCATTGCAGGCCTTCATTCTCTGCAGAACTCTGGATGTCAGTAAAAGCTCTTAATCTGGTTGATTGCAGAAATCTTGGATCTTGAGGCCAAAGATAAACCTGATTAGAGATTAGGTCTGGATGTCAAAAGGCAATTAAAAAAAGGGAACATAAGCATGCATAGGTCAGTCCCAGCAACTGGACATGCTGCTAAGGGCACAGCTGTAGGCTGATTTTTTTCAGGAAATGGACCTGACTCTGCAAAGCAACATTCAGAATGTCTTGTTTACATTTTCTTAGCAATGCTGCATGTGTGCACTACCTCTGAATGGTGCAAAGCAGAGAGCGTACCACAGAGTAACAAGGTTTTTTTTAAGTCTCTGGTTTTGCTTAGTAGCATTAGTTCCTTCATTTGATCCTTCATTTATTCCACTTATTTCAGACAAGTAGGATTAATTTTCCCTATTATGCTGAAGATTTGGGAACAACAGAGTTTTGTGTTAGGTCCTGGAGTCAGTTCAACTCATATCCATATTTCTGGCTGTGCAACATAACCATAAAGAAGGTGCAATTATTTATATCACAATACCTTTAGATACTGTAGACAGAAGTGGGTTTTGACACTATATGGGGATTCATAGCTTGCCCACCACAACCTCTCAGGGACCTGTAGCTTCCAGTACTGCCTCTCCACTACTGGCAGCTCATCCTAGGACCAAAGAAACACACACCTAACTTATACCCACCTTCTCATCATTTCTGGGTCTCACACAAGCAAACCTCAACTGCGACAACACATCTGGCAGTTTTTGTCATTTTCAGATACAGGCATGGGGAGAAGTAACTGTCAAAGGTATTTTAGGCTGGGGGGTGGGGGTGGTGTCAGAAATGTGAGTTGTCAAAAAGATTCCCTCACATGGAGCCAGAAGCTATTTTACAGGAGGTGGGAATGGTTTGCACAGCAAAGGACAGATGCCTCTGAACTGCACAGCAGCCACAAAAAGTTTGTTAAAAAGGAACTAATATTGAACACACTTGGCTTGCCCCAGAACTCTGCTCAGACTGCTGTAGGCTTCTCAAGGTTCAAGATTAGGTGTGTGCTTCATGAATGTAGCTGAAGTCCTGACATTCTGCAAACCCCATGTCCCTTCAGACTTTGTATGGCCCTAGAGGCTTGGTATCTATATTAGTCACTGGAGATGGTTGATAACACTCCCTATTTTTTCCTGCTATCAGTTCCTATCACCCGTAGTGTGTGTTACAAAGTTCTGAGCTGAGTATTGGAGCTATACTTTCTTCTCTTTTAAACTTGAAGTAGTTTCAAACCTTATCCATCCCTGCTCCGGGGATTCTCATCGTCTATCAAGTCTTACCTCACTGCATGGATCCAGCAGTGAGTCAGATGCTTTTGCTTCCACTAGATTGAAAATAGCCACTTAAAATTTTTCTTGGAAGAGCCCTTGCACTACTGCGATTGCAGTAATTCTTGAAGAGGAAGAATTTTTTGCCAGTAGGTCAAGAAGGAGGCAAAGCCCAGGACCTTCACAACAATACATGCATCCAGGTGCTAAGGGGAGAGGAAGAGCTGCAGTAACAAGGTATGTTTAAGTATAATCTGTGTGTATAGATTTCCCTCTTTTGAGTTAAATATGGTCATGCAGGTATTTGCTAGCTTAAGATTTTCAGAGAGGTAACAAGACCTTTGAAATTCTCTGAGGGTGACTTGTATTCTGTTAAATGATGACAGCAAAACAAGAGAGACGCAAAATGATCTTGTACTTCCCTGCAAGAGAGACATCAGAGCCCTTGCCTGTGAGAGGAAATACAACAACTAGATCTACATTTTCTGCATCTGAATATACTGTTATTTCTATAATTCCAGCAGTGTTCTTTCTCAGGAATCTGCAGCAATGGGAACCAGAAATCCATCAGTGAGAGGATCTGTTCTTTCACTTAGTCAGAGGAGTCAGGATTGTAACACATAGTTGAGAACTCACACAGTGTCTAGTGTGAGCATCCTGCACTGAGTCTTCACTGCTCAGCCTCACTGCTATACCCAGCTAGCTGTGTAGAAGCTACCTCAAATGTGGCTGCACTTGCTGTACTCCCTGTCTTGAGAAGCAATGCTGGAGGGTTTGTTGTCTTTTGTTCAGAAGCCATGGGTTTGAACCATAGCCCTGTCATGACCAGTGAAGCACTTTTTTGCTCCATAGTGTTCTGCACACTTGGAGATAGGCTGTCAGGGGTAGAAAGCGGAGGGGAAATTTCATTATAGAGAAGCAGAGTAATGTGCTGGTTTGATTGATGCAAGCACCTTTCCCCCACCTCTTTGGAAGAAAAAAATATATTGCAAAAGCTTTATTTGGGGTGGCTATTGTAATTTGAACCTACAAGTCAAGTTTTTTCCTGTATTTATTGTATTTTTCCTAATTTTTTGATCTATATTAATTTTCTCCTGCATAATGTGGAGCAGCCAAGTACATGTTTACAATAAGTGTAATAAATGCCTTTAGTGCTTACAGAATGAGATAGATGAACGCCCAGTGCACTGCTCAGCAGGAAGGCAACCTGGACAAAAAAAAACACATAGAAGATATCTGTATGTATGGAGTGCTGGCTGTTGTACATGGACATCTCTTAGCTTCAGCAAAGGAGTCAGCCAGCTAAAGAAGCCAAGAGAAGAGACAATGAGGATGCATCGGGGATGTTCTAAACAAGCAATACTGAAGCATACCATGAGGAAGTATTTTGGGTCAAAGCTGGCTAAAACAGCGATGCAAGTATTTCCAGAAAACATAATTTTGTGTATTCTTTATTGCAGTAATAGAAAACTCCTATAACAAGCAATAACACTGGAGTGTGACTCTCGGTACATCCAAGCATGCACTCCCCTCTGTAACCCTGTCAAAGAGGAGAGGTTACTTGCAGGATAAAAGCAAACAGATTAACCAGCCACTGAGGCTCAGGAGTAGCTCCCAGGTGAATGTGGAATTCACCATGACATTTTAAGTCTCCCTTTCCACTTACAGCAGCTGAAGAGGGAGCTACTGCCTGAGGAAGGTGCAAGCTGACCTCCATGACTCACATAAGTATAGCTCTGTGCCTTACATTGGATAAAAGCTGGAGTCTAGCTACTTGGAAAATAGCTTGTGACAGTGGTCTGTGAAGGGGTCAGGCCCTCATTGGCTGGAAGGTCTTGACACATACAAGAAATTCCAATGTACAGTATTTCAGTAGAGTAGACTTTTTTTTAAAGGAAATCTCATACTTGCTATTGCAATGCCATGTTGACTGGGCTAATGGAAAACATCTTTGGAAAGGACTAGGCTCCTTTCACTGGGCAAGCTCCACTAGGACCAGGAGCTAAATTTTGTATTCAGTCACCCAAGCTGGTACTGGCTACCAAACACTTTCTTACTTAGAAGCTTGAGTATTCAGTAAGGACTGCAGTAGATTTGTGTATCTGGGCCTTGAAAGGCAGGAAGACTTTAGATCTGTTGGGTAGCTGAGGGCTGGAATGACAGGTTCCTGATGGCTGAGAGTGCAGTTTTGACAAACCCTGGCTGGGAAACAGTTTCTGTTGAAAGTTTCTTGCTGAAGACTTGAAGGGTTAATCGCTTTTTTTTCTTGAAATGTGGCATAACATTGACTTAGAACTGTAACTGCTTTTGAGTGTTTACATGTATCTTAGATGTAATATATGTTAGTTTTAATAGAAATCTAAGTGAACCATGTCCTGATAGGCAACCTGTGGCTCACATTCTCCCTGAAAACATGGCCTGAGTAGACTTTTTTTTTTTCTTTCCTTTTTTCAAGGAAAAGTGACAAACTTCATCTCCTGAACAGAGATTTACTCAGATGAGCATGGTTAACTAATGCTACCTTTGATTGAGAACAAGTCCTGCACCTCTCTAATCAGAAAGACAGTAGACATGCTCCAAGTGTCACTCACCATTGTGCAGCTTTTCCTCATCCTGAGTGCTAGCCATAGGAAGCATAGGAATGGCCCATGAATAGCCAAACTTTGCCAAAGCTGACCCACCAAGCAGAGTTTAATTTAAGCTGAGAGACAGAGCAAGTGGGGTTGTGATGATGGAACACAGAGTGGGTGGAAATAATTTGTTCATACAATGGTAGTGGTCCAGAGAAGCAGCCATGACCATAATTTGATAGTGAGGAACCTTTGACCAGTAGGAACTGCAATGCATCACTTGGAGAGGCTGTGACTTTCCATCAGGAAACTAAACTATTACAGAAATGACACAGGCATATGTGCTCCAGCAACAGAAGGGTAAAAAAATTAGTTAAGAGTATCAACTTTTGTTTTTAATACTATTTGAGACTTTTTTTTAAGGGAAAAAATAGAGCAGTGTGCAGTGGATTCTCTGTCAAAGACAGCACTCTGTCCACCTCTCCAGTCACAGCAAGCATGGGAGAAAAGAAAAAGGCCATCATAAAACATCTGTTGTGTTGTTTAAATTGTATGGTTAACATGCATGGCAGTTTGAGCATGCGTCGATGACTTTGTCTGCTTAAGAGCTCAGTTACACTCCCACGGAAATTTATGGGATTAAAATGAAGTACTGAGAAAGAAGTATAGTTACTATAAATGCTTTGTATGACTTGCATGATTTTCCTTTTTTTTTTTCCTTATTCCTGTTACTTTTAAACAGAAATATACAGCGGCAGTGTGATGCCAATTAGAGAAGCTGTTTAAAATAAAACAGTGAATTCTGTTTGAAAGATCATGAATGTGCTTGGCCTTATGTAAGCAATATGGGGTATAGATACCTAGGAGAAGTCTGCTGTCAGCAGCAGTGAGGAGCGTGAAAAGAAGGCAACAGAAGTGATTTTTTTTTTTTTCTGTGGCACAAGCATCTCCAAGATCCCACGGAAAGCATCTACTAATGCTGTCTTTGAGCTGGTGAAAATCGTGACAGCATGACAGTGTTGAAGATTTGCATAAAGAGAGCAAAGGGGGAAAAGGCAGGAGGGCATTTCTGTGGGAACAAGCCAGGTTTGCAGTTTGGGCAGAAACTTGCTGCACTTCTGTAAGCAAGGCAGTGTATGTGGCAAAGCTGCTGTAGGTTCCTGGTCAACCTGTGGGGTTGTTTTCTGCTGTAGTGCAGTTTGTGTCACAACGCAGTACTCAAAATAGCTGGCATGCTCCACCTGGAGTTTTATAGAGGCCATTTTATTAGGTTAATTAAATCCTTCCCTCCTAAAAGATAACAACAGTGGCAAAATTCTATAGCAGTACACTCTGGTAAGTGATCTGTGCCATGAGCCTAAAGCTCAGGCTTTGGTGGGGGCAGTGACACAAGACTGGTTTTGCAATCCAGAAATACTGAAGACATCCAAGATTTGTGTAAGCTTGCTCCTTCCTTTAGCAGGAAGACTACAACCAGTAAAATGGGCTTCTCCCTGCAATAGGAAACAACAGTAAGAACTACTGAGAAAAAGAACAGTTCATAGATTTGAGGAAAAGAGATCTGACAAACTCACTTTTCGATTTGTCTCTCTTCCTTCTACCCATTCCCTCGTCTGGGTATTGAGCAATGCAACAGAATCAGACCCTACCTAAAGCCGCAGTTTCTTGTGAAGAAGGTGTGGGGTTTATTTCTAACAGTTTGAGAAGGACCCAGTGAATATATGCATCTGACATGTGAGTGTGTTCTACCCATCTTCTATGCATTGTAAACATTTAGACTTTATTCTGAGCAGCATACCACTGCCTTCAAAGTGTGCCCACAGATGTATTCACTAACTTGCAGTTCTGATGTATGCATTAAATATACTTCCAACTTGTGGGAATATTCATGAGTCATAGAAAGTTAGCTACATAGCTGATGAAGCCAGTTCCAAAGTAGACACCATCTGATGGTAGCAAATACTCTGCAATGGGAGTTTCTCCTGCCGAGAGCATGTGAAGGCACCCACAGCAGGTCCACACACACTGCCAGGGGCATGTAAGAGCATTAGGAACAGACCTTGGCTACACACAGCCCATTGTATTTTGTAAGAAATGTCAGTGATGACCAGAGTTTTCATATATCAAAACATTCCCTACTTGTTCTACAAGTTCTGCCACAATCCAGAGTTAACAGCATAAGCCACTATAACCAGAAGTGCAAAGCACCATTAGAAAAACTGAGCCAGACAGGCCTCAGGTTTTTCTTAAGATGTTTGCAGTGTAGATTTGTACTGCAAAGGCAGCCATCGCTTCACCTTGTTCACAGAAATGTCTTTTATTTCTCTTGTTTCCTAGGATTGTATTTGCACTAGAAAATTCCTGTTCCAGAAATACACCGATTTTTTTTTTTTTCTCTCATGGTATGGGACTAGGTAGGCATAGAATCTACCTGCACTTACCCATGCCATAGTTCTTGCACCAGAAACACCTGAGTGAAGGACAAAGGTTATCTCTTCTGTAAAATTTATGTTCAGTTTTGGGCCCCTCACTACAAGGACATTGGGTTGCTGGAGCATATACAGAGAAAGGCAATGAAGCTGGTGACAGGCCTAGAGAACAGGTCTTCATGATGAGTGGCTGAAGGAACTTGGATTTAGTCTGGAAAAAAAGAGGCTGAGGCGAGACCTCACTACTCTCTACAGCCCAGGGAGGTGGTGCAGTCACCGTATCTGGAGATGTGCCATGTGGACACGGCCCTCTGGGACCTGGTTTAATGGCTAGAGTGGTCTCGGGTTGGCAGTTGGAATAGCTGACATTGTCTTTTTCAAACAAAATAATTCTCTGATTCTGAGAAGTAACAACACAAAATAGGAAAACTAAACAGCAACAACAAAAAAGCCCAAATAAACCCAACAGCAAACAGCCAGCTGGCAACTCACCTGACACACAGAGAGTTGTCTGTTCTGGGCAATTTTCCGTCCCCCAGAAAAGAAGGTTAAACTCTTGAAAACACTCATAAAGGTACTCCTAAGGTATCCAAGTTCTTCATACACAATCCAGTTTGGTTTTGAAATAGTGTTGTTCATATACCCAAAAAAAGGAACTAGTGGGCACATCAGATGTTTTTAATGTGAGTTTTTGAGTCACCATCTTTGTCACCGATTGCAGACTTGCCCTCTACATGTAACATCACTGCCACCAGCTAGTTCTACAAGAGTAAATTATAGGGGAAAATAAGGGAGCTAAGCTTTTACTACTTCTGGGTTTAAATTTTTACCACTTTTCACTGAGTGATCTTGTCTTTTGATTAAGAGGTGGAAAGTATGTGTGATTTCTATTTAAGAACAACAAACCTGCATTAAGAGCAAGGTCATTCTAGAACATCTGAATTGTTTAAGTGACTTCAGCTTACAAGGATGTTAAACCACATAAAATTATTCTGTGCTGCAACATAGCTGAGGCACAAGCATCTGCCTTTAAGCAACAGCAGGTAGCTTGAGGAGATAAGAGCTAACACTGGAAACTTAAATAAACTAGATAAGGAATATTTTTTTTGGGAGGGGGGGCGGGGGGAAGTGGGGGGTGGCACAAACTGTACTAAAAAAGTCTTAATGTTGGTCAATACTCAAAACCAGACAGTGGTCAAATAAATATCCTTTAATAAAGAAGAAGAAGAAAACAAACAAACACCAAAAAAAAAAAAGATGGAATAATTTTAAAGCACCAAAACTGTGAGTATGATGTTACATTGCATGTACAAGATGATGAGTGCAGTACTTTGTGTACAGGTTTGAGTTGTGATAATAAAAAACATGAAATACACAACAATAAACTTGCACTGCAGAAAGGCTGTACTAAAGGGAAAAAAAGGCAGAACTTTTTTTAGTTTTTAGGTATTGCTAGAAATGTTTGTTTAGTTCTTACCATTTTTTTTTAACATAATTGTTGTTTATTACATTACAGCATTGAGCATTTTTAGGCATTGTAAAATTTGCAGACTTGTTTACAATAAAATACACACTTAATATGTCCTTTTGCATATAATGGAGTTAAAGAATTTTCTGAAAGCCAAGCACAATGTGCTAGTAGTGTCTGAATCTACCAATAATATTGCACAAAGCTAGCGAATGGCAAATTGGTTTTCTTCTGGTTATTTCTTACTTACTCAACAAGCTTAACAAGGAAGTTAGTTTCATTGGCTTCATTAATGCAAGACAACCTGCAGCCATCTCTGTTGCTTAAACTTCATCATATGATGATGTATTTGTATACATGTAATATGAAATTAAAAACATGTAGCAACCACCGTGAAACACTGGCAGCTGCTGTGTCCTAATCCCCAATACTCCTATATCCTAACAGCTATTTTCTAATTAAAAAACCAAGAAAATGTCTCTAAAACTGAAAATCAAGCTACTCTACAGCAAACTAATTACTGAATAAGAAGTAAAACCTCTGCAGAGTTTGACTATACTCAGCAAAATGGCCACCATCCTTGTTACTTACTCCAGATTGAGCAGGCTGCTGGGTAACAGCCATAGAGATCAGCCTTAAATAATAGTCTACATTAATATCAGAAACTCTGCAGAGTGAAATTCATTGCTTGGTCATTTTTCCACATTAGAGGTACATCAGAGCATTCACATTTGAGAATTGAAAGACGACCTTTTATCAAACAGATGAGCTTTTCTCAAGCTCTGGGCCACACAATGTGTAAGACCTGAATCACAATAATAATACATTAAGTGTCAGGTACACAGTCAGAGCTGGGATTTTTGGATTAATAGTCAAACTGAATGGGAAATGCCAAAAAAACCCAAAACACCACCAACCCCAAACCCGTATATACAACAGCCCCTCCCAAAAATATACTAGCAGGCCCACCCACCCTTGACCCTCCTAAAAATTCTAAGTATTTGTGTATTAGGCAGTAATTAAATATAAATTTGTTTCATAGGAAAAATTTAAATTACAGTATATTTATAGGTTAAAAATAGCCACTGCTGTACTTTTTTTACAGGACTGATAGCAGTACGATAATGTGCTTATTACACCGAAGAGCAACTGCAGTCAAGTTTAGGATGACCTCTTGTCTGTCAGCTCCAGCAGCACTGAAATCATGCAATGTGTTCTCCCAGTAAGGTGCTTCTGTTTACTCCTTTTCTTTGCAAGAAGCTTCGCTTGTTTCTAACATTAATTCTGTAGTGTTAAACATAACAACATCCTGTTTGTGCTTATGGAATCATTACCAGAAGCACAAACAGTTAATTTAATTACATAAGCATTACAATGAAAATAGTATGATTACACGTGAGCAAACTTGATTTACATACACTCTTGACATTCAGTGCAAACACAGTAAGGGTAACGTTAACCAACAGACGTTTCTGTGTCCTTAGTGAGCTGCATCCTCAATAATGCACCTGTAATTACTTTAAACATTACAGAATATGGTGCTTATGCTCAAAATTATTCTTTACAAATATTGAAGTATGTTGAGCTCTATCCCCTGATGCAGCCATAAAAGAACACAATACAGAATCATTTATTTTACAGGTGTCTGGCATAGGATGCAGACTGTCAGTTGTTTAGGTTTTTGTTTTGTTGGTTTTTTTAAAAAACAAACACCTTAAAAGTTATGTTTACAAAAAAATAAAAAAGCTTCCACCTACCCCTAGACAAGTAACTTAACTAGTATTTAAAAAAAAAAAGAAGTAACAAAATAAGACTATTGGTTATTTGCAAAGGATCTGGAACCTCTGTGAATGAACACGAAATTAAGTTGATGCAAGTTCCACTTCTAATCAAAAGGCTACTGCTCTTTACCTTACATTTTGCTTACTGTAGTAGAAATTGAGTATTTAATGTCTTGTTCCCACTCATAATTTTCAGTCCTCACATAAGCACTCGTAAAATAAACATTATGCGTTCTAACTGTTCACCTCACTAGATCAGTTACACTACATTAAAACAGTTTTAATTCAAAAAATTATCTTAAATATGGAAAAAGCCTGAAAGCTGACAAACTGCTTCAGATGAATGACTAGCAACAGAACACCATGGCCACAACAATGAAGTCCTGCCACAACTGAGGAACACCAGCAATAGTTAGAAAGGTCTTTTGTGGAGGCTTTCTTCGATGGCAGATGTTTATGTGGTCATGATGCTTTCTAAGGTGTCTCAAGGACCAAGACCATTACTATAGCTTTCCTCAGCTATGGAGTAACCAAACTCAGTGCAGGACTGTCGTGATTTCTGTATATCCCCTGTAAGTATACCCTAACTCTCCCCATTTGCTGCTGTGGCTATATCCCCACTGCAAAGATTCACATCACAGCAGATGGGAAGTTTTATGTGTTAGCCTGCACATTACATATGCACAATTTTTACATCAAAATAGCAAATGATGTGGAAGTGTGATAGTGACTCATGAAGAATTAAAAACCATAATTATATTTTTTTAATGGTATGTGGAAAAAAGAAATCATTTTCCATATTGAAGATGGCAGCTGTGAAGTGATATAAACTGCTATGCTCGGTGTAACTATGTGTGCGCACGACATTTCTATAAGCTACTGCAGGAATCTAAGATTTCAGCTAAATATAAAACAGATGTAGGACAGTAATTTTTCTCAATCATGCACACATTTTTCAAGGCAAATATGACAGATTACACAGCAAACAAATCTGAAAGCTGTAGTACACGGTACAGCATGATAAATAGCAACACAGTGATAAACTGCAGACAGAAATGTTTGCAAGGGACCACTGCAATTTAAAATTACACTTTTTCTTCTCAGCTCAAAATTTTGCTAGTGTCCCATATGCATAATCTAAGGAATAAAACTGCAGGCTGGAAAATAGGTAAAAACAGACATAAAAGTTGCTCCATCACCACTATTAATTTAGCACTGCATTTCAGATTAAGTGTATCATCCCCCCAGAATTTATTCCATTACCTCAGTTTCAACATGTGGTGTGACTGGAAGTACAGACAAATGTTGAGCAAAAATATACCACAATTTATGGTATAGGCAACACCAGCAGATGAACTTTGAAATTGCTGTAATTGCTGCATGAACACAGAAGTAGGCAGCGTGCAAGCACACCATATAACTCAGGATTCAGAGAAACAATATAAGAAAGACCCCCGCGGTGTACTTACAGATTCTTGGAAAGTCAAAATCAAGTGTTTTGTAGAGCTGATCTTGGGACAGGAAAATACAGACCTGACAGCTAGTACAGTAAAACTGATACAGCTCTACAGTAATGCTCTTCACAGGTGCTTGAAAATGAATGTTCACCAACTTTATAAAGGCAACAAGGCTAAGAAAATGCCTATCGATAGCAAGTGACAGAGCTTTAATTTCAGCACAGCCACAGCAGAACAACTGAAAAGAGCTGAGGTTCCTTTAGGTTACATGTTCCATGTCTAGACAAGGGCCATGAAAATGATCAGAGCTACACCACCTCTCCTATGAGGACAGGCTGAGAGAGTTGGGGTTGTTCAGTTTGGAGAAGAGAAGGCTCTGAAGAGACCTTATTGTGGCCTTCCAATATCTGCAGTGGGGGTATAAGAAAGCTGGTGAGGGACACTTCAGGGTGTTGGATAGTATTAGGACTAGGGGGACTGGATCTACGGTAGAGGAGGGGAGATTTAAATTAGACATTGGGAAGAAGTTCTTCCCCATGAGGGTGGTGAGACACTTGAACAGGTTGCCCAGGGAGGTGGTGGAATCCCCATCCCTGGAAGTTTTTAAGGCCAGGCTGTATGTGGCTCTGGGCAACCTGATCTAGTGGAAAGTGTCCCTGCCTATAGCAGGGGAGATGGAACCAGATGATCCTTGAGGTTCCTTCCAACCCTGACAAGATTCTGTGATACACAGCCTATGTAACCTAAAGGGATGTCCTCCCCATGGAGTTGTTCGAGGCCAGGCTGGATGAGGCCTTGAACAACCTGGTGTCCCTGCCAGTACCAGAGGATTTGAACTAGACACCTTTAAGGTCCTTTCCAACCCAAAGCAGTCTATGACTCTATTGCTAAGGTTAAGTTCCCCTGTTCCTCTTTATGTCAGTAAATGGCAAAAAGTGAAACATCATTACAAAATTAATACATGTTCCATTATATGGCAGTAGCAATGCGCAACTCCGCTTAAAAATCTATGACCACCAAATCCTCAAAGTAGTTTGTCTGTCACAAGAGAACAGTGGATGGACCACACTACACAAAAGACAGAGACTGTATTTGAGAAACACAGTCATGTGTCATGCTAGTAAAAATAAAATTCTAGTGAAAATTCAGTTTTTGTAAGAATTGTAACAGGCTGAGTTCATTATCATATGGAGTTTCTATGTGGTACAAGGTTACTTGTACCTCTCAGCATGGTGGTATTGCAAGTGTAGCTGGCCTGCAGCCATTAGCCATGAAGTACAGACTTTAAGCATAAACCACAGAGGAAGTTTTACCTCTCCTTAAAAAAACACAAAGTCACAATCAAAAGGGAACTACTGGGGTTTCTTTCAGTCGGGAGGCTTTTGGGTATGAAATATGAATGTTTTTGCAGCCACTGAAGGAAAGTGAAAACTAGCAAGAGAAGCATGACTTTTACAACTGAATTATCAGTCTAAGTGCCTGGATCATTTTTAAAGGTTTCTTAATCAAAAGCCATTTTGAACCAAAAGAGGAAAATATTTTTAAGTATGAAACTATAAAATATTGCTTCTTAAATGACAGAAGTATAACTAACTTGATCCAGCATAGCTAAGTTTTTTTTTAAAGCATGGGAATGTCTACTTCAAAAAAATGTCAGACTACAAATGACCTTCTAAAAAGGTGCTGTAGTGTATCTTGCTAAATGTACCATGCTGGAAACATATTCTGGAATATGTACTCAGTTTAATTCTTGTTTCTTATTGTGCTGTGGTCACTTGTTACTTCTCATTCTGACAAACTTCTTCAAACCAAGAAAGAAAAAGTCTTAGTTTAGTTGCACGTTACTGAATTTCAGTGCAACTAGGAATTCTGCTCTGTCTGGAATATCACACTGCTACACAGCAAGCTTCTTTGCAAGGAGCCATTTACTTGGCTTTTCAAACAGATGATATATTCAATGCAGTGAAGGGGATTTTCCATAGCTGGTTTGATGTCTCAGGTCAATCTCAAAGTTCTCGTAACAAGTGTTCTCTCAAAATGCTCCCCTCACTTAACTGGCCACACGTTACTATTGGAGATATAAAATGTGCTAATAATCAGGCATTCATGACTACATAAAATGCACATCTGAACAACTCAGCCTTCTACCCAAACCAGAATTTTTTTTAACTAATTAAAGAAAAAGTGACCTGAAAATTAACAGTTCAGGCCATTTCCCCATGTACTGAATTATTTGCCAAAAGAAAGACTATTTATTTGCCAAAGAAAGCCTCCTGTGGAATTTGATGGTCGTAACTGTTGGGTCCGAAATTTTCACAAATGAAGAGGAAAAGTGATCTTCAACTGAGGTTTCTTTTCTCCTATCAGTGGCTGTGAATCACCTGTTCAGGAAAAAAGAAAAAGGAACATCTGAAAAGCTCAACAGCTGTGCAAATACTCTCTGATCAATGCATTAGGCAATTCCAACATGCAATACTGAGCACTGTCTTCAAGAAACTTAACTTTGGTCCTAGGGTAGTGACACACTGGACACATAAGATTACATAAGATCAGGTCCCTTTTTTGTCTTCATGATACTACTGGCACAGATTATCCAAAATACTGGATAAGAAGACTAGAGAGAACAAAAGCTGGCTTCTTATCTGTTACTTTGTCAGTCTCAGGAACCCAGGTTTCACATTACTTCTAGTACTCTTACTGCACGATAGTAATTCATGCGTACCGCTACATACACAGGCCTGAGATATTTTAGATAACCAGCAATTCTGATTTTTCATACAGAAGTCACTTATCTTTACACTGCTTGTTCATCTGTATTTCAATACCTCAATAGCTTAACATATCCATAAGGAAGGAGCTGTTCTTAAAAGTTAGTTGTAACTTTATGTAGAAATTAAACTCAAAGCATTTAATCCAAGAGGTTACTACATCTCCTAAAGGAATCAGTTACTATTAGTTTATCTACAGTTCCACAATTACTGTAAGCACTTCAGTGGACATTGTTAATACTCCTTGCATATGCATTATGACACTTTTTGACATCTGATAAACTTATGTCACTGTATAAAATTTAGCCTTCATTCCTAAAACAAACTAATTGCCTTACATTTGGCCTATAAGGGTGTACATGTATTTAAGCATAGTTTGAACTCATGTGCCAATATAATTTTGTGTACAGTTTTCAACCCCTGTCTCTAAGCAACTGTTTTTAGTATGGGCAGAACTTACAGTTAAAATTAGGAGGTCAGTCTTAAAGCATGGTATTAAATGGAAAACCTTGTAGTGGAAAAAAAAACAACTGCAAACCTGTTCTGCAATTCCTACAACAGAACTTCATCAGATTTCACTCTTGTGTAATAAATTCTGGGTATCCATCCTACATGTCATCAGGTCCCAGGTGTGGAAAGAACTCCAAGATGCAAACATTCAAAAGTCTGACACTACATCCTGCTTTAAGTCCAAGTGATTTTGTGCAGTCTCAGCATTAGACAGGAGGGAACAATGCCAAATTTGTAGACTGGTTAAAAAGGACACAAGAACCAGTGCACCAGCATGACACGTGATTTTCAACCTGCACTCTGACCTAACTGCTCTGGTGGGATTGCAAAAGGTAGCAGTGATAAAACACGTTATTTACATTGTATAGAACAAATGGTGGAAGGCTGCTCACCAACTAGATTTAAAAATTTCACTCTTGGAAAATTCATTCCTTCCCCTCTTTTTTCTTTTACCAAATGATCCACAGTATTAAAAGAGTATTCTTGCTAAAAATTGCAAACAAGATCCCAAAGAATAAGTTAGATTTACTAACATCACAAAGTTAAATCACAAAGGTTAAATTTGCTCAGTTACCTAGGAAATGAAAAGAGATAGTAATTGCAAAGCAAAGTCAGTTTCAAGGGTTGTCTTTTTTTATAGCTGTCACTGGATTTCTGAAATGCTGTGGAAGTGGGAGTTTTCAGTATGCAAATATAGGAAAAAAGTTACATCCAAACAGAACTATTTTCACTTTGAGTTTCAGCAAGAGTTAAGAACACCTCCACTCCTGTACTTTCAGCTCCCAAATCAGCAGTACATTTGGTATGGAATTAAGTATTAAATCATTAGTATGGCCAATGGCTAGTTCATGAGGCACTAAGGCAACGTATTTTTCCTTTTTTAAAAATTTCAAATATTGAAAAACAGCAGAGCAGTGGAACCATTTGAGACATAGTATTTCATAATTGTAACAACATTCAGCAGATGATGTGCTAAGTCACCATCACTTTCTAGACAGCTGAAGCACTTTATCAGTAGTCACTCTCCAGATACAGTAATAACTAACCAGGGTAGAAATGCCTGACTGTAAACATCCAGGAAGATTATCTCTTTTCTGCTAGCCGTGATGCAAGGATTATAAATATTTATATTCCATATTCTTAGAAATAGCCTTTGATTTCAAAGCTGATTTTTAAACTCTCCAATAGGTTGTCATACCTCTCTTTTCACCAAATTTTAGGTTTACTGAGTAATTTCATTAAAACTTAAGTTCATTCACATGCTAGCAGCAGCAAAGAATCACCACAGAAGAGTAGTGATGTGTGCTGTTGATGTAACCAAGACTCTCTTCATGCTACTGATACCCCCAAAATTTTGAAAAGTAAGCTCTTACCAGTTTCTGGTTCCTTCTGAAATCATTAACTTCATCTGCTGAATTCTAATATCTATCATTTCAGGCACACTAGCTTAGTGTAACGTAAGTTCATGGGATTCATAGAGTAGAAGTATAAATTATGTTTGTATATTTACCATTCATAGTCTGGGAATTCAGTTAAGGCAGAGAGCTATGAAGGAGTCAGTCACAAAAGGTAACCAATGAGATCTGAGTGTGCTCAGCAGTCAAAACTAACTGTCCTTCACTTGGAGCTCACTCAGTATGAAGTGATAAACATGCTAAATTTTTGCAAGGCCAGAAGTAATCAGAAAGTAAGTACAGATGTGTAAAAGTATAGATGTCCAAGAGTGATGGTGCTGCCTTGTTACCAAAAAGCTTTTTAAAAGCTTTTCAAAAGCTGCAAACAGTCCCTTCAAATTTACTACATAAAATAAAGCTTTTTATAGAACTGGTCCTGTCAATATTCAGCAGAAGTATTCAAACAATAAAAGGCTTCATTTTTTGGAAAAGCCATTGATACTAAATTTTTATGTGCATATTCTACTATGTTGGATGTCAGAGTTTAGTCACATCCATATTAAATCCCCTAGAATGCACAACCTGAGGCTTAGACACTATTGTTATACAGAAAGTGTTCAAGAAATATTATTTAAAATGTAGTTTAATTACAGGTTAATTTTCCCAGTCCGTGCAAGGCAAACTCTCTTCTTCATCCTCTGATTCAGGTGATGCTTCCTTAATTCGTCGCAATGCTTCATGGATGCTCCTTGTCAGAGGGTCAGTATCAGGCAGAATCGTAAAGGATTCTCTCAAAACGTCTTTCTGCACCTTCTTCAGTTTCACCCCTTTCCTGATTTGTGCCAAGATGTTATTGCTATCATCTTCATCAGGAAAAGGAGGGAGACTTCTCTGCTCAACTTTTCTTAAGTGAAAGCTGCCACGTTTCAAGGAAGCCAGCACTTCATCCATTGGGGAACTCACTGCAGTAAATCAAAAGACCTTCAGTATTATTTTTGCTAAATTTTATCTGTCATTTGTATTTCCTACAGACCAAAAAGCAGCTGCATGCTATTAATGTGATAGTCCCATACCATAACAGTAGCTCCAATACTGCTTTAGCCTCCGAATTTATCTTCCCTATCATCACATCAAACCCAGTGTATACAGAGAATTCTCATATCTGAAACCACTCAATCTCCTATCGGGCAGGTAGTGAAACTATCTGAACAGATGGCTTTCCTGTTTGCAGTCAGGAAAAATCAAAATAGCTGCAATGAATTAAATACAACGAAAGTATTTATTTCATTGTCTGTCTTGACTCTCAAACTCTGGTAATAAGCATACATCTTAAGCACTGGACTGTGCACTCCATTCTCAGCACTTGCATTTTATAGCTGATTTTACCTACTGTACAACTATTACACTGCATGCAGCTGTACAGTGAACTGCAACAGCATGCATTTTCCTGCTGCTCATTCACATATGAATGAGCACCTAGTCACAGCCTGCCTATATAAATTTCTTTCTGTTATAATTAGCGAAAATTGCTACATAAGAGTTAATACTTCAACACAAACCTTTCATTTATCACCAGTTTGAAACTAGGGGGTTTTGGCTACAATAAAAATCAGGTTTGGGCTCTTTGAAGAGCTACAAGTAAGGAAGATCTCTATCCCAGAGAATACAGAATAATCACGTACAACAGTCTGAAATAGTTTGCATACACTAGCACATACAACATGCAGCACGTATTAATCAATAGACAAACACCCATTTCCAGTTCTTTGTATAATTTTTACATACTTTTTAAAAAAATATATATTGTAGAGTATTGGGTTTAAATAAACAGAATCAGAGCACGACCTGTAGAATAAGCAAGTTTAAAACCTGTCTTGGTATTATGAGTGTGATTTGTACATCAGACTGGTGGCCCAGACAGTTGGCATAGACACAAGAAAAAGAAAGAAATGAAAGGAGGGGAACGTTGTAACAAAGGATGAGGAAAAGGCAGAGGTACTTATTGTAATACAGGACTGCACATTTGAAGGAAGAAGGAAGGATGCTAAATACTCATCTGTCATACAGACACAAATTTCTCAAGCCAAGAGACTAGGAACATCTCAGGGAATAGCAGGTGAATTGCTGCTGCAGAGATTAACAATACTCTTAACAGGAAGTGTATAATTTCATTTCATATTTGTCATTTTATGATGTGTATCAAATCACACACAGTATGTGCTTTGCATAAGATTGCAGCATATAAGGGTTATCAGAAAAATAAGCAATGGGACTACTGGGAAAAAATGGAGCACAGCAAGAGCAAAAAATTTACTATCAACTTTAACACTGTATCTGTGACCTGCAAAAATCATAAGAGCTTAACAATTCTACAACTATGTTGTTGCTTCAAGGGTTTCAGTCATTTAAGGACAATTCTAGGGGAAACACTCTTGTTTCTGTCTGACTAATGAAGAGTTCTAATTTTAATTTTGTCTGGAAAAAGGGAAAATGTCCATGGAGAAATGTTTTTCTGTAGTTCTGTAGAGCCATATGGAATTTTTAAAAAATGTTATAAAATGTTTAATGAAATTGTATTATAGAAATGTGAATCAAGGTCCACTCCAGGTACTTTTTCTTAGCGACTTCCAGTAAAATAGTTCACCTGTGCACTTCTGAAAATCTTATCTCTTATTTGCAAATAGAACCTTTGTTCCATTTTATGGGAACACCATGACTGCCATGCTACTGATTTTTATATATAGAAGAATAGAATAGAATAGAATAGAATAGAATAGAATAGAATAGAATAGAATAGAATAGAATAGAATAGAATAGAATAGAATAGGACCAGGTTGGAAGAGACCTTCAAGATCATCGTGTCCAACCTATCGTCCAACACCACCTAATCAATTAAACCATGCAACCAAGCACCCCATCAAGTCTCCTCCTGAACACTCCAGTGACGGCAACTCCACCACCTCGCCAGGCAGCCCATTCCAATGGGCACTCACTCTCTGTGTAAAACTTCCTAACTTCCAGCCTAAACCTCCTCTGGCGCAGCCTGAGACTGTGTCCTCTTGTTCTGGTACTGGCTGCCTGGGAGAAGAGACCAACCTCTGCCTGGCTACAGCCTCCCTTCAGGTAGTTGTAGAGAGCAATAAGGTCACCCCTGAGTCTCCTCTTCTCCAGGCTAAGCAACCCCAGCTCCCTCAGCCTCTCTTCATAGGGCTTGTGCTCCAAGCCCCTCACCAACTTTGTTGTCCTTCTCTGGACACGCTCCAGCAAGTCAACATCCTTCCTAAAGTGAGGGGCCCAGAACTGGACACAGTACTCAAGGTGTGGCCATATAAACTGTTATAAACAAATAGCTGAAAACAAGAAGTTGCAGCAATCATCCAGACCAGGCATGCGTTCTATTCACTCTCCGATTTCCCAAAAAAACTTTTAATCTTTTGACTATTTATTAATGTACTTTGATAAATGATCACAGATTTAATTTCCAGTTGTAGTTATATGTGTATCTTCTTACTCATCTCTCAAGGGTACTTGAGAGTTTGTGATTTCTGTACAAAAATTTGAAGAAAGCATTCTCAAGGCTTGCTATGTCCCGCGACAAGTAATCATAATTTATGTAAAATTCTGTTTTTAAAACAAACACTGCACCCTCCTATGAAGCATGTCACATTTGCAGTGCTGGCTTTAAACTAGCTAGGGAAAGATTATTTTATACAACATTTAGGTCCATTTTCTAGCGTTTTTTCTGCCTAACTGAACATGCTGTCATAAAGGTCCAAACCTTCCCGTTGTAAATATTTGTCAGCTGAAAAGGGTTTAAGAACTTTCTCATCAGTAGCAATAAATGAATCATGGCATACACTTTTCTATAGAGGAATACAGAGCAATATAGAGGAACTGATGTGTCTTGCAATGAACTACAGGCATCAAAACATTACCTCTCCTCCTCTGTAAACGCTCAAGATCACCTGTCTTCTTAAGCTTCTTCTTGGCACTGACTAGCTGATTGCTGTCAAAGAGATGTGCTGGTGGGACACCAGAAGAGTGCTGGACTCCCTTCTCCTCACTTGGACGTTTAACAAAGCTGTCACTTTTCTCTAAGGATTTGGTGTCATCTTCCTTGGAGGGCAAAGGTGGAGGTGGAGGTG
This sequence comes from Colaptes auratus, assembly GCA_015227895.2. Classification (NCBI taxonomy): domain Eukaryota; kingdom Metazoa; phylum Chordata; class Aves; order Piciformes; family Picidae; genus Colaptes; species Colaptes auratus. Next base: position 36,369,829 of record CM026897.1, read on the forward strand.
GTGGAGGCAAAGGGGGTGGAAGCGGTACTACAGAAGCAGCCTCTGGTTGAAGCTCATGACTGGCGAGTAGAGAAGTACTAACATCAGGCAGTTCAGAGGTAATACCATTGGGGGGTAATGAGATATCTTGAAGTTGTTCTAAGCTTGTGGATTCCTGCACTTGCAAAGGCTGAACTGCATTTTCAAATTCCACCTCTTCACTTTTCTCTTGGGTTTGTATGGTTGCTGGCAAAGATTGAGGCTGATCGGAGACGGAGCTGGCTGCGCATCTTTTTCTTGCATGAGCCAGCCGTAGTCTGGTTGATTTAAGTATTACTTGCCCAGGGTACCGCTAAAGTGAGTAAGTTATTGACAATTAGATAAGTACATGTAACACGCTACTCTAGATTCTAAGTACCTGTCATTAGGGTTTGCCTTTGACAATAAAATTCATCTGCTATTTTCATTAGTTTAGCTCTGGTTGTCCAAAAAGAGTAAATATATCCTCATCTTTTTGCAAAAAACCTATTCACTTTCTTAATTTTAATTCTTGGTTAATCCATAATGTCTATGCATTTTTTTCTGGCCAGGGATATGCGTGGGTTAGAATGAGGATTTCACAAAGAACCATATTGTACGCTGAAAACTGTTTCTTCTGTAAAGTAAAACTTAAAATTTCTTCTTGCTCTCCTTTTCTAAAATTGGTCAGTGGCTAACTCCTGCCACAAAGCCCTCTCTGATCTAATACATACACCTCAGATATGAATCATACTGCTTGAAAAAGAATCTCTTGAAAACAAAATCATTTGGAGATTTTCCAAACTATTTTTAGTTTTGTTCTTAAATTTGCTGCCTCAGGATCTGGCTTTTTATATTAGCTTAATCCAATCTCACATTTTTATACACTTATGGTAGGCCTAAAGCAATTGAGAACATAACAACATAAACATACATAAAGTCAATTCATTAACAGTTTCTCGTTAAAATACATAAATCTACTTTAGTTAACAGATGCTACGCAATTCACAAGCTGTGCAAAGAAGGTGGCTATGAAGAGTGTGCCACTTAGCAAAAAAAGCTTTCCAGTAAAGAAAATTGTATCTTTTGATGCATTCAGTAAAACAAAGGAAAAATCTTTGCTGATTAATCCTCTTTTCTTTCACTTTCACCCCTTTCTTATCTTCCCTTCATTCCATCTTCTACCCAGCCTTTGACACTTGTATTGTAATAGGAAGTGGCAGGTATTGACAGGTGCTCTCTTTGGTAGTGGGAGTATGTGAGATTTAGCACTCTCTATGGGAAACAGCATTTAGACTATGCTTCTTTTGGGAAGGTTTGCTGACTGCTTTGTCACACGGTGTAGATGTAAGAATTAATAGAAATCTACTACAGCATTGGGAATTCAATGGCCAGAGGAATTTATTACTACTAATGCCGTATTTTGTTATAAATTTTGCAAAGAACAGTTAACTGCACAAGGAAGGAGAATAGCTCATAGTATAGTCCTAGAATGACTGAAAATTTCTTCTGTAAAAGAAAACGTTGAAAAAGAAAAGCTCTTCTTCTGTTACCTGTTTAAATGTTCGAAGTCTGTCCAGCGTTTTCTGTCGTTCCTGGCTAACCCAGGAGCTCTTTCTTTCCTCTTCATCTTGTAACTGATCTCGCTTCTGAGAAGATAGTGTTGTAAATATTACAACAAATAATATGTTTAACAATTTTTTTAAAGTAACAAAAATAACTCTTCTGCCAACTGCTAAGAACTACCTAATAGTCTGCTTCTCAAATAAACACATTTTTAAATTTCAAAACATGACCTTTGCCTTTCTCTTAAAAAATATTATGCATTTCATGTTTTATAATCTTGAAGAAACGCCAAGCTCAGTAAAGAAAGACTTCGACCTAAAACTGGAACAGTTTAAGTCTTATTACCTCGAAAACTGAGAAGTAGGTAGTCATGTGACAGAATAATGAAAAAAGCTCCATTATATTAAAAACAGTATAAATTAGCCAGTTGTAGTTTTTCTTGTTCACGGATCTCATCTAATTGGAAACACACATTTGGGTCCACCTCCTTTAACTAGTCAACCATTTTCACAAAACTTCAGCAAAGTTACTACACACCTTTGAAAGGGGATGCTACTTATCAGGTGACAAAACCCCCCAATGTATACAAATTCAGAAATTATCAGGCAAAGTGTGAGAAGAGGTGCTATAAACAAAAAAATCATTGAACAGGAACAGCAGATTTAATTCTTAACTGACTCACAATGTTACTTTTAAAAGCTCATCTTCATCATGAAATTAAAAATGTGACTTTTATTGTCATTCAGTCAACACACAAGCAGTGTTTGCCTGGAAGTGTTTCTGCTTCCAAGGAGCAGAAGCATGAAGGAGCAGAAGCACCAAGGAGTGGAAGCAGAGAACATCTGCTGGAGGGACAACACAGCAAGGCACCAGCCATCCAGGATGTTTCTGGACTGCATAGAAGACAACTTCCTCCTCCAAATGGTAGAGGAACCAACAAGAAAAGGTGCTATGCTGGACATTGTTCTCACCAACAGGGAAGGGCTGGTAACCAGTGTGAGGCTCAGAGACAGCCTTGGCTGCAGTGATCATGAAGCAGTTGAATTTAATCTCCGCAGGGCTATCAGGAGGACCTATTCTAAGCTTATGACCCTAGACTTTAGGCATGCAGACTTCAATCGCTTCAGGAGTCTGCTAGCCAAAGTGTCATGGGACGAAGCCCTGGAGGGAAGAGGGACCCAGGACAGCTGGTCAGTATTCAAGGACCACCTCCTCTGTGTCCAGGAGCTATGTATACCAACAAAGAGAAAAGCAGGGAAGAACGCTAGGAGGCCTGCCTGGATGAACAAGGAGCTCCTGGACACACTATTACTTAAAAAGAAACTCTACAGGAAGTGGAGGGAAGGACAGCTAGAACAGGGGGGATATAAGGAAGCTGCCCGAGCAGCAAGAGGCCTGGTTAGGAAAGCCAAAGCAGAGTTCGAATTGAATCTAGCCAGGGAGGTTAAAGGGAGCACTAAGAATTTCTGCAGGTATATTAATGGTAAGAAGAAGAGTAGGGAAGGTGTGGGCCCCCTCAGAAAGGAAACTGGTGAATTAGTCACAAGTGATGTGGAAAAGGCTGAGGTACTCAATAACTTCTTTACCTCAGTCTTCACTGCAAGGGCCTCCAGCCACACTCCTGGTGTCTTCCATGACAATGCCAGGGATGGGGAGGAAGAACTGCCCATGGTAAGTGAAGCTCAGGTTCGTGATCACCTGAAGAACCTGAAAGTGTTCAAGTCCATGGGACCCGACGGGATACACCCACGGGTGCTGAGAGAACTGGCAGAGGAGGTTGCTAAGCCCCTCTCTATTATATTCCAAAAGTCATGGCAGTCTGGGGAAGTCCCCACAGACTGGAAAAGGGGAAACATTGCTCCCATTTTCAGAAAGGGTAAGAAGGAAGAACCAGGGAACTACAGGCCAGTCAGTCTCACCTCTGTGCCCGGAAAGATCATGGAGCAGATCCTCCTGGAGGCACTACTGACTCAGAAGAGTAGTGAAGAGGTGATTTGGAACAGTCAGCATGGCTTTGCCAAGGGCAAATCCTGCCTGACAAACCTGGTGGCCTTCTATGAACAGGGGACAACATTAATAGATGAGGGGCAAGCAACTGATGTCGTTTACCTGGACCTGAGCAAAGGCTTTGACACTGTCCCGCACCACATCCTGGTCTCCAAGCTGGTGACACATGGGTTTGATGGGTGGACCACTAGATGGATAAAGAACTGGCTTGATGGCCACACCCAAAGAGTGGCTGTCAATGGGTCCATGTCCCAGTGGAGGCCAGTGACAAGCGGAGTCCTGCATCTGGGTCGGGGCAATCCCAGGCACAAATCCAGGCTGGGCAGTGTCTGGCTGGAAAGTAGCCCTGAGGAGAGAGACTTGGGGGTGCTAGTGGACGAGAAGCTCAACATGAGCTCTCAGTGTGCACTTGCAGCCCAGAAGGCAAATCAGATCCTGGGCTGCAGCAAGAGAAGTGTGGCCAGCAGGTCAAGGGAGGTGATTCTCCCCCTTTACTCAGCTCTGGTGAGACCCCACCTGGAGTACTGCATCCAGTTCTGGAGCCCCTATTCCAAGAGGGATCCGGAGGTGCTGGAAGGTGTCCAGAGAAGGGCCACAAAGATGCTCAGAGGGCTGGAGCACCTCTCCTGTGAGGACAGACTGGAGGAGTTGGAGCTGTTCAGTCTGGAGAAGAGAAGGCTCTGAGGTGACCTCATTGCGGCCTTCCAGTATCTGAAGGGGGCCTACAAGAAGGCTGGGGAGGGACTTTTCAGGCTATCAGGTAGTGATAGGACTAGGGGGAATGGAATGAAGCCGGAGCTGGGGAGATTCAAGCTGGACGTCAGGAGGAAGTTCTTCACCATGAGAGTGGTGAAGCCCTGGAATGGGTTGTCCAGGGAGGTGGTTGGGGCCCTGTCCCTGGAGGTGTTTAAGACCAGGCTGGATGAGGCTCTGGCTGGCCTGATCTAGTGTGGGGTTGTCCCTGACCATGGCAGAGGGGTTGGAACTAGATGATCCTTGTGGTCCCTTCCAACCCTGACTGATACTATGAAAACATGTTTGAAAAATGTTAAGGTCAGGAAACAGGAAAAGGTGAAAATGACAAGGAGCACGCAGTAAAAAAAGGTAACAAAAACAACAGAGTAATAGAGAAAAGAAGTTAAAGAGGGAAAAAAGAGCAAGAAGAAAGGATAGTTCTAGCACCACACCTGCATGTTACATAGATAACCAGATCAAACTTTTCCTGAAGCAGTTTCAAACTCAAGGGGGATTATTGTGTGTGGCTGTTTTGTATGGTGTGTGTTTGTTTCTTTGTTTTTGAGTAAGAATAGCGGTATGATCATCCCTATTTGTCTTCGGTTTGGACATCCCTGAGCTTTCAAAATAAAACCAATAGCAAAAAAGCTATTTTACAGTAATACTAGAAAGATTCAGTCACATTATTAATACAAAAAAGACCTTAAAAATTAGGACAACACTCTATATAATGCAAGTGGGCAACTCCATGAAATAATGGAAAAGCTCTGTAGGGTCTGAGAAGCAAGAAAGTCCTTCAGCCTTGTGAAGTCTTATTTTTAAGCATGATATAGGACTACAATCCACACAGCAAATTCCTTTGCCTTACTGTAAGAACTTGGGTAGGGGGATCAAATATTTTTCTAAATTCCTGAAGAATATGCCAGTACATACTGTCTTTCACAAGTAGCTTTTTCATAAAATAAATTATGACTTCGTGGACAAATGTATCAATGTTAAAAATGTGTAAGGATGAAACAGAATCACTTTCACTAATATAATTGAAGCCTGAATTAAAAAGACTTGGATTTCAATGCATCTCTGTCAGTGATCTTTTTAAAATATTGATACTATATCAGCTCCCAAGACGTAGCTCAGAATTTGAATATTCTTTAAGATAAAGTCTATTCTGCTCAGCAGAAGAGTTAAGAATACCTAGCCTGTTCTCTGTGATCAGATTGTGCAGGGAAATGTGGAGCATACAGCTGGAACTACATCTTTATGCAATACAGTCCAAGTTACTTCTTTTGTAAGGTTGAAGAGAAATAATTAACAAGCTTATTAAGATTCAAGGAAAATATGTGTATGGTATTCCTTACTCAGCATATCTGATGCTGCATTCGGAGATCATCTATGCACGTGCAATAACAAATGGCATGCAGACTAACTCAAACTGTGGACATAGCCTTAAAGAACTGCTTTATCTGCTTGGGTTCCATGTCATCCTAACAAAGATCTATATCTATATATCTACACATATACAATAATACAATACACCAGGTTGAAAGAGACCTTCAAGATCATCGCGTCCAACCCATCAACCAATCCAACCCACCTAAACAACTAAACCATGCAACCAAGCACCCCATCAAGTCTCCTCCTGAACACCTCCAATGAAGGTGACTCCACCACCTCCACAGGTAGCCCATTCCAATGGGCAATCACTCTCTCTTTATAGAACTTCTTCCTAACATCCAGCCTAAACCTGCCCTGGTGCAGCCTGAGACTGTGTCCTCTTGTTCTGGTACTGGCTGCCTGGGAGAAGAGACCAACCTCTGCCTGCCTACAACCTCCCTTCAGGTAGTTGTAGGGAGCAATAAGGCCACCCCTCAGTCTGCTCTTCTCCAGGCTAAGCAACCCCAGCTCCCTCAGCCTCTCTTCATAGGGCTTGTGTTCCAAACCCCTCACCAACTTCATTGCCCTTCTCTGGACACGCTCCAGCAAGACAATATCCTTCCTAAACTGAGGGGCCCAGAAGTGGACACAGTACTCAAGGTGCAGCCTAACCAGTGCAGTGTATAGGGGCAGAATGACCTCCCTGCTCCTGCTGGCCACACTGTTCCTGATGCAGGCCAGGATGCCATTGGCCTTCTTGGCTGCCTGGGCACACTGCAGGCTCATGTTCAGCCTACAATCAACCAGTACCCCCAGGTCCCTCTCTGCCTGGCCACTCTCCAGCCACTCTGACCCCAGCCTGTAGCACTGCATGGGGTTGTTGTGGCCAATGTGCAGAACCCGGCACTTGGATGTGTTCAATCTCATGCCGTTGGATTCTGCCCATCTGTCCAGCCTGTCGAGGTCCCTCTGCAAAGCCTCTCTACCCTCCAGCAGATCAACTCCTGCCCCCAGCTTGGTGTCATCTGCAAATTTACTGATGATGGACTCAACACCCTCATCCAGATCATCAATAAGGATGTTGAAGAGCATTTGGCCCAGCACTGATCCTTGGGGCACACCACTAGTGACAGGCTGCCAGCTGGATGTGGCACCATTCACCACCACTCTCTGGGCTCGGCCCTCCAGCCAGTTCCTAACCCAACGCAGTATGATCCTGTCCAAGCCATATATATATACACACACACACCAGCCTAATAAGGTACAGAATCAATGGTTCAAAGTTCCGGGGTACATAATACATAACACCTTTTTAAAACAGCTATCACTGAACAACCTCCTAATTAATGTACGGAGGGGAATGCAAAGTATTAATTAAAAGCTAAACTTAACAGCAGGCAATTCAAACTTACATGCTGAACAGCATGGTGCATTTTGTATTCCTCCTCACTCTGGTGACGTTGCTGGACCTTTTCATTATGCTTTGCGATACAGATTTCCTGTAGAGACATAAAATGTAATCCATAAAATACAAATTTCAAATATCAATTTACAGGATATAATGCCATATTTAGCAAGAAAGGATTGGAAAGGGTTGGAAAAATAAAAATGACAAAGCCTATGTCAGACAAGCTAATGTCAGTACGAAAGTGGCAACAACCACCAATTTGTCAAACATTTTATAAAACCCTTGCGTAACTCCATGTATTTATATACACTGATAATAACTCTCAAATATACAACATTTCTGTTTATGTAACCAGAGCTTCCAAGTGTGTAATTTTATCTTTTCAAGTATAATCTGCAAGCACGAACAAAAAGGTCATTACACATTTATACATGTACAGGCAGGTGTACTTATTATATCAAGTACATCAAGTAATGTCTACTTTAAATACAAGCACTTACTACCTTGCCTGCAAATAAAAATAGGTAAAACAAAACAAACCGAACAACCCCCTCACACACACAAAAACCCCACAGAACAAAAAACCCTAACTTCAGTAGGTAATATAAAAAGAACTGAATTATGAACCAGTTACAAAGGCACGTGCAGGAATTTACAGTACACAACAAGAAGGTTCATATGGCAATACTGAGATGAGGAAATCAGACAGTATGGGCAATGAAATTAGGCCTGGTACAAGCACCACACTGAACGAAGTTGGATATGTTGTTAGAAACAGATGGCTGTGTAAAAAAGGGGCAGTGTTATGAAGCAGCCTGAACACTGAAGTATGGGCTTCCCAGACATCAGTAAACTTAGTTTGCTGGGTGGAACCAGACAGGAGTGTTATCATTTAAAGCACAGCTTGGGGCAGCCATGAACAAAAATACTACAGAAGTGGCAACACGGCACAGAAACAAGGAAGAGAGGGATAAGGAAAGCCCATTTCGGACAATTGGAAATGCCAAAAAAGCTACATTCTCCTTCAAGCTGACTACTGACATACTGTGTTTACATAAAAAGGTAGACAGCATTTCTGTATTGGACAGAAATACGAAGCTGTCTTGGCGTTTCTAAACACGTAGAACCATCAATGTCACTATCATATACAGAGAACTGAGGAGAGCATAAGTTTCTGTGGAAATCTGCCCCTTCTTCATTAGTGGCATTTGCGGAGCTTTTTTCCTGATGAAGAGTTTTATTAATACAGCTGGAAAATTATTCCATTTCATTTGTAACTGCAAAAGCACAAATTCCCTCATTCCTTACGGTAGGGTGAGAAAGTTCTTCCCCACACACACAAAGAAACCACAGCTAACTCAGCCAGAGAAGCAAATTAAATATGCTATATTTACAAGCAGAAATGGAATGCAATGAATATGTACACAAATATACAGTATTTACAATATATATACAGAAATATACAGCAATGAACGTAATACAGAAGAGCTTTTTCCCTCCAGCCAGCCAGGGAGGTTCCCTGAACCGCCCTCTCTCCCTCCCTACCTCCCTTTTTTCCCAAAAAGGGTTAGAGAGAGAAAGAAAGGCAATTAAGGAGAAAATTCTGTTAGCTCAAAGCGTATGCAAGAATTAGTTTTCTTATCTGGTTAGCTTTGTTAATTCAAGGTCGCTTCTGTCCGGCAAAGCTGTTGCTTCAGAGGGAGAAACAGGCCCACATGAACAGAGGGAAAAGTAGAGACTGAACCCAGACTGAACAGAGACTAAGCTGGCAGAATTTAAAGTTGCATTCTACCAATCTACCAATGAAATTAGTTTAGACTATCTTGGTTTTGTTTAAATATCAAAAACATTCAGCCAGAGTATCCAGGCAACTGTGCCTTTCTTAAAGGCACAGCCTAAACCAGTCACATTTCTGCATTTCAAAGACACAGCAATAGTTTCAGAACATGAAAGATATTTTTATAATACTGTGACTGATTAAACTTTCTAGTTTATTTTCTACAGATGTGTTAACTTCAGTTATTGAGACACATATGTAGAGATGTAAAAAAGTATTATAAATATAAATGTATGATAGATTTGGGTTGTTTTTTTCTTTTTACATGCCTCACAAACACACACACGTTCATGAAATATTTTCTGCAACCTAGTTCAGATCTCTGTAACTTCAAATAACAAAAAAGACCAGAAAGAGATGAAAACTTGCTGTAGCACAAAATCAGAAATCTAAATAATTGTAACTAATTACAATTAGTTACAATTGTAATTGCACAGAAACGATCTAAAAGAAAACAAGGGTTGCAATTTCATAGGGACAAATGCAGGGCTCTACTTGTAGACAACATAGTGACTGAAAAAAAGAAAAAAGATGATATGAAGGGAAAAGTCAGCAGCGTTAAAGAAAACTATTTGGATACTTGTAGCAGGTGACAAGTTGAAAACCAACAAAGCCTGGCAAGAAAACACACCCCCAAGTCATAAACGGATGCATGTGCAGGAATACAGCCTGCTGCACATGTGGAATAATTCCTCCTTCTCAACACTGGGAAAGCAAGAGCATTATGTCTAGTGAAAGCCACACTTCTATAAAGCTCTTGACCAACTTCGTGGAATTGAGAGAGCATAAAGAAGTAATTTTAGTTTTTCTTTTAATCATCTGACTAATTTAACAGTATCAAAATGTACTTCTTTAAAGGCACAAAAAGCGAGAGCTGAGAAACCATTTCAATCCTCATCACTGTATAAAATAGCACACCGAAGACTAGTAACATCTATGTAGAAGAGATCTGCTTTAGCTATTTAATCTGCATTAAACCATTCTAAGTGAGCCTTTCTTTCAGATTGAAAAGCATCCAATTAAAAGGTTAGTTTCTCACTTAGTAAGATGGTATGTGCACAAACTGTATTTTACTCTGACTGTTCTGTGTAGTTATGCTTTTATGTTATTGCTGTAATAATAACAACATGAAAGCCTAGTGATAATGATGATACCAAGTAATCCTACGCCAGTTGTCACCTGTTTTGTCATGGGCTCTGCTTTAAATTGTAGATTTGCAAAGCAGGGAAGTTGCCCTGTTAAATGGACACAGCAGTACATGAAGAAACTTCCTACATCAAAGCATACATTATAAATATCCTCCAAACAGTTTCATGAACCAGATGCCTCTTCCAGTCTCCTCATAATAATGAATATTTTTTCCTGGGTGTAAAATAATGCAATTTTTCCACATCTCTATTTTTCCAAATATATTCTTCTACACACCTACTACACCACCCCACCTTTTTCATCTTTAGAATTTGCTACAAAACCAGCTTGCTAATGGAACAGCTGCTTGTTCCATATGATAATCTAATTAATACCACTGTGCAGCCAGCAGGGGGTAGACTGGGATAACAATAATGATACCTTGCATTAAACATTCATAGCTAGCTTCAAGAAATAGGAAAAATAGACCACTGTTAAAATCTTACTTTTGATTAACTCATTCACTGTCATCAACAAATGGAGTAGTAATTTTGTAGAGAAAAAACAGGAAAATAAAGAAGCTATACTCTTCACAGTAGTACAGTTAAAGAACATCAACCTCTGCAAAAACATTTAAAAAACACTGGCTCAGTTACATGACAACTGGATAAGCTTTCTAACAAACCTTCAGCAAATATTTCCAAACACAGTGCTGGTACAAATATTTGACAACATCATTAAGAAAATGTAAGTATCAACTGCAAAAACAGGGAAGAGACTTCTGAAAAATAAAATGAACAGAGAATCTATCTCACACATTAATACAGGTTAGGGGTTGATGTGATGGAAAGCAGCTCAGTGGAGAACAAGTTCACTGTGAGCCAGCAATGTGCCCTTGTGGTCAATGGTATCCTGGGGTGCATTAAGAAGAGTGCAGCCAGCAGGTTGAAGGAGGCTCTCCTCCCTGTCTACTCTGCCCTAGTAAGGCCACACCTGACTGTTGTGTCCAGTATTAGGCTCCCCAGTTCAAGAGGGACAGGAAGCTACTGGAGCGAGTCCAACAGAGTGCCACAGGTATCATTAGGGGACTGAAGCATCTCTCTTACAAGGAAAAACTGAGACCTGAGACTTTTTAGCTTACAAAAGAGAAGACTGAGAGGGAACCTTATCACTGCATATAAATATCAAAGTGTGGAGGACAAGAGGATAAGGCTGGGCTCTTCTCAGCAGTATATAGTGGTAGGGCACAGAGCAATGGGTACAAACTAGAACACAGGAGTTTTCCCTTGTACTTAAGGAGAATCTTTACTTTGAGGATGACAGCACTAGAGCAGGCTTCCCCAAAAAGTTGTTGAGTTTTGAAAGTCTCCAGAGAAGGAAACTCCATGGGATATGTTCCTGTGCAACCTGGTCTAGACATACCTGCACTACCAGGGGGTTGGAGTAGATGATCACCAGAATTCTCTTCCAACCCCTAGCATTCTCTAAGTCTATAGTCACAGAAGTCTCTATTTGAACTATTTATAGTCTTACTCTACATAGAATAAGTGATTCCCTTGATGACTGTGTTATCTTCTCCACAGAAAAGTTTTCAAATACATGGATGATGAAATGACCTCCTCTGAAAAATAAAAACTTATCACACAGAATAATTTCCTACTGCTCTCTTAATCATATCTGCTGCCAGAAAGGAGGCATTCTCCAAAGGGACTCTTCAGCTGCCAAAAACCTAATAAAGAACAAGGACAATTTTTGAAACAGATGACAAGACTGTGATATACACCACTTAGTGTACAGCTTGGTTTTCATTTTCAACTAGTGGCCTAACAAGAGAAAGTGAAATAGAAGAGAATTAAAAAAAAAAAAAAAAACCCACCCCCACAACCAAACAAACCCAAAAACATAACACCAAAACCTCACCAACACAACCCAAAATAGTATGCTTGTCTTACAGGTCTGTCTTATTATACTTTCCTGAAACAAGCATGGTCAGAATACAAACTGAAAAGGATTAACTACACTCCCACCTCAGTTCAATAATAAATGTTTCTTAATTGAGAGAAACAGACAAGACTTTTGAGAAAGAAGTGTACCATAGGTACTTTCCAAATGCACCCTCAAAAACTCCTTTTCTCCACTTAGCATTCAGTCATCACTGCAGTCATTCTCACCATTTATAGTCTGGTTTTGCATCCCATCTGTATTTTTGTTCTGCATGCTTAATTTAAACCGTGGACTCTTTAGAGGAAGAGCCCTTTTTCTTCACGGTTTTGTAAAGTACAACTACCTACACCAGGCACTTTAAATTTCATTCATTAACAACATTTTACAACATCTCTATAATGGTCACTCAAAATTTAAAAGCTTGTTTATGTTTGAATCCAAGGCACAAGAGTCTTGATTTTCAGTTAATTGCTAGTAAACTCAGTAAAGCTATGAGTTATTTGGCAATAATAAAGACCAGATACACTAAACACCTCTAAGATAAATATCCATTGGAATGATTACATTCTTTTCTGCCCAGTGACTACAATAAAATGGCACATGGCAACAGATTCTGCCTATGCTTTTTGACTGAATAAATATATTTTTTATTTACCCTTGCAAGTTTAAATACATACTGTCCTGGTATTTTTTCTTTAGAAGCTGAAAGTTAAGTGTCCCACTCTGGTACTCAACTGCTGATACAGCTACATTGGGCAACAAAATCAGCAGAGAGCTGGAACTAATTCTGAGAGCACTGCAATGTCTGTGATGTGATGCCCAGAAGCAAAGCTCCACACAGAGACTTTATCTCAGGTCCTGAAAGCAGTATAGCCATGTTCCTCTAGCAGAATGCTGAGCAGACATGACTATATTGCTCTTACATGCAAACTAAGACAAGCAATACTACCATATCCAGCTTCATATCATGTCTCAAGGCACAAGTAGGCATACTGCAAAATGTGTCACAGCTTAGAACTGATTTCTTCATCTTAATATATTTTGTCATAGCATAACCTTGAAAGAAATGAGTCAACTGAAGGCAGCTAGTTCATCATACACATAAGAAGGCATACTACAAAAAAATCTCAACTCCTTCTTCTGGATTCCTTCTTGACGTGTTAACTCCCCTAAGGATAAGTAAGGAACAGCAATCAGGCTGTCTCTTTTAAACAGGTTTATTGAATCTGTAAGATGCCAACAAAATCTTTTCCTACTTAGACAAAAGAAGCATAATTATGTAGCCTATATTAATTAGCACAACATGACAGATAGGCTTTATTTCTTGAACTACCAAAAAGCCAGCTTCTTGGTACTTTTTTCTTGTTACAAACTCAATTTCTCTGAGCAAACTACTACTTCACAGAACTGGCTAATGACACATTTCTTTTATAATCATTTACAGCCTTCTCCATATTGTGGAGACAGGACAACAGCTGAAGAAATAAAAAAATCTAAAACGTATCAACTACTCTCTTGCTTGTTCTGTTGTGCTTCAAATCCAGGTACAAATCTGTATGTATTAGTTGTGAAGGAGGGGTAAGATCTATAGGTTTTACCCTCAATCTGCTAGAAATGTTTATACAGAGGGATCATCTCCTATATCAAGAGACATGACTAGGAATTTACAAACACACCAACCCATGATCCCAAACTAGAATAAAGATTCCACTGAGAGTTTCAAACAGCTCTCTAAAATCTTGGGGTCTTTTCCACTCATAAAGCCACCCAGCTCCTTAAAAATATATATATTTTATGTAGCCACAAACTGCTAGGGAACAACGAACAAGTCATTCTAGAAAAAACGAATTAATGTATTTACATACACTTGATATATGATTTTGAAACATTACCTATTCTGAAAGAATTTTCTGTACAACATCCTAATCATGTAATACATGATAGTATCCCTAAACAGCAGACCTAGTTTTGCAAATTAAGAATGTATCCTGGGTTTCATGTGTGCCAAATACCATGTCAGTGACACATGACGTAAGTTTACAAGGATAAGGTACAAGAATGAAAATAGAACTCAGTGAGAAAACATGCTTGAAAATGCTTTTCTGAAAACATATATAAAACTAGTCTGTAAAAATATGCATTCTAGCATGTACTTTACACAAGGCAATATTCTGATTAGTTAATAGAAACAAGTTAATTTGTTATCTTCAAAGTAATTAAAAGTAAACTGAATATTTAATACATGCTAATGTATCTGGTACTCTTTAAAACAACTTCTATTAAGCAGCAAATATAACCCACAAAAAAATATCTGCAAGACCTGGAAGCTACATCTGAAGTTTTGAATTTTTATTAAATTCGCTAATTATGTTAGAGATTTGCAATTTAATGGTACCTTCTTATTTCTGAGGTAGGCTTTCTTGGCAGAAATACGTCCCCGTCTTGCTTCCAACTGGCGGGTTTTTTGCTGTAACTTCTGCAGCTCCTCTTTCTGTAAGTGGTTAGGTGTTGCCATATCCTCTTTCTCCAGCATGGCTTCCATACTTTCGTAAGTGTCATAATACACCACTTCATCTCTCTTTTCTGTTTTAAAAATGTCAGCAATGAAAAGGTCAAATCAGTAGTTCATATTTGATTAATGTTCTCCTTTGTTTAACAACAACCCTCAATTGCAAGATTTAATGTAGAAGGATGCTTTGATAGTCCTTTCAGAGGACTATCAAAAGGTCAGAGGATAAGCACTAAATAGCAAAGCACTGCAGGGCTTTAAAGTTTGTATGAATAATATAAATCAATTAACAATGAAGCACAGTCTGGCATGCAAAAAGCTCAAAGCATTAAAAAACAGACATGAACTGTCAACACTTGTGTCTGTGGCCTAACTTCAGCACAATGTCCCCACACAACTTTGGGTCTATTAACTAATACAAGGGACCCATGACATGTAGTAGCATCTTCTGATCTTCACTGCAAAGTTCAGACTATCTGAAGTCTTTGGCACAAGATTCTTCTGTCACAAACAACTGTTGATTCCATAAAAAGGGAATCAATCAACAGAATACCAAAAGTCTTCGCTTAGGGGGTTTCTGACCACTCAGTTACTGCTTTTGCTCAGAGGCAGCAGAGGGAAGGTAACTTCAAGGCAATTCTTCGAAGTATTGCAGGCCTGAAAAGCACATCATTACTAGTATTTTAACAACACTCATGTTTTTTAGCCTTCTTAGTGATACATTCACTGTAACACTGAACTCATGTCTGTATGTTGACTTCCCTCCAAGGACAGAGTGATGATTATAAATCCTTGCAGAATGTTGGGAAGAATCAGCAGCAAAGACATCTTGTTCCTTCTTTTACCAGCATACCAAGCAGCTTATTTTTGTAATACACTGAGAGGGATATGCCTTATTGCCAGTGGAAACAGGCAGATACAGCTGTCATGACTGTGGAGTTGATGAAGTGTCACTTTCATCAACTACTTCAGCAAGACTGTAACTTCCTCCTCCTTCTTCTACTAGATTGTTTGGGGAAAGAGGTAGAGTTTTCTTCAGTACACTGCTTTAAAAGCTGTTGTCAATTCATGTTATTTATGTGTAAAGTCTCCACTACAACCAAAATTCTGATTGCCGTGCTAATTTCAGCTCAGCAGAAGACATGGCAGGACCATAAAGGAAAGCAGAGCACTGCATTAACTTTAAAATAAAAGCACTCCAGTGCTCAGTTAAAAAAAAAAAAAAAAAAACAACAAAGTTTCATTTATATGTAAAACTGCCAAGTCACTTGAACCTACTTTGAAACATCAGAGAGTAAAGATAAGATTCATGGCTAACCACCACTGTATTTTGACATATACTTATAAAATGAGAGCATTTACATGGAAATTTAGATTTATAACACATTTGTGTGGGAGAAAAAAAGACAGGAATTTATAAATGCATCCACCACAAAACCATCTTACGAGGATGTACAAATTGTGTCGACACAGTTCAACCCTCTAAATTCTAATCTAATTAGAATTTTGTGCATTTCAGAGTAGTTCTTTGCTTAATGACTGTAAAAAATTACTACTGTTGATTAGAATATGACAACCTATTATCATTTGATACTTTTCAGATCTCATGCTGAATTTGCAGATGAAAATGCTTTTTTTTCTTCTAGTTTACAACTAACTAGAATCAAATCAAACTACAATCTCAAAAAATTCTGTTAAGACTTCATTAGTAATATTGTTGATGTCCTTCAAATTAAAACAAAATTAAAAATTCTCTGAAATACCTCTGCAGAGCCAATACTGTCAAAGAGTGAAATACAGCAACAGCCTCTGAGTCACTAGGACACATGTATTCCAAATCATACAGATGTGCACAGTTAAAAGGCTATTACTCTACTGACTATGAAGCACACTTCAAAACATCACCAAAGATGCAACAGGTCATTCTTTTCTCTTTCACAGCACAGGGAAATGAAACATACTACATCCATGGGTTTAGATGCTTTCATTCCAATCTCAACAGTCTTGAAGAAATGTAGTCACTTTAGTGTCAACATTCTTCACATTCATTTTGTACCCTTTCCACCCTTAGGTGGAGTCCATCCTTTGAACAAAATTCAACACACATTTCAAGTGTAGTATTTTTCAATTTCTGTCCTACAGGATATGAACTAAGAGTTGTTAAAACCCAGTAATTCCTGGTAACATATACAGCTGTCTCTAAAAGAAAATGTTTGGGGGGCAGGGGGGAACCACAGCCAAGAACTTTTGGATTTGTTATTAAAAAATACCTTCAAACTTAGAACAGCAAAGGAAGTCAGCATGCTGAATTATTATGTTGCCATGGTGGAAGGAAAGGGTTGGTTGTACAGCTAACTGGGAGATTTGTTGAGTAAGGTTGTGGGGTTTGGGATTTTTTTCATATTTCTGGTGAAAAAATTAGTGACAAGCGGAAAGGACCTATCATGTTTTTAAAAGCACACCTGATCTCAGAGGGCCCTTATGTTTTCTATCACTACAGGATTTTGATACACACTCCTCCTTAACCTTCTGTTAAAGACACCTCCTTCAGTCCTTGTGTAAGCAAGCCTTACTGATTTTCCAAGTACAGAAACTATTTGTCTATGAAGGACTAATAAATAGCTCTCTACAGAGGCACTGGTCAAAGCTGACACATTTCTCTCGAGTCATTTACAGAGTTTTCAGACCCCATCATCCATACATGCAGAATTCTTGTCACCACAAGCCTAAAAGGAGATACACACAACAGTAAGAAGCAGCTATGATACCTATTGTTTTCTGGTTTCCCAGAGGCAACTAGCAATACAACCCAACTTCAAATCTCTCTTCTTATGAAATTTTTCCATCCATAACAAAACTTGCTATGCAAGCCCTAATGTATTAAACAATAAAGCAGAGGTCACAAGAATAAAAGCATTATTTATAGTTCAGGTCTAAATGACACTGGACACTTCATTCAAAAACACTGTACCTGTACGCTATCCATAATTTTTAACTACACAAGGCATAGTAGGTTCTGGAAACATAAGGTTTGCATCACTGCTCTAAATCAGTGAGATGACAATACAACAAGCTCCAATGTTTAGCTGAAGGACTCTGATTTGGTTTTCAAAAGGTATTCCTGCAATCACTTTAAAGAAGTTACATATCAATGCAAATACTTAGCAAGGTAGATCAAGTATTAAGACATTTCTTCCCCCATGAATTTCTTTTTCCCAAACTTACAAGCAATATGCTTATTTCAAAATAAGAAGCAGACCGAAACTTCTGTATGTGTATGCATATGCCTTAATAACAGGTGTAAATTTAAATATAACAATACTTATTTTAGAAGATCCATTACTCTCATTTCATTCCCACAGGCTTTACTAGGCATTTAGAAATAGAATTATCTTTTATAGATTTACGTCTTAATAAAAATGCATAGAGCACCTGACATCATTCTCCTGATGCTTTCCAGCTGCGCTGTCAGCAGCAGCTCTTCATATTTCAGGATCTCAAACTGCACTTCATATAATTGAAGCTGTAGATCATAATAATCAGCTTCTAACTGGTCCAAGTGGGCTATGGCTTCTGTACCACCTTTCAGGCTCTGCATCTAAATAAAAAGAGGGGGGGAAACAACCAAATATAAAAGAACACCCAAAAACCACACAACTTGAGGACAATAATAAAAACACCACAAACCACAAACTACAATTACATCTATGCACACTCTGGTTCACTAAATATATCATGTTAAAATTGAACATATAAAGATAATAGGTTTTGATCAGCTACAAATTTTTAGATATCTTTAATATCTGATATATTTTCTATACAACAAAAAAAGTTATGGCACTAGATTATACTTTTGGACTGTCCAAATGATACAGTGCATAGTGTCAAACAACCCTACCACTCATGTACTCTGCTACGTGATCCTCTGAAGATACATAATTAAATTAGTATTTTCTTACACTCAGTTAAAAAAGCCTAAAACTTGTTTTTCTCAGCATCTAGAAAACTACAGTTAAAACTGTCATTAAAACTGAACTGAGGAAAAAAAACACAAAAGTGAAAGGTGGTGGAAACAGAGACCACCACACACACCGAGATCCTCTTGCAGTGACCATGTAAGCATTGTTTATGAAGTCCTTCACAGAAGAATAAAAGATGTATTTATATATATATTACAGCCTATTCATATCATATGTTTGACACAGAAAAGTGACATGAGACACAATCAAGGTGAACTCATATCATCCTCTTCAATTCAGCCAAACAAGACTTAATTGCTTGGTGCAGTCAGGCGTTCAGACCATATTTTAAAAATAATGACATGTAAGGAGGTCTTAGGTGCTGTCTCACCTTGGAGGAAATTGAAAGCCATGCAGCTCTAAACCTGCACGTGGAAGAATGAGGGCCACATCCAAGTTCTCTACCTGCTCAAAAAGATGCATCTGACAGGATCTCTCACTTAACAGATGAAAGTAATTGCAAATTTCACCGGAGATTTGTGATCATCATGATGATGAAACACAGTCCAGTTTCAGTATTACAAACATTGAATCATTAAAAAGGGATGTGTACCACGAGAACTACAGGATCTAGCAAACTATGCATTTAAAAAAAGAGAAATGTATTTGCTAGCATGTTTTTACATCCTGGTTGTTTCTTCAAGGTGTAAAACTAACTGCAATTAGTAGCCAGAAATGTGTTTCCTCGTTTTTATTTATCACATATAAATGCAACTAAGCTATGTAAGTCAGAAACTTTTTATAAAAGACTGCATTGAGACATAAATGGGCCATCTGCAAAAGTATCAGTTTATCATGGTATAGTACTCTTCTGTCTTGGCTGGTAATACCCAATTTGACAGACTGGAGAGTATCAGCTGCTGTACCACCCCATTGCACTGATGGCTCAATAGAGTTGCTACCAGGCTCTAAGAACACGGTCATTCTCATCTGCTGTCATTTACAAAGTAATTAACCTGTGGGTCACAGCAACAATCTGTATTACCTATCTCTACAAATATACATTAATAACCACTATTAAATTTTCTATTATTCCTTACAATTTTAAGTCATTTAGAATAAAAGAGAATTAATCAGGTTGTAAAAAAGACCTTTGAGAACATCGAGTCCAACCTATCAGCCAACACCATCTAATCAAGTAAGCCATGGCACTGAGCACCCCATCCAGCCTCCTCTTAAACACCTCCAGTGATGGTGACTCCACCACCTCCCAGGGCAGCCCATTCCAATGGCAAATCACTACTGCTGTGAAGAATTTCTTCCTAACATCCAGCCTAAACCTCCCCTGGAGCAGCTTGAGACTGTGTCCTCTTGTTCTGGTGCTGGTTGCCTGGGAAAAGATACCAACCCCCACCTAGCTACAGCCTCCTTTCAGGTAGTTGGAGACAGCAATAAGGTCTCCCCTGAGTCTCCTCTTCTCCAGACTAAGCATCCCCAGCTCCCTCAGCCACTCCTCATAACACTTTTGCTCCAAACCCCTCACCAGCTTTGTTGACCTCTGGACACATTCCAGCAACTCAACATCTTTCCTAAACTGAGGGGCCCATAACTGGACACAGGGCTCAAGGTGTGGCCTAACCAGTGCTGAGTACAGGGACAGAATGACCTCCCTGCTCCTGCTGGTCACACTATTCCTAATACAGGCAAGGATGCCAATGGCCTTCTTGGCCATCTGGGCACACTGCTGGCTCATGTTCAGCCTACCATCAACCAGTACCCCCAGGTCCCTTTCTGCCTGGCTGCTCTTCAGCCACTCTGACCCCAGCCTGTAGCACTGCATGGGGTTGTTGTGGCCAATGTGTAGAACCTGGCACTCAGATGTGTTAAATCTCATGCCGCTGGACTCTGCCCATCTGTCCAGCCTGTCGAGGTCCCTCTGCAGAGCTCTCCTACCCTCAAACAGATCAACTCCTGCCCCCAGCTTGGTGTCATCTGCAAATTTACTGATGATGGACTCAATCCCCGCATCTAGATCATCGATAGAGATATTGAACAGGATGGGGCCCAGCACTGATCCCTGGGGGACACCACTAGTGACTGGCTGCCAGCTGGATGTGGCACCATTCACCACTACTCTCTGGGCTCAGCCCTCCAGCCAGTTCCTATCCCAGTGCAGAGTGCTGCTGTCCAAGCCACAAGCTGACAGCTTGGCCAGGGGGATGGTGTCAAAGGCCTTGCTGAAGTCCAGGCAGACTACATCCACAGCCTTCCCCACATCCACCAGGCAGGTCACCTGATCATAGAAGGGGATCGGTTGGCAGGACCTGCCCTTCCTAAATCCATGCTGGCTGGGCCTGATCCCTTGGCCATCCTTTAAGTACTGTGTGATTGCACTCAAGATGACCTCTTCCATAATCTTTTCTGGCACTGAAGTCAGAATGATGGGCCTGGAATTCCCTGGCTCATCCAACCAGCCCTTCTTGTGGATGGGCATCACATTGGCCATCTTCCAGTCATCTGGGACCTCTCCAGTGAGCCAGGACTGCTGAAAAATGATGGAGAGCGGTTTGGCCAGTTCATGTGCCAGCTCTCTCAGCACCCTAGGATGGATCCCATCCGGTCCCATAGACTTGTGGGGTTCTAAGCGGCTAAACAGGTCTCTAACTACTTCCTCCTGGATTACAGGGGGACTATATTGCTCCCTGACTCCATCTGCCAGCTCAGGAGGCCACTTGTCCAGAACACAACCTGTCCTGCTATTAAAAATTGAGGCAAAGAACATGTGAAGTACCTCTGCCCTTTCCTCATCTTTTGTAACAATATTCCCCTCCATGTCCACTAAGGAGTGGAGGTTGTCCTTGCCCCTCCTCTTGCTATTAATATACTTGTAGAAGGATTTTTTGTTGTCCTTCACAGCAGAGGCCAGTCTAAGTTCTAAATGGGCTTTTGCCTCTCTAATTTTGTTCCTACATGACCTAGCAACGTCCCTAAACATTTCATGGGTTACCTCTCCTTCCTTCCAAAGATGATACACCCTATTTTTTCCCCCCCTTAATTCACCCAGAAGTTCATTGCTCATCCAGGCTGGTGTCTGCCCCGGTGGCTCATCTTCCGGCACATTGGCACAGCCTGTTCCTGTGCCTTCAAGAGTTCTTTCTTGCAGTAGGTCCAGCCCTCCTGGACCACTTGGGTTTTAAGGGCTGTTTCCAAAGGTACCTTCTGAGTTAGTTCCTTCAGTAACCTGAAGTCTGCCCTCTGGAAGTCCAGAGAGGAGGTTTTGTTGCTGCCCCTCTCAGCTTGACTGCATATTGAAAATTCAATTCTTTCATGGTCACTGGACCCCAGACATCCTCCAACCACCACATCTCCCACCAGCCCCTTCTCTGTTTGGAGAAAGAAGGTAAAGCACAGCCTTTTCCTCTGGTAGGCTCACACAGCAGCTGGGATAAAAAGCTATCCTCCATACACTCTTAACAACCGTCTAGACTGCCTCCTCTCTGCTGTGTTGAGTTCCCAGCAGATATCAGGCAGGTTAAAGTCACCCATAAGAACAAAGTATGGTGATCCTGAGACAGCCTCTAGCTGCCTATAGAATAATTCATCAACCTCTTCATCCTGGTTGGGTGGTCTATAACAGACTCCAAACAGGGTGTCAGCCTTGTTAGCCTTCCCTCTAATTCTCACCCACAGGCACTCAGTTTGATTGTCCTTGATCTCTAGTTCCATGGCATCTAGAGCCTCCCTGATGTACAGGGCCACCCCTCCACCCCCCTTCTCCCTCTCCTGTCTCTCCTGAAGAGCCTGTGGCCATCAATTACAGTGCTCCAGTCATGTGAGTCATCCCACCACATTTCTGTAATGGCAACTACATCATAACTTTCCTGCTGTAACAAGGCTTCCAACTCCTCTTGTTTGTTACCCATACTGTGTGCATTAGTGTACATACACTTCAGCTGGGCTGCTGGTTTCACCCCTGACTCCAGCTTACCACCTTCAGACTCCTATCTGGAGGGACTGGTTTCATTCCCTTCCCCCTTCAAATCTAGTTTAAAGCCCTGTCAATGAGACCTGCCAACTCCCTTCCTAGAACCCTTTTCCCTCTGGGGATAGGCTGTTCTCATGTGCTAGGATCTTTCTTCCCCTCTGGGACAGATTTACTCCATCTGTTGCTAGCGGACCTGGTGCCATAGAAAGTTCCCCCAGATCAAAAAACCCAAAATTCTTTTGGTGGCACCAGCCTCTGAGCCTCTTGTTACTGCTAAAAGTCATGGCAGCCAGGTGAAATCCCTGGTGACTGTAAGATGGGAAACACTGCTTCTGTTATTAAAAAGGGTAATAAAGAAGACAGTGGGAACTACTGTATCAGTCTCACCTCTGTGCCTGCGAAGGTCACAGCACGGGTCCTCCTAGAAGCTATGCCAAGGCACATGGAAGACAAGGAGATGATGTGAGACCATCAGCATGGCTTCACCAAGAGCAAATCCTGTCTCACCAAACTAGTACCTTTCTGTGAGATAGTGACTACACCAGTGGGCAGAGGACGAACTACGGTTATCATCTCCCTGGACTTCTCTAAAGCTCCCATAGCACCCTGCTCTCTAAACTGGGAGACATGGAGGTATCTACTGCTCAGTGGATAAAGTAGGGTAGTGGTCAATAGCTCAACGTCCAACTGGAGATTGGTGAGAAGTGGTGCCCTTCAGAGATCTGTACTGGGTCCAGTGCTGTTTAGTATCTTCATCAATGACAAGGACAGCGGGATGGAGTGCCCCCTCAGCAAGTCTGCAGATGATACCAAGATGAGTCGTGTGGTTGATGTGCCCAAGTTAACAGAATACCATCCAGAGAGACCTGGACAAGCTTGATAAGTGGGCCCATACCACTGGTTTTATGAACTTTCACCTTTTCCAAGATTAAATGTTCAAAATCTATGGACAACCTTCTGAACAGTGACAGCATCCTCCATAAAAAGTCAGATATGATCTTTGCTCTGAATTCTCTGTCTTAATCTTCACCTCAAACCCTCATAAACTAGCTTCTCCAGCATTTTATATTTAAAGGAATATCCTGATTTTATCTTGTGTCCAGAAAACAGGAGTTAAATGTTTTGCCAGAGAATGTGTTTCAGTTCCACAGATACTTCCTTGTTAAGACTGCAACCCTTCTCCTGTATGGGATTCCCAGTCATATCTGTTGCGTACTTCCTCAAGAGTTTTTATATTCTCAAAGCCTTCAGCCCCTGTATACTGCTCCAATACTCCAATCTTCTCCTTTTCCTATGCAAACCCTAATGCTTTTGTACATCAAAACAATCACTCAGACTGAGATCTCATTCAACAAATATTGAGTGAAATTCTCCACTAGGAGAAAGATAAGATGAGCTACAGAAAAGGTGATGCATAGCTTCTCTAAATAGGTGAACGCATTCAAAATAACATTCCCTGCTACTAAGGCTGGATTCTGTCATCAGCTCTTAGCTATGGATGGCAACAAACTGATAAACATAGCTTCCAGACAGTTTGGCCTTCTAAGTTTAGAAAGCAATGAAATGGAGAAAACTTCATTTTCGTGCTCCAGATCCTGCATATACTCTCTCTTCCTTGCACATAAAGCTGTCTTTCAAACAAGCTCCTAAATCAGGCACAGTCTGTCAGGTGTAAAAACCTACCAAACTATACAGTGCCAAAGTTTGGAGTTCTCTTGAACCCCTTCATAACAGAGTCACCATGTTTAGTCAAGTTTTGATCAAACACAATGTAAAACAAGTATCTGATTAGACAGAATGTAAATGACATTTATATGACAGTCAATTCTTAGCACTGAATATCCATATGATAGCAAATGTTAAAAGAGAATTTGTAGCTGCTTCTTGTTTTGCCTTTAAAGAGGTACAAAAAATACAATAAAGGTGGCTTTTTTCTGCTAAGACATTTAAACAATCTAATGCTTTCCTCAGGAAAGCTGTACCTAGCACAACCACCTCCAGAACAGTGCTTTAATAATCAGGGTCAGCTGAGAGAGAGCAGCATAAACAGCTAGTCATCTGTGTATTTACTACCATTCAAACTCCTTCCACCTGGAATGTCTGAATTATTCTATAAAGGTGGTCATGCTTCTGAGAGCTGAAGTGTGGAGATTACACAGCAGCGGATTTTGGTCCTATGCCTTATGTTCATTTTATTCATCTCAGTGAAGAGCTGTAACCATTAACAGTAAAAGATGTCTTCCTGGTTGACTAACCAGGAAAAGGTGAACAGAAAACCTACATGAAGCAACAATGGCCACACCTACCTTGCTACTCCATTTGTCTAACATGGTAGAGCATAGTAAGAGACTCCTTTATTATTAAAAGATGAAAAACAACTCTAAAGTCTGAGGTTTAATTGCTTTGACTTTAAGTACATCAACAGCCTTTAAAATTTGGGGGGTTTTCTACATGTTTTATTTTTCTATTTATTGCTAAAAAAAAGTACCTCCTCTTTCAGTGCATGTTTCTTCTGCTCCAAACAGATTTCTTTAGCACGCATCAACTGCAAAGTCTCCTTAGAAACTGCATACTGAAGCTTTTCCATACGTTCCACTGCTGCTGCCCATGCCGCCTTACCAAATTTTTTCTGGTCTGCTCGCATTCGATCATATACAGCTACAGAAGGAAGAACAGGTAGACAGTTTACCAGTCTACTCTTCAGATCATTAGTGTTTCTACTGCAGGGACAACACACAAATTTGTGTCCAAATGCATACAAAGATTTTTTGGCAGAGAACAGGCATTATATATTAATGTTCAAATTCAGAATGTAAGTACTCTTAGAATTCATGCAAATTGGCAATTAGCTATCAGTTGATCATTTCCCGTTTTTGTTATCCACAGAGGGACCATTCTGAATATACAGTATTTGAAGACCTGAACCACTGGTTCTGGCTTCTTCACAATAAAAATCTCACTAATGCGACCATAACGCCACATTTTCCCTGCTTCCAAAAGCATCTAATGATCAGTGACTAAAGTCTCCAGTTCCTCTTTGTAACTTCCACACTGCAGACCTAAGTTTAAACAAATCAGCAGAGTTAAAAAAAAAGAAATTAAAATTCTGGAAGAATACCAAATTAAATTCATATAACATTTGTCTTTTCAGTCAAAATGCAGATTGCTTCACAAAATTACTTCAATTAACTAAACAAATTATAATCTGAAATTAATATGCAAACATGAATGAGAATCTTTTCAGGAAGACTTCAGAAAAGAAGGGAGTTGCTTGCCTGATTCAGATTTTCTAGTCTTGAGGCCCAGACAAATCTAGGCTGAAATACATGAGATTGTCACCACTTTTTATGCTAAATAATCCTATGATATTCCACACTCAGCTTTGCAAAGCAAAACCCACAAAAAGTCACGCAATTAAAACCACAGTCCTGTGGTGCTAGAAGACACTACATGTTGTTCTTAGGTAATAAAAATACCTTTACATTCTTATCTGTAATTCCTGTTATCTGTTATTTCATATATATATATATATATATGCAAAACCACTTGGTGATCAACAGAAGGCAAACAAAACTCAACACATGACAACATGTATACCAAATATCTATGGCTGTAAATAGTTTCCAGGCATTTAATTTCTTAATATTTAAAGCTATGAAAAAGTTTAGAGAAAAGTAGGGGAAACAGAAAAAGGAAAGTGATTTCAAAGGAATAAAGACTGCCACATCCAGTATCAAAGATAGAAACCATCAGGGACTCTATAGCCTCTAAACCCATTGCAAATGCACACTGCAGCTATTACAGTCATATTGAGAAAGTGATGAAACTTTTTTTCTAAAATTTTTATTTGGCTGATGTTCTGAAAAGGGTTATTGTTGAAAGATTTAAATAAACACAAGAAAAACACATGGGAAGGAACTGTGTTTTGCTCATGAAATAAATAAATAGTAGTAAAATACAGAACTTGCTGTACATTAAATAAAATTTTAATATATTTTCTTTGATTTTGTAAGAGTAGAAAATAACTACCTTTCTGTGTTTTAGCTGTTATTTCGAAGTATTTCACTGTAAGATCTTGAATAGAGAGCACAGCCATATGGGCTTTCCTCTGCCAATCAGCATCTTCTTTCTGTAGACTCTCAATTCTTCTGGGTCCTAGATAGTCATTCTCTATAGAGATCTGAAAACAAATCAGTTCATAATTAACAACACAATTGTTGCTATTTTGCCAACAGCAACCAGTTGCAGGGTGGCTAAGAAAGAAAAACAAAAAAGAGAGGGGAAAAAAAACAGAAAATGACTATAGCTTGTATTCAACAGAAAAGAAACCTCTTTCAAGTGCTCCTTTCTGTTGAAAAAGTACATCCACTATTTCATTACTTTTCTTATTAGAAGCACAGTAATAGGACTATGCTTCAGTATTGCCTACATTGTAAATGTAATTTTCCTTTGGCCTGTATATTTCATTTGGCATTATCTTTTCATTAAATATCCTACTACCTTCAGATATTGAGAATGTTTCATACAGACTTTCTTCCAGCCTGAAATACTTCATTCTAAAGTAAATGAATGTTCATTAGTCATAATGAAGCTGGAAAAAAGGGATGTGTTAGTGTACTGCTAACCAGAAATATTTCTGAAGTTTTTCTTTATTATAAGTGACTTAAAAACCTATCTTCCTAGTGCCTGGGAATTCAAATATCTTTTCATAGCCAAGATAAGGCAATTTTATTTTGAACTGGCAACTATCTGAAGCTGGTAAAAGATTTTAAAATTCTTTTTAAAACTTAAAAACAGCATTTTCTTTCCCAGAACTGTAAATTTTTTGCACATTTTTAAAGTAATTAAGACCTACCACTAACAGACTATATATCTAAATAACTAAATATTTAAGACTGCTCTTGCAACCCCAAAACCTTAACTCTGAATATCATTCATTTACATCAGCCAAAACACCTCACTACTACAGGCCCAAAAATGCTCATAATCTTTTATGTCCCCAGATACTTTAACGAGAAGCTCAAGTGCATCAAATATTAATCTTGACTTCAGTCTGGTTTCAAAGAGTCATTCCACTCCATAGTGGAAGTGACTGTTCAGGATCTACCACTGCACATCCATTTAACCCATCTCTTAGAGGGATGACTTTTACAAGTAAAAATTATATAGAGATGCCTCCTAAGCAATTTTTCATATCTTGAAAGATGTGTGGACTAGTTTAGTAAGGTATTTGAATCTACTTGAATATTTACCCCAAAAAATTTAGAAAGGCAAACAGACAAAATAAAAATGCAAACAAACGGTAAGAGAATTTTATGAGATAGGTTGTAACGTGTAATTGATGGAGTACATATGGACCATGATTCCCAGAAGGAAGGCTTATGAGTGGACAGACATGAGTTTCCAAATAAATGTCAAACTGTGAATGACAACTGGTGAAGTTATCCTTTCCATTTACACACAACTCTTACAGAAAGCAAGTTCCTTTGAGAAGCAAGATAAGAAACAACACACTTTAAAATCTTCCTTTCCTATTCCTTGGTAAAGATGGGGTAATTTGATACTGGAATTGACACAGGATCACTGAGTTATGTGAGTAATGTTCTTGTTAGGCATCGATTCTAAGAGATTAAGAAGCATTGAAGTGTTATTTTTTCAAAAAGTTTTGCCTGCTGAATTATTATTCACCCATGACACTAGTGAAAGAGATTTGTGATGGCATAGTACACTTGTTCTTTGCTCTTTAAAGCAAGTATTTACAAGAAACAAAAAAGGGAAGCACCTTTCATTAACTGAAATCCCAAGTATGTCATCCATGCCATCTTTCACATAAAGGGCTTATATACAGCAAGGCACAGAAAACACAAGGAGCCTTTGCTTTAGCAATATCCATACAAGTACGCATGGCTATGCATAACCATAAGCAGATTGTCACGATCCTGGAAAGCCTTATAAACTGGAGGAACAAGGAATAAGATGGGATTGTAAACATTTATGAGGACACATCAGTTTCAAGATAATAGTTGTTTCATACTGCAGCCAAAATGCTGATGGGGACCGGCACCTGGGACCACTGTGCTTGAACCGAGAGTTTTCTCCTTTGCTTTTGCTTTCTCTTCAGGGCTCTGTGGGTCGGGAGGACCCCTGGTAGGCAGTAAGGTCTGTCAGGGTTATCCTCTCGTGTGCCTGCTCAGGATCGACGTCAGCTGCGGGAAGTTCAAAACCCGCTGGAGCTGTGCACGCGATGCCATTTTGGCTGCAGAGCCTTCTGCCCGACTGCACATGCTGGGGCAGCCGCCTCTGGGGCAGCTCAGACAAATTATGCTATTTAGGTGGAGTATATATATTTTTTAAATAACTTAACAATAAAACCCTGAACCATGGTTATTCCTCGGACAAAGGCTATTAGAAAAACAGTATGTACCCAGATGGAGTTGGTGCATCAGCATGCAGGAGTCCAGGCTGCTGGCTGCAGAGTGCTGGAGCCTGGCACTTGGAATGGAGGGGGAAGGAGAAAACACCTGTGTCAGGTGTGACCAGGTTAACTTTCTCCTCAATCTGGTGGCAGAGTTAAAGGATGAAGTGGCTGAGCTGAAGGATGAAGTATCAAGGCTCAGGTCAATAAGGCAATGCGAAAGGGAGTTAGGTATGTGGGAGCAGGCTCTGCAGACCTCCCCTGCTGAGGGAAGCATCCCTGGAAACAGGGAGGAATGGATACAGATCCCTGTCAGGGGTGGCAAGGGAAATCCATCTCCTGGCCTTCTCCTTTTCTTCCATTGCCCTTGCATAGTAAATATGAGGCCCTGCAGGCTGAGGGCAATGTGGATGAGAGGGCTGAGGAGCAGCCATCTGAGGAGATGCCTAAGGCCAAGCAGTCCCCACCAACTATAATGACCAGCTCCACAAAGTAAAAGAGAAGAGTTACAGCTGTTGGGGACTCTCTCCTGAGGGGTACTGAGGGACCCGTATGTCGTCCCATCCCATAGGGAAGTGTGCTGCCTGCCTAGGGCCTGGATAAGGACATCGCAAGGAGACTCCCTAAGCTAATCCAGCCCTCTGACTATTACCTATTGCTGGTAATACAAGCTGGAAGTGACTTCCAGAGGGCAAACTTCAACTGGTTTAAGAAACTTACTCGGAAAGTTCCCTGGGTAGAAGCCCTTAAGAACCAAGTGGTCCAGGATGGTGACAAATTCAGAATGACAAAGTTCAAAAATAATCAATAGCTGCAAATGCTCAGAAGATCCAGTCCCCTGGGCTGATTCCTGGAGCAATAGTTTCCAGCAGCAAAGATCTGTACAACTCTCTGTAACTCTACTCATACTCTAGCGAAGTTCAGGGTAACACACTGAGGCCACTCACTAGCAACAGAAGGTATCTCAGACCATTAATGATGTAGTAGAAGTCAAATGAATGATGGGAAGGGGGAGGAGAAAGGGTCAGGGAAGTTAACTGTAAGCATGGCAGAACTTGGCACTGCATATTACAAACACAGGTAGTCTTTCACCTAGAGCAGACAGAGATATTCTCATGTAAGGGGGAAGGAAAGCAGTATGCTCTAGTATTTGACTTTATAACAGAATCTAATCTTGGGGAAAGCAGATTCATCAGAAGGGGACTCCAGAAGGGAATTCAATAGACAGTCTGCACTGTGCTCTTGAAGACAGGTTGTGATGAAAATCAGTTGATTGCTGCTTATGATTATTAGTATTTATCATTAGCAAAATATGTATCTGATTATTAGTGAAAGATGTAGCTTAGACAAAATACAGTTATGAAATCATGGAATGTTAGAGGTTGGAAGGGACCTCCAGAGATTGAGTCAAAGCCTCTCTGCCAAAAGAAGGATCACCCAGGGTAGTTTGCACAGGAATGCACCCAGGTAGGTTTTGAAAGTCTCCAGAGAAGGAGACTCCCCTGGGCAACCTGTTCCAGTGCTCTGTCACCCTCACCATAAAGACATTTCTCCTCACATTGAGGTGAAATCTTATATGTTCAAGTTTGTATCCATTGTTCCTTGTCTTACGACTGTTCGCCAATGAAAAGATTAGCCCTACTTGACATCCCCCCCCTCAGATATTTATTCACATCAATCAGATCCCCTCTCAGTCTTCTGAAGACTAAACACCCCCAAGGATCTTGGTCTGTCTCTCTTCATAGGCAAGGTGCTCCAGTCCCCTAATCATCCTCATGGCTCTCCATTGAAATCTCTCCATCAAGCCCCTGTCTCCCTTGAATTCAGGAGCCCAAAACTGGACACAGTATTCTAGGTGTGCTCTCACCAGGGCAGAGTAGAGAGGGAGAACCTCCCTAGACATGCTGGAGACACTTTTCTTGAGGCACCCCAGGATAACATTGGATCTCTTGGACAAAGGGGACATTGCTGTCCTATGGAGAACTTGTAGTCCATTAGGAATCCCAGGTCTATCTCTATGGAGGTGCTCTCGAGCCGGGCAACTCCAAACCTATACTGCTGCCTGCTGTTACTCCTTCCCACGTGCACAACCCTGCACTTGTCCTTACTGAACTTCAGGAGGTCTGCCTGCACACAGCTCTCCAGCCTATCCAGGTCATGTTGGATGGCAGCACAGCCTAACTGGGGGTTGGCCACCCCTCCCCCCCCAGTTTTGTATCATTGTTGAACTCGCTGAGCATACACTCAATCCCCTCAACCAGGTCATTAACAAAGATTTTAAACAATACTGGGCCCAGTATTAATCCTTGGGGAACACCACTGGCCATAGGCCTCCAAGTTGACTCTGTGCCACTGATGACAACCCTCTGAACTCTGCTGTTGAGCCAGTTCTCAGTCCACCTCATGGACCAACTGTCTATGCCACATTTCCTGAGCTTTTCTGCGAGGATGCTATGTGAGACAGTATCAAAAGTGTTACTGAAGTCAAAGTATATGACATCTACTGCTCTTCCTTCATCTACCCATTTGGTCATAGTTTCATAGAATGCGATCAGATTTGTCAAGCAAGATCTCTCCTTGGATAAATCCATGTTGGCTACTCCTGATAACTCTTTCCTTCCATGTTGTTAGAGATGAACTCCAGAATGAGCTGCTCCATCATCTTTCCAGGGACAGAGGTGAGGCTGACTGGTATGTAGTTGCCTGGGTCTTCCTTCTTGCCTTTTTTGAAGACTGCAGTGATCAGGCACCTCTCCTGCTCTCCATGACTTTTCAAAAATGATAGAGAGAGGTTCAGCAGCAGTATCAGCCAGCTCTCTCAGCGCTCATGAATGCACCCCATTGGGGCCCATGAATTTACGTGTTTTCAGTTGGTACGAGAGATCTCTAATCCAGTCCTGACTGACTAACAGAGTATTGTCCTCCCTCCAGTTTTGCTCCCTTCCAGACACTTGGGTTAGTCTCAGGAGTAAAGACTGAGGCAAAGAAGGCATTCAGCAATTCTGCCACCTCTGCAGCTTCTGCAGGAACCTTTTGGACTGTTTGTGCTTGACTGTGTGACCTTTCCAACTAATACCAGAGTGACTCAAGTCACCCATGAGCACCAGGACACTTGATCTTGAGGCTACTTCCAGCTGCCTGTAGAGGGCCTCATCAGAACGTCAGAAGAATGTATTCAGCTTTCCTTATTTACAGACAGACCACCAAGGCCATGAAGTCAGATGTCTGGCCTTAAGAGGCAGGGTGTGATCAAAGCCAAATAGATAAAGACACTCCCTTGGTTTCCCCTAGTCCCTGGCCTGGCTCCAGGAAAACCCAAGAGAAGGATGAAGTCAGTGGTTTCCACATTTAGAATCACATAAACTTCTTTATTAAATAATATAAAAGCTGGACCCTTTTGCAGTGATTTTGCAGTGATTTTTGGAAGCCTCATATACTGAGAAGGACCACCTGATTGGTGGGAAGGGTGTAACTGGGGCTTCCCTTCAACTGCAGATCACCATAGCTAATCTTATGTAGTAATGATTAGGTGCATTACCTTGATATGATTTATCCTTGTTATTATTTTGCTTGTTCTTCTCCTGCTTTATATAGAAGTAAAAGATAAGTTGGGTTTTTTAACTTGGTGTCTGTGTTCCTTGTGCTGACCCTATCAATTGTCAATACACAGGTCCTTGCTTCCCAGCTTTGTTTCTATCAGGTCAATGACTTTGAATGGCAACAAACTTTAAGAGCTCCCTTTGGCACCCTGAAAGCTGCAGTCTATCGGGTCTAGCTGTCTGCTGCTCCTTACCAGCTTGTCTTTATATGCAAGTCTACTTTTCTGAGCTTGCCTGACAAACACACCCTGTGGCCTCCAAGAACCCCTCCATTGCCCTGAACAAGCTCCATAGGGAAAAGTAATCTCTTTCCATCCAGCCAATTAATTCTACTTGATTCAATTTCTCCATCAAGAAATATAAGACAAAACATATTAAAAAAATACTAGTGTAAAATAAAATACTGCTAGCAGCCTTTCCAAAGGTAATTACTATTATTCTTTATAATCAAAACCCAAAAAAATATAATAAGCGAAAAGACAGAGTGCACAAGAAACAGCCACCTTTGGTCATGTACCTGGCACACTTCAGGGAAACAGAAAAACACTGATGGTCATATTCTGAGTGTAAATACTGGCAAATGCCAGCCAGTCTCTTGAGAGATGAATTACTAGTTTTCAAGTCCAAAATGCCTAAAAATTAATATACTCTCCTAGTCATTAAACTTATGTTTCCAGGGCAGGAGAGACAATTGCCAGAGAAACAAGAGTTGAGCAACTGAGAGATCAAGATAAAATATATATGGTTCCCCTTGCCAAACGGATGTCTGGTCATTAAGACTCAGACTAGTAAAGCACTGCCACTAGAGTAAATGTAGAAATATATATGAAATCATAAAATTCCATTTAAGTTGTGTAATTTGGGTATACTTATACAGAATACAACCCTGAAATCCATGAGGAATTAGTTTGGGACTTGCTGAGCCACTTGCACACTCACAAGTCCACGGGTCCCGATGGGATCCATTCTAGGGTGCTGAGAGAGCTGGCAGATGAGCTGGCCAAGCCACTCTCCATCATTCTCCACCAGTCCTGGCTCACTGGAGAGGTCCCAGATGACTGGAAGATGGCCAATGTGATGCCCATCCACAAGAAGGGTCGGATGGAGAAACCTGCAAACTATAGGCCTGTCAGCCTGACCTCAGTGCCAGGGAAAATTATGGAGAATTATGAAGAAGGGTGGAGAAACCTGCAAACTATAGGCCTGTCAGCCTGACCTCAGTGCCAGGGAAAATAGGGAGGTTGTAGCCAGGCAGAGGTTGGTCTCTTCTCCCAGGCAGCCAGTACCAGAACAAGAGGACACAGTCTCAGGCTGCGCCAGGGCAGGTTTAGACTGGATCTTAGGAAGAAGTTCTATACTGAGAGAGTGATTGCCCACTGGAATCAGCTGCCTGTGGAAGTGGTGGAGTCACCTTCATTGGAGGTGTTCAAGAAGAGGCTTGATGGGGTGCTTGGTGCCAGGGTTTAGTTTTTTAGTTGTTTAGGTGGGTTGTATTGTACTGTATTGTACTGCATTGTATTTAGGTGGGTTGGATTGGTTGATGGGTTGGACGTGATGATCTTGAAGGTCTCTTCCAACCTGTTGTATTGTATTGTATTGTATTGTCTTGGAGGCAATAACTGCGCACCTGAAGGATGGCCAAGGGATCAGGCCCAGCCAGCATGGATTAAGGAGAGGCAGGTCCTGCCTCACCAACCTGATCTCCTTCTATGATCAGGTGACCTGCCTGATGGATGTGGGGAAGGCTGTGGATGTAGTCTGCCTGGACTTCAGCAAGGCCTTTGACATCGTCCCCCACAGCAAACTCCTGGCCAAGCTGTCAGCTTGTGGCTTGGATAGCAGCACTTTGTGCTGGGTTAGGAACTGGCTAGAGAGTGCCCAGAGAGTGGTGGTGAATGGTGCCACATCCAACTGGCAGCCAGTCACTAGTGGTGTCCCCCAGGGATCAGTGCTGGGCCCCATGCTGTTCAGGATCTTTATTGATGATCTGGATGAAGGAATTGAGTCCATTATCAGTAAATTTGCAGAAGACACCAAGCCGGGGGCAGGAGTTGAACTGTTAGAGGGTAGCAGGGCTCTGCAGACGGACCTTGACAGGCTGGACAGATGGGCAGAGTTCAGCATGATGGCATTCAAAGAGTCCAAGTGCTGGGTGCTGCACTTTGGCCACAACAACCCCATGAAGACTTACAGGCTGTGTTTGGAGTGGCTGGAGGGCAGCCAGGCAGAAAGTGACCTGGGGGGGACTGATTGACAGATGGCTGAACATGAGGCACCAGTGTGCC
This sequence comes from Colaptes auratus, assembly GCA_015227895.2. Taxonomy (NCBI): domain Eukaryota; kingdom Metazoa; phylum Chordata; class Aves; order Piciformes; family Picidae; genus Colaptes; species Colaptes auratus. Next base: position 36,404,577 of record CM026897.1, read on the forward strand.
CAAGTGGCCAAGAAGGCCAATGGCATCCTGGCCTGCATCAAGAATAGTGTGGCCAGCAGGAAGAGGGAAGTCATTGTGCCCCTGTACTCAGCACTGCTTAGGCCACACCTTGAGTACTGTGTCCAGTTCTGGGCCGCTCAGTTTAAGAAGGACATTGAGACACTTGTATGCGTCCAGAGAAGGGCAATGAGGCTGGTGAGAGGCCTCGAGCACATGCCCTATGAGGAGAGGCTGAGGGAGCTGGGATTGTTTAGCCTGGAGAAGAGAAGGCTCAGAGGAGACCTTATTGCTGTCTACAACAGCCGGAAAGGAGGCTGTAGCCAGGAGGGCAGTGGTGTCCTCTCCCAGGCAATCAGCACCAGAATAAGAGGACACAGTCTCAAGCTGCGCCAGGGGAAGTTTAGGCTCGAGGTGAGGAGAAAGTTCTTCACAGAGAGAGTTGTTAGCTGTTGGAATGTGCTACCCAGGGAGGTGTGCTCCCTGGAGGTGTTCAAGAGGGGATTGGACGTGGCACTTGGTGCCATGGTTTAGTCATCATGAGGTCTGTGGTGACAAGTTGGACTTGATGATCCTTGAGGTCTTTTTCAACCTTATTGATTCTATGATTCTATTTAGAGTTGTATTTTATCATAGGAACTAGAGGGGAAAGTAGTTTAACTAAGAGATTGCTGCTGTAATAGGGAAAAAAGCTAGGAGAAAAGACTGGGAATCATCCTCTGGAGGTTGCAGCATACAAAGATTATAGAGCAACATTCCTCCTCACTGACAACAGCTTCTTGGTGGAAGTGACCACCCTGCATTTATCCTAGTAAAGAATGTAAGAAGGAAATGGGATGCAGCACATGTGGATCATTACATATTAATATAGACATGATGCTTGCGAGTTTTGAAGACTTTTTCCCATATTTTGTTCAATAATTATTCACCTTGAGATAATACAATAACACTCATTATGGTATTAAAATAAGCTCATCAATGCTGCTGCATCCCACTTCTGTTCACAATGTATTTTTAACACGGTTTTGATTAATTTTGCTCATGGATACCTTTTATGATCCCAATGTATCTTGTTTTTAAAGTCCATAAAAGAGGACAGTCATTTTATACGCTGAAGTAAGTTTTTATGGCTACTGTTGTAGGACTAAGAGAATGCACCAGACACTTTAAATGGACAGAGTGAGGAAATAAAAACTAATAAACTCTGATAATAGTTTTTTCTAACCTAAAATGATTTTCAGTTCTGTAACACTTTCTTTAAACTCAGGTTTTTTATCTGAAAGCTCCTCATTTAGACTCAAAAAGCTCTGGAGAATCCTCTGGAGGATTTCCTGAAGAAAGAGAAACACCTCTCTTTCCACAATTAGATCACATAACTAAATCTTCTAGTAATCACTTTCTCAATAAAAAAATTTCAGCTATTCTCTTTGAGAAGAATTTGAGGCTCATGATAAAACTGACTAAGATTTTTTTTTAACATGATGAAATTCGCATCTGAAGACTTTAATGTTTTGCTAGCTTTACTTCAGACCATGCTTTGAAATTAAGAACATTATGACAGCTTTCACAACTGTTGTGGTTGGAAGGTACACATAAAGAGGAAGAGACAGCAGAAGCCATTAACTTCAACACATTATATAAACATATTTCCATCAGCTATTGCTTCAGAGTAAGGAAACATGCAAGGTCACATTTCTTCAACATACAGACATGTTTCTTGAAGAGGTAACAAACTGAAAGGAGGTCCATACCTAGAAAGTGGGAATAAATCAGAAGCAAGACTCTTCCACAGGAAACAGCTGTTTTGGGCTCCTTCTCCACACACCCCCAATAATTCAAAATGTTTCCTTCCTCTTTCAAAATGCTGAATGGCAAGCTATTTGCAGAGAACTACTCAAAATTTTCTTCAATAATAATAATAAAGTGCACATAAATGCAAATGTGTATTTTGTTTGTGAATGTGTATTTTTATTTACTAACAATTTCACCTACCACTGTATTACTCAGCCCCGCCTTTCATGGGAATTTTAAAACTAAGCTAATACATTAAAAAAAAAAAAAAAAAAAAAAAAAAAAAAAAAACAAAAAAACACCAAACACACCACAACCAAACAAAACCCCCAAAACCCCCCATATCCTTCTTATCCTGCTCTACATCCAAACTTCATCTTTCACTTTTTGTCTTGGATTTAGTTGAATCTGCTGCTTTTATTCATACTGTGCTCCAGTCATGCTTGCTTCAAAAAGTGAAAGTGCTAACTAGAGCAAAGTATTATGGGGTTTGAAGTTCAGATTGCAACTTGGGAGGCTTTCAGTTCCAGTTGCTGCTTCTGGGTTCCACCTTTTGGGTGTGGGCTCTTTTCTGCAAGCATGGTGGCAGAAAGAGTGGGAGTCTGGTAGTTGCTGGGTTTGGTTTTCTGTTTTATGGTGGGCTTTTCCCCTGTGTATTTCAGTGTGCTGCTTCTGCAAATTGGCTAAGTAAGGTAATCATGCATTGCATTATTAATTAGATTATTAGCTAAGGTAATTATGCATTGTGCTTATAATACCTTATGTTACATTAAACTCCTATCTTTTTTAGCTCAGCCCTGGGTTGTGTATGTTACTCTTCCCCTCACTTTCGCGTTGGGGGAGCAGGCAGTTTAGCCCTTGCACTAAACTGTTACAGCCTGTCACTCTTTATATGTAAACAGTATTACATTTTCATGGCTCCCATTTCACTGAGGCAGCAAGCATCAGAAACACTTTAGTTATACAGGAAACTGGAGCTAACCCCAGTCATAAGTTTTTACTAAAACCTAAGGATCTTTGTTCCACTATTACGCCTGCCAGAAAAACACATGTAGTAAATTAACACAATTTCATGCATTAAACCATTTCATGCACAAGTTCTATTTATAAAGAGATTCTTCTATATTCGCTATCCAGCATGTGTATTTTGCCAGCATAGACACAGTACTGCTTTCTCTCAAACAATGAAATGAAAAAAAATGGAGATGACATCTTTCTCTACCACATAATATATAAGACCAAGTTTTTTAACTCAAAAATTGTCAGGCAGAGAACAACTATGCATCAGATACAACTATATATGACTGAAATAACCAACCATAAACCATGCCTTTGCAGTTTACCACAGTCATTATTTCAGAGAGAACAGAAAATGAGATACTTTTAAAGTGGAATTCAAGAGCTCAGTGAGTTTAAAACACCCAACCAAACAAAAAGCAAAAGAAAAACACAGTTTTCTTGACTGACAAAAGAACAAAAAAAAAAAAATCACCTTTTTTTCCTGATATAAATGTAATCAGTTTAATGATGCTTTTTATTAAATGTAGTGTTAAACCAGGGAAGACTATGCTGGCTATCTGAACAATGTGCCAAGCTGAAAAAAAGTTAAATTTGCAATAAGGATTAAATGATTAAATTAAAGAAATTCATTTCAGCTTGTACACTACAACACATATATTAGAAGAATCAGAAGGCTACAGTCATAAAAATCTCCGTAAGAACTAATGATTTTATCAGAACTGCCTCTGGAATGCAATAGAAAGTGACACTTGTCATATTTGGTTAAGTATTTAGAATTAGAATTTTTTTTTTTTAATTAAAAAAACATCCACATTACAAAACAATTTTACCAAAATATATTATTCTTCATCTGTCAGTATTTTTTAGCTCTTAAGCAAATATACTCCTGAAGTGTTACAACAAATTGTACACTTCTATCATGTTTCCATGTTTAAGTCCTTCACAACACTAGATGAAAAGCTATTGACTTCTCATGGTTTACCAGATTATTTTAGAAAACTGAAAAGCAACTTCCTCTGTAATCTTTTGAAAAAAATCTCAAAAGTGTAGGTATTGTATGTAAATCTCTGTGTTATATATCAGTCATTATTCCCTGTCATCACACCATCCTAAGTTTCATCCATGAAGTTCAGTAAGTTAAATAGGTGATGGCTAGCTAGTTACATCAGGGACTCTTGAAAAACGTTTCTCTGAGTGAAGGAAACAGAAAAATAGGGTCAACATCTAGTGGAGAAACCATCTATATATTGTATAACAGAAGTACTAAATAGTAACTCAAAAAACATTATTTTCCCATTAATAAGAAGTTCAGTTACCTTTACCATACCTTTATCTGCTGTCTTCTAAGCATTGCAAGTTCCCTCATATCTCGGAATGGCTGTAGCAAGTACTGGTAGAGCTCTGTGGTGGCTTCTGCAAGACTACTGCAGGCTTCATCTTCCATTTGATAAAGTTCAAGCAGCTCTACCATGCTTTCTGTGTTTTTATGTTTTTCCAGAAGCTGTAGGAAAAGTGCCAATCTTAGTAAACATACATTTCTGCTAAAAGTGACATTCATTTAAAAAATATTTTTAGCTTAGCCTCTTGAATCATCTTTCCTGTCCCAAAAAATCATCATTCAGTTAAATCAAAAAACCTTAATCCCCAACTCACACCTTCAATTTAGCCTATCGAGTACAAGCATGTGTCATAACCGTAACTTAAACTGCTCAGCATTCCCTGTGTTTTTTCTTTCTAAAACCCTCTAGAAAGTAATGAACACAACCACAAAAAGCAACCTAGTACAAGAATCTATAGCACAGTAGCAAGAAATACTACTGCATATATTTTTTGTGTTTGGATGTGGTCTGGACTCAAACAACCCAACAGTGAAGCTCCAGACACAAGAGAAGAATCTACATGAGCCTGCAGTGTGCCCAGGCAGCCAAGAAGGCCAATGGCATCCTAGCCTGCATCAGAAACAGTGTGGCCAGCAGGAGCAGGGAGGTCATTCTGCCCCTGTACACTGCACTGGTTAGGCCACACCTTGAGTACTGTGTCCAGTTCTGGGCCCCTCAGTTTAGGAAAGATGTTGTCTTACTGGAGCGTGTCCAGAGAAGGGCAACAAAGTTGGTGAGGGGTTTGGAACACAAGCCCTATGAGGAGAGGCTGAGGGAGCTGGGGTTGCTTAGCCTGGAGAAGAGGAGACTGAGGGGTGACCTTATTGCTCTCTACAACTACCTGAAGGGAGGTTGCAGCCAGGCAGAGGTTGGTCTCTTCTCCCAGGCAGCCAGTACCAGAACAAGAGGACACAGTCTCAGGCTGCGCCAGGGCAGGTTTAGACTGGATCTTAGGAAGAAGTTCTATACTGAGAGAGTGATTGCCCACTGGAATCAGCTGCCTGTGGAAGTGGTGGAGTCACCTTCATTGGAGGTGTTCAAGAAGAGGCTTGATGGGGTGCTTGGTGCCAGGGTTTAGTTTTTTAGTTGTTTAGGTGGGTTGTATTGTACTGTATTGTACTGTATTGTATTTAGGTGGGTTGGACTGGTTGATGGGTTGAATGTGATGATCTTGAAGGTCTCTTCCAACCTGGTGTATTGTATTATTGTATATGGAAAAATCAACCAAATAAACAAACAAAACCCAGTGATCTGCATTTCTGGCAAGTTTGCCTTCTGGTTTATAATTCTAGCTGAGACAATTCAGGTGTAAAATTTCAAATGCGCAGTTTCAGCTAGTTTGGGTGTGTTTTTTTAATGAAATAATCTAAGTATTATAAGCTTTTAAATAATACTTAATTTGTTTAATTCATATGAAAAGCCATGACATCAGTATTTGTACAAATTGGCTACTATGCATATTTTTTAACACATATGTTTGCTTTGCATCTGTAGTGGGGTGAGAAAGTTCCCTCCCCACACACAGGGAAAGAAACCACAGCTAGCTCAGTCGGAAAAGCAGATGAAAGCTATATTTACAGGCATAAATGGAATGCAATGAATATGTACACAAATATACAATATTTACAATATATACAGGAAAATACAGCAATGAACACAATGCAGAAAAACCTTTTCCCTCCGGCCAGCCAGGGGGGTTCCCTGAACCCCCCCTCTCTCCCTCCCCACCTCCCCTTTTTTTCCCAAAAAGGGTTAGAGAGAGAGAGAAAGGCAATTAAGGAAGAAAAATTCTGTTAGCTAAAAAGCACATGCAAGAATTAGCTTTCTTATCTGGTTAGCTGTTAACTCAAGGCCGTTCCTGCTTCAGAAAGCGAGAAGCCGTCCAGCCCACAGGACAGAGAAGCACAGACTGCACCCAGCCTGCACCCAGACCAGACACAGACTGAACCAACAGAACCCAAACTCAAAACTGCATTTTTTACAAGCTACCAATGAAATTAGTTTAGACTATCTTGTTTTTGTTCAAATATCAAAAACATTCAGCCAGAGTGTTCAGCAACTGTCTCTTTCTTAAAGGCATAGCATCAACCGGTCACAGCGTCTCTTTCGGGCTTTTGTCTGGACATACCTCACATGCTGCAGTTTCTAAAAAATAATATTCAACAGTTTCACAAACTAATACAGACATATGGAGTACTTTATATATTTACAAAGACGAGATTATCTCAAATTAATTCCCCTTTTACATCACTGTCAAAGTCAAAGTCTATGTTCTTTATACTACCATTGTAAAAGTGTATATTCCCAGTCCACATTTATTTAAACTTGATATAGATTAGGCACACTATAGAAGAACATCATATCTATCTGCTCAAATTGGATGCCAAGCCTACATAAAATATTGTCAGTATTCTCAATTGCATCAAGCATTAGAACTGGAAGACTAAAAAGAGAAACTGCAGAAAAGAAATTGAGGCTTTAATCAACAGTCTTTTGGTGCCTGGTTCATTTACACCCCAGGACATTCAAGAGAAGGCACAATTACATCTTTGTTGTATTATCTAAACAATTTCGCCTAGGAAATTGTTTCTACTGCAAGGTCATTTGTTACAACTTTCAGGTCTCCCCCAGCAGCAGGTAACATTTTTGGCATTTGAGTTCTCACTGAGAGTTACTGAGTAGTGGTTTATGGCTTTTAGTTTGTAAACCCCTCATTTTATCATTTTTTGGGTTAAATACATAAAACATAACCTTCAATTAAAGGGACAGAAGTCTTCCCTGATGCTTGGGTTTGGGATTTAAGTCCCTATGGATTTCACACATGCCAGCCAACTATGCTGGCATAGTTTTAACCATGTAGTCTATGAAGCCATCTTCACCCTCACCTTTCTTGTTGTCAGTGCCTAAAACGAGAGTTTGATTCCTTCTGGCACTATCAGAAAACCCCTCTTACAGTCCCAAACCTGTAATTCTGTCAAGGTATTGACAAAACCCACCTTTCTTCCTAAGCAAACCACTGCAAGAAAGTTCTCCACTATTAGAACCAGCTCTACAGCACACTGTAATGCTAATTTCCTTTTAGTTACTTAAGCTGCTACTACGTTCTTACTAAATAAATTTACACCAGGGTTTCACTGCGAAACCCTACTACTCTACAAAACCTAGATGCAATAAAAAAGCAACAAAAACTAAGAGAAAAATTATCACCATATAAAGGAGAATCTACAGCAATCTCATTCTATGGACAGAACAATACAAAGCAAGGCTTTTTTCTTTTTTTTCTCCCTTAACAGACCTATTTAATCGTGCTGATATTCTGAAATCATTCACAACTTTGCAGAAGTTGAAATTAAATGAAGAGCCATTTCAATTTTATGACCACCAGTATAGCACAAAGGCATCCTAAGGAAACTCAAATTAAGTATCTAATGGGTTGTTCAGTGAAAACGTTTCTATTGCTGCAAACAGTATGGATAAAGTAATGAATTCTCATTACATTCATGTGCATACAGAAGATTGTAGCATCATGGAATCATTAGTTGGAAAAGACCTTTAAGATCATAAAATCCAGACTAAACAACCCCAGTTCCCTCAGTTGCTCCTTGTACAACGTGCCCTCCAAATCCTTCACCATCTTTGCTGCTCTTCTCTGGACATGCTCCAGGATCTCAGTGTCTTTCTCATACTGTGGCTCCCAGAACTGAACCCATTAATCAAGCTGGGGTGGCCTCACAAGGCATGCGTACAGGGGCACAACCACTTCCCTACTCATGGTGGGTAAGTGTATGTACATTGTTTCAAGGATTTGTCGATGTCCAGTTCTACCCCAACCTCAATCCTAACATACAACTCCTTCAGAAATGCCAAACCTCCAATAAAGAAAAAATAAAATACAAGTGAGGGTAGGTTATTCATGCAGAATATGTGTATTTTTCAATTATTAACAGAATGTAAGCAACTATTCTTCCTTACAAAGGCAATTACATATACAGAATCCATTTCCTGTTCCTAATGAAGATCTTTCTGAATGAAAATGGTGATGAAATTTCTTTTTAACTACAGCTGCTAGAAAAGACAGAATAGAACACGAAAAATTACTCAGCAATCAAAGAGTATCATCTTAGCTGGCTTGGAGCCAAGAACACAGAAATAGGGATATTCTTCAAAACAGGTAGAAAGGTTAACGACCTGTGAGCACTGATCATATACAACCTCAATACACCCATACTTCTAATAACATGTTCTTCTACAGGGTCACTGTGATAGAGTTTTGGTGGAAAACACCCAAACATCAACCTTTTCTACAATGGTTCAAAACCAGCTAAAAAGTACACTGAAATTATTTTCAGATGAACACAATCTTCTCAAATTTCACATGGCTTAAAAGTTACATGAGAAAGAGAAGAAACTGGGAAATGTGGGGGGGAAAAGTTTTTAAAACACTACAGAAATTTTGACATACATTAGGAATCACAGTTATGATACATGTCTGACAACGAAGAAGGTAAATAGCCTCACTGTTTGTATCAGGAATAGCGTAACCAGCAGCAGTAGGGAGAGGATTGTTCCCATGTACTTGGTACTGGCCACACGTCAAATGGTATGTTCAGGTTTGGGGCCCTTCACTGTATGAAAGAATCAAGGCAGTCCACCTAACAAGGTTGGACTGTGAGCTAAACATTTCCAACCCTAAATGATTCTATGATTCTTTATACACAGTTTAAACACAGAAGGGTCAGACTACTTGTGGTGGTTTGAGCCTTAACTGGAAGTTAAGAGCTCAGGTGGGGGCAAGGCTCAGAATCTCTCCCCCACTCCCCTCCCTCCTCCCTCCCCACAGAGAGGGGAGAAAAGGAAGAAGCAAATCCACCAAACAATAATTTGGAGTCGGCTTGGAAGTAGAGAGGTAAAGAATTGTCTTTAAACAATAAATATATATATATATAACAATAACAGGAAAAGGTTCACAAGGGCAAGGAACAAGGATGGATGGGAGTGGGACAAAAACAAGAGAATAATACAAAACCAGCCTTTCTATGAGGAAGCGTGGAGGCAGCAGGGAGAAGGATCAGGTCCAACCGCGTGGCAGAGGAGCAGGAGGGTAGCTGCAGTAGCTCTCATCCAGCAGAGGCAGGAGCCAGACAAGAAGCACTAACAGCTACGATGTCCTGCTTTTTATACCCTAGCTGGGCAGGGAGGGGGGAGTGGAACAGACTCAGCTTCCCAGGGTAAAACCGCCCTGCAGGGAGTGAAAAGTACCTGCGAGCCCTCCACCCTGCTTTGTTCTTTTGTTTTCAGAAAAGGGTGCTAAACCCACCACACTACTCTCCTTCACTTTTTTGAACTGTTATCAGTCACCAAGTTTTTATCAATGTGGTGTAGTATGAGCAGGAGACCGATAATTTTTATTCTGCTTCTAGACAAAGCTGTAAGCCTGATAGTTTGGGCTGCATTATTGCCACCAACCTGAAAGGAGCACTGGCACTGTGGTAGAAGAAATGGTACTAAACTGGCTGCATAGAGGACCTTTCCCACTTTTCTCTATAAAGCAGCCCAATGGAAGTTTTCCTCCCCTATATCAAAGTCTACTGAAGCAGTTTTTTAGCTGACTGCCATCCAGACAGTATTCAGACTATCAGATAACACTAACACTGGATCTAGCACAGAATTCACTGAATTAATAATGTCATAAGGCAAACCAAGTCCTCCATAGACTCACATGTAGTTTAACTATGTATGTTCCAATTTTCACACTGGCAGCAATGACAAAAAATATAGCTAGTACCTTTTAGTAAGATGGAGACACTGCTTTAGTTGGCTGAATGCCTAAACCATCCTGGTACCTTAAAACCATGCAGTTTCAAGATGTTAGCATAAAATATATGAACGATTTTTGGGACCTGTTTTAGGCCCCATCTATGATTAATTCTCAGCACAGATGTTGAGTATTCATTTACTTCAACTGTCTTGGTATGTATTTTTTGACTTTTACAATTTTTAAATTATTTAAAGAACCCAGTGGAGGAGGGTAGAGTAACATCCTGTACAGGACTGACTAGCACTACGCCCATTGAATACTGCATTCATTTTAAGAATCATGTTTCACAGATGTTACATTGTTCACAACTAAATGAATACATATATTTTAGGTAACTATTATGCAGGCAGACTCTAACCAGCAGGAAACAATTTATTATTTTTGTTTCAGTTTAACAGCATATCTTTGAACTGTCTTCCGTATTTTCATAGTTTCATAGTTTCAGTTAGGGTTGGAAGGGACCACAAGGATCATCTAGTTCCAACCCCCCCTGCCATGGCCAGGGACACTCTACACTAGATCAGGCTGGCCAGAGCCTCATCCAGCCTGGGCTTAAACACCTCCAGGGACAGGGCCTCAACCACCTCCCTGGACAACCCATTCCAGGGCTTCACCACTCTCATGGTGAAGAACTTTCTCCTCACATCCAGCCTGAAGCTCCCCACCTCCAGCTTCATTCCATTCCCCCTAGTCCTATCACTCCCTGATAGCCTCAGAAGTCCCTCCCCCAGCCTTCTTGTAGGCCCCCTTCAGATACTGGAAGGCCACAATGAGGTCACCTCGGAGCCCTCTCTTCTCCAAACAGAGCAGTCCCAACTCTTTCAGTCTGTCCTCATAGGAGAGGTGCTCCAGCCCTCCAGCCCATTTTTATAAGTAGTATTTTGTCTATAGCTTTAAAAGCACTGCAGCTCACCTCAGATGGAAGCATAATCTAAAGATTGATTTAATAATTCAAAGAGTTGTCTTACATTTCCAAAAGAATTCCCTATTATTCCTATTTTATAAAAACTCTGCAACATGAAACCTGTCCAATTTTAGCCAAAAAGTACCATAATTTTCAGCCTCTTCCTAAGCTCCTTGATATTTGAACACCATATTTTCCTATTAATTTAGATTCTTCTAAGCCTGATAGTATTGCCTGCCTTTTCCAGGAAGAATGTCTAAAGATTTTTAACCAAAGCAACATTATTTAGTATCACAAGTAAAACTAAGGACAATTATTTCCAGAGTTTTTAGATACTCCATCCTTTCCACTAAAGAGCAGTTCTAAGAATAAAATACCAAACCTGGTTGTTGGTATACTTGCAGCAGTCTGCAGTGAGCTCTAGACAATGTCTTCCAAAGAAACAAAGCTCCAAAGCACACACAATTTTCATGTAAAGCTTTAGCGACTGAAGACTGCAATTTCTTACATCAGAGAGAGCTAGCTTTAAATTGTTCATATTCTCTTTTCAAGATATCTTTAAACAAAAATAATCTTGTTAAAACCAGACACACTCCCATGTATTCTGGTACTGAGTAAAGTCTCAACTACAGGAACTCTGTTCTACATGCAAAATGCTTTTATCTCTCTTATACACATGGCCCTTTATTTAAAGGTCACTGCTGTTGTGGTTAAAAGACCAGGACAGCTTTCTAATTGCATGATTGCATTGCCAACACCAATCCTTACCCTTACTTCAGCAGCACAAAAAGACCATTTGCATTATTGTAGCAGGTGAATGCCCCAGTAACAGAACAAAGCCTGAAATAAGGCAGCATTGCACAACATGACTAATGCTGGAACCACCACTAAACAGAACAATAGATATGCTGAAGTTGGAAAAGACCTTTGAGATCACACCTAGAGTTCGCAATCCCACCACTACTGCTAAGATTAAAAGAAGAGACAGTTAATTCCATACTAAACCTATCTGGAAACCATACAGTTTATTGCTGGTACACAAAGCCATCTACCACCTACTGAGTGGACCAGAATGTACAATTTTTTCAACCAGGTTTCTGAAAACAGGGAACGCTTCTGAAAATAAGTGTATGCTGAAGCACTGCAAAGGTTATGCAGGACTTGGGGGGGGTGAGGGTAAGGGGTGTGGTATTTAAATGGCTGTTTACAGAAGGGCTGAATTAATTAAAATACACAACCCAAATGTACACGAACAGAATAAACAGGTTCAAAGTCTGAAATTATTCTAAGAAACAAACAGACACGCATGCACACAAAACAAAACCCAATCCATACTGGAAATTAAGACACATGGTTTGTAATACACTAGAAACAAAACAGGAATGGTTCTGTTAAAATGTGTCTTCTAGGTCTCTGAAGAGCTGCTCTTACCAAGTCAGTCATATTACTCCTCTTTAAATCCTATTTAAAACTGCTTTATACCTCCATGCAGAGAGCACATATCTGAATACATTTGGGTGTAGGTTTTGTAGCAGAGGTCTACAGGGGTGGCATCTGTGAGAAGATGCCAGAAGCTTCCCTCACATCTGACAGCTGGCTCCAAGATGGACCCACTGCTGCCCACGCAAAGTTAAAGACAGAAGGACAGAAAGAAATAAGATTCAGCCCTTTCAGGACTAGCAAGCTGATAACCTATTTCTTCAGCTGCCTTCAGTAAAGAGGCTGATGAACTGTCTTTAGACCCTGAACAACAGCTGCCAGGTAACTCAAATGCCCTCCTCTGTGACTTGCCAAGGCTGGTAGAGCTCAACCCTCTTTCAACCTCTTCAACACCTTTATACAACTGTGAAATCATGGGAAAGCTGGTCTAAGAAGGAACCAGCACTCAATATGACTAAATGAAAATTTTGAAGTTTCTAAGCTAAAATAATGGGGTTTTTTAACATAAAAGTTGAATATAACTTCCAAAAGGCCAAACAGAAAGAACACATTTACAGCCTACTATTACTAATAAAAGGCTAAACAAAACATAAGAAATTCATGCACAGTACTTTTCCTATTACTCTAACAGCAAGTATCAAGCACACAACAAGCTGTTAAATCCCTTTCATCAAAGCATATTTCAGACAAAGGCAATTTACATTACAGGCAAACAGACTTGTATTTTGTGGTTCTACCTGCCTGGGTTGGTTTTGTTCCTGTTTTCATGGAGAAACAAATGAGAAAGAATTCACAGATAAACATGGAAAAATTAAATCAATATGTGATAAAGCATCAGGAAAACACAGCTAAAATAATGAATACCATTTACCTATTAATTAAATTCTTCAGAATAGCTCTGATGTGACAAGTAGTTGGGTATTTTATAAACTCCTCCCACATACAGACTTTCTGCTGAGTTATACTACTCTGACATGACAAAACAGTACAATTTAAAATGACACCTTATGATAATAAACAAATAACCACACTACAGAAGTCTAGAGAGTTTGGGATCCGAATGCAGAATGCTATTTGTAGGGAAAAAAATACACTTCTGGAAACTTCTAAAACTCCCTCTAAAGTTTCACAACTGAATTAATACATTTGGTTTTTTTCTTTCTTTAAACATTCCTGAAAAGAGATATAAAGCACACAGCATTAAGTAAAGGTTGTGGCTTGTTTTTCACAGAATCACAGAATTACCAAGGTTGGAAGAGACCTCAAAGATCATCGAGTCCAACCTGTCACCACAGACCTCATGATTAAACCATGGCACCAAGGGCCACGTCCAATCCCCTCTTGAACACCTCCAGGGATGGCAACTCCACCACCTCCTTGGGCAGCCCATTCCAATGGCTAACATCTCTCCCAGTGAGGAACTTTTCCCCTCACCTCGAGCCTAAACTTCCCCTGGTGCAGCCTGAGACTGTGTCCTCTTATTCTGGTGCTGATTGCCTGGGAGAAGAGACCAACCCCCTCCTAGCTACAACAACCCTTCAGGTAGTTGTAGACAGCAATAAGGTCTTCCCTGAGCCTCCTCTTCTCCAGGCTAAACAATCCAGGCTCCCTCAGCCTCTCCTCATAGGGCTTGTGCTCAAGGCCTCTCACCAGCCTCATTGCCCTTCTCTGGACATGTTCAAGTGTCTCAACGTCCTTCTTAAACTGAGTGGCCCAGAACTGGACACAGTACTCAAGGTGAGGCCTAACCAGTTTTGTTTCATTTTGGTTTGGTTTGTCATTTGTTTGGGGGTTTTTCCCCTCAAATAAAAAGAAAAAAGCCTAATCAAAATTAGTTCTATTTTAAACACAAGGGTCACCTAGAAAACCCAGAGAGGTTCTAGCATAGTATCTGTGATTATAAGTTATTGAAAAATTTTTACAATACTGTCTCCAGAATATAATTCAAAACAAGTCATGATGCAATGCTGTTTTGTGAAAAATTGTGCTACTATTAATTTTAGATGACCCATATAAATTGTCTGCAAGTGATCATAAGGAAATTCTTATTGATTATTTAAATATTGTAATTCAAAACACCCATCCAGTTCCCTCACACCAGTGGCATTTTTTTCCAAAATAACATTGTGTAAAGTGCATTTTTAAAAATAAACTAACAGTAGATAATGGAGGGGTTTTTTTTGGTTTATGTATTTAAGAATCCAAAGGTACTCAATTTACCTTCAGAGAAAAATTTTAAAAGCTGGAATGACTGGGAGTGTTTTAGGACATCTTTACAGGAGCAACTTTTTTGCAATAAAAACTCCACTAAGCAAACATTTTTCTGAATGGGTAATGCTTGTCTGGACCACATGTAGCAAAACAAAAACAAAGCAAAGAAACAAAAAAAAACCCCACACCAAAAAAATCCATCATTTGATAACTCTTACTATATCAACAACAAATAATTTCATTTACAATATTTTGCTGTATAAATTATCAGTAACTTGTGACATTTTGAAAGTAAAATTTATTTATTTTATCTAGTTTTTTTTTCACTTGTTTTCTGAGTAAGAGAAAATAAACAATGTAGCTGTTACATTAGGGGCAACTCAGTACTTTAGCTGCCCAGGTTCTAGGTGTAGGTTCCTCTACAGAGTTTAATTTGCACATTCATTTGCTTCTCTGGCTTTTGTATAACTCCAGAAAAAACATGGTGTGACATTACCAAATCATCCAGAGTAAAATTATATTATCACCAAATGTTATAGTTCACTCTTCTCTGGAGAAAATAGAGGATCAAGCCTATTTAGGAAGATACTCCAACCACTACAGCAAGATCAACATTGCATGATTTCCTTTTATTCTACTCCCTGTTCAGCAAATAGTCTTGAGCAGTGGCTCTGATACAGTTACAGAACATCACTGAGTTAGTCAACATGCATCTTAAGCATATCAACATACTTCTTTCCTCTCCATCTATTGTATCTTCCTTCTTTCTCCACCATATTCATTATGACTACGTATTCATCTCTTGAAAATATTGTAGGTTTTGCCAATGTATCTTTAGTTGAACTGAGTCCCGACTTCAACCAAAATTCTCTCCCAGAAATATCCTGGTGGACTGCAATGTTATGTTTCTATTAACATTTTAAAAGGAATGTTAAAAGCACTTCCTCAAAGAGGGAAAAATTTGGTGCAGCAATATCTGCAAACCCCTGCTTTTTATAGCCTTCTTTAGCTCTGTGGTAGCAATATTTACATACAGTTAAGGACACAAACCTCACTAACCATATGCAAACAGTGTTGCACCATATTACAAAAAGAAAAAAAAAGATTAAATTATTACAATGAATCTGCTTTCAAATTCTAAACCTGACTGGGCAATATTATCTCAGCCTGAAATGGAGAGGAAAAAAAAGTTACTAGATTAAGAAAGTAGTTTTAAATGGAATTGACTTCAAAGTGGAACATTCAATTAAGAGAAAGGAAATAATGCTGGGAAAATTGGAAAAAACATGCAACAAGACAAAGGTAAACACACACACACACAAAATAACACAACATCATGTCTAAAAGTAAAGAATTAAGTGCATTGTGAATCCCAAGAAGTACAATGGGTTACAGAGTGTTTATTAGATAGGCTGCTATCTCCTCTTGAAAATATTCTGGCACGTGAAAATGCTGCAACTGAATGTCACCTAGAACAGCCTCAAACAAAACCCAGGAAATTCAAATTTTGAATGGGAATATCAAAGAAAATCTCACCAGCAGAAAAATTCCACACCATTAGAACACAGTTTCACAATGACAGTTTAGTCATGAAACAGAGCATATATTGCATTTTACTTTTTTTTTTTTTTTTAAATCCTCCCAGGTATTTGGATAAGAAAAGGAAGACTAGCAAACTGCTTTCTTCAGTCTTTAAAAAGTAAGCTAAACTTGCTAAGCATCATACTGAACAGTATTGCCATATTCTGCAGAATGGACTCTTACTTGTCATGTGAGACAAGTTCTGTCAAAGACAATTAATTTGTCAAGCAAATGTCCTTTTCTTTGTGAACTATATTTTTTACACATTCTACTGTTTTCAGGTGCAACTGCAGTTTTCACCCTCTTCAGCTAGGTCTTGTCAAACTAACATTAATAAACCAATACGAAAAGTCTATCTATGCATACATGCTACATTTACACTGTAGAAATGGGGGTTGGAATCTTCAACTTTGAAACAATTATCACAGTAGAACTGGAAAAGAGACAACAAAAAGACTGACAAAAAACCCAATCAAAATCTATTTTACTTAGAATCAAAAGTCTATAAATATCAGAAATTATTTGATGCTACCTATAAAACAGAAGTAAAAGGGAAAGGCAATAGAAAAAAATTAAACACCTAGCTCAAGAAGATACCAAATGGAAGAAAGATATAAGATTTTAAATTAAAAAGTAAATAGTTATTTTGCTTAGGACTCAGCAGGTTTTAATACACAGCCCAAAGAGAGGCATAAATCCCATGGTGATGTGGTCTAATGTTCTCTAATTACTGGATTCCTAGAAGTTATTTTAAAGGATGTAATCTAATGACTTTCAGCAACTGTTGAGTCCACCATATGATTAAACCGTTCCATATTTAATTATCCTTGCTGCTGTAAGGGGACAAGAATCTCAAGTGATACAGCCCTCTCGACCCTACTTCCACATCTTTCAGTAGTAACACATATCATCATGAAGTATTTAACTTCTAAAACAGATTTACTGATACAGAAAACAATTTAGAAACTCAGTGAAACACTGAAAATAACTGTACTGCTTAGCTTTATTATTTCACAAAAGGGCATGGGATGAACTTTAATTCTGCTTACCTGAAAATTTATCACAGTATCTTTACTATTGAGTTTGATGCTTGCACAGTAAGGCAGGTGTGAACTCCCAATGCCTAAAATGATGAACTTTTAAAGTATTTACTAACTTTGGATAAATTTGTAACAACCAGAAACAGCTGTTAGTAACTTCAGTAGTACATTAGATAAATAAAAAGAATGGTTGAGAAAGATAAATTATGAGAAAATAACTTGCTTTGGATAGCAACACAAGTACTAGCCAGAGTACTACTATCACATAGATGTCAGCTGAGAAGTTAAGAGGCTACTTGCCTGTTCTATAGAGCAAGCCATACCACTGCTGACATATGTTGCCTGGTACTAACTTACATTACAGATTCAGTACTTAAATAGTCTATTCACATAGTATTTCATAGTGAATTCAAATACTCTTACTAGAAGTGCTACAAATTACAAGTTTGTAAAAAGAGGCATTCAAACAGAAATAGTTTGGATTTCCAGAATATTTAGTCTTATGTCTGCTCTAATCATGTCAGTAGGGGAAAAAATACATAAAATATCTTATTTTAATCCTCTGCGTTCTCAAAACTAAACCAGTGCTCTCTCCTAAGACACCTTATGCATCTTCTAAATCTATGCAGTTAATATAGAGGATTCTCTTTCCTTCGTTTCTTGCACAGAAAGATGTTACATTGGTATGATGACCTGCAAGTGCAGCAAGCCAATGAGAAAGATGAATCGCCTGTCTTGGAAGTATTCCCAAGAATAAGGAAGCCCAAGCCTAACATACAAACATATCTTCTTTTTTTTTTTTTTTTTGTTGGACAGAAGAGTCATTGTTATAGGTGACTTCCTTCTGATGGAAACAGAAGGACCAATATGCAAACTTGACCCACATCAAAGGGATCTGTCTTTCCAGGGTCCAGGTTAACGATGTGGTAGAAAGGCTTCCTACCCTTGTACAGCCCACAGATTATTAGCCATTATTAATCTTCCAGATAGGTAATGACAACTTAAAAAAAAATCTGAGAGCTACCAAGAGACTTCAGGGCCTTGGGTCAACTGGTCAAGGGACTGGGAGCACAGGTAGTGTTCCCTTCTATCCTCCCATCTGCAGGGACCAACCCAGAAAGACTGAGGAGGACTCACCAGAACAATTCTTGGCTTCAAGCATGGTGCCTCCAACAGAACTTTGGGGTTTTTGACCATGGGTGACCTCATATGATGCCATGTCTGCCAGCGACAGATGGGGTGCATCTCTCTCAAAGGGGGAGAAGGTTTACATTGCAGGGGTTGGCTGGGCTCATTAATCAAGCTTTACACTAGATTCAAAGGGGGGAAAGGGAGAAATGAGGCTCACTGCAAACAAGCCAGGGATGCCTGACAGGTGGTGAGCCAGCTCCACTGCTGCTTCAGGGGAGGTAGGGGATAATGAGCCCTGTGTTGGGAAAGAAGAGAGCTATCAAGGAGTTAGGACACACAGGAGAACCTGGGAATATCAAGTAGATGCAAAAGAGAAGGGGGATAACAATATTACCAGGTCTTCATGTGATAGGCTGAGAGACAACACACCAGGGTGGGACGGATTGGAAGCTAGTAAGGGCATTCAGCCTGTTGGCATGCAGCATGCTGGGGACACAGCAACACAGTCTAAGTTTCACAGGGATAAGCCAGGGGCTCATGTGGTAGTAACAGCCAACAAAGAAACATCAGCACTGGCAAGCTGGGGGCCATGGAGGTGGCCAGGAGTGATTGGAGAGCAGAAGTTAAAAACTAATGGATTAACTCCATGTCTCCATTTCCAGGTGGAAATCTGTATTAGACTGCATGACAATGATACAATTGGAATCATTGCAACACAGTGGGGCAGCTCCCATAACTGAAGTGAGGTCATGCATGGCTATGTACTGTTCAGGAAAGACAGACCAACAAGGCACGGTGGCGGTGCTGCTCTCTATGTGCAAGAGCAACTGGAATGTGTCAAGTTCTATCCAGGGGGTCAGGTAGAACAGATTGAGAGCTTGTGGGTAAGAATCAAAGGGTGTGGAAAGGGAGGTGAAGCTGTTGTTGGCGTCTACTACAGACCACCAAGTCAAGCAGAAGAATGTTGATGAGGTGTCTCTAGAACACACTCCTTGGTACTCATGGGTGACTTCAATCACCCTGTCATTTGCTGGAAAGCCCACACAGCTAGGCACAGCCAGTCCAAAAGGCTCTTGCAGTGTGGCAATGGTATATTCTTGATGCAGGTAGTGGAGGAGCCAACAAGGAGAGGCATATTGCTGGACCTTGTATTAACTAATAAAAAAAGAACTGTGTGGAGGACATTAAGGTCAGGAACAGCCTTGGCATGATCATGACATGGGGAAGTTCAGTATTACACAAGACAGAAGCAGGGCAATAAGTAGGATTACAACCCTGGACTTCAACAAGGCCTACTTTGTACTCCTCAGAGATATACTTGCAGGATTCCTATGGGCTAATACTCTGGAGGGTGAAGAAGCCCTAGAAAGTTGGTTAATTTTTAAATGTCACTTCCTCCAAGCCCAAGATAGGCGTGTTCCCTTGAATAAAAAAAATGGGTAGATGTGCCAGGAGCACATGGATGAGCAAGGAGCTTCTGAAGGAAATCTCAGGGAAAAGATATACTTACGAGTTCATGGAAAAAGGGACTTGTCACTTGGGAGATCTATAGAGTAGTTGCCAAGGCATGTAGGAAGGCAACAAGGAAGGCCAAAGCCCTTTTGGAACTAAAACTGGCAAAGGAAGTTAAAGATAACTAGAAGGGCTTCTTCAAATATAAAAGTAGGAAAAGGAAGAATAGGGAAATTTGACGACAGAGCTCAGAATCAATACGGACGACCAATATGGTCTAAGTATTGTTCAGTTTAATTAGGAAACCTCCACAGCTTATATATACACACACACTCACAGAGCATGGCTAGCATAACTTCACTGGTTCCCCACAACTGTCCACAGGGCCTACTGTTATACATTATTGGTTAAACTACTAATATCACACAAAGTTATTGATCGACATATGCATCCTGTTATTCCAAGATAACTCTTTGTGTTTACAATTACCAGTACTTTGGTTTAGTTACATGCTGCTAGCACAGCACTGTTTTGCTGACACTATATCAAGCTCTAAGCTTATATCATCAGATTGCTCACACTACTTATTGCTATGATTGCCACAGGGAAAAGTGTGGGCCCACTGCTGAACAAAGAGGCAGCCCTGATAACTGAGGATGCAGAGAAGGCAGAGTTGCTGAATCCCTTCTTTCCTTCAGTCTTTACTCCCAAGACTGAACTTCCCTATGAATTCCAGACCCTGGATGAAGGAGAAGAAACCTGAAGGAGGGAAGACTCTCTGCTAGTCAATGAAAATTGGATTAAGGATCAGTTACATAAATTGAATATTCTTAAGTCTGTGGCCCCTGATGAGATGATCCCAGGAATGTTGAGAGAACTGCCTTATGTTGTTGCTCTACCACTTTCCATCATTTTTGCCAAATCCTGGCAGATAGGAGAGGTGCCTGAGGACTGGAGGAAAGTCAATGTCACTCCAGTCTTCAAAAAGGGCAAGAAAGAGGTTCCAGGAATCTACAGACCAGTGAGCCTCACCTCCATCCCTGGAAAAATGATGGAGTGGCTCATTCTGGATGTCATCTCTAGGCACTCAGAACAGAAGATGATAATCAGGAGCAGTGAGCATGGATTTACCAAGGGGAAATCATGCTTGACGAACCTGATAGCACTCTATGATGTCGTAACAGAATGGGTAGATGTAGGGAGTAAGGCTTTTGACAGTGTCTCCCATAACCCCCTTGTGAGCATGCTTGGGAACTATTGGATAGAACAGTGAGATGAACTAGGAACTGGTTACAAAATCGAGTCCAAAGAGTGGTGGTCAATGGTGTGAAGTCCAGCTGAAGGCTTGTAACTAGTGGAGTCCCCCAGGGATCAGTGCTGGGTCTGGTCCTGTTCCTCATCAATGACATTGATGAGGGGATAGAGAGTCTGCTCAGCATGTTTGCTGATGATACAAAACTGGGAGGCTTGGCTGATACATCTGAAGGCTGTGCAGTCATTCTGCAAGACCTGGACAGACTGGAGAGCTGGGCAGAGAGGAACCTAATGAAGTTCAACAAGGGTAAGTGCAGAGTCCTACATCTGGGAAGAAATAATAAACTGCACCAGTACATGTTAGGAAGTGATGTGCTGGAGAGCAGCCCTGTGAAAAAGGACCTGGGAGTCCTGGTGGATAACAAGTTATCCATGGGACAACAACGTGCCCTTGTGGCAAATGGTATCCTGGGGTGCATTAAAAGGAGTATGTCCAGCAGATTGAGGGAGGCTCTCCTCCCCATCTACTCTGCCCTGGTGATACCTCACCTGGAATACTTTATCCAGTTTTGGGGTCCCCAGTTCAAGATGAACAGGGTTCAACTCAAGAGAGTCCAACAGAAGGCTACCAGGATGATTAAGGGACTGGAGCATGTACCCTACGAGGAGAGGCTGAAAGACCTGGGGATTTTTAGTCTGGAGAAGAGAAGACTGAGAGAGGACTTAATAAATGTTCATAAATATCTGAGGGCTGAGTGTCAAGAGGGAGGGGACAGGCTCTTCTCAGTTGCACCCTGTGATAGGACAAGGGGCAACGGATATAAACTCCAACACAGGAGGTTCCACCTCAACATGAGGAGGAACTTCTTCACTGGAAGGGCTGCAGAGCACTGGAACAGGTTCCCCAGAGATGTTGCAAAGTGTTCTTCTCTAGAAATACCCATCCAGATGCATTCCGGTGTGACCTGCACTAGAGTCTCTCGTCCTGCTCTGGCAGGCGGCTTGGACTAGATCATCTCCGGAGGTCCCTTCCAACCCTAACATCTTGTGATCCTGTATCAATGGAAACATTACTGCTAGCATGTTCCCTTGCTACTGAATACTTTTTGTAGTGTTTTTGTGGTGGTGAGAGAAAGTTCTCCCCCCCCACACACAGAAACCACAGCTAACTCAGTCGGAGAAGCAGATGAAATAAGCTGTATTTGCAAGCGGGAATGAAATGCAGTGAATATGTACACAATATACAGTATTTACAGTATATACAGAAATATACAGCAATGAACGTAATACAGAAGACCTCCAGCCAGAGGAGGGTCCCCACCCCGGCCCTTGTACCCCCTCTCCCTCCCCACCTCCCTTTTTTTCCAAAAAGGGTTAGAGAGAGAGAAAAAGGTAATTAAGGAGGAATTCTGTTAGCTCAAAGCATGTGCAAGAATTAGTTTTCTTATCTGGTTAGCTTTGTTAATTCAAGGTCGACTCCGTCCAGGAGCTGCAGCTCAAAGAAAGACAGAAACAGACAGGCTGACAGGAACAGAGAGAACAGACTGAGACTCAAACTGAACTAAAACTTAAAGTTGCATTCTACCAATCTACCAGTGAAATTAGTTTAGAATATCTGAATGTTTTTCAAAACATCCAGCCAGAGTGTTCCAGCAACTGTCCCTTTCTTAAAGGCACAGCCTAAAACGGTCACAGTTTTGTATTCTTCTGCGTTATTTCTGAGATCAGTGTTGAATCCCTATTTAAATCACATTGTGCCTAGATCATTGAACAGAAACAGGTCACCTTACCTTCGGAAAACTTGCATTTTTGGTAGAGCACCATACAAATTACCATACACACGTTTATTTTGAAACAATGCACATAACCAAAATAATAAAATTTCCCTAGTTACTGAGATGATCCTGAACACTAAAATATTAGAACAGATTCAACACAGCGTAGTAACAACCTACAAATATTACTGAGCTCTTCTGATGCAAGCAGAAAGATGTGATAGCACTCTTGCAAAGTAACCATGATTTATAACGGAATCAATTACTTATCAATTTGTTTAATCTGACAGCAATATTTGATACATTTAAAACAACTCAAAAATGCCTAGTGAAGCTGTGCAAACATAACTTGAAAAAAATAATTGTATCTATACCAATTTAAGAAAATAAAGTGATCATAAAGCTTTCCATAAAAAAACCACCTGCATTTTCTTCTTATACAAGTTGTTACTGTAGAAAAATAGAGTATTTTTTTCTTAGCCTCTCTAGCCCTTTGAATCAAACTAAAATGCAGACAGCTAGTACAAGATTGAAATATTCAATTCTGTTCTCAAGCTCACTGAAATATTCCACTCTACTGGGGAAGATTTTAGAAGTCTTCACTCTCAAGGCAGTCTTAAACTAGCCACAGAAAATAAAACACTCCCAGATTTTTTTTTTCAAAATGTAATCATGCACTTAAGCATTTCTGAGTTTTTGTATTAAAGTAATTCAAAAGAATGCATAAAGAACAGAGATGTCAAGTGGTCTTTAACCATGCTACAGACACTAGAATTCATAGATTTTACAGAGAAACAAGAATGCAGAACCAAACCTCTGTCTAGTTTTATAACTGTCATTCAAAATCCTAGAGACTATCATCCGACAAATTTCAGACTCCTATGGTATTTAAGAGCTATAACATCATGATTATCAGGTGCATTAATTCAAAGATGCTGAAGTAGCACATGATGTAAAGATAGGCTTCCCAAGCTTACAACACACTGTTGAGTGTGTAAATAAAAAGGGAAGTATACAATGGAGTATGTCTATTGCAATGACTAAGCTACCAAACCCTCTTAATCACAGTTTATACTAACATCACTTTTTATTCAGGAAAACTGTGACTAAATTCAACATTTGGCCAACACAGCACAAAGAAATACATCACCATTTTTGTTACTACCACACTCAAAAACGTTGCCAAGCATGTTATATGAGGAGCATAGAAAAGAAACTGGCAGAAGCAGGAGTACAGAGGGAAACTTTTTCTGCTTCCAGACACAAAGTTTAACATTTTGGGAATACTGGCCAAGAAGCTAGAACCCAAATGAGGATTCAGCAGCTCCCTCTCTGTTGAAATAATAACATTGGTTTATCTGGTCATTAACTTATTCTGTATCATGTCTCTTCTTCAGGCTTAGACCTTTAGCTGAGTACCCAAGGAAAACTTACTGAACAAAGGCTCCAAACAAGTGTTTATTAGTTTTTAAAATGAGGCAGAACAATATTTGCTCCTTTAGATACAAGTTTTCACATTACTAAATTAAATTATTGAACTACTCCAGAATTAATAGTATAACCAGGGTGGGGGCGTATAAGGAAAAAGTAGAAATAAAAAAAATATATGTGCTATTTCAAATTATGCATAAGAAATTAATTCCAGGTCACAAATTTCCTCTACAACTATTTTCTTTTTCATCTTGGATCTGTTTCTACTTGCAACAATCTTCTGGCTTATTAAATGTTTGTAATTGAGACACAGATAAAAGTGACTATTACAAAAAGCACAATTATTAACTGCTGCAAAAACAAACTGGCTTGTGTGTAACTTATGGAAAGCAACAGATGGCCAAGTAGGGTATGCTGAAGCAACGGAACATTAGAAAGAATATAAAGAATAATCAATGGGAGCTGCAAGCATTTCCTAAGTAATGCTCTAACTGCACAGAAGAATTTGGCCTAGAAAAGTGAGATACGTGAAACACTGCAAAGGCATATTTTAAGATGTTAAGACAAGGAGTTCTTGGGAGTTTTAAACTTGTCTGACTTCTTGTTTTGGTGTTGGTGGGTGTGTGATGTTTTGTGTTTGTTGTGCTTGTTTGTTGCAGGGGTGTGACCGGTTGAGGCTGCGTCTTTAAGAAAGAGACAGTTGCTGAACACTCTAGCTGATTGTAGGGTGCAGTTTTGAGTTTGGGTTCTGTTGGTTCAGTCTGTGTCTGGTCTGGGTTCAGGCTGGGTGCAGTCTGTGCTTCTCTGTCCTGTGGGCTGGACGGCTTCTCGCTTTCTGAAGCAGGAACGGCCTTGAGTTAACAGCTAACCAGATAAGAAAGCTAATTCTTGCATGTGCTTTTTAGCTAACAGAATTTTCCTTCCTTAATTGCCTTTCTCTCTCTCTCTAACCCTTTTTGGGAAAAAGGGGAGGTAGGGAGGGAGAGAGGGGGGTTCCCTGAACCCCCCCTGGCCGGCTGGAGGGAAAAGGTTTTTCTGCATTGTGTTCATTGCTGTATTTTTCTGTAAATATACTGTAAATATTGTATATTTGTGTACATATTCACTGCATTCCATTTATGCCTGTAAATATAGCTTTCATCTGCTTTTCCGACTGAGCTAGCTGTGGTTTCTTTCCTTGTGTGTGGGGAGGGAACTTTCTCAACCCACCACACAGGGGTCTAGTTTGTTTTGGTTTTGTGAGGAGGTTGATTTTTTTTGTGGGAGTTTTGTCTGGTTTTACACAATTTTACATTAATGAAGACCTCCAATATTCATTATGATCATAGATACCATTACAGTTATCAGTGCTGCTCAAATGTTTTATTTCACAAAAGGTTTTTTAAGAGGTAAAAATCATTTAAAACTGAGAATCCAACATTCCTAAAAACAGCTAACAGGCATACTTCAAGCACAGATGCAAAAGTAAATTGTACTGTGAGATGAAATGTGGATTCAATAGTTTTCTTTAAAGTATGGAAAACCTTTGCTTCAGAAATACCAAGCAGTATTCATTATCCATTGCTTCATTTGCTCAGAATTGCAATGTCAAACAGTATTAGCATTTGTTAAAGACATTTTCTATTGACCAAGTAAACCACCAACAGGTAAGCAAGAGAAACCTGAGAGCCAAGAGGGAAAGAACAGGAAATTCTATTGGTTTCTTTTCTTAAACATGAACTATCTTTAATTAAGAAGTATCAAATTTACACAACTTACAGTAATAGTGTAGCTGTACTAACTTGAGGTTCACTACTGTATTGGTTACCATGGAAGAGAAAGGTGCTACTGTAGTCAAATACACGTACAGGCTCTGCCATTTTGACTGCACCAAGTTCTGAACATTATATAATATGTTGTAGTTTAGGGATCTTGATGGATAAAGCCTGCATTGCCTATTGATAGACGACATAATTTTTGCCAGTAGTTCTGACAATAGTTCAGATTCAAGAAACAAACAGCCCTTGCTCAGTAATTTCCAATTAGCATTTTCTCAAAAACACCACATGCTTTGAGTTAGGTTCTAAGTTCCCAAACTCCATGTGTTGAACAGAAACTTCTCTGCTTAGCTGCTTATAAAAAATACTAGATGAAGGCAAAATCAGCTTAAGCACACACACCCAAGCAGTACAACAAAAAAGATGACAACAAAATGCTTTGATGCTCCCTGGACTAAAATTACTACAGAAGAATATTAGACTAATTACTAGTTGTATGTCAAAATTACAGAAGATGAATTCAGCCCTTTAGATGATAAAAAGAAAAACCACAATCATATAACCTAACACCACAGTTTAGACATCAGCTTTTACCTGGCAATGCTACACTTGGATGTTTTTATCATGATTTCACCATTGATAGAGCAGTTTCCTCATACTCTACAAATCCGAGGAATCCTACCAAAAAATCAGCACTATGCTATCAGAGACAGACAGCAAGCAGATATGCTCATACTGCACCAAGGTACAAACATTCACTACCACACATCTTCGTACACCCAGCATTTGTAGAATATATGTGGGCAGCTGAAGTAGTCAAACTTGACCTATACCCATACAACACAACTTAGATGGTGTTTGAAAAAAAAAAAAAAAAAATTCCATAACCCGATTCATACACAGTCACACCTAGATAGATCCTGATACATTCTGGGCCAAGGCCACTGAAATATAAAAGGAGGTGTAAGATTCTTTTACACTGGTGAAATTAGTCAACAAAGATATGAAAAAAATCTCATGCATTGATGCTACAAATTAATTAGAACATACTCAACTACTTTTGTCTAAACAGTACATGGTTTGAGAAAGAGAGATGACGTGTTCTGAAACATCCAAGCCTTGCCAGACACTAGCAACCGAAAAGCAGTAAATGCTTGCTAGGACTAGACTGCTTGCTTTTAAAATCCCTAACTCTTAAGAACCAGCTTAAGAAACTTCCCAGCTGAAAAAAAAGAACTTGTAGTACTCCTATTCCACTGGAAAACATCATCTTACTTTAAACACCAGATGCAGCAACCAGAGCCTGTAGGCACCTAGATTTTTTTTTTTTTTTTGCCTCAAGTGGCTAATTTCTACTGTCAAAATAACCACCACATATTGCTGCTCCCACTAAACCGAAAAACTCAAGATTCAAACACATCCTGGTGCAAAGCAATGCAAGCAAAAAAAAACACTCTGCAAGGAAGACCTTGCTAAACCCATGAGATAATTGTTCACAAAAATCTACATCTGACTGTACAGAATAAAGTACTGAGTCACACTTAGATGACTAGGAAAATCTGCACCTTTTTAAACCCTGGCCGTAGAGAACTTGGAAATGTTAATTATCATTTTCTTACTAAGATTCCTAAATCTTTTTTAAAAACTAGACAGTTTTCCTGCATTTTTTATCCCATGGTTCCTCAGTTTTGCAAGGTGGAGGAGAGCAGCTGGACAGAACAGCTAAAGACATCACTAAGGAAAGAGTAATGTAAATGGAAGTATCTGGACCATGTGGTAGTCTCACCTCCTGGATTCGTCGGCGGGCCCGCTGCAGTACCTCCTCGTATCCCTTCTGTCGCAGCTCACTCAGGCTCTCATAATACTCTTCAGGGTCGTCAGTCTCTGTGAACAGCACCTGCGAAAGGATCTTCCAGCCACATGTATCCAAGCTGTGGACCAAATAAACTTGCAGTTTGTAGCAGAGAGCGTCCATCTCCCTGCTCAGATAGCTCCGGGGCTCCGAAGAGCACCGTCCACATGCCCGAGGGCTCCTCGGGGAAGGCAGGCAGGTAGGGTTCCAGCTCCGAGTTCACCGAGCACAGCTGTTGGTGTACAGCCCTCAAGTCTTGGAAGGAGAAGAGACCGGCCCAGCTGCACTCCTCCCCTGTGAGCTCCGCGTCCGGAGCAGCCGGTTCGGCTGCCCTGCAGAGGCAAGGGCCGCAGCGCCCCGGCGACCGCCTCCTCTTTCCCTAGTTCCAGCACTTCGATCTCTTCAGCGGTACCTGTCGCCTCCGGGCCCCGCTGCGGCCTCCGGCCCGGGCTGCTCTTAGTGCGCAGCGGACTCTTCGGCAGCGCCTCGGCCGCCGTGCCCCGCTCGGAGCACCGCAGCCCCACTTCTGCGCGGGGATGCGAGGAGCCCCGCGATACACCGGCGTCCCTTCGCACCGCAGGGCTGCCGGCCTTCGGGATGGCTCTGGCCTCGGGGCCAGCGGGGCCGCCGTGGCGGAGCTCGCGTGAGCCGCTGCGCTGGCGCTGCGCCGTGCGGTTGTGGCAGGTGATGGCGAACTTGCCCTCGATCTCGTTCCAGGCCACGATGAAGGCGAACTTGTGCTTCTCCCGCTCCTGGAAGGCGTGAGGCCTGACGGCCACCCAATCGGCCTCCAGTGTTTCCTCCAGGGCGAAGGCGGACATGGCGCTGCGCGGCTTCCCACACGCACCCCCCAACCTCCCCGCTCGCGCGCCGGCCGGCGACGGCTCCTCGCAGCCCCGCGCGCTGCCTCACCGCCCACCATCAGCCATCTTATCGGCGGCAAGGACCATAGGGCGCCGAGGCGGGAGGACGTACTGGATTCCCACTGGAGTAGCAAGGGAAGTAGAGGGTGGAGATGAAGGACCGAGAGGAATCACCTCCTTCTCTTGCTCGGAGACCGACGCCGCCGAGGACACAAACCTACCGCCGCGGCGGACAATGCTCGGTGCCCCCGCACAGGTACTTCAAGCGCGTCACGTGGGGCAGGATCTGTTTACAAGCGGCGCTGGCGCTGCGGCAACTCAGTGCCAGCCCCGCCCCGCCACCTCCCCAAGTCCCGCCCCCCTCTCTGCAGGGAGCCTTCCCCATTGGCTGCCGCCTTGCTTTCTCCGGCGGAGGAAGATAGGCGGAGCCTCACGACGGCCCGTCCCTTCTCCTTGGGCCACGCTCGCAGTCTCGCTGCCTCTCTCCTTCCCATCTCGTGGTGGGCGGGGGAGGGCTAGTCCCCGTCCCTTCCCTAAGACGCCAGACGCGGCCTTGCAGGCGCCCCGCGTTGCACTCTGGGAAGGGCACGTGGCGGGCAGCGACCTTTTGAGGGGTGGGGTGGCGGCATCGCCTGGTACGGGAAGGAAGCGGGGTGGAGCAGCCGGGCAGGAGGGAGAGGGTCCCTCAGAGTGACGTATGCTTCTGCCGTGCTTGCACCGTGGTTCCCGGGGGCTTGTGTGGGGGAGCAACAGCCTCTGCTGCGGGTAGCTTCTGAGGCATCGCTGACTGCCGCGATTCTGGCCTTGTAGCCAGCTTCAGGAGCCAGGATGGCCTCTGCGGCCCTGCACTGCAAAGGCCCTACACTGAGATATGGGTATCCCCTGAAATAGCTGTTTTGGGCAGTTGTGTACTTTCATAACTAAAGTTAACCACATCAAAATGCGACCTAAACCTAAGGCTTGGAAAGCAGCAATTTTTTTATGTTGCTGTCAATTTAGGTATCAGATCAAAGCACCTGTGAAATGATCTGGACTGTCTGATTATACACCATGCAGATATGGCCAAGCAAGCAAGGAATACATTGGTGGAGGAAATATAGTCTCTTTTTGTTAAGGATTCAGAAACAAATTTTCAAAAGATGAATGTAAGCAGCAGTCCAGTTTTGTCTTTGCTATCATGCTAACTACACATAGGAGAAATCTAGTTGACCTTACCAAGAGGCCTGTTGTAAGCAGCAGTTATTTAGGTAACAATTGTTACATTTTATAAAGCCAAAGCTTCTGGGGAGCCCCAGCTTCTTGTGGCTAGTGCACTGAAATGTAAGGTTAAGAATTCAACTGATACCCTATTTTATTGTAAAGAATTGAGTCAAGTGCCAGAACTTTTAAAGAAGGATATACTTTGACTCACTGCTTTCCCTGGGTAGTCTCCAAGCAGTAATACTGAATCAGACCTTGAATTACTAAGCCAGTCACAGAGCTTCAAGGAGTTACTTTGTTGTTTTTTTTCTGCCTTGCAGTATCATTTTGTTGGACCTGTATCAGTTGTTTCTCTGACATAATCTCAGTTCAGGCCAGAACTACGGTGATCAAGGGGCTGGAGTACCTCTGCTACAAGGACAGGCTGAGGGAGCTGGGGTTGTTAAGCCTGGAGAAGACTCTGGGGAGACCTAATAGTGACCTTCCAGTACCTGAAGGGGGCTTACAAGGAGGCTGGAAAAGGACTTTACAAAGTTCTATAGTGGTAGGACAAAGGGCAATGGTTATAAATTAGAGAAGAGCGGATTTAGGTTGGACATTACAAGGGAGTTGTTTACCATGAGGATAGTGGAACACTGGAACCACCCTTAGACTTATTCATAGTGAGGCTTGGCAGGGCTCTGAGCAACCTGATCTGTTTAAGGATGTCCCTGCTCACTGCAGGGTTGGGGTTAGACTAGATGACTTTTGGAGGTCCCTTCCAACCCAAAACCATTCTATGACAAGGAAACTACAGAATCTGAATTCAGCACAAAAGGTAGCCTGCTTAGGCAGCTCCATACGTAACAAATGCAGAACCAGGCTGGGGAAAGGATGAAACCCTACAGAACTGCATATGTGTACTGGCACATGTGTGAGGTGGATTACTTATTGCTGGACATGAACAGTTGGGACCTCTGTCAACTGAAGAGCCTGAACCACTGCAAAGTAATCTCATCCAATGCTGCCTAAATTGTCATCTGTGTGATGATGTTGTGAATGAGGACAGAAATACTCCTCTAGGGTGTTTGCACAAACATTCCAGCATCTAATGTGTGATTCCTACAGCATGCTGCAGGCTGATCTGAAATTATACCATTTGGGATCTGAATCTTTGAACACCTTGGATAAACACATTTTAGTACGCAAAGTGTTTTTGAGGAAACCAGATCTCATCTGGGAAACCTAATTTAAAGTTTGATCAATTCCAAATGACTGCTGTAGCAAGATTATTTCAGTCCAAATACAAGAATATTATATTCTCAGTTAACTTTTGTAGTAGTCAAAATGAAGCAGGGAAGAAATTCAAAGACCATAGCATTTGGAATATTTCTAAGTGTCCTGAAGTTGCTGTTTAGCATTGTGCTTAACACAGCTATGCTCCGCAAGCATTTTAAATAGGTTTCTGTTGATAGTACAATTCAAATTTTAATGTGGGCAAGCCAAGTAGCAAGGTCTGTTTGTTGTCTTTTTTCTTGCAAAAGTTTTAAGAGCATTTTGGGGAATCTGTGTGAAGTGAGAGAAAAGAAGCTGATTGCATGAAAGTACTGTTGACTTTGTGATGTCATAGCAGCAATGAAACATCCAGCCAAAAGCATCCTTTGTAGTAATATCTGTATCTGCACTTGAAATTCTGGAAGTGCCTACCCTTAACAACTTTGATATAAGAGATTTGAAGTAGTTTCCAAGGATGAGGAAATGCATTGTACAGCAGAACTCATATAGCATTTGTTTTCCTCCATAAAGTGGATGGGCTACCTATATACTGAGGACTTTTATGCTGTCTCTAAACCAAAATACAATTTTTTTGCAAATAAATATTATTGCAGTAGTAGAAGATGTGGAGTTACTACTGTGTGGTAAGCTTTGCAAATGTGTGATAAACTGAACATGTAATGTGATCTCTCACTTACTGTCCTAGTTGTTTAAATATGAATCAATCTTTCCTTGAAAGGAATCATTCATAAAAGTTAATCTTTTCCCTTTTATCCAGTCAAGCACTCTGGAAAAGTTAGTCTATCCAAGTGAAAGGCAGAATGTAAATAGAGTAAAAATTACTATGGTAATACTCAACAAATCCCTCTTTGATATCTCAGATGATACAAACCCTTCTGTTTTCAATTCAGACTTGTCATTGTAGTGGAAATTTGTAAGTATATTTCTAAGTATTTTCTAAGTATTTTCTAAGTATAACTGCTAAGAATTTTACTAAATTGCCTGAAAGCTATGAGTAGTCTCTGTAGTAGGGATAAAATGAGTTTGCAACAAGAGAGACAATTAGAGCAGTCCTGTCTTGCAGGCCGGATGATTTGGGAGTGGTGGTGATTGTAACTCTCCTCAGTGGCTTATAAAGCAACTCATCAACTCATTTGTTTACAGAAACTATATTCTTACATGCTCCACCCAAGTACATGAGGATAGGGAAAATGATCCTGATGACAGAAAGAACAACTAGTAGCTTTGAGAAATATAAAGTGGGAGCTTTAAAAAAGTTATTTTTGTCTTAAATGCAAAAATGCAAGTAATATTTCTAACAAACAAAAATAACTTTTTATCGTGATTAATATCTCATAATTAAACAAATATAATTTTACCAAGCAGTTCCCCAAAGAGTTGTACTTTCTTTGAGGACAGGAGTGAAAACTCCACTGGTAATATTTTGAGATTCCCCAAAATATTGATCTATAAAGTTGATGCCTACTTGGCTCTGAATAGAGTACTGAGCTGTGCTGGACTATCAAGACCCTGCTGGAGCACTGAAAGATGTTATTCAAGGAAAGAGGAAGTAATATGTTTAGCCACATCCATGATTCAGCTCAATCAAGAACATTTGTAACTAAGCAGGAAGGCCACAAACCACAGAACAAGCATTGAGTTAAAACAGATGAAATACCTACATGAATCTAAAACCAGGAAGTTACATTTCCTGTGGCAGTGAATACCTTCTGTCTTCTGATTAGTCAGTGGAACATGTGACAATAAAACAGTTCAAATGTTTTTAAGTAGTTTTAGAGCATCCATCCTCTCTATCCCTGGTACACTGATGGAGAAATTAATAACCTGACAGTCCTGGTCTGTCTGCAAGATCATGCCAGGCCTACATTAAAATAATTTGAATGTAGGGAAGATGTATCTGAAGAAATCTAGATTGCCTTTTGGATGAAAAGAGTGACTTGAAGACCACTTTGCTTTTGACCACTGTATTTGGGTTATGTGGGATTTGGTAGCAGAGGGTTGCTTGTAATATGCCAGAAGCTTCCTCCATGTCTGACAGAGCCAGTGCCAGCAGGCTCCAAAACGGACCTGCTGCTGGCCAAGGCTGAGACCATCAGGAATGTAGATAGCACCTGTGTGGGAACTTATTTAAGACAAGGGTGGAAAATATGTGACAGCAACTGGAAGAGAACATGTGAGAAAAGCAACTTTTCAGACACCAAGGTCAGTGAAGAGGAGGGGGAAGAGGTGCTCCAAGCAGTGGAGCAGGTACCTACACTGCAGCCTATGAAAGATCCTGTGCCAGGGCAGGTGGATGTGCCCAGAAATAAGCCATCAGCCCATGGAGAGCACCTATCTGAGCAGGCTCCTGTGGACCCTTAAAAAGGACTTAATGCTGCAGCAGGTTTTCTGGCATCATCTGTGACCTCACAGGGGATCCATGCTGGAGCAGTCTATTCACGAAGGACTGCTTCTCCAGTTTGTGGAGAATTCTAGCCTGTGGGAAGGATTCAGATTGCAGAAATTCATAGAAGACTGTCTCCTGTAGGTGGGACCCCATGCTGGAGCAGAGGTAGAGTGTAACAAGAAAATAGCAGCAATGACAACGTGTGGTGGAATGACTGCAACATCTGTTCTCTGTCCCCCTGCACACTTTGTGGAAGGAGGCCTTTATCTCAACCCACGAGCTTTTGATTTTAATTTTATAGTCTCTTCTGGAGCTGAGGAAGGGAGTGATAGAGAGCTTGGTGGACACCTGGAAACCAAGGTAAACTACAGCTGCTTATCTTTTCAATGTGAGAGCCTGTCATTTTCCATAAACAAGTAAGTTGTTATTCCTTTGGTCTGACAGAGCAAACCTGTGCACTGAGTGAGTCACTCATATTTCCAGTATGTTTCCAGGCCATCTGACCCCTGCAAGATTCTTCAGGGCTTTATGTCACTGTATTATATGTTGGCTGAGATGAACCTAACCAATTATTGTAAGCACAACCAATGCTGTCCACAGGTCACAGTTTGGATGGTGAAACCTCTAAAAGGCCAAGAATAGACTGAGTAATGGACATAAATTGCTCATTTACATGGTTTTTGGGTAAGTGGTCCATTTCTAGCCAATACTGAAGAGTTCTTAGCTCAAATATGAAAAAACATTGAGTGACAAAAATATGCCCTTGGCCAAGAAAGCATCAGTGTTTACCTGACAATGAATTTGATCTCCAGTCAAAGTCTAAGTCTTCAGGAAGTTGGTCTTTTGCTGTACAATTGATGTCATTGCTCTCTCTGTATTGCTTAAGATTCTAAGTATGCTCAATTATTAAATTTATCACAAGAACACCGTTATGATGTTTTATTCCACCAAAATGTTCCATTGTTTAGCTTTCTGCTCCTCTCTCATACAGGTTGGGAAAGCTCATGAATATTTACTGATTTTCTTCATTATTTCCTGAGCTATCTCAAGGATGCTCATTGTATTTTCAGTCACTTGCTAGCCTCACCAGAGAAAATGGTGTACCTCAGCCTGCATGTAATCTCCCTGCTATGTCAGCTATACTAAAATACCCAACCTGCTTATGTTAAAGCTGTCTTGTATGCATTTGTGCAGGATTCAGTCACAGTTCTGGCTGCAGTTTAGTCATACTTAAGGCCTTTGAAGAGCCACAGCTTAGAAATTTAGTTTTTGATTGACACACCAGAAACAGAGTATTGTAAGGTCAGCTCAAAAGCTGAATCACAAGGCAGACTAAAACTGATAGTAACAGACTTCAGAACCTTGAAATAAAAAAATACTAGACTTGTATGATGTTTCCTAATCACGGGGTGTTCTCCTAGGCATTTTGAAAGTTCTCTCTCCTAGTGAAGTGCAAGTTAGTAGGTTAGAGTGAAGTTTGAAGGCTTCAGCTTTGGGGCAGAAGTAGCTACTGATAGCAGAAATAGTTTGGCAGATCTGTGCTAGCATTTTGGAATCCAGTGGTGTTTGAGACAGAGTATGTTCTACTGGTTGAAGAAATGCACCTGATTAAGAAGGTCTTGCAACAAGGTAGTCCAGAGTGCTATGATGTGGTGGTTTGAGCCTTACCTGGAATTTAAGAGCTCAGATGGTAGAAAACTGAGAATTCCTCCCTGCTCACCCTTCCTTTTTTTTAACCCAATAAGGAAAAAAAAGGGGAAAGAAAAGGGGAAAAGGAAAAAAAAAAGGCGGGGGGTTGGGGGAAGGGAAAGAGGTAAATCTACCAAAAAATAATTTAGAGTCGGTTTTGAAGTAGGAGAAGTAAATTTTTTTTAACTATATGTATATATAGTAGTAACAGGAAGGGTTTATAAGGGTAAGGAATAAGGATGAATAGGAAAATATACAAACCCAAATTTGGATGGCCTTATATCTCCCTCTATGTATGTGGATTTCAGTCCTTAAGGGAAGCGTGGATGCTGCAGGGAGAAGACCAGGCCTGACCACGTGGCAGAAGCAGGAGGCTAGCAGTGGCTGTTGATCATTTTGAACAGGCAAGGCAGGAGCAAAACGAGCTAATGGCTGCAGAGTCTTCCTTTTCATAGGCTTGCAGGACAGGAAGGGAGAATGGAATAGACCACCTTTGACCCCGGTGACCCCTCCTCCTGGGAGGGGGAAATCAAGTCCCTCTCTGTTCACCTGGATCAGGTTTCTTTTGTCCTCTGGTCAACCAGGTCTCTCACAGCCCTCCCCCAGGATGGGTGTAACCCAGCAGATAGGGGAACACTCCACACGATGACATAAACTCAGCTTACAAAGCGAAAGATCAAAATAATGCTACTAACAGTATAGATAAGCCTTCATCCTAGTGTTCATATCAAAGCATGTCAGAAAAAGATCTGTGCATCTAAGAGATCTGAGGTAGTATCCTCTGTGCATCAGAAGAAGGTGTGACTTTTATCTTCACTTAGTAAAGTTCTTCTTATTAAACTGTTCTGGAGAAATACTGGATAGCATCAGCTGCTGTCTATAGACATAGTTACACCCAAAGCTGCTACATAGTTGAGTGTGATCCAGTGACTCAGTACAAGAGAAACAGATGGTATCTTCATGTGGTTGCATCTTCAGCTGAACTGCCATGTGATTCCACTGCCATCATTGAGGAAGAGAAATAGTCATGGTAAAGAGAAGTCCAGATCTTCTGTTGATGGGCTTCTGTGCCTCCCAGCAGATAGAATCCCCTATTAAATACAGATGATCGGATTTTGAAGAGTAACAAAGTCTGAGATAGATTATATGGAGCTGTAATTTGTAGTTTAAATAAGGGTGAAGAAGACGAATTTTGTTTCTTTTTGTAATGTCATTGGGCATTACTGTTTGGCAGCCTCTAAGCAGGCATCCTGCAGTGAAGCAGCCAAGTTTCAGGGATGTGGGATGGAACAGGGCATAATGTTAGAAGTAACACACATTTCTGATTCCAAATACTGTTCAGCATTTGTAGAAAGGGATTGTTTCTCTGATTCTTTATTAGTGTTGCATGATTGTTGATGAATAGCTGGGCTGAATGAAAATCTGGCTTGAAAAAAAGGAGAACAGCTTTTATTTTTAGAAATAAATATTTTTCCTCTAAAGCAGTAGCTCAAACTCTTTACACAGAAATCCACCTTCTGAGTTCAGGGCCTTCAGAATAGAAAGAATGTCCATATCATTACTTTATAGTTTGTATGCAGAAATAGAATTTTAAACTGTAATTAGAAGGTTACCTGTGTCAGATTTTATGCTGTTGCTCTCTTGCCCATTTAATGAGTTTTATGGTCAGCTCTTACATTTGTGGCTTAAGCAAAACAGTTTATTCTCCAAGCAATAGAATATTCAAAACTTTTTGTACAGATTTATATTCCTCATCCTCAATTCAATGTCCTAACTCAGCCTCACAAGGTGCTACCCCATCTGGGCAAGCCTCAGTATGTGCTGTGACTCACCTAAAGCTGCTTGTGTCTTAGTTGGTCAGTCAGCTGATGCAAAACATAAGCTCTGTATATATCTGTATGTTAATGTTCCATTTTTTTGAAACTTGTAAAAAGTGCTTTTACCCATTGACATGTTACCAGCTCAACCAGATGACCTCTTGAGGTCTCATCCAATCTGAATCATTTTGTGATTCAGCATTGTTAAAATCAATTTACCTGTGGATGCTTCAGCTGTTGGACTCATCCAGCCTCAATTATTTTGCAATTCAGTGCAAAAATTGGCTGGGATGTTCACATATTATTAGGTGTGGAGTGGCAGGGACGCGGGCTGATGGGTAGGAATTACATAAGCCTTGTTTTCTCAGAAGATCTGACTGGTGTAACATATCCAGCAGTTGGCTCTGACGTTGGCACTTCAGTTTTGCTAGCTCAGGCTCTGCTTCTCGTATTACCAACATTTACTTTCAGCATCTATTGGACAAATTTGCCCCATACCTGACATTACTGAAGTGAAACCTAATGACAATATATGCAGTTATCCTATATTTTAGCAGTCACCTATTTGGATTTAACATAATGTACCATACATAAGACAAACCATTTTTTATTTTGATGTTGTTATTTGCCTTAGGGTTGTGTTCATGTTTTCTTTTGCAGAGAAGCTGTTTATCCAATGGAATAGTTTATTGATGATTTCTCATGAACTTGTCATTAATTACCAGCTGACACCTTTTTCAGACAGTCTTTATTCCTACAACTGCATCATATGACAAGCACATCTTAACATCCTCTGCTGTTGATGCAAGTTCCAAAGAATTCTGAGTTGTTATTCAAGTTCCTAGTGGTTAATTCTTGTCATTATACTGTGGCAAAATCTTTCTGTCCTTTTGGACATACTCAGGTTATCATAATGGTAGTTATAAAAAAAATATAGATTAAAAATGCTTAAAATAAAGGAGAGATGTCTTTTATTAGACAAATATAGCTGGGGAGAAAATGTGGTTTTCTTTAAATATTGTTAATTGATACTATCAGTAGCTGTTAATTCTATTCTTTTCCCTTGACAATGTTCACAGGACCATTTTTGGTAGTATGAGGTTCATTTTCTTAATGATTATGTTATTTTCTATTTGTTCAACACTGAAAGATGGCCCTGTTTCTTAAGCTTTGTAATTCCTTGTTTGTTTGCCAACACAGAAAAATAATTTCTGCATTAATCATAATTGTTATTCTAAATGTCACTGGTTTGTCTGTAATTAAAAGCTGCATTCTTTTTACTGGCTTCCTGTTTTCTGCAAGTTTTGATGGACTTAAACCTACTCAATATTTTGATAATTTTCAGCCAAAATTTTGAATATGTCTTCTGACAGAAATGAATCTACTGAAGACCTTCACCTGTTGCAACTAATTCAAGTCAGCTGCAATGTATTCTGATTTTATTGGACGTGTCAGAGGAGTTCAACATCTTGAATTAAAAATTTCTGTCACCTCATCTCTCATTTACCTTTGCTCTAGTGAGATCCTGATTATTTTGTTCCGGGAAGGAATGTTTCCCTGGCCTTTTTAATAACAGAGATTTCCTGTCTGGTGTCTTTCATTCTAATTTCACAAATTGTATTTGGAATTTTCCTGAGGATACACCAAATGTATTTTATATGACAAAGTTATTTTTTACTGTAGGACCCAATTTTTAATTTGTGGAATTTCAAAAGCTTCAATGTCACTTTGTACATCAAACTTCAGTTAACTTCAGTTAACTTCAGTTAACTTCACTTCATTTGTAATTCCTTATTACAGCTATCTTGAGTCTCCACAGTTGCTCCAATCCACATTGTTATTACACTAATATGCTATAGATGTGTATGTGCTTAACTTTACTACCCTGAGTTGTCTTCCATTCCAAGTAGTATGACAAATATTCCACATAAGCTGTTTGTTTTAATGTGTTTTGCAGTCAGAGCACTAAGAAACAGAGGAGGGGATCTGAAAAAAAAAAGGTTAGTCTAAAAAGGGCAGCCTGCAATGGGGCCATAGGTGGTGGAATCATACTTTTTAAAATAATTACCAAGAGCCTGATGTGAATGTAATTTCACCACAGCTTGAACAGAACTAAGTGTGAGCTTATCTGCCTTAAGTGGAACTAGATATTGCTAATTTTATTACAGAATCAGGAACTCTGTCTGGGAAGAATCTTAACAGAGCAGGTAGAACATCCATTCTCCCATAACATAATCCATTTGTGCCAAATGTTCCTGCCATCTTTTGTCTGATGTGTCCAACAGAGATTCCTCAGTCTTATTAGGTGGAGCAGAAAGTTTTGATACCATCTGAAAGGCTGCCAAGTATAACAGTTTCTCTCACTATAATATACAATACAAAGTCAACAGCCACTACTGTAACTATGGAGATACTCTTTTTGTGTGTGTGTGATGGGAAGAGGTTTCCTTGTGTCTAACTTACATACCTTCTACAGTTTTAATACTGGGTGATGACCTTTTGCTCCCTGTTGACTAGAATCTGTGACATTAGCAGGGAACAACAAATTGGGATGTCTGGGAGCCTGGGGTGCACAGAGTCTTTCCAAGGAAAATGGCTACACGGAAGACAGGACAGAATGATGTTGTGGGAAGAAATGGGGGACCCCACAGTGGCTGCTGAGGCCAAAATGGAGGGACAAGCTTCAACGGAGTTGTAAATCATACCATAGCTGTAAACCATAATCTTGAAGACAAAAATGTGAATGATCTGGACTATAGAAAGGCACTGTGGTCTCATTTCATCATTACTGGAATAACTGTGTTTTTTCAGATATATGGAACCTAAAGTAAAGATTCTGAGTTTTAACATAAAGGACTGCCTTTCTCTTCAGTAAAGCATATAAGAGTAAGAGCAGCTCTTCCTGGAGGATAGAAGAGATGGTTGGTGCTTCTAAGACAGTAAGGATAGGGAGGTAACCAAAGAAATGGCAACTAAACAGTGAGAGGAAGAATGCTGGTAAGAAGAAGATAATGAAGAAACAATGGAAGTGTTTATAGAGTCATCTGTGAGGGATGGAGAGATAATAGTGACATCCTGTATTAATTAGAAGCGTTAAGCCTGTTTTACTGGAACTAATGACTCAGGAGGGTGAAAGGTGTTTATTTACATGACCTACTGTACAATACTGAATAGTTAAAAGTCTGGGCATTTAGACACTCGAGTGTCCTTCAACAAACATCCACATCTGGAAAAAAAAGGAAAAAAGGAAAAAAATAAACCAACCAAGCACCCAGAGTTTAAACATTTATTAGCCACAAAGAAAAGAAAAAAAACAGGGAATGTGATTGAGGAAGATTTTTAACTCGCCGTTTCTTCATAGCAACAGTAGTGGATATTGGTTTTATTTTGTATCTTATAATAAAGGAAACAGTTGTATTTGGCAGCCTCTTAGATGGTATTAAAGGTAGGAATAACTGTTCTTCTTTGATGAAGATGAGGTGAAAACGATGAGCCAGACCTGGTGTTATTACTGTTGTGGTAAAAGCCTCCTCAATGATAACAGGGTAGGGGGAGTTAGAAAATGTACCTTCTGTCTCTACTCCTGAGTTTAATGTGCAGCATTGCTAGAAGAGGCTGAGCTTAGCACATAGTGACTCCAACATTTGGCTTTTATGAACAACGAACTATTTAATGGCATTGCTTTACTCTGCCTGCCTGTTTCAGACTTGCATCAGTGCTGCCCAAAAGAGTGATCCAGCCTGCTAAGACATAAGCTGAAGATGGAGGAAGAAGTGCAGAAAGAATGTGTTGGGGAAGAAAAGGGGGAAAAGTGAAAAGATGAGAACGAGAATACAAGTTGTCTTCCAGCAGCTACATTTGCTGAAGCTGAAGAAAGAGGCAGCATCACGCACTTAACCCTCCTTTAGGCACTGTTTTAGTCAGGGTCTGTCTTAGGACTGAGGAAAGAAGACCCATGCAGGGCCACAGTCTATCTACTTGCTTGCCACACAATATGGAATATATACAGGGTAACCATCAGCTAGCCCTCATTAATCATTTTATTTCTTAACATGGGAGGAAAATACAATTTTATAAGAGAAATCATGGAATGGTTTGGGTGGAAAGGACTTTTAAAGATTGCCTCAATAATGCCCCTGCCATGGCAGGGACAACTTTCACTAGATAAAGTTGCGTCATTCAACCTGACTTTGAACACTTCCAATGATGAGGCATCCATATCTTCTTTGGGCAACCTGTTCCTGTATCTCACCACTTTCATCATAAAAAATTTCATGAAAGTTTATTTCATGTTTACTTTATTGTGCCTCCTCTAGGGCCAAATGACTTTTCTTCTTTGTTCTTAGGTTTTCAAAACAGTTTACCTAGCTGGGCTTCCACACAAGCACCCAAGCCCCGTGTTTTCTCTTCAGCCAATAGCAAATGATCTCTTAATCCATGTTTAATGACGTTTGCCATTCTATGGTCTACTTAGTAGTTCCCATCTTTACCACACAATTTCAAATTAACTGCATGTCTTCTTCATACTGACTGAACTGAACTTTTTGTAAGTTGAACAACCTGGGACTGATTTTGTATTAAAAGATTTTAAGAAAAAACAGAGACATTTTCTGATTTTGTAAATTTTCTTCTACTCTTTGTCATTAGATAGAAAAGCAAAGAAAATTATTGTATTGTTTTGATTTCTTTTCAAAGGTCAGAGGAAAACATTAAAATTAAATTTTAGGAAACTTCTAAATAATGTAAACATTTTCCCTGTGAAATACTGAGTAGTTTCAAATTTATTTTGCTACAAAAGTATCTTTGCCTTCAACCTAAAAGAGAAAACAGATTCAAGGCCCAGGAGGAATTAATTGGTAACTGAATAAAGGCTAAGGGCTGTTGGTACTGCCCTGAAAGAAGTGTTTTCTCCAATTTGGCTGCATGTATACATTTTACCACCTATGTCAACAAGAGCAGCTGTACCCTGGAGGGAAATGGAAGGTGCTGCTGTAGGAGGCAGGAAATTGCTGGGTGGGAATCTGCAGTGATGAGGTTTGTTGGAGACAGATTGATGTTTCAGAAATGCACTCTACAATAATTTTAAGGGACTGTAGTCAATGATGGAGCAAGCTGAGAAAAAGGAAGGCTGAAAAATGTAAGACACATTGTGATGCAAATGCATTTTCATTACGATGAAGTTACCATTTTGCAGTTATGAAATGCTGAGGTCCTTTTGGAAGACACAATGAGTGTGAGAGAGGTAAAAGAGAAATGCTTTCAGGACACTGCATGAAAAGGTGCTTGTTTCACTGTTTCCTCCTGGTCTCATTTCACAGCTTTTGTTTTATTCCTAATTTGATTACTGTTTTTCCCTCTGATTCCACCACTTGTATTCTGGTTGCTTAGCTGTCTTTGCCCCAGTTTAAACATGATTTTGGATTAAGAGAGAGTTTTTCTCTACTACATTTTCCTTAGTGTAATTTGACTTTAAATGTTTTTTGATGCATGAGAAAATGGAATTTTTGAGTCTATATAATTTTTAAAATTTCCATGTTGTTTTCTCCCTTGATTATTAATATATAAATTAAAGGAATAAAAATAATTAATTTTATTTCTTCTTCTTTTCAAAATCACTAAAATTTAAATCAAAGCAATAATTTATGTGCCTTCATCTTTGACCAGCTCTTCTCTGCATACTTTTTACTTCCGTTTGCTTTCATTTTGAAATTGTCACTGCCAGCTGGAGATCTTTTTTTTTCTGATTTCTAGTTACATTTCCCAATACTTGTGACACATTTTGTATCCTTTTGATTCCAATGCTAAGTCATCTCTATGAAAGAGAAGTCATTTACAATCTCTTGTAAACTCTTGTAATTACAGTGGGGAGGAAAATAATATTCTAAGTATGTTCCAGTGCTCAACGAATACATAGGATGTATCTCAATCATGGTTGTGTCTGGAGCAACATAGATACCCCAAGACACAATTTAATACATGGATCTGGTTAAATCACTGGGCCCTTTCTTCCTTCTCTCTTTGTTGTTGCTGTTGATAACAGAAATCAAGCATATTGTGTAATTAATTTATAATGTATATGTGGTGTATTTTCTTTTCCAATATAGTGATTTTGTTCAGGAACAACAACTGTTCTCATGCCGTTGACATGAGCGTTCTGCTGGTTTCCTGATAGACAGATGAGATCAGGAAGAGGCTGGCAGGACCAAAACAGCGATCTGCATTCTGGAGGTTGCAGTTTGGCTACTAGAGAAAGCAATAAGGAAATCCATCTGCATGAAAACTTAATTCCAACCTAGTGTTTTAGGGGTTTTTACTCAACGGTTTTATATAGACATAAAGCACAGGCTTCATGTTGTGCAATTTTCATAAATCAAGACACTCCTTATTTCAATCTCAAAAGTATACACCCAAATCTGAGAAATTAAACTGGTTGCAGGTACATTTACAGTTAATATTCTGATTTTAGAGTTTAATTCAAGTCTCTTCACAGCTTCCCAAATTTGCTACCTTAATTTTTTTCTCTATTTTGACATGAATAAATCCTCAGCTTCCAAGGATTCACAGGGCATTTCCAGTAAAAGAATAAAATGAAGATGCAGATAGGTATTTCATGATGCAGCCCAGGGCTATTGGAGAGGCTGAGCATATTTCTTTGAGTATACTGGAACTCAAAGAACAGAAGCAAGTTTTTACCTTCTCAGTTCCAAATCTTTCAGCACAAACAGCCAAGAAGCTGCTTTTATTTTGTTTATGGTTGTGTTCCTGCTGCTGTTTTGCTGTTTGTGTCTTGATTTTTGTGCCAACTTACTTGTCTGCATCTGCCGAGCTTATCTTCACTGTTGTTTGTTAAAAACATGTATACGTATGAGTGCCTGCACATAGACATATTGTTCTACATTCGAAACAATTCTATATCTCTGTGCTATTTTTCATACTTGGGGAGAACCCATGGGATTCTACAGTTCAGCTGGTTGCAGCACCCTCAGCGTGGCTTAATCGTTGTGCGACTGATTTGCTGCCATTTTAGCCGTCTTGAACATAAGGGTCCCTCTAAATTGTTTCTCAGAATAGGCTCAATGGAAGACAATTATCATGCCAACAGCTTCAGCGAAGTGCTGCAATTGCCCACAGATCAAAGACTCGTTTACTGGGAATTTAGCTGGAGGGTATTCTTTACGACTATGTCGTAGGACATTGAATCTAAAGAGCAGCACTACCTTGAAGTTTGCTGCATGTAGTCCTGCTTCAGCACACTCTTTCCATTGTTGAAAGTTTCAACAGTCAAAAATCCCTTTCTTGATTTTTAGATTTTGTTTTCTGCTGCAATTTTAAATTTTAAAGGAAAGTATTTACCTACTTTTATTTGTGACACACATTTGAATGTATATTGGGAATCGTTTTCCTTCTCTAGCACAGAACACTCCTCATGGCTGAATTTACTTTTTCTTGGTTCTCAAATGAAGTATTTTAGTTAGGGCAACTTATTGCCTAGCTTAGAACTAGCTTGAAACTGCTTAGACAAGCAGTCACTTAAACTATTTCAATTCCAGAGATTTAGCAATAAATATGAAATGCATGTTGAT
The DNA here is from genome assembly GCA_015227895.2 of Colaptes auratus. Taxonomy (NCBI): domain Eukaryota; kingdom Metazoa; phylum Chordata; class Aves; order Piciformes; family Picidae; genus Colaptes; species Colaptes auratus. Next base: position 36,449,223 of record CM026897.1, read on the forward strand.
TCTTGGAGCAAGTCTTACTTCTTTTTGATGAAGAGGTCTATTTAATTTACACCACTAAAATAACTTGTTCCCTTGTGATGTTCCTTAGTATGAAATGGGCTACGTTATACTTTTCATCCAATTATATTTATCAAGGCTAGGAAGTGTGTATTTCTCTACTTACTCAGTTTTACAGAATTTACATTTTTTGCCCACTGTAAAGTAATGATCATGGAGTTTTTAGATGTTGGATTGGATGTGCCTTATTTAATATATGTTCTTTTATCTTGCTAATATTAGTTTCTGGTTTTGAGTGCCACTGAAAGAGGTATTCCAGAAATTTGCTTATTGATAACACAGCCAGAAGCTTCTCAGCCTGTGAGGAATTTATTACATACCCTGTGTCACAATTTTATGTTGTCATTATTAACTGAAGTTTAGACCTGATGGTAGGAAAAATTTCTCCACTGAAAGGGTTATCAAGCAGTGGACACACTGCCCAGGAAACTGGTTGAGTCATCATTCCTGGAGGTATTTAAAACTCATGTGGAGTGATGCGAGGGACATGATTTATTGGTGGACTTGGCTGCTCTGTGTTAACAGTTGGACACTATGATCTTGAAGGTCTTTTCCAACCTTCATGATTCTATGATTTCCAGGCTGTGTTTGTATAGATGGTGATTTCAAACAAGGCTGATCTGGCCTATTTGTGTGTATGTGGAATACAAAAGGGTTTTGGAAGCCTTTCTTGCTTCCAGTTCTTGCTACTAGCAGAGTGAGTGGAGTGTAAGCAGATATAGGTGATAGTAGCAGAGGCGGACAATGCTACCACTAGTCTATTACAAGCACTTCTGACAGAGGTGGGCCAGCTAGTGCTTGAGCATTGGCTGTACCCTGATTAGGTGCCAGATTATGTAGCGGTAGTATGGCATACTTGCAAGAATCTCTTTCTTTCCCAGAGTAGTGAAAGGACACACTCCTGGTGTCATGGCAGACGATGCCAGGGATGGGGAGGAAGAACTGCCCATCGTAAGTGAAGATCAGGTTCATGATCACCTGAAGAACCTGAAGGTGTTCAAGTCCATGGGACCCGACGGGATACACCCACGGGTGCTGAGAGAACTGGCAGATAAGGTTGCTGAACCCCTCTCTATTCTATTCCAAAAGTCATGGCAGACTGGGGAAGTCCCCACAGACTGGGAAAGGGCAAACATTGCTCCCATTTTCAGAAAGGGTAAGAAGGAAGAACCAGGGAACTACAGGCGAGTCAGTCTCACCTCTGTGCCCGGAAAGATCATGGAGCAGATCCTCCTGGAGACACTACTGACTCAGAAGAATAGTGAAGAGGTGATTGGGAACAGTCAGCATGGCTTTGCCAAGGGCAAATCCTGTCTGACAAACCTGGTGGCCTTCTATGAACAGGTGACAACATTAATAGATGAGGGGCGAGCAACTGATGTCGTTTACCTGGACCTGAGCAAAGCCTTTGACACTGTCCCGCACCACATCCTGGTCTCCAAGCTGGTGACACACGGGTTTGATGGGTGGACCACTAGATGGATAAAGAGTGGCTGTCAATGGGTCCATGTCCCAGTGGAGGCCAGTGACAAGCGGAGTCCCTCAGGGATCAGTCCTGGGACCAGGCTTGTTCAACATCTTTGTGGGTGCCATGGACAGTGGCATTGAGTGCACCCTCAGCAGGTTTGCTGATGACACCAAGCTGTGTGGTGCAGCAGACACGCTGGAGGGAAGGGATGCCATCCAGAGGGACCTTGAGAGGCTGGAGAGGTGGGCACAAGCCAACCTCATGAGGTTCAACCAGACCAAGTGCAGGGTCCTGCATCTGGGTCGAGGCAATCCCAGGCACAAATCCAGGCTGGGCAGTGACTGGCTGGAGAGCAGCCCTGAGGAGAGAGACTTGGGGGTGCTGGTGGATGAGAAGCTCAACATGAGCTCTCAATGTGCACTTGCAGCCCGGAAAGCCAATCAGATCCTGGGCTGCATCAGGAGAAGTGTGGGCAGCAGGTCAAGGGAGGTGATTCTCCCCCTCTACTCAGCTCTGGTGAGACCCCACCTGGAGTACTGCATCCAGTTCTGGAGCCCCTATTCCAAGAGGGATCTGGAGGTGCTGGAAGGTGTCCAGAGAAGGGCCACGAGGATGCTCAGAGGGCTGGAGCACCTCTCCTATGAGGACAGACTGAAGGAGTTGGGACTGCTCAGTCTGGAGAATAGGAGGCTCTGAGGTGACCTCATTGTTGGCTTCCAGTATCTGAAGGGGGCCTACAAGAAGGCTGGGGAGGGACTTCTCAGGCTATCAGGTAGTGATAGGACTAGGGGGAATGGAATGAAGCCAGAGCTGGGGAGATTCAGGCTGGACATGAGGAGGAAGTTCTTCACCATGAGAGTGGTGAAGCCCTGGAATGGGTTGGCCAGGGAGGTGGTTGAGGCCCTGTCCCTGGAAGTGTTTAAGCCCAGGCTGGATGAGGCTCTGATCTAGTGTAGGTTGTCCCTGCCCATGGCAGGGGGGTTGGAACTAGATGATCCTTGTGGTCCCTTCCAACCCTGACTGATACTATGATACTATGATACTATGATATGAAAGGGGAGACTCAGAGGACTATGGATATAGAATAGAATAGAATAGAATAGAATAGAATAGAATAGAATAGAATAGAATAGAATAGAATAGAATAGAATAGAATTGAATTGAATTGAATTGAATTGAATTGAATTGAATTGAATTGAATTGAATTAACTAGGTTGGAAAAGACCTTGAAGATCATTGATCCCAGCCAATCATCCAACACTATATAATCAACTAAACCATGGCACCAAGTACCCCATCAAGTCTCTTCCTGAACACCTCCCTGGGCAGCTCATTCCAATGTGCAATCACTCTTTATGTGAAGAACTTCTTCCTAACATCCAGCCTAAACTTCTCCTGGCACAGCTTGAGACTGTGTCCTCTTGTTCTGGTGCTGGTTGCCTGGGAGAAGAGACCAATCCCTACTTGGCTACAAGATCCCTTCAGGTAGTTGTGGACAGCAATAAGGTCTTCCATGATCCTCCTCTTCTCCAGGCTAAGCAACCCCAGCTCCCTCAGCCTCTCCTCATAGGGCTTGTGCTCCACACCCCTCACCAGCGTTGTTGCCCTTCTCTGGACACATTCCAGCAGTCAGCATCTTCCCTAAATTGAGGGGCCCAGAACTGGACACAGGGCTCAAGGTGTGGCCTAAACAGTGCTGAGTACAGGGGAAGAATGACCTCCCTGCTCCTGCTGGCCACACTATTCCTGATGCAGGCCAGGATGCCATTGGCCTTCTTGGCCACCTGGGCACACTGCTGGCTCATGTTCAGCCTACTAACAGCAAGTATTCCCAGGTCCCTTTCTGCCTGGCCACTCTCCAGCCACTCTGACCCCAGCCTGTAGCACTGTTGTGGCCAATGTGTAGAACCCAGCACTTAGATGTGTTAAATCACATGCCCTTGGACTCTGCCCATCTGTTCAGCCTGTCAAGGTCTATCTGCAGAGCTGTCCTACCCTCAAACAGATCAACTCCTGCCCCCAGCTTGGTGTCATCTGCAAATTTATTGATGAGGGACACAATCCCCTTGTCCAGATCGTCAATAAAGATATTGAACAGGATGGTGCAGTTCCTAGCCTATTGGTGGGAAGAATAGGTATGTACTCTTCTAGATGTATAGGTTGTATCAGGATCAGAAGTGTCTTTTGCTTCTTGGAAAAAAAAAAAAATGTGAAATCAGGAACTGAGAAGGAAAGGGTCTTTTCCCAACAGTAAAAGAAATTTTGCAATAGTAGCATTCTCACTTGTTCTTTCTTACCAAAGTAAATTATGCTCTGCACAACTCTTGCCTACTTTGATCTGAGGCCTCTAGGGATTTGACCTGAAGAGAAAGTCAGTGTTTATGTATTCCTTAAGTACTTCAGCTACCACTGTCCTCTGGTGTGTTCCACCTCTTACTGCGGCATAGCCATCACATCTTCTGTCCAGACAGTAGGTGTATTGGTGAGGATGAGAAGGATCACTATAGCAGCCCTTCACTGGGCTTTCTGTAATGGGAAAATTATTCCTGTAAAAAGTGATTCTTCTGGAATCATACAAACTCAGATGTTGTAGTGGCAGAAAAACACATGCTACTGAAGAATGAAATGGTGCTGTGGAGTATTAGCATTTGCTTTCCCTCTAGTGCTTTCAAAAAGAAAGATATTAATGGTGAAATACAAGACAGAACACAATGGAGAATTAGAATCTTATTGACATCTGGATCTACAAACATTGCACTGTAGAATGGAGGTATTCAGGGATGTGAGAACAAATGACTAATGTGTGAGAACAAAATTTTCTAGATGAATTATAGTACTTTATTGTAGGGGGATCTAAAATTGTTTCCACCTTTTCAAGTGCAGAATGATTATTTAATTGTTGAGAAGTCTCCCAATGTGTCATCCTGACAGGATGCTTCAGCTGATAGAGATGGCTGAAGACATGGTCAGGTTCCTAAAATAAAATATTAGGCTTCTAAGATTTCACTGGAAAGTTTGAATATATCACCCTGTTCTTAACACATATGATATATATATATTAAAAAAAAAAACTAAAGGCTCATTTTCAGCCTTTTCTACAGTGTTTGAAAATATACTTGCTACATTTTCTGCAGATTTTTATGTCTGCAGTCAGGATCAACAGGCACTATCCCAAAAGATGTCAAAACAGCCCTGAATACACTCACTGAACTTGCAGTGCTGCAAGGCCGTTTGTACCGGCAGACATTACTGCCAGCAGTAAGATTCTTGTAATACTGTGTTCTTAAGCAAGAAGTAATGGATCAAATAGAATAAAAGAAAGGAACCAGTGAAATATATAAATGGTCTCACTCTGCATTTGTTTCTGTTAGTATAGACAGATGAAGATGTTAATAGAATCTAAAGGACTAGATTTTTGGCTCTGCCACAAACTGTTTTATGTATGAGCTGTATGTAATTATATTGAAAACAAACTTTGTTTCAAGAACATTTTTGGCTCCACTGTGCAATAACACAAAGGGCCTTTGTTATGCTCTCAGCAGAGTTATTTGTGGATTGCAAAGGACTTACAAAAGGACAGTTTCATCTCATGGTATTCATCCACTGACTCAAATTTTAATGTAGGGACTTATATTCATATAAGACATGATTACTAATATGATCAACCAGACAAAGATTTCTGAAACTAGAAATGGGACTGCTCTGCAAATTCAGACCTGGAACAGCAGTACAGATTGATGGTTCAGATCCAGGGCTTTGAGTGTGCCAGAATGGAAAATGCAACAAAAGGGTTTGCATAATTCACATCAATTATAATCATCTTCAGTTGAACTGAAAATGAGACTCTTGGTCTCATAAATGGGGGCAAAGTGAGTTTGTGAACATCTGCCAGAACCTCATACAGGATCTTATGATGAAGCTAGATAGGGGGACTCTGCTTTCCTCTGACTCACCTAGAACCTCCACTACATTAAAGTATTATTTGCAGAAATTCTGCTTTCCACAGATTTTTCCTACCATCCCTGTAGGCCCTGGGAAGCATCCAACATCAACTTTCTGTTCTACTTCAAACTCAGCATGACTGTGGAAAAGCTCTTTAGGGCTGTATTCAGAGCACTTGCTATCAGTACAGACCTTTGCTGCTGTGGCATCTAGGTTTGAAAGTGTACTGCTCAGCAATTCACAACACTGTTTATACAGTGGAGTATTGTGTGCAGGTCTGGAGCCCTCAATACAGGAAGGAAATGGGGCTGATGAGTAGGTCCAGAGGGCTGCCATGAAAATGATCAGAGGATTGAAGCACCTCTGCTACAGGGACAGGTTGAGGGAGCTGGGGCTGTTCAGCCTGGAGAAGAGGAGGATCCAGAGAAACCTAACAACAGCCTTCCAGTACCTGAAGGAGGCCTACAGGAAGAATGGAGAGAGGCTGTTTACAAAGGCCTGCAGGGTCAGGAAGAGGGGCAATGGCTTTAAACTAGTGAAGGGCAGAGTTAGATTGGATATTGGGAAGTTCTTTACTATGAGGGTGGTGGAACACTGGAACAAATTGCCCAGGGAGGTGGTTGAGGCCCCTTCCCTCGAGATATTCAAAGCAAGACTCAACGAGGCCCTGGACAGCCTGGTCTAGTTGAGAATGTCACTGCTAACTGTGGGGAGGTTGGACTAGATGACCTTTGGTGGTCCCTTCCATTATATGATACAATACAATACAATACAATACAATACAATACAATACAACAGGTTGGAAGAGACCTTCAAGATCATCGCGTCCAACCCATCAACCAATCCAACCCACCTAAATACAATACAGTACCATACAGTACAATACAGTACAATACAACCCACCTAAACAACTAAAAAACTAAACCCTGGCACCAAGCACCCCATCAAGCCTCTTCTTGAACACCTCCAATGAAGGTGACTCCACCACTTCCACAGGCAGCTGATTCCAGTGGGCAATCACTCTCTCAGTATAGAACTTCTTCCTAACTTCCAGTCTAAACCTGCCCTGGCGCAGCCTGAGACTGTGTCCTCTTGTTCTGGTACTGGCTGCCTGGGAGAAGAGACCAACCTCCGCCTGGCTACAACCTCCCTTCAGGTAGTTGTAGAGAGCAATAAGGTCACCCCTCAGTCTCCTCTTCTCCAGGCTAAGCAACCCCAGCTCCCTCAGCCTCTCCTCATAGGGCTTGTGTTCCAAAACCCCTCACCAACTTTGTTGCCCTTCTCTGGACAGATTCTGCTCCGGAAATAAGTAGAGCAACTTGTCAGTTCACTGTCTACAAACTATTCCTTGGTATCATGTTGTTGTTTAGTTATTAACCAAATAATTAACTGATAATTTAATTTTTAACCAGACGGATTGGATTCTAAGCAGCCCATAATTGTCCCGAGAGATCAAAGCCATTGTTCTGTTGTTTTCTTAGAAACCACTGAGGGGCAGCAGGTTTTCACGTGGAAAATACTGTTTTTCATGTGTAAGGAAATCTTGAGCTGTGAGTGTCACACCTTTTATTATTTTAATTAATTCCATGCACCAGCCTCAGCAGATTATTACAAAAAAGTACTTTATGCTCCTGTAAATTAATGTGATTTTTATTGGCTTATGGAAGTTTGATCATAGAATCATTAAAGTTGGGAAAAGACCTCTAAGATTATCTCGTCCAGTTGTCAACCCAACACTGCAATAATATACACCATTGATATATAATTATCTCTGAATAGAAAAACGAAAAAGAAGAACATCCTGCCAGATATGTCTGCAAACCACTTTTTATAGCTGCAGCATGCCCATGGGGTTGGATTCCTAAGTAAGTCTATCACATGCACAACACACATTTAGGCAGTACTTTTAGAAAAGAGGCCAAGATATTAGGACAAAAGAATGAGAAGAGCTTTGATTACCTAACTACAAATAGCTAGCTGAGTAATGGAATAGGCTAGGTTAATCCGAAGTCTCTTTATGCTTCTGATAAATGATTGTTAACTCGACACCATATTAAAACAGGTCCTGTTCCAGCCAGACTTTCAAACTGAGTCACAATCAGAAAAGACATACCTAATAGTAAACCAAATCCATCCTTACTTCATGTGTTTCTGCTATAGTTAGCTACCCTTTGTGACTATCTGTCTGATCCTTTCCTACTCTGCTATGCCACAGGGAAGCACACAGGCCCAGAGGTCTGAAGTGAAGTCCTTTAATCTGTCAGTGTTGAATGTTCACTTGTGTGATAGCCCAGCTGTTAATAAACCAAGGAAATACTGATTTAGATCCATGATTTCCTGCAGTTATCAGTGAAAACAGAATAGTTAAATAGGTTTACAGAGGATTTCTGCATGGTTTATGCATGAAATTTTGAACCAAGGGCCAAGTCCTTGTTTGAGCCATTTTCTCCATACAATTTGAAGAGTGTTGGCAGTTACCATTTGGACATACTCCTACCTCCTTTTTATCCTCAGCTGAGGGCAACTTCCTGACACAACTTCCAGTAACACCTCAGGGTACTCTAAAGTGAATATTCTGATGAAAATTAGAAGTAAAAATCAAAGGCCAGAGCTGCTATGCTGTTGTGCCTTGGACAGTTTGTAACAATTTTGTCCAGCATAAATGTAAAGCATGAACAGACCAGAATTCTTTACTTTTGTAGTCCTATGCAACCTTCCTTCCATGGGCTTATATGTCAAAACTGATGAACTAATTTAATTTTCCAGACAAATGTGACTGGTGTGTGAGCTGTCCAGGCCACATCTCACACCTTTGCAATGTTCCATATTATCACAGTATCACAGTATCACAGTATAACCAAAGGTTGGAAGAGACCCCAAGGATCATCAAGTCCAACCTGTCCCAACAGACCTCACAACTAGACCATGGCACCAAGTGCCACGTCCAATCTCCCCTTGAACACCTCCAGGGACGGCGACTCCACCACCTCCCTGGGCAGCCCATTCCAATGACGAATGACTCGCTCAGTGAAGAACTTCCTCCTCACCTCGAGTCTAAACCTCCCCTGGCACAGCTTGAGACTGTGTCCCCCTTGTTCTGGTGCTGGTTGCCTGGGAGAAGAGACGAACCCCCTCCTGTCTACAACCACCTTTCAGGTAGTTGTAGAGGGCAATGAGGTCACCTCTGATCCTTCTCTTCTCCAGGCTAAACAATCCCAGCTCCCACATGTGGGAAAGAAGCTGGTAGGTAAGATTCAAAATTATCATCAGTATGTCACCTAAGGATAGCTTCACTCCAGGCAAACACACAGCCAGTCCAGATTCTGTCCCTTTGTGCCGTTGTATCACTGTGAGTGGAATGGAATGGGGCACAGACAGCTTCAGGTCGGGTGGGGGGAAAAAAGGGCAAATTGTTTTTCAGGTCAATGGTTCAAATACTAATTATCTTTAAGAGTCCTGTCTGCCCAGCAGAACCAGCAGAACCAGTCACATTAAACACAGGTGTAGCAGTATGAAAGGAGGGTGGAATAACAATGATTTGTCTGAGTCAGGAATTCTTATTCATATGAATAAATGCATCAGGAAAGGCAGCAGACAGTTTAAAGAATATAGGCTCAATTTGCTGTCAGGTTATTAGGCAGCCTTGCTAGGATCGCAGAGAGAAACATGGCAAGTCCAGCCTTGCAGAAAGCATTTGCTACAGTGGATGCGGCACTACATGCCTATCAGATTGTCTACATTCTGCTCTGCTTTGTGGTAGATGCAGTGTTGTACTGCACAGATTATACACATGGTGTCTCTTTGCCTCTGTATTACTCACTGTGTAGGACTAATGCAGAGGATTTGAGGTCATCTAGTCAAATTTCTTAACTGCTGAGAGTGAAACCTTGGAAATTCTGCAGTCTATTACAATGTCAGGACTTTGGAGTAGTGTTTGACTGGAGGCAAGGAGAAGGCAGGGTTTAGATACAGTTTTAGTTTTATATTTGTTAACTACCTTTCAACTTTTTTCTCCACTTGTCTCTGGTGGAGACAGGACCATTTGTGTGTCCATTTATAATGTCTGTCTACATTACATGCTATATGATTATTATTTTTTTTAAATAAGAGCTGAGCTGGCCATAGTCAAAGGAAAACTTCAGTCTAGCCCTTTTGTTGTGGCTGTAAAATAAAGACTGAAATGTTGCACAATTGGTGACTTACTTAGCTTTCATAGCTCTTGTAAAGAAAACACTTCCTTGTCCCCATTGAAGTGATGTATAATTTAAATGTTTCCTGAACTGCAACATATCAACATAAAATGTTGTCCAGTGAAAGCTTTCAACATCAACTTTGAGAATGACATTTTCATAAAGGTAGCAGCTTTAATGTAGAATGGGTGGGAATGAGATTCTTGAGAGAAATAGAAGTTGTGCAGTACTTAAAAAAAACCCCAAACTATGGAAATGAGTCTTTTATGGGTTCCAAGTATAGTGATACCCTTCCTAAGAAAACCTGTTCTCAAAAAAAATCAGTGTAAAAATGTCCATGGGTTTTCTTAACTTAGTTGGATTGTTCTACTTCCAAACAGGGTCTTCCATGTCTTTATATAGCTAAGATTCTAGAGTGAACCAGCTTTAAAAAAAAAGGAGTTACATTTTAGGAAGCTTCAGTTTTGAAGTGCTATTTTGAGATAACCAAGTGTTTCCAATGACATTACCATAAATCAGCTAGGTAATTTGAAAATTAGTTGGTTACTAGCTGTGTTATTCTATTTGAGCTCTTGTGATTTAAGATATGAAGAAAATACAATATTATTCCATCATATTACTCTTTATTTTTTAAATTTCAGAATAATCTCTTACACCTTCAGAGAAGTAATTCTTGTGTACATGGTATCTTGGCACAAAAAAATGTGAGTTATTTGACTGTCATATTTCTTTCCTAAAAGCTCTCTGAACTTTTCTCCTGCATATAAGAAATATCTGCAAGATCTCATTCTCCTTATCTCTTGATCTCAATTCTAAGGATGTGTTTTCTAGTTTACATTTATTCTCTTTAAGTCAAGAAAGTGACTGTAGGTAACTGTGTGTCTGAAGCACTGGCAGCTTGCATGTCCCTGAAGCATTCCTCAACAAATACTGAGGTCTGAGGAAGCTCCTACATAATCCCCAAATGAAAACAGATTTAGGAGTGGAAGTCTATTGATAATGTACTTATAGATGGCTGTCTCTTACCACAGATAGTTGAGCCAGTTGTTACTTTCCATGTATTTCTGTGCCTATTCAATTAATGGCACCTAGCTAGCAGAAGCTTGATTACGACATCCCAAACTTCCTTCTGACTGTGTATTCTCTAAACTATTTGTCTAGAGAATTTTTTTTTTTAAGTTGGACATATTTAGGCTGTGATCACATTTTTTTTCAGCATTTTGTGCCTTTCATTACATGTTAACTGATAAATCAACATGATTTTCACAGATGTTTCTCATGAAGCATGAGATAGTCTGTAGAAAAATCATTCTAACATTTACACAACATCAGCAGATTAAAACTTCTTTTTCTGGAAAAGCTCCTTCAGCTGTTGTTCACTTGTTGCTTCTTTCTGTTGCATCAGCTCCTTGCCTCCTTTGGTCACTCCCCAGCCATCTGGCTTTGACAATGAAGGACAATATGGCCTGCCTGAAGCAGGCTTCAGATTCTCCCAGTATTCTTTTCTTGCCCTAAAGAAACAAAATCAAATTAAGAGGTTTTCTTAGTACCTCACACTACTAAAGGAAACGTGACTTAAATGACCATTGTAAAGGACCCTCCAACTTGCACAGACTGGCTTTGTATTTAGATGCAGAAGTATGAATGAAAGCATTCAGTGAAATGAAATGTTACATGCTTTAAAAATCTCTTTTCATCCTTGAAAGGAGCACTGTAAGCTACTTACCATTAGGAACATTAACAGCAGTCTGTCAGTTTTTGATCTTGACTTTCATTACTTTCACATTAATTCAGACCAAATCTACATGTTAAAGAAGGATAAGAATTTCTGGAGCTCTTCTACTGCCCCTTCACCCCTTTGTCTGGTCCCAGATCAGATTTAGTTTTTCAAAATTTCTTACACATAGAATGTTTAGAGTGATATTAAAACCTCCATATCAGTTAAGCCAGTCTGCTTCATCGACCAGTCTTTGCAAGGAGTATGTGCATGTTTTCCAGGTCAGATATACATACCTTGCTCTAACCCAGGGTTTGGTATGCATGCTCAGACTTTCACCCCATCTACCATGTTTCTCAGAAGCTTCGGGAAAAAATCCTCTTTCAGGAGCCAGCTCCTCAGCTATTGCTCGGACATGGTATGGCTCAAATCCACAGCAACCTCCAATGTAACGAATTCCTAAGTCATAGGCCTCTCTTGCGTATTTTTGAATTTCCCACCTGGTTACAATTCTTGGCTCCAGACCTGCAAAGATATTCATGTTTTAGGTTTCCACCATGTTCCACTTCAGCACATCTTTTGGTAAGAAGTCACACTGTTGAAACACTTGCATCCTCTTTGTAAAACTGGTTGTAGATGTAGACGTATTAATTGTCTGTGCTAGAATTAATGATGCAAACTGTCAGAGGTCTGACTTACAGATTCTGCTGAGTTATGCCTGTTGTAAGCTGTTTTGGCCTTGCAAAACAGCACCTAACATCTTCTGAGACAGATTAAACCCTAAGTCACATACATGCTATTCTGACAGAGTTCTTAACTGCAGTATGAAATACTTATAATGTTACACCTGCATTTCCAGTATCAGTCCTCTCATCTCTGAAAGGGGAAGAAATCAGCCTACCTGCAACAGGAATAAACCTGCACATTATTCTTGCAGAATGCCTGCTGCACTTTTCCCCACTATCAGCCAGTGGTATCCATTTGTTACATTGACAGCTGGGATCTGTGGCTATTTCTTAGCCCATACTTTAGTAAGTTTATAATCTCAGCCTTAAGTACCATGCTGCCTCAAACCACTTCCGTGAGGAAAATTCTAAGTTAGGATGCAATCTTTATTTTGAACCGTGCTCTCATTTGCAGGTTGTGGTGAGCAGACTGAAGGGATAAGAGAGCTGAAATTAAGAACTTGTGGAGGGAAAGGAATAGAAAGTGAAATCAACAAGGAAAAGCACAGCTCAAGGGGAAAAAGGCACAAGAGCACTGTCTTGTGTACAGTCCTGCAGATGCAAGAGAAAGCATCAGAAATACAAATTCATTGTTTCCTTGTCTCTCAAGGTCATGCAAAATTGATACAAAATTTTCAACAGTGCTCATTTTATACCTTTATAAGAAACTGAATATGGGCTAGCAATGTGTGCTCACAGCCCATAAAGCCAGTCACATCCTGGGCTGCATCAAAAGAAGTGTGGCCAACAGGTTGAGGGTGGCAATTCTCCTCTTCTACTCTGCTTTTGTAAGACCTCTCCTGAAGTATTGTGTACTCAGTTTAAGTAAAACACAGACCTGCTTGAGAGAGTTGTAGTTGTTTAGCCTAGAGAAAGCGCAGGAGATCTCTTAGTACTTTCACAGTACTTAAAGGAGACATATAGGAAAGATGAAGAGGGACTCCTTATGAAAGAGTGTGGTGATAGGACAAATTATTTCAAACTGAAAGAGAGTAGATTTACATTAAATATTAGGGAAAAAAAGATATGATGAGGGTGTTGAGACTCTGGCACAGGTTTGCAGGCGAAGTTACGGATTCTCCTTCTCTGGAAGCATTCAAGGTCCAGTTGAATGGGGCTTTGAACAACTTGATCTAGGGGGAGGTGTCCCTGCCCCTGGCAAGGGGTTGGAACTAGACTATCTTTAAGGTCCCTTCCATCCCAAGCCATTTTGTGATTCTATGATTAAAAAACAAGCAGTATTTTATAAAAAGAACTTGCCACACAGATCACTTTTTGTGTGTTTTTTCCCTTCCCAAAACTAATGTTCTATTTTGCATGCATGTCAATGCACTTTGTCTCTTGACTTTATTGAGACTTAAGTATCTATAGTTTAGTAACTTACGTTAACATTTATAATAAAAAGATTGATATTTTAATCAATTTTTGATGAGAAAATTATAACCCACTCCTAAATTTAGTCCCTCTATGTATCTATTCTTAATTGGGTATGCTTTGACTCACCAGGACATTTCTTTCTAGAGCATTGTCCTTGCTTAACTGGTGTCACAGAACCACAGAATGATAGGAATTGGAAGGGACATCTGGAGATCACCTAGTCAAATTCCTCTGCCAGAGCAGATTCACCTAGGGCAGGCTACACAGGACAGCATCCAGGTGGGTTCTGAATGACTCCAGAGATGGAGACTCCACCACCTCTCTGTAATTTCAGAGCAATTGCAATAACACAGAGAGAAAAACACACAAAACCAGAAAGAGTTCTACAGATAAATAAATACTGCTGGCATCCAGATGTTGGAGCCTGCCAACACAACAAGGCCCATGCTTTCACAGAAACCGAGGTCTAGTTGGCCGGTTCAGAGGTTATGCACACATCAAATATCCAAATGCCATTTTGTGCATATTGCTTTCCACAAAAGACAGAGTTAACTGGGTCAGTTTACCAATGATCTACCAAACTGCTTATCTTCCATCAAGTGATCAGTAGTTCCTCCTGTGTATTGAAAACATTCACAGAACCAGACTTCAGAAATTTTGAGTCAATTGAAGAAGGCTAAGATCTCATGAAAATTTCTTATAGCAGACAAGCCAAGAAACATAACAAACCAGAATGACTCCTTCAATTCACTTAATTACTTTCGGCCTCTCTTCTGCAATCAGAGGAGTTATATGAAGGAATGAATAGGATAAATTAATTCCAAACATCTCAGAATATTTTCAGAACTCAGGCATGTTATTACAATTTAATGAATGCCTCAAGCTCATGCTTTATTCTCTTCCCTTTATGTAAAGAAAAGAATTAAAAATCATCATGCAAGTCACATCTCCCTTTCAAATTTTTTTGCTACAAATTGAAGTTTGTAATGCTTTTTATAGTCTGATCTTGAAAAAAATGATTGTATGATACCTAAAAATGACAACATTTTCTAACCAATTTGAAAATGTTTAAGCTGATTTTGTCCTCTAATCTGAAGAGCATGTGATCTTCTACACACATGGTAGAAAAAAAGCCCTAAATACACTAGTTTTATATACACAAAATGTCCTCATTTTTCAGTCCTTGCAGAATTTCTTCTGAATATACATGTAATGACTCCATCTCCAAATTGTTAATCCAATTGTTACCAACATCAAAGAACATATTCCCTCTTCTGGCTTATCTCTAACCTTGACAATTACACTTGCAAGGCCATAATCATGCACCTATGTCTAGTTCTGCATATGGATTGTACATTCAATTCCTACACAGGTAAACATTATAGGACTTGTGGGATAGATGTCACAACCTAGAACGATGTGAGGTTTTTAGTGTATTTGCTCTTTGGACTGTTCATAGTTGTCCTGAACAAGGTACAGCATGAGTTTAAGTTGTGGCACTTCAACTGTTTTGATCATAACTTCAATTTCAGTAATGTTCTGCAACATTACTGAAATATTATATGTAGTTCACCTTTAATCCACAATTGCACTGCAATCCCTCTATGAATAATGACAGACAAGACAACTGGGACTTCAGGCTCACTAAAATCTGGGGGTAAAAAGGAACATACAATAACACAAACCCACAACAAACAAACCCCCCCTGCCTTGTCTTACCAAAGGGGAATTCTGGTAGATCAATAAAGCCCTGCTTTCCACAATCAGGTGTATGGAAGGCAAGTGGCTGGGACATCAGGTGGGCTTTCAGTTTAGCAGCCTGCAAGCCCTCTTTCATCAGTTTCACAGTTTTCAGGGAAGTATTGGGATCAAAATGGCAGTTCACTCCAACAATAGAAGCACCTAGGAGGAAGAAAATAAGTTCAAGTCACATCTCCCAAGGAACTAGGAGGTGAAAGTTCTCAGCCACAGCACCACAGAATCAGAGCAGTCCATCTTTACACTAGTATTATGAAAACAAGTCAGATGGACTACAGCCAGTCTCAACTCTGTTGAGGTTTATCATTCCATTTATAACTCAGTAGCACTCTTTTTACTGTCCTTATAATGAATCACAATTCTCACCCTCATACAATTGCTTTTATCAGTGTTTAATCATGGAACTGAATCTCAGAATCACAGAATCAACCAGCTTGGAAGAGACCTCCAAAATCATCAAATCCAACCAATCACCCAACACTATCTAATCAATTAGACCATGGCACTAAGTACCCCATGCAGTCTTTTCTTAAATACCTCCAGGGACGGTGGCGCCACCACCTCCCTGGGTAGCCCATTCCAATGGCAAATCACTCTGTGATGAACTTCTTTCTAAGATCAAGCCTAAGCTTCCCCCTGTGCAACTTAAGACTCTGTCTTCTTGTTCTGTTGCTGCTGGCCTGGGAGAAGAGACCAACCCCCCCTGGCCACAACCTCCCTTCGGTAGTTGAAGATAGCAGTAAGGTCTCCCCTGAACCTCCTCTTCTCCAGGCTAAACAACCGCAGCTCCCTCAGCCTCTCCTCATAGGGCTTGTGTTCCAAACCCCTCACCAGCTTTGTTGCCCTTCTCTGGACACGTTCCAGCAACTCAACATCTTTCTTGAATTGAGGGGCCCAGAACTGGACACAGGGCTCAAGGTGTGGCCTAAGCAGTGCTGAGTACAGGGGAAGAATGACTTCCCTGCTCCTGCTGGCCACACTATTCCTGATGCAGGCCAGGATGCCATTGGCCCTCTTGGCCACCTGGGCACACTGCTGGCTCATGTTCAGCCTACTGACAACAAGTATTCCCAGGTCGCTTTCTGCCTGGCTGCTATCCAGCCACTCTGACCCCAGCCTGTAGCACTGCATGGGGTTGTTGTGGCCAGTGTGTAGAACCTGGCACTTAGATGTGTTAAATCTCATGCCCTTGGACTCTGCCCATCTGTCAGCCTGTCAAGGTCTATCTGCAGAGCTGTCCTACCCTCTAACAGATCAACTCCCGCCCCCAGCTTGGTGTCATCTGCAAATTTACTGATAATGGACTCAACGCCCTTGTCCAGATCATCAATAAAGCAATGGAACAAGATGGGGCCCAGCACCGATCCTTGGGAGACACCACTGTGACTGGTTGCCAGCTTGATGTGGCACCATTCACCACCACTCTCAGGGCTTGGCCTTCCAGCCAGTTCCCAACCCAGCACAGAGTGCTTCTGTCCAAGCCACAGGCTGACAAGTTGGCCAGGAGTTTGCTGTGGGGGGACGGTGTCAAAGGCCTTGCTGAAGTCCAGGTAGACTACATCCAGAGCCTTCCCCACATCCACCAGGCAGGTCACCTTATCATAGAAGATCAGGCTACTGAGGCAGGACCTGCCCCTCCTGAATCCACGTTGGCTAGGTCTGATCCCTTGGCTGTCCTGTAAGTGCGCTGTGCTTGCACTCAAGATGATCTATTCCATAATCTTGCCTGGCACTGAGGTCAGACTGATAGGCCTGTAGTTTGCAGGTTCCTCCATCCAGCCCTTCTTGTGGATGGGCATCACATTGGCCAGTTTCCAGTCATCTGGGACCTCTCTCGTGAGCCAGGACCCATAGTAAATGATAGAGAACGGTCTGGCGAGCTCATCTGCCAGCTCTCTCAGCACCCTAGGGTGGATCCCATCTGGTCCCATGGACTTGTGAGCATCCAAGTGGCTCAGCAAGTCCCTACTTACTTCCTCCCGGATTTCAGGGGGCACTATATTGCTCCCTGACTCCATCTAAGAAGGCAAAGAAGATATTTAGAACCTCAGTCTTTTCCTCATCTTTAGTTACAGTGTTCCCCTCCAGGTCCAATAAGGAGTGGAGGTTCTTCTTGCCCTCTTTTTACCATTAATATATTTATAAAAATGCTTTTTATTGTCTTTCACAGCAGTGGCCAGCTTAAGTTGTAACTGGGCTTTTGCCTCTCTAATTTTTCTCCTACATGATCTAACATCCTTAAACGTGTTACATGTTGCCTCCCCCCCTTTCCAAAGGCAATACACCCTCTTTCTTTCCCTTAATCCCTTCAGGAGCTGCTTGCTCATCCAGGCCGGTCGCCTTCCCCGACGGCTCATCTTTTGGCACGTGGGCACTGCCTGTTCCTGTGCCTTCAAGAGCTCCTGTCTGAAGTAGGTCCAACTGTCCTGGACCCTTTGTTCTTGAGGGCTGCTACCCAGCGTACTCTCTGAATAAATTGCTTAAACAAGCTGAAGTTTGCCCTCTGGAATTCCAAAGTGAGGGTTCTGTTACTGCTCCTCCCTATTTCCCCACATATTGAAAACTGCACTATCTCATGGTCGCTGCACCCTAGACAGCCTCCTACCATCACATCTCCCACCAGCCCCTTCTCTATTTGAGAAGAGCAGGTCAAGCAGGGCCTGACCCTGGTAGGCTCACTCAACAGGTGCATCAAGACGTAGCAACATCCTTAAACATTTCATGGGTTACCTCTCCTTTCTTCTAGATGTGATACACTTTTTTTTCCCCCTTAATTCACCCAGAAGTTCATTGCCCATCCAGGCTGGCAGCCTACCCCATTGGCTCATCTTCCAGCACATTGGCACAGCCTGTTTCTGAGCCTTCAAGATTTCTTCCCTGAAGTAGGTCCAGCCCTCCTGGACCCCTTGGTTTTTAAGGGCTGTTCCCCAAGGTACCTTCTGAGTTCCTTCATTAATTTGAAGTCCACCTTCTGGAATTCCAGACTGGAGGTTTTGTTGCTGCCCCTCTTAGCTTGACTGCATATTGAAAACTCAAATCTTTCATGGTCACTGGACCCCAGACAGCCTCCAACCACCACATCTCCCACCAGCCCTTCTCTGTTTGGAAAAAGAAGGTCAAGCAAAGCCTTACCCCTGGTAGGCTCACACAGCAGCTCAGGTAAGAAGCTATCCTCCATAAAGTCCACGAACCTTCTAGACTGCCTCCTCTCTGCTGTGTTAAGTTCCCAGCAGCTATATGTCAGGTTAAAGTCACCCACAGGGACAAGGACTCGTGACCTTGGGACAGCCTCCATCTGCTTATGGAATAATACATCAACCTGTTCATCCTGGTTGGGTGGTCTATAACAGACTCCAAACAGGGTGTCAGCCCTGTTGGCCTTCCCTCTAATTCTCACCCACAGGCACTCAACTTGATCATCCTTAATCTCTAGTTCCATGGTGTCTAGAGCCTCCATGATGTACAGGGCCACCCCTTCTCCTTTACCTGTCTCTCCTGAAGAGCCTATGGCCATTAATTATAGTGCTCCAGTCATGTGAGTTATCCCACCATGTTTCTGTGATGGCAAATACATCATAACTTTCCTGCTGTAACAAGGCTTCCAGCTCCTCTTGTTTGTTACCCATACTGCATGCATTAATGTAGAAGCACTTCAGTTGGGCTGCTGATTTCATCCCTGACTCTCACTTACCACACTCAGTCTCATGTCTGGAGAGACTGGTTTCATCCCCTTCCCCCTTCAAATGTAGTTTAGAGCCCTGTCAGTGAACTGTGCCAACTCCCTTCTTAGAACCCTTTTTCCACTGTGGGATAGGCTGTTCCCATCTGTTGCCAGTAGGCCTGGCCTCATATAAATCAAGCTGTGGTTAAAATCCCAAACCCCCAGGCAGTGACACCAGGCTCAGAGCCAGGTTTTAATCTGCTGGCATATCCTGTCTAATCCCTCATCATTCCCTACAACTGGAGGCATGGAGGAGAACACAACCTGTGATCCCAATCCCTTGACCAGACATCCCAAGGCTCTGAAGTCTTTCTTCATTGTCCTTGAAGGAGTTCTTCCTATTTCATCACTGCCTCTTGGAACAACAAAAGGGGTAATAATCTGAGGGCTGTACTAGGGGCAGGAGCTTCTCCCTTGCATCTTAACCTGGGCCCCTGGGAGGCAGCAGACCTCCCTGTGTAGCAGGTCCAGTCTGCATATTGGACCTTCTGCTCGCTTAAGCAGTGAGTCACCAATGACAATGACCTGTCTTTTACTCACAGTATCACAAAAGTTGGAAGAGACCTCGAAGATCATTGAGTCCAACCTGTCACCACAGACCCCATGACTAGACCATGGCACCAAGTGCCACGTCCAATCCCCCTCTTGAACACCTCCAGGGATGGTGACTCCACCACCTCCCTGGGCAGCCCATTCCAATGACGAATGACTGTCAGTGAAGAACTTTCTCCTCACCTGGAGCCTAAACTTCCCCCTGGTGCAGCTTGAGACTGTGTTCCCTTGTTCTGGTGTTTGGTTGCTAGAGAGAAGGGGCCAACCCCTTCCTGGCTACAACCACCCTTCAGGTAGTTGTAGAGAGCAATGAGATTGCTCCTGAGCCTCCTCTTCTCCAGGCTAAACAACCCCAGCTCCCTCAGCCTCTCCTCACAGGGCTTGTGCTCAAGGCCTCTCCCCAGCCTTGTTGCCCTTCTCTGGACACGTTCAAGTGACTCCTTACAGAGGAGGCTTTAATGCAGGGGATGGTTCATCTAGACTTTGCTGACTCCTCTAAGCAGGAAGAACTATCATCCTTACCATTGTCCAGTTCACCTTGCAGAACATTGTGCCTGTCCTTGTCTCCAATCTTTGAAGACTAGTTATGTACAGCCATATATACCAATACCTAGCAGGTTTCTAACACAGCTTCTGCTTTTGGATTTCAACTCTAACTCCAAAGGAAAAAGAGTAGCTCAGAACAGATATAATGACGCCCTGTAAAGTCATTCATCATGCTTCTGATAATTTCTTTTGTCCTTCCTCTCGTACTGCAGAAAACACAAGCCTGTGAGAGGAAAAACTTTAGTTTTTCATCCTCTTGTTCTCACATCCTGGGTTTGAACTGTACTCTGTAGAATTCTAAAAACATGAACAAATAACTGAAGGTGGCTTTGGATTCTGCTTATGCCTTCAAAAGTTGGGGTTGGCTCTGAAACCAAATTAGAGTAGGTTCATGATTTTGCTCTATTCAGTATCAACTGCCTGTGACTGTCAATTCTCAATAACATCTTGGTTAATAAGGATTTCAAAGATGCATTTTCATATGTTCTTTGTAAGACTGCTCTGGTAAAGTACACATAAAAGCAAGGTCAAAACTTTTATCAGATATAACTGAGATACCTATTTGAGATACACATCCATTTATCTCAATATTTAAGGACTTCATGTGTTCCTTTTTTTTACCAGGTGTATTAAAATAGACTCTTACCAGCCTTTACGAGTTGGACAGCACATTGTCCAGGGGACACACCATGCATGTCTCCTTCTGGACCAATGCACATCGTAGCTGCAACTGGTTTTCCAGATTCTTTTAGGACTTCAACTGCCCAGACAGCCTCTTCCACATGTTCAAAATACTGAAAGAAATTAAAAGTTGGCTACTTTTGGTTTGTGCAGGTAAAGCTTAAACACATAAATCCAGACTCCAAATTCACCAGTAATACAGTGACTTGACTCTTCTGATTCACAATAACAGAATTCAATTGAGTTCACCGACCACAGAGTTAAAAAAGGATTTTTAGTAGACAGTAAGGTAGAAATAAATAAAAAATGATACTGTTATTACAGGGTTAGAATGCCTATACAGGAGGTTAATCAGCGATTTATATCCAAATAACTATTTTCATCTAGAAAAGTCACCTTAGGTTGATTGCTTATTGTGTCTGGGAGGAACTGTGAACTAGACAAGACCAAATTCATCTATCCTCTTTTCACTAGTACAGTTTGACTTGACCAAAGTAGGAAATCGGGTTTCAATGTCCTATTCTAGGATGCTTGCATATGCTGCTGTTTATTTAGAAAAATACTTGATGCTGCTTGCATAAAAGAGTAATATAAAATTTTAGAGGATACATACTTGTATTCCCTGAAGGAGGCTAGACATCTTAAAATTACACTGTTTGAGTTGAAGGCTGTGTACTTTATGTATTTACCTCTGCAATTAGGAAGTCCACGTTCTTCTTCAGAAACACATCTAGCTGTTTTCGAAAGACTGCTTGAACCTCTGCTTTGTCCTTGCAGCTTAAGTATGATGGTGTTTGACTAACTCCTCCAGCCACTAAAGCATCTCCTTCATTAGCCACTTCTCTTGCAATATCACAAGCAGCTTCATTCACTTTCTGACACTGTATAAATAAATCAGTTTTACCTGGTCAGAGGCACGCATGTAATTTCAGAGCACAAAAATGACAAAAACAACCAGTAGGCATGATATCTGATTATTATTATAATTTAAATGAATTTTTAAATAATATTGATTAGGAAGAGCAGTATATTAAAGAAAAAACCCAACAAACAAATTTCTTGCCACCTCTAAGTTATCATATTGTCAAATACCAAAAAACCATATTACCTTTAACATGTCTTAACAAAATAGTTGATAAAAAACAAGCAGAATTTTTATTTTCTTCTTAGAAAATTAATTTGTTGTGATGTAGTGCATACTTTTATCTCACATTTTGTGGGTAGAAAACAAAATATACAGCCAATGCAATTGATTTTCCATTATTTTTAAAGATGTTACTTTAGTATTTTAGTAATTTTCAAAATTGAAGTTATCATATTCATACAGTTGCTTAGGGCATTTTAAGAAGATCATGAATTATCTGATGTTCAAGTTATCCATTTTAGAATAGTAAAAGAAAACTTAAAACTCTGTGATTGAAAATGGTCCTTGAGCATGCAGGAGCAAATTAAAGACTGAAAGACACATTCCCTCTATACGTAAGTCAAGATGACTAAAACAGCTTGTGAAAAAGAGGTTATGCTGTGGGGGGAAAAATAAATTTTGGAGAAAAAAAATTGAATGGATTACAAATTGATTAGAGCAGGTTTCTTTGCAGCCTATGGACTACTTAGAACCCAGACATGTTTCACTCATTAAGTTTTCCACAGGTGCCTCAAAAGACCCAGATGGTTTTTAAGGCTATTCCTGACAGATGGTGTTCCATTTGCACCTATGTGCAGGTACATGTATGGGAACTCTGGGAGGTGGAGTGATAAACCAGTTAAAGCCTGGAGGAACCTGTTTCTAGAACTGGCAGCAAACTAATCTTGAAAGCTTTGCTACAATGTATTCCCAAAACCAGGTGCTCTCTCAGATTTTCTTATCGTTTTGGCTGGCAGCAAGAGTTGCAACGTGGCATCTTCCAGAGGCACTGTGGTTCAGGCATTTCATTGATGCATCTATTGAATGTAAAGGTACAACGATTCAGATAAATTTGGTCATATGACATTTTGGTATGAACTCATATTTAAGTTTCAAGTGTTTTTTTAAGTATCCAGATTGTTCTGATTTGGAATGTCTCCACAGATACAAAGATATTCCTTCCTGATATCCCAATGGAGAATTTTCTCTGTTCTGCAGAGGTTGAAAGAGACAGTAGGACCGTCACTGCCTAGACATTCTAGTGACAGAAATCCTGGTGGAGCTGAGGACTAGTGAGCACACCCAACATTCTACAACTCCTTTGTGTAAAGGGTAAGGAAACACCAACATTAATTACACTTACACACAAGATGGGGAATATTGATCACGTTGTATTCCTTGCAGTTTTCAGTTGTTATTTTATGGAAGACATGTTTCTAAAAAACATCTAATTTCATTAACCACTGGTTACTCTCTTGGATTCTTCACCATTTTTTGCAGTTGATTTGTTTCTCCAGATTTTAAAGTTTTGGGGTTTTTTGTTTGGTTTTGGTGAGGGTTTTTTCCCCCACTGATTTTTCTCTGTGCATTTATTCCTCCCTACACTTTTTGTATCAAAACTCCAGTAAAATCAGATGGGAAAAATATGATGTAGGCATCACTTCATCCTTGCCCTGTTTTGTTATTTTTTTCACCTTTAACCTTGTCTTTCTTGCTATTCCAAATTCTGAAATTGCCTCATTTCGTTCTTTGTGCCTCAAACATAACCAAACCTATTATGACAAAATGTGAAAGTACTCAATAATCTCTCTGTTAAACGTTTGAAAATTAACCCATTTGTTTCATATCACCATCAAAACAGAGTTTTACTCACACTTATTTTCTCAGCTACATAATTGCCCCTGTTCTCTAGTTTGTCCTCACTGGCATAAAAAGTGAATGTCTGCAGAACATTGGATCCGGCTCTAAGGAATTCCCGGTGAAGCTGACGAACTACAAAGAATTAAAAGAGACAAACAAGAGAGGTTTGGTACAGTTTTTACTGTTGTTATCAGAAAATAAAATGCTTATCGAAGTAACATTATTGTAAAATAAGTGATACTGTGTTTACTAGAAAAGCCATATTGAGAGAGTAGAAGCATGTACTCCAGTCTGCATAGAATTTCTTTCACTCTCTGAACATTAGGTAGAAAACTTTGCTCTTACTTAACAGCCTTAGATGGAGTTTACCACCTGCTTTGGGCTGCATTCCCAAGCAACCCAACTCCGAGAAGCCCCAGGCCCAGCACACTGTGGGGCTGCTACCAGCCTCACACCATCCACGGGCTGTGGCCACGACACAAGGCTTGAACTCTCTCTTCAAAGTTCTTTACAACTTTCCCTTACAGTACTTGTTGGCTATCGGTCTCGTGCCAGTATTTAGCCTTAGATGGAGCCTTAGATTCTTTGCTAAGAATGAGTAGTTATTTCCATTTAGTTTATCAGTATATTCAGTACTGCATGCCACCAAGCCCATCTTCTATTTTCTTCAGTCCTTCAGACCTCCTAGTTTCTTTTTATGTCACTGCACAGTGGTGTAGGAAGGAAAAGCAGGTATCTGAGAAAAGAACAAGCAAGCATAACAAGAAATACCAGACAAAAAGATTATAAAATTAAAAAGCTGCATTTTCTTAGGTTCTAGACTATGAAGAAGAAAAAAGAATAAAGTATCATGGCAACAAATTGAGGGACAAGATGATATTTTTATGGAAGAATATAGTGGTCAATTGCCTCACCTGTTTTGCATCTTCTAGTTCTCTCCTTTCAAAGCTCTAGCTGAAACTATCTCTATTTTGCTAAATACATCCCTTAATTAAAAGGTGATTTGTAACACAGACTTAATTATTCTCTTAAGTTAGCACATGATGATTTTACTGCAGAGCCAACAGGTTTTTTTTATGAAAAAGTTCCCTACATTAGGACTTTAGGAGGTTCTGTAATGTTAGCTTTGTCTTCATTGCTGCAAGCAGTACACTGCAATAGCCACAGCAGGAATAAAAGGCTCTAAGACCTAATAAGGACCTTCCAGTACCTGAAGGGGGCCTACAAGAAAGATGGAAAGGGACTGTTTACAAAGGCCTGTAGTGATAGGACCAGGGGCAATAGTTTTGAACTAGAGAAGAGCAGGTTTAGATTAGATGGTAGGAACAAGTTCTTTACCATGAGAGTAGTGGAACACTGGAACTGGTTGCCCAAGGAGGTGTTTGAGATCCCATCCTTGGAGATATTCAAGGTGAGGCTCAACAGGGCTCTGGGCAACCTGATGCAGTTAAGGATGCCCCTGCTTACTGCAGAGGGGGGTTGAACTAGATGACCTGTGGAGATCCCTGTGATGAAAAGTACCTGTGCCCAGAATTATACCCCAAATAGTGCCAAAACTTGTCTCTACATGTTTTGCTCAACACCCTCACCCTTCCCTCCTTTCTGGAGTGGGTACTCAGCCAGAGCTGAGTAAACAAAGGGCCAGGCACCAACAAGCTGGGGTAAACAACCCAACCTACCTTCTTTGGGGGTAAACAAGAGGCAATGCCCACCTTATGGGATGCTTCTGCTGTGCTTGTGCTTCTTCCAAGTTTGGGCATAATTCTACCCATATGCTTTGATATTGGCTAATGATGTTTAACCAAGCATTTGACTATTGGCTTAATCTGACTCTCAAGCAAATTATAAATATTACCCAAATTGTAAATAATCACTCTTCTGCTCTTCTTTTGCTCTTGTGCTCTTCTGTTTCTGCTCTCACTCCTTGCATGTGCTCTAGCCTCATGCATGTGTTCTGCCTTTGTCTGCAGTCTGGAGAGAAGACTGTTACCCAGGAAGTGCCATTGTGCCTTAGTTTACCCAGAAACCAGCAAAGAGTCCTTCATGTAAGCTGCACTGAACTACAGCTTAGTATTGTATCTGCAGTCCTGCTGGTAGGAAGAAGCTGCTACTGCACCCTGCAGGGACTGAGACCGTGTTGGTAAAGCCCAGCCACCCAGGGAGAACTCGCCTTGTGACCGGTTTAGGCTGTGCCTTTAAGAAAGAGACAGTTGCCGAACACTCTGGCTGAATGTTTTTTGATATTTAAATGACAACAAGATAGTCTAAACTAATTTCATTGGTAGGTTTAAGTTTTGTCAGTTCAGTGTGGGTTCTGTCTGAGTTCAGTCTGTTCTCCTCTGTTCGTGTGCGCTGATCAGCTTCTCTCTCTCTGAAGCAGCAGCTTTGCTGGACAGGAGCGACCTTGAATTAACAAAGCTAACCAGATAAGAAAACTAATTCTTGCATACACTTTGAGCTAACAGAATTTTTCTCCTTAATTGCCTTTCTCTCTCTCTCTAACCCTTTTTGGGAAAAAGGGAGGTAGGGAGGGAGAGAGGGGGGTTCAGGGAACCCCCCTGGCTGGCTGGAGGGAAAAGGCTTTTCTGCATTACGTTCATTGCTGTGTATTTCTGTATATATTGTAAATATTGTATATTTGTGTACATATTCATTAATTCCATTTATGCCTGTAAATATAGCTTTCATCTGCTTTTCTGACTGAGTTAGCTGTGGTTTCTTGGTGTGTGTGGGGGGAACTTTCTCACCCCACCACACGCCTGAATCCCTTTTGGCAGTTCGAAGTGCCTCCTGCACAAAGCTGCAGACCTACGAGCCATGTGCCCCCTGCTCCATGCAATTCAGAGCATCGGCCGTGCCCTGCTGGGACCACTTACGAGTGTCCCAGACGCTCCCTCATTTCCGAGATGAACCAGGGGAAAGCTGTGCAGCACCACCAGCACCAGGAATTGCCTGAGGGCCTGTTCCAGGTGACCCAGCCTCCAGTGTACCCCTATGGAGCTTCTATGCCATACCCCCACAGTGGCTGGAGAAGGCTGCCTCCAACATGTCCAGAGGGGACCACTCCTGGAGCCAGCCTCAGCACCAATCACCTACGATCCTGCCAAGCTCTGCAAGCCTCAGCGACCAGCCATAGCAAACAGTTTAGCAAGGGAACCTATCTCTTCCAGTATTCACAGGTTTAACACGAGTTGTGGTTCTTTTAAAAATCTCCTTGTGGAGAGCCATAATTTGTGATCAAAACTTCATTTGAGGCTCTGCAAGGTTCCTTAATTGTATGTGACTGATACCCAGCCAAGCCTCCAGGCATCTTGTCAAGTCGCCATCTGGTGGACAAATGGCAGAATTGCATCCTTGGTTCATACTGAATAACTGTTTTGTATATTTCTAATTTGGTTCAAACTTGTTATACTGTACTAGCTTATGGGATATATCCACGATTGTACACTAGAATCTGCATAGACATACTGTTTAAAGGTTATTATTAATTTTATATTAATAAATAATAATTATATATGATAAATTATATTATATAATGATATAAAAATATAAATTATTATTTATAATATAAATTTTAATATTATATTATAATTTTATTGTTTCAAATTGCATAATTTCATAAGCTAATAACCATAACTATCACTGTCCCTTCTGATTCAGATCACTCTATGACTCTATGAAAACAGGAGCTGTCAACAGATTTTAAATGTATACCTATAGAAGAATGATTATACCAATTTCTAGAACATTACTGATCTTGTAAAACAAAGTTAAAGTGCTCAACAGCTTATAGCAAATACAGCAATAATTTATTCCCTAGATGTATATACAGACACAAGAACACCATAGTTTCTGTGGCAGATGTTTTGAAAAGTTTTCCTTAAGTCCTGGTTCATCACACCTCATTGTCTGCAGACAATCTGTGTCATTAGGGAAATGTATGAAGGTGTCAGGAGACTAATGTTACTTCCTTTACCTGCAAGAAACACAGCCTTCTATGCTAGAGAAAGTCAAGCAGCAGTTTGCAGAGTTGCTAAAGTCAACCTGTGTACACACGAACATTTCTGTTTTCTTTGAAATAATAGTGTACTGTCACTTGTTTTTCTCTACTTGTACATTATTTAATTTCTAATTATAGCCTTGGGTAACCACACTGCAATTTAACACAATGCTGCTTCCCCTAGCCATCCAAAGGAACACAGATTACAGCTGAGATACAGTTCAAAAAGCCCCTAGAATATGCCTGAACTACCTGGGTCAAATTTCAGTCTTACAACCTTTACTCAGAGTCAAAACATTCCTAGGCAGGGAATATTCTTTGTCATACAGCACTGAAGTAGGCTACTGATCCAACTAAAAGGGCTGTCTCTGTCTAGTGTTCTGTAGCTTGTTTTCCTATTGTCTCTCATGAAAAATCATTAACGAAAATGGGAAAAGGAAAAAAAGAATCTGCAAATATTTTCACAAATGCTCTATGACAGGTCCATAATAAACTAGTTTGTTTATTGCTATGGTTAGTTCTGTTTAAATATGGTTCTTGCATTCCTAGAAGAATGCTTGGAATTTGTGAGAAAAAGGATAGTAACATAGGTAAGCAAATGAAATATAACCAAACAGATATGAATAAGGAGCTTCATATCCCAAACTATCAGATATGTGAATAGGAAACTCTTGAATTAATCTACATTTTGAGGAAAAGAATAATGTCTTATCAGCCCGAATCTCATTCAACCTTAGGCAAATTGTTTTTAGCACAATACACTGTTATTGCTATCAAGCCCACGGCAGTTTGTACTACCAAAAACCCAAGTCAGCCTTTAATTTACTTCTTGTGTGACTTCCAACATGTTACTCAAGTTGTTTTCCTCCAGCATAACAGCGACACATAGGGCTAAACAATTATTAACAATTAGATGCATTTTAGGTGTCAGATGCATAGCACTGACTTTCATTTCAATCTACCATGAGCTAGGTGTTTAACAAAAGACACAGGATTAAGCTAACAGGAAATGGGGGCAATAAATACCTATGCATATTTCTCACCGTTGAGCAATATTTGATCTGACTCAGAAGAAATACTTAGATCTTATTTTTAAACTTGTCAGTCTATCAAAACTTCTCTTCTGTAATGGAAATAATGGTCCGGAACTCACTTCTCCCCGCCCCCCACCCCCTTTCTTTTTCTTTCTAAATTCCTGGTTGCACTCTTAGAACCTCTGTCCTTTTTCCTGCTTCCTTACAAAGACAAGAAGGTCTGGTAGTTGAATGTTTTTTACACCAGCTGGCTCAGCCAGTTGCTCCTTCCATTCATCACAACTGCTTTAGAAGTAACATGACCCTGGAGCATACAGGAGCATAAAAGGAGTAATGGAGAAGAGGCAGCACACTGCACAAAAATAAATGAACACAGTTCCAGTCAAGAGTGTATTTATAAATAGTTTATAAGAGATTTATGATTTTTTTTTTAAACTGTGATACAGAGATGAACAACACATTCTAGCAAATCAGTAGCAATGCTTAGAAGGCTGCATTCTCACTCATGACTACTGATCACATGACTACTGATCACTTCTTTAAAGCAAACTTGTGCACCTATTTAGCCAATTTAAACCACTGGCAATTGCCTTTGTCTTACATTCCCCAAGGGAGATCTGCACTTCCCAAAAGCACACAGAGAGCAGGTCAAGAGCTTTTGAGGTGTGAAATAAAATAAGTAGAAGTGGAATAAAGAGTATGTAAGATGGAGTGTGTAGTGGCAGACAAAAGTAGAGTGAAGAGAAACAGAGAGAGATGATGTGAAGTCTTTTGGGGAGATTAGAGTTACCAAATTAGGTCATCACCCTTTACACCTTTGCTGGAGCTCTGCATTATCTAAGGCTGTCCATGACCCTAAGTTAGCCATGCTACACAGAGTGACACTTGAAGGCTGAGAAGGATTAGGGTGCATAAATAAAGTGTTCAACGTAATGTAATAGCTAACTCTCTCCCTCCTCTGTATAAAGGAAGATTAATTTGGAAGGGCAAACAGTTAAAACAGATCAAACACATTGTTTCCTCAGAATATTCTGAATCGGGTTTTGGGATTAACTACACATTACTACCATAAATGCCTTCTTGCAATGAAGTACACATAAATAGATAAAAGTATCTCATTTACACTGTGTATGCTAAACACTACAATCATTATGTTGGAAGGCATGGAATGATTGCTCATTTTGTCTTCATCCATTTTAAGAGAGTTACTCCATTAAATGTTTATTGGAGTTCTTAGGTTTCTAGTAGATTTATCATTCCCTATTTCACAGTAGAGCGAGACATTAAATCCCCCTCTTCCATTGTTTAAAAGCTTCTATTTCCATGAAAGAATCAATAAACACACTCTACTAATTTATCATGACATAAAAGTCCTAGAATGAATAAACCAAAAAAATAATTAAGTGCAGATCTTTTTTTTTCCCACAAAATGTTTTAATTTGTAAGCTTTGTATTAGCTGAGGGACAGACTGGACACATCTGTGAGTGAGAAATCACTGAGTGTTATTAAACACAAGGATACCATACCAATGTCAAAATGTCCCTGGACTGCAAATGATTGAATGCTAGGTGAGCATTTTGGAGAGATGTCATTCTTTGCACTGCTTATGTTCCTACCCAGACAACTGCTTTTGGCCAGTGTTAGAGCAACAAAAAGGGGTAAGATAAGCATCTGTTCTATAGATTCTTAGGCTGTTCTTTACAGCGTAATTCCACAGTGTCAAGGAACACTGATAGACAGAAACCTACCACAGCTTCATATATATTTATTATTTAGCCAACCACATTCACATTCACTACAGGATTACTTTTTACCAGCAAAACTGACCTGCTTCTGGGTGTTCTACTGTTGCTTCAGGAGTCCAAGGCCCAGCCTTTACATAGCCCCTCTTTTCAAGAGCAAAGACAAAACCTCCATCTCCAATCACAATTTCGCCAGAGTCTAGGCGCTCTAAAATACCCTGAAGAGAACAGAAAGAAAGGTTAATAATTGCAGTTCTTTACTTTTGTGGTCTTCCTTTGTCTTTGTTGCCATGATTTCCTGTATTGGCAAAGCAGACACAAATATTCGTGGGTTACAAGAACCACCTTTGCCATCATTAGAAAAAGTATTAAATCTTCTTGAAATTCTCTTTAGTGAATGGTCTGTTTTGCAATACAAGGCTGTAATATGTTTATGTAAGTTAGATAACACTTTTCATTAGTCAGTTTTATTGTACTCCAGATACAGTTGCCAGAACTAGAATAGTCCAGTTCCATCCCTATGAAAGTAAAATACCACCTCAAATAATTCTGTAAAGTTTATGAAAAATTCTAAACAATGAAACACTAATATCACTGACCTCTTTAGTAGCTTATTTGCTCTTAAGTTACAGATTCAATCTTGACAGAGCCTCAGCACAAGCAGGTTGTAACTCAAATGTGGCACAACAAGCAGCACAAATGAGTAAGCATGTAATATTTTCCTACCAAGAAAGATATATCTCAAAATACCAGACTCCATTTTCTGACTGACTTTTTTTACTGGCCTGGGTTTGCTTACCTAGACTTAAAAAAACGAAAGAAAATCCTGCTTGTTTTGTACTATCCTGAAATAGTCTAAGATGCCAAATTACAAACATTACAGCACTCTACGATTAACCTTGCATCTGCCTTGAACTTCATGCTACTGCAAGCAAAGTGGTAATAACTTTTTGGTAAAATTTAAAAAACATGAGAACAACATATACTGATTACACCTTATGTATATAAAAAAAAGTAGGTATTAGTTTCTTTAATTTCTCCCTTGCTATTACACTAAATGGGGCTGATTTCTGCAGATAGATTACCACTATAATTCTATTTTACTTTAAAAAGTGGATGAATGCAAACCCATTCTGCTAACAAAGGTAGTGGATATAGAAAAAGATGTAATCAAAGGTAAGACTGAAAATTCCCTCCGTAGTTATCTTTTCTTGGTGGCACACTAAATTAATTTTGAGGGAGAAGGAAAAAAAAAAGCCTTGTGAGGACAGAGTGTGGGTTTCACTCTGATAGGGAATTTTTTAACAATGAGCCTCCAACCTTTTATAGGTTTTTTTCGTGTGTGATAATTTCGCTGTTAATTCAATTATCTCACACCATACATCCAGAAAAGACAAACACAATGTCTCAGCAGCACCACTTATGCAAGATGAGGGTATACCTTTCTAACAAGAAGAAGCACTGTGCCAGTTATGCCAGTTGCAGTACCACACATAGCAGTGTAAGACTACTTAGAGGCCACGAAGCGGGGCGAGAGGGTAAGCATTTTTGGCTCAGGCACTGACATGGCAGCAAGGTGGCAGGTCTTCTATCAGTCTGCTGTGCAAATATATCAGCTTTGTCAAATGTTGGCTTGCAAATCTCTGCATCATGTTCCACCTCCTATCACATTCTTGCCAAAATATTGACCTGATTAACTTCATAAGCCTAATTAAGTATGCTGGATTTTATCTTTATTTCAGCAGGACCATGGCAAAAATCAACATCAAGACTCAGCTTCCAATATTTAGTAATTTTCAATGAGTTTACCAGTCATGCCTGTCTATTAATGCAATCCTGTTCTAGTGTAAATGTCAGGAGGCATTGCAAACATTGTGTTTTGCAATTAACTTGAAGATGGAGCAGAATGCTTCAAATGGAGTCAGAGAAAGGCAGTCAAGGGATCTCTGGCTGAATGTCTGCTTCCTCTGCCTTCCACAGGTTCTTTAAAATGCAGAGGAGCATAGAGGAAAAGGTATCTTAAGCCTACAAGCAGCCTCAGTCATTGCTTGTTAACTGAACATTGTCACAGATACATGTTGACATCATGTTTAGGTATTATGTATTTAGGTATTAGGTATTTAAATGTACTACCACTAACATATTTTAAACTAGCCATTTCTGGAATTTAACAGTGGTTTCCTTCACAGTTCTAGGTTTGTCTTGTTTTTTTAAATCTGCATTTTAAAATAAGCACTTTTGACAGAAACAACATAAGACATGATATCATATGCCATAGTATCTTAATAGATAATATATTGTGATATATTAAACCTATCATCAGAGCATCCAATATCAGATGACATAACTATAAATCACAAAGTACTTCATACAAACTTTGTCAGTTCAGATTGGCTTAAAATGGAAATTACTTTGCTTTTCAAAATTTATTAGTATTCTCTTAATCCCATTTTTACTTTATCTATACTAGTAAAATAGCATCTGGTCAAACAGCACACAGCATATGTTCAGCATCAACATTGCTTTCTTCTGCCATGGAGGACTGTGGCTGTAGGTGTGACTCGTGGGTAATCCAGATGAAAACTGTACTATTAGGCTGTCTAATACTGCACAGATCTGGTATTAAATTAAAAAACAACAACAACAACAACACCCCAAAAAAAAAAAAAAAAAAACCAAAAAAAAACCAACAACCAAACACATAAGGCAAGGCTTTTTGAGCCATTTCTTTCACTGCTACCATGAACAAAGTTGAACCACATAGTTCATACATCTATCCAGGGAGAGAGTGCAAATGTCTGTATGAATAGATTTCCTGAAACACCTTTCACATAAGTGAAAATCTGGCTTGGTCTACCTTTATCCTAGCTTCCCATAGCAGAGAGAAAACAACTATACCAAAATAAGATCTTAACTAAGCCCTCAAGAGAAGCTTGTCTCTGGAAACTAACAGGGGTGGTAGGTTGGAACTTAGGGTAATTGCCTTCTGCTAGGTGTTTGAAGTTAGGTGCTGTAAGCATACACCAAAAAAAAGACCACAAAACCCACATACCTCTCCACCTCCTTTCTTTACAATTGATCTACCTGTAAGGCCTAGATCTCATAGACGACTTATTATTTCACAGAAGGATATTTCTGTTCTCTTACTCTAGACTTGTATGCTACACTTTAAAAAAGAGTAAACCCAATTCGGATAATAGTAATTAATAATTAATTGCAAATGATGTTCTCTCAATGATAATACTGTCCTGAACAAAAGGCAGAATACATGATTACACTCTTGTATGCTTGCCTCAATTGCTAGAATGATTGATGTCTGGGTAACTTTTTATACTAGCATATTTCTGTAACTAAATGAGGTCGCAAAGGCCATGCATATATCGGGGGCTGTGCTCATATTACAAACACTACTGGTATTCAGTCACATAAATCAGTTTGGGTCTTTCAAACAGAGCTGGAAGGATGCAGGAAACAGAAATCCTGTCAAGTCCTTAAAATACTTCCAATTATAATGTGTTGTGATCACTGCTTAGTTTGTGCATCAAATAATGTTAAGCAAAATGGTTTTGAACTTTGGTGGCTTCAGTCTATGGGCTCAGAGAAATAAAAATTCTATGAGCTGCTACGCCATTAAGTTTCGTCTACCCTATCTCTTTAGGGGTGTCCAACTGTCTTTCATGGCTCGATACTGAAGAGGTAGAGTTATTATTACGGCCTTACTTTATCTTTTCATAGTAAGAAATGCCTTAAGAAATGCCTGAAGAAATACCGAGCACCTTACTGGAGGTTAAGAAGCGCGGTGCGCGGGCCGTGCTCGTTTAGCAGCAGCTCCCCGTGAAACTCTCCGGGCAGGGCTTCGAAGAGGCGGGAGAGGCGGCAGGGCGCAGCGGGATAACGGCCCGTCCCGGAGCCAACCTCATCCCTGTCACTCCTCGCAGCACCGACGCGGGGCTGCCTCTCTCCCACCGCCCGAACCCGCTGCGGCAGTGCCCGCATCGCCGCGGGCAGCGAAGAGAACTACAACAGGGCACCTCTCTCGGGCAACAGCACGGAAAGAGCCCACGGGAAGGAGAGGACCGCGGTGGAGCTGGGGTGGGAGCATTACCCGTTTCCCTTGCTTCGTGGTCTTCCTGATCGGCAGCATCTTGCTCGCCAAGGACGCCGGCTGCCCGAGTCTCCCTCGACGTCTCGGCACCAAGCTCAAGATACTTCCAGCACTGACGCCGCCCTTTTATAGCCAGGGAAGAAGGAGGGCTGTGGTGGGCACCGCTGAGGGCACCACCTCCGCCTGGCCCAGCCCCTGACCCCGCGGAGGACCCTAGCACAGCCCAGGGCTACCCCGCGCCCTCCCGCCACGGCTCCCTCTCGGCTCAAGGTCGGGAGCCGCCTGGCTGCGTCTCTGGGCTGCCCTCCGAGCCAAGGGGCGGGCCGGCGCCCTCCTCCGTCAGAGTTGGCTTCGGCGACGGCAGAGAAGGGACGGGACGGGACGGGACGGGATACTGTCGGGAGAGGCGCGTAGCCAGTGCTCTCCGTCCTTGCTGCTGCGGGGTGTGTGAGGGATGAGCGCGGTGCTGCGGAGAGCCCTCCACCGTCTGCTGCTGCCCCGCGGCGGTGGCCGGCCCGGTCCCCTCGCCGCGGCTGCCCTGCGGCCCCTCAGCGGCGGCGCGAGCGCCCAGGGGCGGTGAGTGCGGGTCCGCGGGCCGGTCCGGGCGGGGGGCAGCGAGAGGCACGAGCCGAGGAGCCGTTACCGGTAGTGGTTGTCAGCACATGGCCACCGCGGCGCTCCGCGCCCTGTACCCGCGGGTCAGGGTGCTTGGCGGGTGGTAATGAGGGTGGGCTCCCAGCGTCGGCTTGGGGTGCTCCCGGGACCTGCGGGCAGGAGGTGCATCTCCCCGTACACCTCGCATTCTTGTGTCAGACCTGACCCAGCCCGAGCTGAGCCGCAGGCCTCATACAGAGAGATTCCTCCTGTTGTCTTCTGGGCTTTATCAGTGAGAGAAAAATGTCTTATTTTTACTGGCATCATCAAACCTCTGGGTGAACCGTGTAGCTCACAGGGAAGGCACACTCTGGATTTTTTACCGGGCTACAGTGTCCAAAAAGAAACGGTTTGCAACGATCTGCCAGTCCGATGAGGAAATCTCAATTAACAGCTTAAAAGAAACACAAGGAATGCCTTGGTTACTATGAACCTCAAAATCCAGTAGAGGAGCTGGCGTGTCTTCCATCTGGCTGTTAAACAGATTACTCTTAACCTGAAAAAAATTAATGTGTAATCTCAATAAAAGAACCTGTGCGTGTGTGTGGTGCACCAGGGAAGTGGTGCCCACTGCCCCTAATTTAGTTTTGATTCATTACCACATAGTGAACAAGCATGATGCATACTCCTCTCGCATTTGTGTTTTAAGATGTCATATGATGTGATCTCCGTTCATAATACATGCAACTACTTGCTTTGAATTCTGAGTGGAAGATAAGTGGAAGATGTTACACAGTAGTAAGCCTTTTGCCAGACAAGTTGCAGATGTAAAAGGAGGAGGGAGGTAAATTTGAGTACTGATTAACTGCCTTGAAGAGATACCACAGTTTCATGGTAGTGTGTACTGTTGCTGAACTGAGAGGTCCTGCCTTGTCTCATATGAGAAAAATAAATTTCTTCATCTATCTTGCTGCTTAATGGATGGGGCAGTAAAGAAAAGGATCAGATGAGTTGATGGAGAGCATTGCTGGCTATGGCAGCATTTCTGGCTTATGCTGCTTTAAAGTGGTTGAGAAAATGCAGTCTCATGTAAGACCAGGTGTCAGCCATTAATAAAAACTTGGGTTTGTAATTTTTACTTCAGCAAAGTAGAACATGTCAAAATAGAACATGATAATATGTATTGTTTTGTTGTTTGTTAATGCATACACTGATCTAGTCTGGTGACATTAGTTTTAGAAATTTATTAAGGAACCTTACTAAGCAAACTTCTTTTAATACTTGGTGTTATGTATACTGTAGCACTTCTGAGAAATCAGGTTTTGACATTGTTATTTCAGGGGTACAGTTTTGTACTGAGCAAGAGTCTATATTAAAGGTTTGTGGGAGAAACCACAAAGAATTTAAGTTGTTAGGTGGAAGAGAACTTACTTTGTTTCTTCCTTTTTTTTTTTTTTTGGTAGTATTACTGTTTATATATATGACCTTTAAGAGCTTTAACTTTAAGGCAAGAGTTAATAGGTTCATTTTTAAATCAAATGTATCTAGACTCTCAAGCAGGCACCAAGTTCTATTATGGTTGTAGCAGTAAGCAAAAGAGATGAATAAAAGTGCAGTTGTCTTTTTTTTTAACTCCATATTTTTTGTTGTTCTGTTTTTACCAGGAAAAAAAGTCCATCTTCTTCCTTGGGGAAAGACAGAGCAGACACAGTGATCATTGGAGGTGGTTGCGTTGGTGTGAGTCTAGCCTATCACTTGGCTAAGGCTGGCTTGAAGGATGTAGTTCTGTTAGAAAAATCTGAGCTCACTGCAGGATCTACTTGGCATGCAGTAAGAAATATATCATTAATGTCTCAGATTGCCAGCAGTTTGTGTATCTAATGGTGGTGGAATTTTCATTGCCTTTATATTCCTTGGCTTTCTAGAGATTAAATGTTTCGATTATCTCATAGACACAAGCTTTAGCACTAAGATCTGTATTGCTATATGAGTTTTGAAAAGTTGGTTGAGCTATCATAGCTTAATGGAGTTATAGATTAGTTTGGGTTGGAAGTGACTTTTAAAGGTTTTCTAGTCCAACCACCCTACAACGAACAGGGACATCTTCACTTAGGTCAGGTTCCTGAGAGCCCTGGACAGTGAATATTTCCAGGGGTAGGGCATCTATCACCTCTCTGAACAACTTCTTACAGTGTTTCACCACCCTTATTGTAAAATGCATCTTCCTTTTATGTTGCCTGAATCTATCATCTTTTAAATCCATTACCCTTTGTCCTTCATTGCTACAGGCCCTACTAAAAATTCTGTCCCCACCTCTTTTATAGTGTCCCTTTAAATTTTGAAAGGCCTCAGTAAAATCTCCCCAGAGCCTTCTTTTATCCACGCTGAGAAAAAACAGCTCTCAGCCTTTCCTTATAGGAGAGGTGTTCCAGCACTCTGATCATTTTTGTGGCCTCCTCTGGGCTCACTCCTAGCAAGTTGGTATCCTTTCTGTCCTGAGGAGTCAAGAGCTGGACACTGTAATCCAGATGAAATCACTTCAAAGCAGAGCAGAAGAGCAGAATTCCCTCTGTTGACCTGCTGGCCACACATCTTTTGATGCAGCCCAGGATGCCACCTCATGTGTTGCTTTTCATCCATCAGTATCCTGAAGTCTACAGGGCTGAGAAGGACTCAAATCACATCATCCCACAGCCTCTATTGATGCTAGTGGTGGCCCCAAACCAGGTGCAGGACACTTGGCCTTGTTGAACCTTATGGGGTTCACACAGACCCTCTTCTCAAGCTTGTTCAGGTCCCTCTCTGTGGCATCCCAGTCCTCAGGTGTGTCAACTGCACCACTCAGCTTGGTGTCATCTGCAAACTTGCTGAGGGTGCACTCTACCCTATTGTCTGTATCATTGATGAAGATATGAAACAGGACTGGTCCCTTTACAAACCCTGAGAGACACCACTTGCCACTGATCTCCAGGTGGATATCGAGCCATTGACCAGTACTCTCTGGATGCAGCTATCCAACCAATTCCTTATTCACTGAACAGTCCACCCATTGAATCCATGTGTCTCCAGAGAAGGATGTCATGGGGGACCATATCAAAGGCTTTACGGAAGTCCAGAGAGGTGATGTCTGTTGGTTTTCCTTTGTCCACCGATGTAGTCACTCCATCATAGAAGGCCGCTAGGCAGGTAAGACAGGACATGCCCTTGGTGGTGCTATGCTGTCTGTGTTGAATCACCTCCCTATCATCCATGTGTCTTTGCATAGCTTCTAGAAGGGTCTGTTCCATAGCCTTACTGGGCACAGAGGAGATTCTGAGAGATTGGTAGTTCCCAGGTGTGGTAGGGTGAGAAAGTTCCCCCCCCACACACACAAAGAAACCACAGCTAACTCAGCCGGAGAAGCAGATGAAAGCTATATTTACAAGCAGAAATGGAATGCAATGAATATGTACACAAATATACAATATTTACAATATATACAGAAATATACAGCAATGAACGTAATGCAGAAAAGCCTTTTCCCTCCAGCCGGCCAGGGGGGGTTCCCTGAACCCCCCTCTCTCCCTCCCTACCTCCCTTTTTTCCCAAAAAGGGTTAGAGAGAGAGAGAGGCAATTAAGGAGAAAAATTCTGTTAGCTCAAAGCGAATGCAAGAATTAGTTTTCTTATCTGGTTAGCTTTGTTAATTCAAGGTCGCTTCTGTCAGGCAAAGCTGCTGCTTCAGAGAGAGAGAAGCCGATCAGCCCACAGGACAGAGAAGAACAGACTGAACTCAGACAGAACCCACACTGAACTGACAAAACTTAAACCTACCAATGAAATTAGTTTAGACTATCTTGTTGTCATTTAAATATCAAAAACATTCAGCCAGAGTGTTCAGCAATTGTGCCTTCCTTAAAGGCACAGCCTAAACTGGTCACACCAGGGCTCTCCTTTCTGCCATTTTTAAAAACAGGTGAAGTGTTTCCCTTCTCAGACTCCAGGGACTTCACCTGACTGCCAAGACTTTTCAGATATTCCAGAAAGTGGCTTTGCAAATACGTCATCCAATTTCTTTGGAACTTTGGGATGCAGCTCATCAGGCCCCCTAAATTTATGTATGTTAAGGTTCCTCAGGTGGTCTCGAACCTGTTTTTCTCTTACAGTAGGGGGCACTTTGTGCCTCCAGCCCCATCATGTGATCCATCCACAGGAGAGGTGTGGGAAGAGAGGTTGCCAATGAGGACTGAAGCAAAAAAGTTGTTGAGTACTTTAGCCTTCTCCTCATCTGTTGTTACCAGCTAGCCAGTCTTGCTCATCAGGGAGTGTATGCTGTCTTTCCTTTCTTGGCTAGCATACCTGTAGAAGCCTTCCTTGTTCTTGCCAAATTCAGCTGCAGCCTTGCCTTTCTGACCTCTTCCCTACACAACCAGGTAGCATCCCTGTGCTCTTTCCAGGACACCTGTCCTCAGTTTCACTGACTTTAGTGTTCCTTTTTGCCCTTTACTTTGTCCAGCAGATCTCAACTCAGCCATGCTGATAGGATAGGATAGGATAGGATAGGATAGGATAGGATAGGATAGGATAAACCAGGTTGGAAGAGACCTTGAGATCATCATGTCCAACCCATCATCCAACACTATCTAATTAACTAAACCATGACACCACCCCATCAAGTCTCCTCCTAAACACTTCCAGGGATGGCAATACCACCACCTCTCCAGGCAGCCCATTCCAATGGGCAATAACTCTCTCTATGAAGAATTTCTTCCTAACATCCAGGCTAAACCTCCCCTGCTGCAGCTTGAGACTGTGTCCTCTTGTTCTGGTGCTGGTTGTGTGAGACAAGAGACCAGCCCCCGCCTGTCTACAACCTCCCTTCAGGTAGTTGTAGAGAGCAATAAGGTCTCCCCTGAGCTTCCTCCTCTCCAGGCTAAGCAACTCCAGCTCCCTCAGCCTCTCTTCATAGAGCTTGTGCTCCAGACCCCTCACCAGCTTTGTTGCCCTTCTCTAGACATGTTCCAGCAAGTCAACATCTTTCCTATGGGGGCAAGTGTTGATCTGTTAGAGGGTAGGAGATCTCTGCAGAGTGACCTTGTGTGGTGGTTTAAGCCTTAACTGGGAGTTAAGAACTCAGATGGGGGCAAGGCTGAGAATCTCTCCCCCACTCCCCCCCTCCTCCCTCCCAACAGAGAGGGGAAAAAAAGGGAAAGGAGCAAATCCACCAAAAAATAATTTGGAGTCGGCTTGGAAGTAGAGAGGTAAAGTGTTTTCTTTAAACAAAATATATGTATATACCAATAACAGGTAAGGTTCACAAGAGCAAGGAACAAGGATGGATGGGAGTGGGACAAAGAAGAAGAATACAAAACCAATCTCTCTTTGAAGAGGCATGGAGGCAGCAGGGAGAAGGATCAGGCCTGACCACGTGGCAGAGGAGCAGGAAGGCAGCCGCAGTAGCTTTCATCCAGGAGAGGCAGGAGCCAAAAGGAGAGCTAATCGCTGCAATGTCCTGCTTTATATACCCTAGCTGGGCAGGGAGTGGGGAGTGGAACAGACTCCGTTTCCCAGGGGGAAAACACGTGCAGGGAGGGCAAAGCACCGGCAAGCCCTCCACGCTGTTTTGTTTTTCAGAATGGGCATTAGCCCACCACACCTTGACAGGCTGGACAGATGGGCAGAGTCCAACGGCATGAGATTGAACACATCTAAGTGCTGGGTTCTACACATTGGCCGCAACAACCCCATGCAGTGCTACAGGCTGGGGTCAGAGTGGCTGGAGAGTGGCCAGGCAGTACTGGTTGACAGTAGGCTGAACATGAGCCAGCAGTGTGCCCAGGTGGCCAAGAAGGCCAATGGTATCCTGGCCTGTATCAGGAACAGTGTGGCCAGCAGGAGCAGGGAGGTCATTCTCCCCCTGTGCACCGCACTGGTTAGGCCACACCTTGAGTACTGTGTCCAGTTCTCTCTTGCCATTCTTGCCTGATTTCTTACATGTGGGGAATGAGAGCTCTTGTGCTCTATGGAAAACTTCCTTAAAGATTGGTCAGCTCTGTTCTGCTCCCTTGTCCCCTATGGCAGTTTCCCAGGGGGTCCCACTGACTAACTCCTTGAAGAACCAGAATTTTGCTTTCCTAAAATTCAGGGTCGTGATCTTACTCTGCCTGATCCATATCCCTCTGGACTGTGAGGCACAGACTGAATTCTATTTACCCAATGCCTATACAGAACAGTAGTTGCATAAAAAATAATAATAAAAGTCTGTTTATTGAATAGAAAACCATAATAATTAATTGGACAACATTACCAAATATTTCCCTTTTTTCCTGTGGTGTTACACTTACTCACTCTAGCTTATTGCTTAGACCTCTCCATCAGTATTAATTTTCTAGTGGAGCAGTGGAACAGAGCTCTAGAACAGCAGAGGAAGTGCCTGCACTACTTTTATCCAAAAGGCTTGCCTTGTAGCACGTATTACAACAGAATTTGATATTAACATAGCAAGACTTCTAGTTATGGGACATGTTAAAATGGATTACTGTTAGGTAAATTGCAG
Organism: Colaptes auratus; assembly: GCA_015227895.2. NCBI lineage: Eukaryota > Metazoa > Chordata > Aves > Piciformes > Picidae > Colaptes > Colaptes auratus. The sequence continues at coordinate 36,490,731 of CM026897.1, forward strand.
GGTATGCTCTCTTTTAATTAATTTCAGAGTGCTCTGTCTGAAAAGGAAAAAGTTTAAATTTGTTTCAGATGATGACAAAGATCAAAACTGTGTCTGTGAGTTCTTTGTTATACTAAGTACTGTGCATTCATCAGTGTTTTCCTCACAGTGATACAGTGCTAGATACAGATGAAAGTTACACATATAATTAGCATGTGAAATGGCACATGGTATATTGCTTGTGTCCACAAATATTTAAGTCTGGTTCAGACATTGCCATACCACATCACATTTTCCCTCTTTCACAGTCTAGTGAGTTCAGGATCACATTCATATAGATCATATTCCTGCTAGTATTACTCTAAAGCTTTCTTCTTCTTCTCAGGTCTGAGATAGATATGGCTGACTTTAATGTGTGTTATTAACCACATAAAGTGGGCACATTTTTGTATTTGCAGTAGTAAGAAGATATAAATAACAGAGTAACTGATGCTCATTTCTGTACCTATCTAACCATGACAAAGTAGTGTGTAAATTATATGTGTGTGAATTAAGACTCAGGCTTTAAAGAGTATCATAGTATCAGTCAGGGTTGGAAGGAACCACAAGGATCATCTAGTTCCAACCCCCCTGCCATGGGCAGGGACACCCCACACTAGAGCAGGCTGGACAGAGCCTCAGCCAGCCTGGTCTTAAACACCTCCAGGGACGGGGCCCTAACTACCTCCCTGGACAACCCATTCCAGGGCTTCACCACTCTCATGGGGAAGAACTTCCTCCTCATGTCCAGCCTGAATCTCCCCACCTCCAGCTTCATCCCATTCCCCCTAGTCCTATCACTCCCTGATAGTCTGAAAAGTCCCTCCCCAGCCTTCTTGTAGGCCCCCTTCAGATACTGGAAGGCCACGATGAGGTCACCTCAGAGCCTTCTCTTCTCCAGACTGAACAGCCCCAACTTCTTCAGTCTGTCCTCATAGGAGAGGTGCTCCAGCCCTCTGCTCATCCTCGTGGCCCTTCTCTGGACACGCTCCAGCATGTCCACATCCCTCCTGTAATAGGGGCTCCAGAACTGGACGCAGTACTCCAGGTGGGGTCTCACCAGAGCTGAGTAGAGGGGGAGAATCACCTCCCTTGACCTGCTGGCCACACTTCTCTTGATGCTGTTCTGCAGGTCAGATCATGTGCAATCTCACTGAAACCCTCAGGAATGTACAGGACCCATAGAATTCACTCAGTAAATACATTTGTTGTATTGTTACTTTTTAAAAAGATTTTTTCTGATAAAATGTTTAGCATATTCTTGCATGTGGTACTTTTTATTGCCACATGGAGTTGATTTTTGCTGCTGGCAATGAAGTACAAGACTAAAACTCCTCACAACTTGGTCAAACTTGCAAGAAGAGAGAATATAGGGTATGAAAGTGTTAATACTCTCTCCCTCCCTGAATGCTGATTTACTAATGGCATAAGTATAAAATCAGATTGGAATAGAACAAAACTGATATATAAATAGTTCAACATATAAGAATTTCAACTATAAAAATGCTTTGATATATGTGGATCAACTCTCATAGTAAAGCACCCATTCTTGACATTATTTTCCCAGACCATGTGCTTTTACAATTACAAAATCCCTCCCTTACTAAAAGCAGAGCAAAATAAATCTCTCAAATGCAGGAGTGATTCACACTGAAACTCAGGAGAACAAGTAGACATACTGGGAGGCCCACTGGGATGGACAGGGAGCTCGTGACTGAGTTTCAAAGGAGATAGTAGCAGGAAAAGGCTATGAAGGAGCAACTTGCAAAAAAAGTCTGCAGCTGTGAACAGAATCTTAGGAAAACCAAAGCTCAAGTAGAGTTAAGACTTGTAAGGAGCATTGAAGGCAACAAGAGGACCTTCTGCTGCTGCATTAGTAATAAAAGGCTAAATAAAAGAAGTATAGGACTGGTTCTGAGCAAGGCAGGTAGATTAGTCACAAGGTGCTACTGTAAGGCTGAGTTACTGAATGCCTTCTTCACCTGGGTTTTCACTAACAAACTTTCTCAGGCCTATGTGCTCTGAGCAGGGTTCAAGGAGAAGAGAAACTACTGGTAGTGGCTGAAGTTCGAGCCACAGATTATTGGGAGAACTTGACTCGTCTGCATACGTTGGACCAAATGGGCTGCATCCAAGAATGACACGGGTGGCACTGCAAGGCTGCAGCTGTATCACCTTTGAAAGACTGTGGAGATAGATGGAAGTACCCAACATTAGAGGAAGGGCATATGTATGCCTCCTTATAAAAAGCCAAAGGGATAAGCTAACGCCCAGTGTGGCAGGGTGAGAAAGCAACTGTCCCTTTCTTAAAAGGCACAGCCTAAAACGGTCACACCCAGCTAGGCATACTTTGGTTTTTGGCAAAATCATGGAGCGAGTTTCAGTTCTGGGCTCATAAAGGAGAATAAAGGTGATTTGGAACAGTCAGCATAGATTTGCCAATTGCAAATCATGTCTAATGAAACCTGATTGCTTTCTGTGATAAAATGACTGAATTCATAGGTCAGAGGAGAGCAGTTGGTGTAACTTCCTTGGGGTTTGGTAAGACTTTACACACTGTCTCCTATAATATTCCTATATTTAACCGAAGATACAATGATCTGTATGGTACAACTGCATAATTAAAAGCCTGTTTGGATGGTTGGACTCAGATAGTAGGGGTTAATACTTGACCCAAAGCTTGTAAATAAGTGGAGAGTTATGGGGGTCTGTCCTGGGACTTGCTTTGTTTGGTATCTTTAATAATGTGGAACAAGTGACTAAATGCTCATCAGGTTTGCACTTGACATCAGTCACTTAAGACCAGTTGACGCACAATGAAAGACCTAGACAGGATGGAAGGACAGGAACTTCAAGAAATTTAACAAGGACAAATACAAAGTTCTGTACTTGGTCAATGTGGTAGTGCAGTCTCTGTCCTGGGAGATTTTCAGGACCAGACTGGAGAAAATCCTGTGCAACCGAGTCTAACCTCATAGCTGACCACGCTCTGAGTATGAGGATGGATAGAAACCTGCAAAGATTATTTCATTATCATTATTTTATGATTCTCTTTTATTAACTTTTATATAGTCGAGTCAGTTTACAGTTGTCTCCCATTTCCACTCCTGAAATCAGAAACATTTGTTATCTGAAGCCAAAGGCATCAGATGTCTTTGAAATTATTTTCTTCACTTAAAAATGTCAGAAGTTTCCATTTAATTCCTATATCTTAGTACTCTTGAATGTATATGGTTTGAAAGCTAACTTGCAAGTGATTTATGGTTCATTTTGTTTAAAACTGGTAACAGTGACCACTACAATCTATTTCCCTATATCTGAAAATTATTTACATTTGGAAAAATAACAAAGACCAGAAAATTTTTACATGAAAAATACAGTAAGAATAATAGCAGATGACAAAATTTGCAGGTACAGGTGAATCAATTACTCACAGGTAACTGATTGTATGTGGCTAAAGAAATGTAAACATTTCAAAGCCTAGTTTATTTCTTTATTTTACGTACATAGGGGAAAAAAAACACAAAGCAAAACAAACCCAACAAAACAAAAAAAGCCCCACCCAATCTCTAGGTCATATTTATTAAGGAACAAGTTTTGATTACATATGCTGCAGAGAAAAAGACATGGGCTTTAGTCTAAGGTAATTACAATTAATGTGTTCACAACAGTGTAAAACCATATGTGACAAATGAGATTTTAAAAAAAGCATTTAGTCAACTATCTCTGTGATGATCCAATATGATAATAAGGAAAGGACAAGCAGTGTTTTTCCTGACCGTTTATTTATCCCATGGACTTTCTGAATCAACATGTCCACTTTGTATTTAATATGGCTCTTGGTAGATTCCTCTCCCTACTGCACGGTTGTGTGATCACTTCTTAAATTCAGATTGTTTAGAAAAATGAACAATACCAAACATACTTCAGGAATCAGAGCAAAATTTAGTAATAAAACAGATACAACAGAATATAAAATATAATATTGGTAAATGATTGATTTTGCATTTTTTCCCACTGGTTTATTTTGCTGTTCCTGTCATGTAGTACACTATGGTATATTATATAGACTTTATGACATCAGAAAGATAAATTCTCATAAAGAAAGGTAGGAAAAGATTCTAGCACTATGGCTAGCAGAAAGACATACAATCAGGAATGCCAGATACTTATCATACTCTTGCTTGGAAGATAGTGAGTACCTGTCATTTCAGGCAGCGAGTGTGATTTACAACTTTCATGGAACTGGTATCTGACTCTGAGCTATTTACTAAGAGTAATTTGAAGTTAATTGTTTCTGACGGAAAACATCTGGGCTTAATTTGTGAGGCTGTACCAGGAAAGACAGGTCAAAGGAGACCATGGTTTAACAAAGCGAGGATATGTTGTCTAATTAATGCAATATATGTTGATATTTCACGAATCACAGAAGTGTAACATTTAGAAAGTTCTTAACATAATTAAATCACTTTGAATTAAAATATATGTTTAATACCTACTGCATCATTCTTTTGTTGTTCACATACATGATTATTCCACCAACTTTGAAAGATAAAGTCTTAAAATATTCAGCTCAGAGCATAGCTTGCAAATAAAATCAGGAGTAGTTACTAGATGTGCATACTAAACAACTTAGAAGGAAGCAATCAAAACTTTGTGTATTTCTTTTCACCTTTTTATTTCCTTCTTTTTTTTTTTCTCAGAGTGGCAGTGAATCAAATGGTGGACTCTGGTGCCTAGCTCCCTTATGGGAAGTAACCTTAATTCTGCCTTTTTAAAGTGCTAAACAACAGTAGTTTTAAGTGTTATTAGATTGATGCTCTAATTGATTGATGCAGAGGAATAGTTTCCTTCAATATACCAGAGGCTGCAGTATGTTCTTGATTTTACCATTGCATGAACCCAAAAAAGCTTGACAGCTTTCTGAAGTCAGACTTGGTAAATGGTATGCAAAATACATATAGTAATTTCTTAAGCTTTTTCTGAAATGCAGGAATTGCTTTTTAACTTCCCCAGGGGACAGCTGTTGAGAATAGAAGAATATTGACTTCCACTGCCCTACTCTTCACACCCCAGGAAAGTAATAACTCTTATTAAGAGCTGGTCTTTGTAAAGTTTTAGTTTCTCTCCCATCTACATTTTCAAGAAGGAAAAAGGACATTTGGAGTTTCTCAGTTGATTTAGTTGATCAGAATTGGGGTTGTCTGTCTCTTACAAAAGATTTGAAAATGACAAAATTACTTAAAGAACAAAAACTGTAGAAGAGAATGACTGCAATAATATCGTAGCTTGACAAATTTGGTAGGAAAAGACAGGTGGTAAAGCACATGTTCAGGGAATGTCATAAGTAGGGAAAGAATTTTACTTTTGTAGCAGTTGACTCTATCCATGTGTCATTTTTCTTTACATTATCTTGACAGTTCCTTTTTGAATGACGCTTAGAATAATGTTAAAAAATACTGCATTTCTAATCATATCTCGATATTGTTGTCCGTATTTCTTATTTGAGGCTGGCTTAACTACTTATTTTCATCCTGGAATAAACCTGAAGCAAATCCATTCTTACAGCATCAAACTCTATGAAAAGCTGGAAGGAGAGACTGGACAGGTAATCTCCTTAACCTTTAAAATGTTAATTGAGTTAAACACTAACCTTAATAAGAATCTTTAAAAAAAAAAATGGAGATGACAAGTTTTATATTTCTATGCATTCATGACTATCAAAATGCTCCCTTTTTATTGAAATATATTCTTCTGACTCAATATCCATGATAATCTGTTGGTTAGTCACTAAATATTGTAGATGGTTTCCCAGATCTCTCTAATGTGTAAAGAAGTTGTTTTCCTAAAGCATCTCAGAAGCTCAGCAGACAGAGAGTCTTTAGCTTGGTATAGGAGTTTAAAACAGCATCAAGGATCTGTAATGCACAGATTGAATGATAATACATTCCTGCTTTAAACATGTCCACTATATGATGTAATGCTATAGCCACTTGAGAAAACTGCTGCAATTCTTCCCATCCCTTTCAGGAATGTGTTTTTTTAGTGGTCTAAGGAATGATTATGCAGAGAAGCACAAGAGTAATCTTTCTTGAAGGTATCTTCCAACTGGGTCTATTCTATTCTATTCTATTCTATTCTATTCTATTCTATTCTATTCTATTCTATTCTATTCTGTTCTATTCAGCATCACTGAACCATATAGATTTCATGTTAAATTCAGACTTGCTCAGACTGCAGCAAAAATTGCATGATCCTCACTGTATTAGTCTACAAATAATAATTGTAATTAAATTGCTTTCTTCTTTCTTTTGCACACTAGATAAAACACCACAGGAGATTATAATTTTGAGTTCCACTAAAAAACTTATTCAGACATATTAATATTCTGTGAGGTAAAATAGAAAAGATTAAGTAAATAGTGTATGTCTGAAAGTGAGCATTCAGTGCCCAGCTGTATAAGGATTTCTCCTTTTATATTAAAACAACATAAAGAGGTATTTGGTTATTCATTGTGTCAATGAAGATGACTAGTCAATTAAACTTATTCTGCAGCATCTCAATAGAAAATTATGCAAGTGACAGACTTCATTATAAATTATTATGTATTTTTAGATGTGTCTGGTTTTGAAAGTACATGAATACTTAAATTAAGATATTGATCAACTATTAATATAAATAATAGTGTCATGATATTCAATAAAAGCTTTTTACAACTCTTTTCAAGGTAGTATTAACCTAAAAAGTTAATTTGATAAGATCTAAGTCCTGTTCCTTCAAGGGAAGAAATTTGAATCTCTTTTCAGTGATGTTACTGGCAAAATTCCTGTAGGCTTCCAATAGGACAGGAACATTGTGGTGGGTTGAGAAAGTTCCCTCCCCACACACAGGGAAAGAAACCACAGCTAGCTCAGTCGGAAAAGCAGATGAAAGCTATATTTACAAGCATAAATGGAATGCAATGAATATATACACAAATATACAATATTTACAATATATACAGGAAAATACAGCAATGAACACAATGCAGAGAAACCTTTTCCCTCCAGCCGGCCAGGGGGGTTCCCTGAACCCCCCTCTCTCCCTCCCCACCTCCCCTTTTTCCCAAAAAGGGTTAGAGAGAGAGGGAAAGGCAATTAAGGAAGAAAAATTCTGTTAGCTAAAAAGCACATGCAAGAATTAGCTTTCTTATCTGGTTGGCTCTGTTAACTCAAGGCCGTTCCTGCTTCAGAGAGAAAGAAGCCGTCCAGCCCACAGGACAGAGAAGCACAGACTGCACCCAGCCTGCACCCAGACCAGACACAGACTGAACCCACAGAACCCAAACTTGAAATTGCATTTCTACCATCCACCAATGAAATTAGTTTAGACTATCTTGTTTTTTGTTCAAATATCAAAAACATTCAGCCAGAGTGTTCAGCAACTGTCTCTTTCTTAAAGGCATAGCATCAACCGGTCACAAACATGCATTTATGGAGATAAGTCTCTGTAATTCACTTTTGTCTTTGTTTTAGGCTGTGGGGTTTCATCAGCCTGGAAGCATCAGAATTGCTTCAACTCCTACTAGGGTGGATGAATTCAAATACCAAATGACTCGTGTTGGTTGGCACCCCACAGAGCAGTACCTAATTACACCTGAGAAAGTACAAGAGCTATTTCCCTTACTGAACATGGATAAGGTATGGATATTTTATGGAAAATAACTTCCATTGCAATTAAATATTGGTCTTTTGGATACATAGACAAAAGGTATGTTTCCTTTATATAAAATATACAAGAAATTGTTTTCAGTGAAAAAATATACATTATAAACTTAAATCAGATTCACATGCACTTTAGGGCGTGCTGCATGTCAGAGTGCATAGTATTAATTATATTATAACATGAAAGCATTGCAACTTTTGATTTCATGGGAGAACTGAACAATTTTACTTTGTTAGACCATTGTGAAGTTGGATAGCTGTAGCCATGATTCTGTTACACATTCTGAAACTTAAGTTTTCTATTTGACTCCTTAAGGTTTACTTGCACTCAAGAAATGAGGGATTTTAAAAAATAGTTTATTTTGATAAATTTTATTTTACTTCGTTTTGTGTAATTTTACCTCTACTTAGGTTTTAGCTGGCCTGTATAACCCTGGAGATGGTCATATTGATCCCTATTCTCTCACTATGGCCTTGGCTGCAGGAGCCAGAAAATATGGTGCCCAATTAAATTACCCTGTTGAAGTGACTAATCTGAACTGCCGATCAGATGGAACATGGGAAGTTGAAACTCCACTGGGAGTAATTCTAGCAAAGAGAATTGTGAATACTGCAGGTAGGATTTAACATAAACATTTACATACTCTTCAGACTGACAAACTAGCCAACGTGGCACAACTGTACTGAACTGTATATTGCCATATTGTTTTTGAACATTTACTTGGTTTGAAGTAAATTGTACTTCGCACACTTCAGTTTACAGTATTGTGAATATTTAGCTCATATGTTAATTGGCCTTGACTAGGCATTACAAATAATTCTTTATGGTTTGTCTCCAGCAGTTACTAGTCAGATTGTCTTGTTAAATTTTAATAGCAGAAGAGACCTTAACTGGTCTATGGTGAATTGAGAGGCTGTTGTCTATGAATACTGTCCTCTAGAATCTTACAAAAGCTACATAGGAAGGGAGGTGGGACGTACAAATGAAGTATAAATATCTCACTGTTTTTTGAAGAGACTGAGGGTTTGCAGCAAGAAGTATAAAAGTGCCTATTCCAATATTACCTTTCTCTAAGATTTAACTCTATCCATATTTCCTTAAAACATATGGGTTTTGTTGCTCTTTGAGTAGTATTTTAAACTTGCACCTGTCTTACTTGTGTAACAGAAATCTCCTAACTCAAAAGAGCTGTTATTTATATATACTATTTTTATTCTTCATTGTGTTAGAGAAGCTAAACTGATTATTTCTACTTCAAAGAACTTTTTAATTCATGTTTGTTTTCTAAACAAGTTGATAGGTCTAAAAGTTTGTATTCAATCTAAAATTCCACTTATTTTTGTGGTGCTTTATACACGTTGTAGAAAAATACTGTTGAAACTGTTGGTGTGTCCTACATTAAATTTTTGCAATCTAAAATTGAATCACACCTGTATTTTTAGGGCATAGGTTTCTCATACATCCCATTCCAGTAAGTAATCAGGGTTCAGTAGGAAACTGTGATGGCTCAAGAGGACTTTTTTTTTCCTTGCTCAGGTTGGACAAGTGACCTGAGAGTAAGGATTTGTTCTTATAATTCCTTTCTACATCTCTGCAGTGAAGAAGAAGAAAAAGTCTATTTCTAGTGCAGAACAGATAAAATTGAGAAGTTGAGTGAGAAAGGAACTCTTCTTGTCAATGGGTAGAGTAACCATGTCTGACAACTGGAATTAGGAGTGAGTTGGACTTGAAGATCAATACACTGGGAGAGTGACATGCTTGAGCAAGGTTCCTGTGGGTGGCTGGGAGCACCATCAGCAAGTGGAACGCCTACGTGCTGGAGGGCTTGCTGAATAAGGAAGCTCAAACTAGGAGATACGTGTTGGGAGGGCAACAGTGGGGATGAATCATGAAGAGGGACAGGGGAAAGGGGAGAAGGAGCTTTGTAGACAACAGTATTAGGAGAGATTCTTGGTTGTGTGTCAGGCTGAGACCGGAAAACTGAAACTGCCTGAGAATGAAAGACTGGCAGAGGAGCAAGGAGAGGTAGATGGAGTAGTTTGAAAAGAAGAGAATGCCAGTGGAACAAAAATTTGGCAAGTGAGGGACCCCTGACTTGCTCACAGAGACAAAATAGGTGAAGAAGGATATAAGCCTTGGAGTAAGAGGACTGGAGATTAAGACACTGGAAAAGAAGAGCAGGTGTGGAAGGAAGGATGAAGAAGATAAAAGATTGGGATGGAGAGAAATTTGGAACAAATGGGATAAGGGGGCTGAACTCTGAGAGGATGAGCTTTACTAGGTGATGTCAGTTCATGGCTTTCAGGTATGAATTATGAGACAGCTTTGAGTTGCGAAATCACAAGCTCTCATGCCAGTAGGATATTTATGTAATTTTCTACCCAGTGTGGATATATTTGTCTAGAACTGATCCAAAATTATGGAATGGAAAGGCAGTTCTCTTGGCAGAGTTCTCATTTAGACCACAAACTTCTAGGCACTTATTTTTCCTAGCTATTAGCTCTGCATCATATGCATGAAGTGTGGTAATTTCCTTATTTTTTGGTAGCATGCTTACCTTACTTTGGCTTATGTACCAAGTTGGCATTACAGAAGGTTTTCTAGTAAATGCTTCTCAAAGTTTATTTGCAAAAATTACAGTGCACTCACATAAATTTTGTTGTGGTTTTATTATTTAATAAGTTACTAAACCAACAATATGTTTAGCTAATTCTCCTGTGTAGTTAGTTAACTGTTGGGTCAGAATGCACATTTGATGCACGTATGGCTTAACGTCCTGGCTAAGCATGTGAAATCAATACCGTATAACATATGTCTCCTATAAATGTTCTCTCAGCTAACACACATTCTTCTCAGCCTTGCTTCATTCCACTACAGATCATGACTGGGGTAATTCAGAGCTTGTATTTTGGGCTCATGTTGCAATATGAGCAGAAAAAAATGTATCAGAAGACTCTCTACATAATCTCTCTACCCTCATCCTCCAACTGACATCTGCTGAGGAACTCGAACAAACTGGTTTCAACCAATCTTTAGCTGTTCCTTATGTGATACTTCCATTTTGGATGGAAGCAGATGCTTAATAAGTAATCCCTGACATGAACTAACTGGTTCTGTGCCTGCTGAAGTAATTTGCAGCTTATTTATAATGGAATGTTTGATTAAAATCTGCAAAAATAGTGAATTTAGTTTATATCTACAGTATGTATGTGTATCTAAGCACACATTTGCAGACATGGATGTGTACACTTACATATGCATAGTGATGGAAGATTTTATTTTTTAAAAACAAGATAGTCAGATAACATAGTTGAGCAGATATTCTAAGTAATACCACCAATAAACATTTCATCATCAGATGTTTGCAATCTTTACAGTTTAATCTTCACAAATGTCCTGGAGATATAATTTAAGCCTTTATCTCTGCCATGTGTGATAGGACTTGACATATGCTTCCAGTCAGAATTTTGTTTCAGAGAATGTATCCATCCTTTTGCCATTTTTGTGTTTGTAATAGATTTTGCACATGGTTCAAACAAAGAAGCTGTAATATTTTTCATTTAGTAAACATCAGCTGTTGATATTCTCAGTGATTAAATAAGCATTTACTATGTGTGATTTTTCTAGAGGTACAATATTTAGGATTTGATTTTAAGCAAATCTAACCTGTTTGCCTTTAATTCAAAAGCAATTTAAAATCAGCTGTGTTTGTAAGGTACTGCTGCAAATTTAATGCCTAAGACATTTGTTAACTTGGAAGAAACAAAGTTAAGTTTCAAAGACCTAAATTGATGTCTACCATGTTAATTTTGTTTGAGAAGATTGAATATGCTTGCTTTCTATATTTTCCCACTGTTTCTGTTTTAATGAGTCCTATTTATTTTCCAAATATCTCTTTAAGTCAAAACAGTTTTTGAAGAAAACCAGAGATGGAATTTGCTGCTTCTTCACCTTTCCTTTGTGGATCATTAGCTGACCTTATCTTAAAACAGTTTTCTTTGTAGGTGACATGGAAATGTCCAAATCAGAATAAGTTCCCTAGAGACTGTTATGATCTTGAAGATCTCTTTCAACCTGGTGTATTGTATTGTATTGTATTGTATCTCCATGTAAATCCACATTTTTATTTGACACATTTAATGGAGGAGAACTTTTCAGATGTGTTAGAAATTCAACTTTATCAGAATTTCTTGATTGTGTTTTGTATAAGCATATATCAGGTTTCAGTAAAGGATGTTTTGATTCACTCACTGTAGGACTATGGCATGATCTTCCTGAGACAATTTAACTTTAAGACTTAACAGGTGTTCTGTCACTAAATCTCCTTCGAAGTGGTGCGTATGCCATTAAGAATCCAAAGCTTTACAGATGATAAATGCAGAACAACAGATACTAGGTTTTAGTCTTTTCAGGGCAGAGGCTTTTAATTGAAGAGATCTCTGTCATGATTCTGTATTTCTTGCTCCCCTCCTTTAGGTGGTTATTGGCAATTGTCATGAGTCACCACGGAAAACTTTTCTCCTCAGAAACTTGTGGGTGTTAGACCCTGAGACTCGTTTGTAATATTAAATAAGAGACTGACAGCCTTCCTGACATGGGTGAATGGCACAAGACCACCGTAGCCCAACTCAGCTTTCCTAATTGCCCAGGCTTTAGGCAGTGTCAGAGAAGAGAGGAATGTACTCCCCAAGTTAATGTTGTCAAGCAGCATTGGCCAGCTGCTTCCTGCAGACAGGGTGCCAAGCATGGTGACAAGGCTGATGGAGCAGAAGCCAAGCCAGCAAGGGCTCTGTTGTACAGGATGTAAGAGAGAGAGCAGGTCAGGCCCAGGCCTGGTAGCTGGAGTTGGCCCACAGTCTGTATCTACAGTCAGGTATGTGGGGATGAGGCACAGACAGAACCATGGTGATGAAGCCAGGCAGAGGCCAAGTCAGGCAGTTGATCCAAAAGTCAGAAACAAGTCTGGTGACAGTAATCAGGGTCAGATACTGCCCACCAGTCAACAGACAGAAACACAGAGAAGTAGTTCATGGATCAGGGTCTGGATCAATGAGGTCCATGGCCAAACACAAGCATGGTTGTGACAGAGCAGTAAACAGACACACCTACAGTCAAACCAGCTCAGACAAGTTCTGAATGCTCTGAGATGACCTGAAATGGGGCTTCTGGTCCTATGGGCAGTGGTGTGGGCAGAAGTCCCAGATGAGACTGTTCAGGATTGCTAATGTCTGGTAGTGCCCTCAGGGCTCTGAGGGTTGAATTTTAGAATAGAATAGAATAGAATAGAATAGAATAGAATAGAATAGAATAGAATAGAATAGACCAGGTTGGAAGAGACCTTCAAGGTCATCATGTTCAACCTATCATCCAACACCACCTAACCAGGTGGTGGAGATTATGAAATTGAAGAGAAAGGTAAGACAAATGTGCAGCCAAAAGGAAGAGAAGTTGTACTTCATGTTAAGCTAGGCTACATGTCCCAGGAGAAAGGGCAGTTATGTTAGGCAGCAAATCTTGCTGGAGATACTTTTTTCAAGCAAAGTTTGGAGTCAGTTGGTTATATAGGAACCAGGCTGACTTGCCTTCCTTTTTTAGATGGTGTACAGCACGTAGCCTTTTATTTGGAAAGCCCTCATACTTCATCTGCTTTAATTTTGCCTTCCCCCAACCCTTACTTCCAGACTCCTCAGAAACTATTGCTTCATTAGATTTCTCCCCTTCATTTCCACTTCTAAGACCTCTTATCCTTGACGCAGAGTCAGGAGACTGGGGCTGAGGGATATTACAAGCTACACAGGGCAGCTGCCATCGCAGTCAGTTTTATCTGTCTGATTCAAAAGTCTGTATGTTCTAACCTCAAAGCAGATGTGGGCTGTCATGCAGAGCCCAAACTAGTAAGATAGTCACTCCTAGAATGTGACACAGGTACCTCATTAAGTCAATGTATTTTACCAGCTTAACCTTAACAGAGAAAAGTTATATATTCTTTAATTTATGCCTAGTAGTATACATGAAGGAACTTGAGCAGACTTCAGGGGCAGGAAAGTTGTTACTTGCATTCTCTTGTCACAGTTTGTATCAGAACTTCTAACCGGCCATCTATGGGAGAGCATGCTGATTACTCACCAATAGGAATATTGTAATGAATTGATTGCTATATGAGAGCCATAAGTAATAGGAGTTTTATGATGTATGTGATTGAGGAGTGAAATTTACATTCTTGAGATTAGATGGCTAAAAATACTGTCTTTCTCTGTTGGGGTGTCTTGGGAAAGCATGGTAGCTCATTTGGTTGATTGTAAACAGGCTACATTAGCACCTATGGTGCAAGCTAATTCTAATCTTTAAGTGTCTCTTACTTTTCTAGGGCTACATTACATTTCCCTTACTGAAATAAACCATAGGGTTTGTGAGACTAGTAATTAAATTATCTTCTAAACTTGTAAAGACCTAACTTACATTTTACCAATTATTTCTTAGATATGTGTATACTAGAATAATATATGGTAGTATAATTAGAAACAAGGATGAGGAATTACAGAGAGAAAATTCTCCTGGGTAGTACAACAAATAATGGGCAAATAAAAAGTATGGAATAAAAAATAAGGTAAGTATGGAAAATAAAAGTATGGATAATAAAGCACAGTGCTTCCTGAAAATGTGTAATTGTTATTTTACATACACTGAAATTAGTGTTTGAATTTTTCTTTTTTTATTGTTGTTTTTGGTCTTCTGTAGGCTTCTGGGCTCGTGATGTAGGCAAGATGATTGGCCTGCAGCACCCTCTTATACCTGTCCATCATCAGTATGTTGTAACATCAACTATCCCTGAAGTGAAAGCCCTAAAAACAGAATTGCCAGTGATTCGTGATTTAGAAGGATCATATTATCTAAGGCAAGAAAGAGATGGTCTTTTATTTGGTCCATATGAAAGTGAGGAGAAGATGAAGCTGCAGGACTCATGGGTGACAAATGGAGTCCCACCAGGTAGTTAAGAATGTTAAGTGTTTAAACTTGATAAGCGCTAGCACACATTGTAATCCGTACCCATCATTCTGCCTTATTTGATGGAAAATAAGAAGTATTTGTGGTGAGTGACTGTAATGCAGAAACTTTTTTCAAAGAATAATTGTTACTTTGAAGGCAAGAGTGAACAGAGTTTAAAATGTAACATAAAAAATTTTTTAATAGGCACAGAGTACACATCTATCATGTAGTCTTATCCTACTTTTTCAAAGGGTGCTGAAGTGTTGTGATTAGATGTAGTCACCAAATCTGTCATTTAGACATTTGCATCTGAATAGGGACTTTTCTAAGCTACAGTTCTCTCCAGCATACTGACAGGGGCACTGAATTTTTGCTGTTTCCTCAGAGATAATGTGGTTGTCAAATACGAACACAGGTATAGCAAAGAAATGTCTTGGAAAAAAATGCTGTGCTCAGTTGTAAGTGCAAGAGATTTGTAGATTTGTATTGAATGGCTGTATTATAAAAATCCTAACTATGACATTCTGCTTCATATAATAGATTTTTTAAAATGTTATATTTAAGCTCCAGCTTTCCATTCACAAGTTATATTGAGTCAATAGTGTTGGTATTTTAAAAAGACCAAAATGCATTTCCTGAGAAAGAGCAATCAGCGTTGCTGGGCTTTGGATTGCACTGGCAAAGCTTCCTGAACTTACTGTCTCTAGCAGTTATCAAGTCTCTCTACAAAGTGATGTTCAGTAATGCTTAGAGCCCAGACTGATGGGTGAAACATGTCTGGAAATTCACTAAAAAACATGGAAATCATAAGCTGGCACAGACAAAATATTTCTTCCCCTCCTCAAGTTGATGGTTTATTGAAAAAAAAGAAAAGATTTTATTAACTTAGAAGGAAGTTTCTGTGTTACTTAACTTCCTTTCTACTTCATTGTTAAATTTGTGTGACCTTAGGGTTAAACAAATATGTATAGAGGACAGTATAACTGCAGTGACAATAAACTTGATCCTGCAGGTAACTTGGGATTTATGCATGCCCTCTTTCTGGTGTAGGATGGCAGAGGCTTGAACATACTGATGAATTCCATATAATTTTTATATATGTAGATCTCATAATTCTATTTAAAATGTAAACAAGTGTATCAGTGTAATTAAGTATGTAATGAGTCAAATATTTGTGCAGGTTTTGGAAAAGAGCTTTTTGAACCTGATTTAGACAGAATAATGGAGCATATTGAGGCTGCTATGGAAATGGTTCCCATTCTGAAAAAAGCAGATATCGTAAACACAATTGCTGGTCCTATCACCTATTCTCCAGACATTCTTCCTATGGTGGGACCACATCAGGGTGTCAGAAATTACTGGGTAGCTATTGGTTTTGGGTGAGTATATTCTTTGTGACAACTTTTTATGTCTTAAAGTGTCAGCTACAGCTTTGCATGTTTTGATGGGTTTGCGGCTTATTTTGCACACATTTTATGTGAAATGTAATTGGAAATAGTCTTACTTACTGCTATCTACAGAGCACTACAGAAGCTCATCCTTCTATCTTACTTCTTCTTCATAACTCTCACTATTTTTTTCAGTTTGCTTCCTCCTTACATTCTGGAGGCCAGTATCTGTGATGCTTTGTGAAGTAGTAACTAATGAGTAGTACTTATTACTCTCTGTGTAGCAAGTTAAAGTCATCAAACTTTGCAGGTAATTTTGCATAATACTTTTCATTACAGTGTGCCAACAATTGTTTCTGTCTATGACAGAAATTGAAGCTGGGCAAGAATGAGTGGTACAGGGAGAACTTTTAATATGAAGTGTTAACTTTCTGGTGTAGAGTTGAAGATATACTAAGCAGAAGGCATTGCCAGCATACTGGGTAACTGCTCTAGGGATACAAAGACAGTATTGGTTTTGACCGTTGAAGATTGAGCTGGAAAATTATGATGCTGGGTGTTGGAGGAAAGAAATAGAGAGGGCAGTGTGGCAGCAGGAAGGAGTGTTTTACTGGTCTCATTCTCCTGCCCATTGTTATATTTTCTTTGACTGCAGTTTATTTCTTATGTACTCTGACCGCACCAAAGTCAACGGTAAACCACTTCTCATTACTTACCTTAATTTGACCATTGATTCAAGATGGGTAGAATGCACTGAATGCAACTTCAGACACATGTTATTGAACACATTCTGTTTACATTGTCATTCCAATTGCCTAATTTGCTGTTCAAAATCCAGCTCAGCTTTATCCAGGTTTGTTTTAATCCAAAACAAACAAACGCTTAGTTCATAAGATAAGACAGTATCACTAGCATGATCTTTGAGGCCCTCAAAATAAAAAGGTTTGGTAATTTTGCAATGATTCATTGTGAAAGGTAAGGTATTCACCTTTGCTGCTTGGATTTTTATTTTTTTTAAGTTGTTATCTTTTAGTAACATTTGCAGAACTTATAGTTACAAAAGTGGTTTATCTAGTCCTTGCTCACCAAGAAGACTGTTTAAGTTCATTACTCAGCTGCCAAAGTCTGGAATCTGTTTTCCCTCATCAGTGTTAGTGGGAGCAGAATCAAAGTTCCATACAGGAAAAAATGAAGAGCAGTGTTGTATGTTTAAGTTTCTTTAAACAACTTATTTCAGGAATTTGATTAATCTCTAAATGTTTAGACAGAGGTCTCAATTATGTTGCTTTGAGAGTATTGCATTGTCTGCTTTTCAGGGACTTTTGACTCTGTTCTGTGCTTATGGATCACCACAGTGTTTCTACCAGTGTTGTAATTTTTTATGTGCATTAGCAAATCCTTATCTTGTAGTCCACTAGCAGGGACATTGTGACAGAGGACTTAGTGGTGTTAGTTTAGGGGATTTTTATTATCTAAAATTAGCAGTTTGCTATGCATTTTAATGTGTAAAGAAGTTAATAAGTATAGTTAGCAGAGCTTGTGGTACTGCTTATTATTACGGTTGCTCAATGCTTCAAATTTTCAGTTACACACAGCTTTGAAAACTTAAACGAGTGTAGACTAGTATTTTATTCAGAAAAGTTTAAGTCAAATCAGCATAACCATTCTGAAGAATGAGATTATTGGATGATATGTATTTTTGCTGTGTTAAAGTTTTAGGGGTAAAGTCTTTTTAAAAGCTCATCTCTCTTTTCTGAAAATGAACTCAGCTTTTGGGAGAAGAGACCTTTCTCCCAAAGATATGTCTTTCAGATTTTCTTCACAAAAATCAATCCATGCATCCTGTGCACAAGCCTTCATAAAGTTATAGCTCATAAATACTTCCTAGAGGTTTACTAATCTTGCACAAAGATTCCTGTTTACAGTAGTATTCCATAGCCAGAGACTCAACAGGAGTTCTTCCACAGAAAAATTACCAAACTTCAGACAAAGACACTAGAAAAGGAACCATGGTGTGCAGGGACTGAGATTTCATAGGAAAAAAATCAGTGAGAAGCAAGGACTCATAAACGTAAGACAGTAAGACACAAGACTAGAACAGGAACGAAGTGGAAGGTGATCTGGCAGGGTCTGGAAGGAGAGAAGTAAAACAGAGAAGGGAGTTCGCATTCATTAAGAATATTTTCACTAAATCCACATATAAAGACTGTACAACTCTTTAAAGCTGCTTGTAATAACCTTTCCCAGCACAGCATGTGTTTGTGTAGCAGAACTATAGTGGATATATTAATACCCATTAGGTATTAATGGGTAACATCCATTTCTGAGGTAACGACAGATTTGAGGACCCTGCTGTAATTTAAAATTGCTGGGAATGTAGGCCCAGCTAGAAGCACCAAAATAACTGTCTGCACAGTCATGTTGAAAAGCTCTGCAGAGTGCAGAGACCACATAGCCTGTAGCAGGAACTCCACATTTCAGGGTGGCCTCCCAGGTTCTCTTGCTCCAGTCTTCAGCTGAATTTTAAAAATATAACATATTTGGTCTGTCGCCACTCATAGTCATGCAGCAGTCTCTGTGCTGTGTTCCCGTGTGCTCTTGGCTGCAGTGAAAGTGCAAGGTAGAATTAAACTGGCTAAACTTTTTGAAGGTGGTGTAACCATGATCACATAAATTATAACCATAAATAACTTACAGCTGACAAATTAAATGAACACCAACGATGGGCTGCTTTTCTGTAGTACTTGCAGAGTGGCAGTTTACAAGCACTCACACTTACTCCATGGTAATAGAAGGTTGTGCTTATAGTCTGAAGAGTTGTGCTGAACAGCTTTAAGGACTGTGTTTGGCAGAATTACTTCACATAATCAGCTGTTTTATTTAAATGAATAATTTACAGACAAAGCCCCAGTATATGAGTAATCTCATGAATATTAGGAAGTCAGGCTTTCTGAAAGAGCTAGGACTAAATTGTCTGTATATTCTGAATTAATTCCTCCTGCGTACATGCATTAGAATTGAATTAACGTGCAATTATTTTTTGTAAGATCTGTGCCTATTTAACTGAGGACATAGAATTCAGAATGCAGACTCAGTGAGCAGAAGCACAGGTTTGTTTTAGCTTCACTGTTCAGTGAGTATCTGTGATTTAATGGCTGTGTGCTAATCTAAACTTGGTTTTGGACAGACTTGCTATTCCTTGAAGGATTTTTCTGTTGTGCTCATCGGAGCATTTCACAAACTAAGAATTTCTTTTCACATGGCAAGCTAATTTACAGAGATATTAAAATAAATTTTTAAAAAACATTTAGTATAAATAATTGTCATTAAATGTTTTGGTGTCAAATCTGGGGTGTCTGTAGACTGCGTAGTGACACATACTGCAGCACAACAAAGATCCGTGTCCCCAGCTGTTGATGTTGTCCAATCCAGGTACCTTGCAGGAGCACATTTCATGCACAGGTTTTTCCCTGTGATTGCCAAGATATCAAGGGTATTGAAAGTTTGAGTTAAATACAAAATGATTAAGTAAGACCTTTATGACTTCATAACTTTTGGACATCAACCTTTGCTGTCTGGTATGGGGTCTTTAAATATAAGGTTTCTAACAACAGAACTCCTCTACAGTCTGATCCTTCACACACTTTTTCTGTAGAAACAGGGCAGGCTTTTGCTACAGACTGGTAGGAGAAAATTTCTATAGGTTCATTTTGTTAGCATAAGTTTTTTTGGAACCAGTTCTTTTTGTAGATGTAGTGAAGAACAGAGAAGGTAAATCAGGTTAGAAAAGACAGCTTTCAAACTCTGGCACCCCTGGAAACAAGTTGTCTCATTTTATCCCTACTTCCTTAACATTCCCTGGTTTTCTGTGGACTGATGGTAATTCAGCCTCTTTAAAATCTCAATAGCATTGTCTTCTGACTTCTACTGCTGTTGCTTTTGTCACTATAATGTAAATACTCACTGTAACTGCTAGACCATCTCAAACAGACTTTCAAATCTGAGTCTGGTGTAATCAAACCTGACTGGAAAAGACTAGAAAATTTATTTAATGGATATCAGGGTTCCAGAACTTTCTTTGTCCCTGGAAAAGACTGCTAAGTTCTGAACTTTAGGGAAAGAAAGAGCTTGCTCTAATCTCAAGCACTACAACTGCTGTGCATTAGCAGTGGAGTTCTGCTGCTAACAATGGGACAGTAGAAATACCTGTCGGTAAAGTATGTAGAATTGGAAAACAGGACAAAACAGAACAAACAAACAAAAACAAAGGGAAAATTTGAAGTGCTTTAGGGGTGTATTAGTAGTATACAATAATACTGATTTTTAATAACAAAAAAGACTTGCCATTGCAGTACTTTTTTTCTGGTTTTAAGGTATGGTATTATACATGCTGGTGGCATAGGAAAATACCTCAGTGACTGGATCCTTCAAGGGGAACCTCCATTTGACCTGATAGAATTAGATCCCAACCGCTACGGAAAGTGGACAACCACAGAATTCACCGCAGCCAAAGCAAGAGAGTCCTATGGTTTTAATAACATTGGTAAGAAGGCATTTTTAAAAATAGGTTTATATCCTGAAAACGTGTTCCATCAAAGCCTGCCTATGGATTTCTCTCTTTATACATGTGTTCTATCTTGGTGATGATCTTGATATGCTATGGGGTTTTATCTGGGCTTTTTTTTCCCCTTCCTCTAGTTGGTTACCCTAAAGAAGAAAGATTTGCTGGGAGACCAACAGAGAGAACCAGTGGGCTGTATGATTTGCTGAAATCAAAATGTTCAATGGGCTTTCACGCAGGATGGGAGCAACCTCATTGGTTCTACAAACCTGGAGATGAGACTGGATACAAGTAAATGAAAGATTATCTTTTCATTTTTCCCCCAAGATAAATTGTCATGATAGTGAGGGCCAGATGAGTTATATTTAATGAGAAGCATACATTTACTGTTAATTTCAGCTCAAGGTATCTATTAGGTTGGTTTTCCATTCTTGGTTTTGCCATAGTTTAGAAGCCATTTCATTCTGATCATGCAGACATTTCAAAATACAGATCAACGTATCCTGTAACTCTAATAGATTTAGGGTACCAGGGAGCAGTCTAGATCAAAGAAGAGATAATAGAAGAATTTGTTCATTATAAATTTGGGTTTTTTTCTCCCTTTCTTGTACTGTGCTCCTGATCAAATAATAATGTTTGTGTGAAAAAGCCCATTCCTCTCTGTATAATTCTTAGGAAAAGAGAAGACCATTCCTTCTTTCTTTTATTTTATTTTGTTTTTTCACTTTGTACCTGCCCACCTAGTTATGTGCTTGCACAAGGGAGCAAATAAATGTTTTTCACCAAGGTACTAGACTCCCAGTGTAAGTGAGGCTCATAAAGGAATAAAGAGACACACTTTGCTTTAGAAATAAGGCCTTTGACACCTTAAACTCAAATAAACAAATCATCACAAATGCTGTAAATTTACACTTGACAGACTACTTCTAACATCTGAACAGTTCACAGTTTGTTGAACAAAAATGGTTGATAAAATCTATCTCTCTCTGTTAAAGAACTTTAATAATTAAGCTATGTTAGACCAAGGAAAATATTGGGTAAGCTACCTACAATTGGTAAAGTCTATCTCTTTTGAGTGATTATTAAACTGAAGAAACTGAAGACTACTTTCTGCTAGAAAGAGCACAAAAAAATACATGTAGTGTTTTATGCATGTAAATGCTCTGTTTCAGACCCAGTTTTCGGCGCACAAATTGGTTTGACCCTGTGGGTCGCGAGTATAAACAGGTTATGGAAAAAGTCGGTGTGATTGACCTGTCACCATTTGGCAAGTTTAAAGTAAAAGGCACAGATTCTGTTAAGCTGCTGGATCATCTATTTGCAAATATTGTTCCAAAGGTAAATGGGACAGTGATAACTGGTTTAATGTAGGATTAGGCAAGGGAGATCTCTTTCAGACATGGAAAGTGAAGCATAACTTTGCCTTATTTTTCAAATACCAAACACTCAGATCCTTTGGAGAGATTGCTGTGTCAGGAGATGTAATTCACTCTGTTAAGAGCACAAACAGTGGAGTTATTACAATTACAACTGTAACTAAATGTACATTTTGGCACAGATCATTGAACCAGAGAATGGTTGAGGTTGGAAAGGGACCTCTCTAGGTCATCCTGTTCAACCCCCTGTTCAAGCATGTCACCTGGAGTTCAATGCCTAGAATTATGTTCATATGGCTTTTGAGTAACTCCAAGGACGAAGACTCTACCATCTCTATGGGTAACCTGTTCCTCTGCTTACCTGCCTTTATAGTAAATGTTCTCTTTCATTCAGACAGAATCTCCTGTGTTTCGAATCTTTGTCTAAGGAAGGTCCGAGTGACTCTTACCTCCAATTGTTTTACAGTACTAAATAGCAGATTAGCTTGCCGTTGCCTACGCTGCACTGTGGCAGCTTGAGGCAACAGAGTAGAACAATGGAAGGTGCTCTCACCTGACCACAGCTGGATGACCTATTCTTCTTGGATGCCCAAGGGTTGCCTTTTTTTTTTTGGTTTATTTTGTTTTTAATATGACCTATGCTTGTTTTCCATCCTCTCACGGTGACTGTATTTACAGCTGGCTGCCTGGAGCAGGGAGGGTTGCAAGTATTCAGGATATTCGGATTTCAGCTCACACCTGT
The DNA here is from genome assembly GCA_015227895.2 of Colaptes auratus. Taxonomy (NCBI): domain Eukaryota; kingdom Metazoa; phylum Chordata; class Aves; order Piciformes; family Picidae; genus Colaptes; species Colaptes auratus. Next base: position 36,513,507 of record CM026897.1, read on the forward strand.
CGATAAGTGTGACTGCTCACAGATTCTCAGAATTTGATCTCATTTTCAAAGCTGGCATACTGTAAAAAACTACTCCAGGTTTCATATTCTTGGTACTCAGCTTATAGTAGTGCTCCATGAGTCCTTTCAGGTTCCTGCTTGGCCAACCATTCTCGTGTATTGTCTTTGACTTCAGAGATAAATCTCCAGAAGAAGATTATTTCTTTCTGGTGTTCTACAGAGGTTTGCTTATTACATGTCAGAATTTCATTGATTATTTTTTTTTTTTTTGCTGTAGATGATGGTTCTAGCTGCTTCAGACACCAGAGGGAGGAAGTATAAGGAAATAGTAAACTGAGGCTGTAATTACAGGGTTAGATAACTTCTCAGAGGTCAGTGCCAACTGAATGGGAGGGCTGTACAGAATAATGGTATCCTATAGGTTTAGGAGAAAGAAGAACCTGAACTGCCATGTAGTCTTTTTATTTTTTTTTAATTAATTTTGTCACAGCAATACAAAAAAATTGTCTTCTTTCTAGATTGTGCTAGAGGTAAGGTAACTGTGTCATTGGTGGCATGGTGGATATTTATGTGACAGAGGGAAAGCAAGACGAAATGGAATTACGGGAACACAGCGATTGCGTTCTATGGAGATTAATCAGTGTTATGAAGGGGGAAGCGAAAGATAGATGACAAAATAAAACAAACAAAAATGAGTCCACATAAAAATCCAGCATTCACAGCAGTTGGTTATTTAATCCATCTCATTATTTTATACCATTCATGCTTGTCTGCATCATAAAATAATTCAGTAAAGTTACTGAAGATAAATTTGTATCACAACTAGGCTGACTGTGACTGGCATCAGATCCTGAAAATTCAACTATGTACAAGTAACATGCCAGTACCTACATTAATGTAATAGGACCTTGCAAAAGAATGTTAGTATCTGCAATATTTTTCCTTTTTCCCATTCATTGTCCAGAATCTGGGCACTGAATGAGTGAAGAGGTCCTGAAGAAAGCAGAATGAAGTAAAGAGCGACTGAAGTTCTACCTTTGGAACTAGATCAGCACAATGCTATGGCATATTAATATTTATGTTTCCATGAATGATATCTGTATGAACATGTATATATTTTATGGTCACAACCAAGTAACTGTTACTTGAAATTCTGCCTCTAGAGAGGCAGATTAAAATCTGCAGAGCTACAGCTTCACAATCAGCAACCACATAAAATATAAAAATGTTCATAAATTAGTGCCACAAAGCAGAAGCCAACTCAGTATTTCTTTAAAATAAGGCGCAAAGTATATGTTGGGCCAAAGTATATGTTATTCTTTTGAGATCTGAAAGCCTTGTTTGCATGATTGAAAAGGAATATTTAGATCAATAACAGTGAATTTTTTGTTCTGGTAAGAGAACAAACTAAAATTGATTGACTAGACTAGAATAGAATTAACCGGGTTGGAAGAGACCTTTGAGATCGTCGAGTCCAACCTATCACCCAACACTATCTAATCAGCTAAACCATGACACCAAGCACCCCATCAAGTCTCTTCCTAAATATCTCCAGTGATGGTGACTCCACCACCTCCCTGGGCAGCCAATTCCAATGGCAAATCAATCTGTCTATGAAGAACTTCTTCCTAACATCCAGCCTCAACCTCCCCTGACACAGTTGAGACTGTGTCCTCTTGCATTAAAAGTGGATTCTTAAATCAAATGTAGCCTGGGAACACCTTGTATAACACAATTAGCAAGTATTTATAAAGATCTTGATTAATTTTTAAACTTTCAACATTTTCTGCAAGAAAATTTGAAGTTTCCACTGTAAAGCTTTAGCGTGATCCATTGTGATCTGTCCACTCATATTATGGCATAGCAGAACAAACATAAAACTTTTGTTTGTTGAAGACATATTTCTACTTCATAATGTTTAAGAATTCCAAAGTTTTATTTTGCATTGTAAATATTTGCAAGTTTTACTCTCTAGGTGGGTTCCACAAATATAAGCCATATGTTAACACCAAGAGGAAAAGTTTATGCTGAGCTAACAGTCTCTCAACTGCATCCTGGAGAATTTATGCTTGTGACTGGATCAGGATCAGAACTCCATGATCTGAGGTTAGTTTATTTTTGATACAGTAAGTACGTAGTACTACACAGTCACATTAATATAGAAACCTTTATGCTATGTGCCAAATTCTTAATAATTACTCAACAAACTTGTCATTAAGTTCACGAGAATTCTATTTATTTATTGATTTTGGTTTCTTAGAAACTCAACTGACTTGAAACCTGAAGTATAAGCAGTTACATGTTGGATTATTGCAAATGTAGAAAAAATGGAGAATTTACTGGTAGTTATGTAATACACTTTAATGGGGTAGTTCTTGTTTTGTTGTTGAACCTGTTCGTGTTTGGCATTGTATGATGGAACACAGCTTGGTTGTTCCTTTCTGTGTTTTCTCTTACGCAAAGAAGAAAATTGGCTTTAAACATGAATGAACTCAGAGGTACTGACCTGGCCAATACAGATGGGTAGTGCAGTGTTTCTGATACTGTGATACGGACTTCTGTTTTGGTCTCACAGGTCACAAAGTGAAACCACAGAAAGGAAGGAAGTAGAAACAGTTGCAGGATGACTTCATTGAAATGCTTTACATAAATGAGCATTGGAAATTACATTTCTGGTGATATTAGCAGCCATACATACACACAGAGAAACCCAGTGTTTCTTATTGGAGATTGCTGGGAAAACAGTTACTGAAAATTAATCAAGTCATGAAAGGTTGAAGTTTGCTACCCCAAACACATAGTGAATAATGTACTGTTCCATAAGAGTCCCATGAGAATCAGTAGGACCATTGGCACATTCAGGAACAAAATGGCAGAACCAGAGTTACTTCTACATAATTTGTACAGTCCTGTTTGATGCTCCCCTGTGCCTGAGATGTTTTAACAGTGCTTTAGAAAGTAGTGCTTTGTAAGGTTTTAAAATACACTTGTAAGTACTGTATTCAGGAAGGATCAGACTTGGTTGTACATTTCTGTTGACACAGGAATTTATTTGGAGATCTCTTAGGTTCATTGTGTTTATTCCTTATTCTTTTTATTAACACATTTTCAATCCCAAGGCAAATCAGTGTCCACTCCTATGAGATCACTTCTTTCTCTTGACTCTGTGATTTTCTTATTTTGAAAATACTGTTTCACCCATTGAAATGCTATCCTTTCCTGCCTGTATTGCACATACTCAGCGAACACTGTTTAACATCAGTGATGCATCTGACTGCCTCATGTATCAAATACTTCCATTGGTTTTGAGAAGGTGTGGGACTGGGAGCTGCTGTGAGAAATTATTCCCTTAAATTTTTCATTTAATCAGTTATTTTTTATTAAAAAAAATTAGTATCAATGTTTTGTTTTATGTGCAGATGGATAGAAGAGAAGGTAATGAGTGGTGGATACAAAGTTGAAATAGAAAACATCACAGATGAGATGGGAGTACTTGGTGTAGCGGGTCCATATGCACGACAGGTCCTCCAGAAGTTAACAAATGAGGATCTGAGTGATGGTTCATTTAAGTTTCTCCAGTCTAGGCATCTGAAACTTTCTGATATTGCTACTACTGCCATTAGAATATCATACACAGGTAAGAAATAGAGAAAAGAACTCTTAAGGAAAGCAATGATGACTAAAATAATAACTGTAACTATGTTGAAAACTATATCTCATCATGTATTCGGAAGCAAAAGGTTCATTGCGGTTTATGTATACATGTCTGAGGAAATACAGTACTTTGATTTTCAAATGTGATGTGGTCAGGGTCTGTGCTGAGTTTTCCAAACCCTTTTTTTTTTCTCTAGAATACCCTATAGTGTAAATATTTATTTTACAGAACAAAAGGCCAATTCTGATAACCTCTGTGGTATTTGCTGCAAAACCAACGTCAGGAATTGGTTTTGGATTACTGTGTACTAGTGTTTGTCAAGTGCCTTGAAAATGTAACACTGTAGTGCTGAGTATTTGGGTTTTCTCAGTTACTTTTTACTTTTCCTTCTTTTTATGCCCATCTCTACTGCAGCAGACTGAATTCAGAGCATTCTGAAGCAGCTGAAATAATTGTAATTCAGATTCTCTCTCTGTTGTACTAAGTATGATACGATAATTTTCTGCTTATTTACACTTGGTTACATTTGCTGTTCAGTGGTCATATCATCATCTATTTGCAATGCCCTTAAAATTCATCTCTTGTTTCAACTTCATTAGACGACCTTTTACTATTAGTTATTCTGATGTTCCACACAGATTTCAGTTAACATTAAATTAGAATAATAGTACCACTGTTTAAGATCTAGGACATAAGTCTTCTTGGGGTTCTTTCAGAGAATTGGTCTTGCTATATGATATCAGAAATGACTTTAGAATGTGACCTTAGAGCATTGATCCCCACCAATGACAGGATGGTATATTAATCTTTTTTGTATAATAGGTGAACTGGGCTGGGAGCTCTATCATAGAAAAGAAGATTCTGTAGCTCTTTACAGTGCAATCATGGAAGCCGGCCAAAAAGAAGGAATTGACAACTTTGGAACGTATGCTCTGAATGCCTTAAGGCTGGAAAAGGGTTTCCGAGCATGGGGGGCAGAGGTCAGGAAATACAACTTCTTTATTCTTATCTCTGTTTATTATGACATTATGAATCATTACGATTATACAGCTTTTAGTCAGTTAACACATATGCCATTTATTCCCATTTCTCAATTTAGCATGAAAATAAAAATTACCTCAAGCGGGAAAAGCTGCTACAATTCTGAACAGTGTATGTTCTAAATAAAAATAACTGGTATAATTCGTTGCACTGCTGGCAAAGAGACACTTCAATAAACACTTATGTTTTCCCTCTTATACATAACAAAATTATGAGGGTTTTGCTGAGCTCTAGCATTTTGAAATCAAAGGTTTGGCTGATCAGTCCCCAAAACGTTTTATTTCTGTAATAAATATGTCATGAGAGGCAAATTATTCTTACTTAAGAATGTATTTTGAACTTTTAAATTTCCTGTTAGCTTGTTTCTGCTGATTTTTTTTCCACTCACAATAGACTATATTTCTGCTTGCTTGCATTTTTTCCTAATTCCTTTGGAAATGAAAGAATTCAAGAAGGTGAAATAGTGGCCATTTAGGTGTCCTTTTTTCCCCTACCCTGTGATAATTCTTTTATTTCTTGCTTCAAATGCTGCCTAAGAAGTCATTCCCCCTACACCTAATGGGAAAGCGGTGAATAAAATTGGCTTTGCTTTTCACTTTCCTCCCCAGCTACACACTGTCCTCTCCGTCACAGCAGACATTCTGTTGTGTTGCAATTAATGTACATACCCCAGTTACTCAATCTGCTGCAGGTTCCATTTTGCTTTGGTGAGAAATCCTGTTTCTTTTCCAAATGTGTTTACTTTGTGTATTGAAACTTAGATGAATTGTTGACCTATCTATATGTTAGGCATAATTACAGATAATTTTGTTGAAATTACAGAGTGGAAACTTACAGTGTATTAAAAAAAAAAAAGAAGAAAAAGATGCACATGTGCAATGTAAAAGAGTTTGACAAAGGAGCAAATAGGATGTATAGCATGAATAAACCCCCCCAACCCAAAGGCTGTGATGATCCAACATGTATGTAGGGTGAATTTGTGTATTTCAACAGATGAACTGTGACACTAATCCCTTGGAAGCTGGACTGGAATACTTTGTAAGACTAAACAAGGTATGTCTTGGTATATTCAAAGTGTTTATTACATCCAAGTTTATTCCTCTAAGTATTTCAAAAGAAAAATGTTATTCTCTATAAAATAGGTTTAGAAAACAAACCAAGCAGCTACAAGAATAAATATAAGTACTTTACTGATTTGTTTGAAGAGTTTCATATTTTCCATGTTTCTTGCTAACAAAAGTATACATTAGATCAGGAAGTGGCAAGTGTTAAATGTTAGCTGCATGATAAATAACTCTTTGTTTCAGTTGTGCCTTTATAAACAGAGTACCTGCATACAAGCTGAGTAAGCCTGTTCATATTGTGAAGATGTGTTACCTGCTTACTCTTGTTAAAAGAAGGTCCTTGTCTATGGGATTGTTTTCCTTGGCTACCACTCTTCTGCAGCAATTACTGAAAAAAAATTACACTTTTTATAAGAACCAGGTTCTTTTTTTTTCCAGGTTTACCAGATGAAATTCTCTTATAGTCTAATAGATACAGAAATTGCTCATAATTATCTTTTTAATTTCAAATTAATCCCAAACCAAATGTCTAAACTCTGTCAAATTGAGGACCTTTCCATGAAGCCTAGTGCAATATTTTCCTGAGAAGCTCTAATGCCACCTGCTACTACCAGTTAGCCCACCAACAAAACAGCTTGCACAGTGGATGTGAAGTTTCTAATGTTAAAACTCGGGTCGTAGATATTTCAAGTCAGGTGCCCTAAATGAGGGGCTGTTTCTGACTTTAACTCTTTACCTCTGTTTTTCCTCTGTGAAATAAAGTGCTAACATTTGCACAAGTGACACCAAGAAGAAAGATTAATGTTTTTTAAACATTTCATCTTTACAATGAGGTTTGTGATATGGGGACAAACTGTTCTTATTTATGTTCTCTTTATACCTGAAATGATAATAAATCCAATAATAAGTGACCCTTGATATTTTTTAGCATGTTATGTGGAGGCACTGTAGAACTGATAGAAATAATCACAAAATGTAAATTACAGCTCCAAATAAACATCAGATCATAAACTCTGGGTAAATAAGAATTTTGGAGGCATGTTAAACCTAACCAAAAGAAGAAAGATGCTTTTATCCTTACAAAACATTTTTACTGACCACAGTAGGGACAAACCCATGTAGATGCTTTTCCTCTCCAGCTGCTGAACCTGTCTATAGATGTTTAAATTCTTTAACCTATACAGGATTGAGGCTAGGTGCTTTCAGGGATATCAGTGGCAGTCCCTTCATGTAGTAGAGTTACAGCTGTCTCCATTGGGTAGTACATTTGCCCTAATCAGAGTAAGAGACACACGTAAAGGAAATACATGTCTTATGTTGTCTTATAGAAATACAGTCTTATGTTGTTAATGCTACTATTATTAGTTTATCTTTCCAGTTCATTTAATAAATCTGTTTATTTTCTACTTTTTAAATTTTTTTTTATGAGTATAAGCAGGAAAGTAGCCATAAATAGGGAAAATTGCTCTTTGCCAAGATGCCCATGCAGAACATATGAAAGCACTAATGTACATGAAGCAATTACTGCTACACACACTTCTCTGCATGGCTGAAATGCAGGGTTGGAACAGCACTCTGGAGCAGATACTCATGTTGTAGATGAATGGGCATAAAACGAATCTCCAATGTAGAAGCAGGTTCTCAGCCTAAAGCATTTGCCAGTTTTGCTGAACTAATGTGAATAAGGAAATAATCCGTGTTTGTTTATTGACTCAAATGAGGGCAATTGTGACTCTATGTTGACACTGCAGAGGCATCTGAGCTAATTCAGATATTGGAAACAGTCTAAACAGTGTAGCATGAAGTGCAAAGTGAGATTATTTACTCTACTTCTTGGCAGTTTGGGGCTGTGAGTTCCAATTCCATGCCTCTGGTTTTGGTGTCCATTTGGCATGACATAGACTTCAGAATTCTTTACAGGCCCCCAGAGCTGAAGAGAAGCAAAACGCTCTGTTATAACCTGTTCCTATTTTTAGGATAACTTTCTCCCCAAAAGGAGCAAACAAGATAAAACCTAAAAGCAACAGAAACTTAAATATTTCTGTTTGACATATTGGTCTTTTTGGTTCCTGACAAGGATTATTCCTTTAAGCATACATCCCTAACTTGGGGAAAAGCGCTGGTTTCTCTGCAAGTTGAAAACAAACTGCATGGTTCTGTTAATCGCTATGGTGTTTCTTACTGTGCAACAAACAGCTAGAATAGTTCACAAAATAGACAAAAAGACTTCAGCATAAGTGAATCTGGAGTTGTATGTCATGGGAAATGTAAACGGTTTCTAAACAAATTAAAGTGAATGAAAAACCAAAACCCAGTAAAGGTAATCCAATCAAGAAGTATTTCAGGTTCTGCAGAAGAACATTCAGGTATCCGAGGAATAAATGAGAAGGGATGTAAATTCCCAATGAAGTCCTGCTATTTCTATGTAATTACATAATTTAGTGTATGCATAATTTTCAGGTACATACAGACTAGTAATTTTTTTGTGATGAGTAATAGGAAACATTCTGAAAATGACAAGTCTCTTTTTACCTACAGTCTGTTAAATTATAGCATGACAATAAGTAAATTCTGTTTCCTCAAGATTTCTGTGCCAGATTTCATTTTATCAGTAGGAATGAAGAGATGGTTTTCATTCTAGGTGATTACCTCTAAACACTGCTTGATTATCTTTTTTTTTGTCTAACATTTGTGTTAGTTTCTTCTTTGCACAGATGAGCGGGATGATCGCTGAATAAATCAAATTGGAAGGACAGTTACAGGACTTATTTCTAATTTAAAGTATACAACATTTTAATGAAATCACACAAAAAATGTTCATTTCTTGGATGGACTTTTTTTTTTTTTAATCCCCTGTTATCTTTCTTTTGGTTGCAATTATGTTTGGAAAGTTACATAAGTTGTTAGATAGCCTAATCCCCCGAATAAGCACTCTGTTACTAAGTAACTGATAGAGTCCAAATGGTCTTTGTGTCAAAAAATTCACAGTGTATTTACTGGATTTTTCATACATTGTCATAGAAGATGATAAGCAGTCACCAGGTTTTAATTTACTCCAAACCTTTGTTCTATGTCAGAATCACCAACATTTGTGTTACCTTCCCATATGCATAAAAATTTTGTGTGTGAAATTGGAAGGACCTCTCAGTCCTGAAGATCCTATTCCAGACTCTTTGGGCAGTCTGTTCTAGTGATTTGTTGTCCTTGTGTTAGAAAACGTTATCTTGCTACCCTTTAAACTTATCACTGATTATTATGTTCACTGTGAACATACAGAAAAAATAATTCCTTGTTTCAGAAGATAGCCGTGTCTTCAAAACCTGCTGGCATGTGTTGTCTTGGTCTTCTGAAGTGGCTGGTTATTTTTAGCTAATTCAATATTCTTAGAAAAACCTATTTTTTTTCCTGAGCTCAGTGGAACAGATGTTCCTGTAAAACTTGAATTTAGAGTGAAAAACTTCCATGTCAGTTTGAGCTGCCCAGAGAAATGAACCTTTCAGAAATGTTTTCCACACAAATCCAGTAGTGCCGACAGTCAACCAACTGCAGAAGTCCGTCGGTAACTGTTCGTAGGTTTGTGACTTATTTTGCTGTATCCAAGACCGCCATCTGGTGGTCATTCCCTCTGCAGCAGCAGCTCACTGCGATTTGGGAAGAGAAAGCGGCAGGTGATGGAAACCCTTTGGAACTAATGCACTCTTCAGACGGGGATCCGAGTGCATAGCTAAGATTTAGAGTTCGTTTCTAGTAGGAGGAAATAGCGTTTATCAGAGGTAGTGTTTATGAGGAGTGACTAAGGGAACTGGGTTTCTTCAGCTTGCAGGAGCCTAGGGGGTGACCTCATTGATGTTTATAAATATGTGAAGGGTGAGTGCTGAAAGGATGGAGCCAGGCTCTTCTTGGTGATGCCCAGTGACAGGACAAGGGCCAGTGGGTGGGCGTTGAGGCATTGGAAGTTCCATGGAAACATGAGGAGAAAAAAATTTCACTGTGAGGGTGATGGAACACTGGAACAGGCTGCCAAGGAGGGTTGTGATCATGCTCTGGTTGGGGAATTGAACTAGGTCATCTTTGTAGGTCCCATCCAGTCCCTAACATTCTGTGATTCTGTGATTATTTTTTGCAGCTCTTTATTTAGTAGGGAAGGTTCTTTATTCTCCATCCCAAGTTTCTTAACATATTTTAAAATACCCAAGAATATTTCACATTTTCTTGGGTCTAATCTATCAACTTTGGATTTAGTTTGTTCATTTGTGTTACCTTCTTCTTTCTTTCATACTCTTTTCCCTATCTGTTTATTCCTATTTGTATCTCCACACATGACCATTTAATTACTTCAGCATTCAGTATGAGTAGAAGTTATGGCAAGCTCAGCAATTTCATACAGGTGGGTGAATGACAAGATATGTTCATTGACTATTGACCAAGCCTGCAACATATCTATACATAAGTTGTTATCTCATGGAAAACTAGGGTGAGTGGCTCTAAGGCTGAGCCTCCACCTTTGTTTTTCTAACTTTTGGAGACAGGTTTAAACATACAGTTTCATGACTACTTGTTTCCCTCCTGACCTTCAAGAGTTGCTGTAACTACACTGTATTGCCATTGTCTGCCCTTCCTTCAATTCCCCAGCTTGCCTCCCTGCTGCTCTGAGAGGAATGAGTGCAGCAATCAGCTCCATAGCTGGTATAAGGTTGTGTTTTGCACCAGCTCTACTCCACAGAAGAAGCAAGGAGGAGGGAGCAGAAAGAGCACAGACTTTACTGAAGAAGGGATAAGGAACTCAGGGAAAAGCAGGGAGATCTGAAAATGTGATGGAAAGATACTAGGTATTTGAGACGGGGGAAGGCTACTTTCTTCTCCCTCTCTCAATCTGCATTTATTATCCCTATAGCATCTATTCAGTGTACCTTTCCATGTAAATCCCTTTCAAATTAAAATTTTGTAGTAAATCTATATTATGTGGTTGCTTCATATCATGTCCAGAAGGTCATAAACCAGAGGATTTATTCTGCAAATTTATACAGACTATCAGACATACTGGAAAGAACCTCCAGAGCCTCTGTGTGTGTGTGTTTGTGTATGTTTATATATTTTTGTATATTTTGCAGTTTGAATTAATAGTTATTTTTCCAAGCCATGATTCTAAAAAGACAAGAGAATTCTTAGCCTTTAAGGAACATAAAATAACAACAACCCCATTAAATCCTCCAAATCCATCTCCAGTTAGCACAAAAAATACATTGTTTATTCCAGGTGGCTAAAAGCCTGTCCCAGTTAAAATTAATTAGGTAAGTATTCAATTTTTGTGTCTGTAGCCAACAGGCAAAAAATGATCCAGAGATGCATAGATTCTAAAGCCTGCTAGCTGCTTGCTGTAATAGTTGCCATATTTAAAAGATAATTAAGAAATGGAAATCAAAATGATTGTTGCTATCAACCTCAATGTTCCAGTAATTAGTATATAAACAGGAGTTAACGTCATCTATACAGTTAATCTGGAAGTGACCCATTCAAGCAGTACACATCTGTTCCCAGGTCAAACTCAAGGTTCTGATCATGATTGCTGCATTAGCCCTTATGGAAAATGTTTCTGCATTTCTAAATGATAAATTCATAGCGGTAAAAATCAACCAGTGCTGTTTTAGATGCCTTATTGCATCGCTGACACTGGGTTGGCAAATACATGTTTAAATACTTTTACTTAGTTCCACAGTTACATTTCTTGCAATTAAGTACCACATCAGATTGGGATGCAGAGGAAGGAGTTGATTTGGTGCTAAGCGTACCTGTAGCATATTTTCTTCCTTGGTATTTATTTCTGTCATGCAAAGCATTTTAGTCTGTGTGTCATCATGTACAGTCTTATTTGCATCTCTAGTTGTAGGTATTTGCTCTCACATAAGTTCCTGCCTAGTAGAAAAGTAATTCTATGAAAAGTGAAAGGGAACTACCAGTAGGTGATTGTTGCCTGGTCTGAGCTCTTCATACTTTCCATCAGTGTCTTGACAGTTATGTTCTGAAATGAATCCTCACAGTCTTTTCCTTTTCTGATCTGAGCTGTATTTCAAGCTGTTTTTTCCCCAAAGGATGCCATCTGTGATCCCTGCATGCAATATCCGCTTTATTCTCAGCTGATCCACCATGATTTTCTGACTAACTAGTCTTTAACTGGTTTATAAGCTGTTTTCCAAAACTGCTTTACAGAGTCTAACCTTTTAAAAGTTCAAAAACTCCTCTTCACTTTAGTAATTTCTTTTGAGCCTACACACTGAGGTATATGAAGCTGAACAAGAATCACAGAAATAAAAGCACATGAACTAACTGCATAATAATCTATTCCAAGCACAATATATGTTGCTTGGGATTCTGACTGTGCAGTATTCTCTACAGAAATTGAAGAAGTTTACCAGAAAAAAATTTTTTTATGTCTTCAACAATATTTCCCTTCTTTGCTTTTAAACATTCATCAAATGGATATAATTACTGCTTCAGACCTAAGCTCAACTTTTAAATAGCTGTCACTGCTAGTTATATTTTCAGCAAAGGCTGGAAAGCTAGAGGACCTTCTAAGAGCTGTTACATTTCTTGCCCATGAGGCAGGCTGGTGTGGATCTGGCAAATTCATTTAATACATTTTTTTCTTTCTGTCTGATCTATACCTTTAAAGAAAAAAGGAATAGGCAAATTTTGTAACTGTTCCTAATAGCTGCTGTACATTTCTTAGAAATAATTATAGTCATCTTTATTACTATTTTATCCTCAGTCCAAACTGTCAGCATCTTTGAAGGGGACTTTCTTTTGGGTTTTGAGGCATTCTGTTCAGAACCACAACTCTTTTCCCCCCCCCCATAACTCCTTTTTCCAATTTATTTTCTTACCAGACATAGAAGTAAGGAAGTTGTCTGACTTAGGAGATGACAGTGTGACACCAGTTGGGTTCACAGCTACTGGTGCACTAAATAAGGTCATCTGTGAACCTGGCTATGGAATCAAGCTAGCTCAGTGAAATCAGCTCAGCAATAGCATATACAATAAATACTGTCTTATAATACCCATGAGGGTTCAGAGACTTAGTGATGGTTCTTCTTGTACTTGTCACACATTTATGTAGCTTGCTTCTGGAAATACAAGAATACACTTCTACCTTTCTAGCCCAGTTGTAAAAGATAACTCTAAATGATAGCAGTGTTCTTTAACTAACATGCTGCATTATCCCATAAAATGGTATATATGGGAGGAAAATACCATTAAAACAAGAATACAGAGCAAACTGCCAGTTCTGGAGCCTGACAGAGACATCAAAATGGAATAGTAACAAGTCACTATGGCATCAAAAAAAGGATGTATGCCCATGGGGGTGGTGGGGAGAGGGCTGAACTTTAGGAATCCGGGTGTTGGGATTCCAGTTTCTCAGTAGAAACTGAAATGATATACAGTCTTCTTGCTCACACTTTAATTGGGTGATCTTTGTAACACATGTCACTACATACATATTTCTACTACACTTGGAGTTACAGATATTAAAGGATTAAGATCTGGAAAAAATAATACACTGAATAAAGTTACCAAGAGGTAATATACCAGTATAAAAATACTGACATACAGTATCTACCAAAGGTTTGATTTAATCTATATTTCATGCAGAGTATTTAAGTGATAGGAAAATAAATTAAGACAAAGTTAAATGCTGGTATCTCTAAAATATTTGCAGAATACAAATAACCATGTATCATCATTGCTGTCTATTTTTTATCAGCCAGCAGACTTTACAGGAAAGCAAGCATTAAAGCAGATTAAAGAAAAGGGGCTCAAACGACGACTGGTATACCTCACCCTGGAAACAGATGACATTGATCCAGAAGGAAATGAAAGTGTGTGGCACAATGGCAAGGTAAGGACTACAGATCACATTAAAAGAAATTATTGTTAAGGCTCTGTGAACAGTGTCTAACTTTGTGTTTCAATATGAATGTGGTGGTGTTCTTTCACTGGCACAGAACAATTTGACATTATGGTAAACACTTCACAGGAAGCAAAGACTAACTAAATATTTGCAGAGAAAATGTGAAGTTCCATCAAACCACAGAAACTTGTGTTAGTACAGACTAAAGTATTGCCATCCAGTCTTTGATGATGCAAGTTCACCATTATGTTAACAAACTGTTGGTATTCACTTCAAAGAAAGAAAACAACAGAAAGTTTGGGCCTCCACACTTCAGCTCAGATTATGTGTTGAAACATTCACTAGCAGCTAAATTACTGTATGTAACAAAGCTATGCATGTGTGTAGCGTATGTTAATTGAACACAATCGGAACAGTCTTCTTTCATGAACCAAAACTTTCCATCTTAAGGTGATGTCACCCATGGCAGAAAAATATTTTGGACTGCATGACACACTTGAATCTTGCTTGATGACTGAAGTATGCAAACCAAAACAAGTATATGAGATGTGCAGTTGTTTGGATTGTTGCTTTTTTATCATTATTTATTTATTTTAAAGAAAATGTCATTGCATCTTGAAAATAAAGATAAATGCTTGTGATTTTTTCCAGGTTATTGGCAACACCACATCTGGAAGTTTCAGTTACAGTGCTCATCAGAGTCTGGCTTTTGCATATGTTCCCACAGAACTCAGCAAAGTTGGACAGAAATTGGAAGTTGAACTTTTAGGAAAAAACTATCCAGCAACTGTTACACAAGAGCCACTGGTTCTGACTGAACCAACAAGAACACGCCTTCACAGGAAGGGTGAAAGTCCCAAAATGTGAACACAGATGAGGGTACTGCAAAGTGCACAAGAGGAAATAGTATCATTAATATGCATAAAATTAAAACAATCAAACTACTCAGATTTGTTTTTTAATAACCATAACATGCTCATTGCCAGTGAGAAATTCAATGGTGTTACCCTCTTGCTTCCTTGTATGGGCTGCTCAGGTTAGAGATCTGGGCAGAGTTCATGAACCCTTTCTCTGTAGCACTTGTGCATAGAAAGTGGCAAGGTAGATCTCTGACTCGCATTGCCACGTTGGCTGCCATATCTGAATTAATGCAAAGAAGAAAGTTGCTCTTCATGTTAGCCAACAGCAAAGTCTTCCACCTCTTTGACACAGTTCCTCCTTTCCCTGCCTTCAGGGTAAATTAGCTTATTCTGGCTCCTTACAACAGGACATTATAAACTTATCATTAAAATAACTTTACTGTTCTGCACAGGAATGCTTCCTAAGGAATTGAAATACATCCCGGCAACTATTACAAATAATAAAGGCAATATCGAAAGCAAACTGAACTGTTAGCCTTTTTTCCCAATGTGTAAGCATAGCAGAAATTCTCACAGTAGGTCAAAAACTAAGTCTTCTTGTGGTAGGTTGAGAGACCAATTCTCCCACCATGGGCAAAAGAAAGACTCAGACAAACGGATTGCAAAAATGGTGGAAAGTTTAAATGGAAAAACAATGAAAGTTTTACAGAGAACCACAAGCACCGTGACAAAAGAGAGAGATCCCAAAACATACCTAAGAACATCCCACCCCCACCTGGGGGGGCCCAAGAGAGAGGCAGCTCACCCTATTATCTAGGCAGTGGTGAGGGAAGAAAGAGGAAGTGAGGACCCCCCACAGATGTTTTACAAGGGAGCAGGGCATTATGGGATGAAATACTTGGCTTCCTGTGACTGCCCACTGGGCTGGACCCCTTTTGTACATCCCAGGTGTGGCTTGTCCGGAGGCATCAGGGGTCGGCACCCAGCCTAAATCACCACACTTCTTAATGAAACAGTTATAGGCATCTGATTCTTCATTATTTTATATGAATCAATTGGTAGATTAAATGTAATACTCTACAACACACAGCATGTTATTGTTCAATATCTCTGGACAGTACTTGAAAGTAGTGTATCATGGATCTACCATTCCAAATATGAAGTGCTAAACTGACAGAGAAATGCTGTTCTTCCTTTTCCTGTTAATTATAGTAAGAGCCATATGTTACTACACAAAAATATTAAGAATGACAAAATATAATCAAATTCACGGCAGAAGAGCTTTATTTAGTGTTAAATATTCAATAACCCAAATAAACAGGGTCAGGATAATGTATATGATTGGAACACGCTAAATTATTGAAACACTTTTCCAAACTGCACAATATGCTCAACAAATGTTTTTTAGTAGCAATGTCGCAGTTTCTGGCTTACAAAGAGTAACACACCCCTCTAGGGTATTGACAAAAGAATTCCAAAGTGCATATGAATAATGTTCGAAATGTACTTTTCTTCAAAGGAGCTGGACCCTCTAAATCTTCAGCAAAGAATCACAGACTGTTAGGGGCTGTAAAGGACCTTAAAAGTCCTAGTCCAACCCCCTGCCAGAGCAGGATCACCTATACCAAATCACACAGAAACATATCCAGGCGGGTTTTGAATATTTCCAGAGAGGGAGACTCCACAACACCACTGGGCAGCCTATTCCAGTGTTCTGTCACCTTCACAGTGAGAAAATGTTTCCTCATGTTTCCATGGAACTTTCTATGCCTCAGCTTCCACCCATTGCCCCTTGTCCTGTCACTGGGCATCACCAGGAAGACCCTGGCTCCATCCTCTTCGCACTCACCTTTTATGAATTTATAAACATTAATGAGCTCACCCCTTAATCTCCTCCAAACTCCTCCCTCAGTCTCTCCTTGTAAGAAAGGTGTTCTACTCCCTTAATCATTTTTGTGGCCCTGACTGGACTCTTTCAAGCAGTTCCCTGTCCTTCTTGCACTCAGGGGCCCAGAACTGGACACAATATTCTAGATGCGGCCACCCCAGGGCAGAGTAGAGGGGGAGGAGAACCTCTCTCAACCTACTGACCACACCTCTTCTAATACACCCCAGAACGGCATTGGCCTTCTTGGCCACAAGAGCACATTCCTGGGCTCATGGTGAATCTTCCATCCACTAAGACCCCCAGGTCCTTTTCCCCTTCACTGCTCTCCAGTAGGTCAGTGCCCAACCTACACTGACACCTCGGTTTGTTCTTTCCCAGGTGCAAGACTCTACACTTGTCCTTGTTGAACTTCATTCAATTTTCCCCTGCCCAACTCTCCAGCCTGTCTAAATCTCTCTAAGAAGCAGAAGTATAAATAGAATATACTAACAGAAACACAATTTGAATAAGGAACACTTACTCATGTGTGATGGTTTAACCCACACACACCAACAAAAGCTTGGCTGAGCACAGTCTGGGAAGCAAGTGAAGCTGCATTTTACAAGCAATAATGGAATGCAATGAATATGTACAGAATATACAGTATTTACAATATTATACAGGTGTTTACAAAAAGAAAACAGCACAGAAATTCTCCTTGGGCAGGAGGACTCTGCCCCGCTCCCCCCCAGCCTTTCCCCTCCCTTTATCCTCTCATTAATTAGAAGAAAAGAGAAGAGGGGAGATGTTAGGGGAATTTCAGTTAGTTCAAAAGTGTCATTAGAAAGCTAGTAATGCTTATTTCTAGTTCACTGATAGAGTCCTTCAGAGAAGCAGCCAGCATGTCAGCAGAAAGACAGAAGAGAACAGAATGAGAGCAGAATCGTAAAACTACATCCCACTCATCTGACCAATGAAATTCACTTAGAATTATCTTTCTTGTTTTCCTTTTTATTCTTGTAGCAGTTTGGGCTGGGTGCCCTCTGCTGTGTTTATACGAGGGGTGCTTCCTGTGTCCAGAAGTCCAGCCCAGTAGGTGGACATAGGAAACCAGGTATTTCCTACCATAATTCTCTGCACCACTGTAAGATCCAGCGCGGGGTCTGGCACTTCCTCTTTCTTCCCTATCCGTCACCCAGACTTGGGGGAGATATCTCCATCTGGGGGATGGGCAGTCTCAGATCTGGCCAGCTGAGACTAGCCTAGCAGTGGAGTGGGAGGGGGAGGGGGGGAAAAGAAGCCCTGGGGGTCTTGGGTGTACCCTCAGGTGGGGATGGGATATCTCTGGTTGTGCTTCTGAGATTTATTTTGTCACTGCGCTTCTGGCTTTCTGCAAGCATTCACCTCTTTCCATTTAAACTTTCCATCACTTTTGCAATCTGTTTGTCTGAGTTGTTATTTCTGCCCGTGGTGGGGAGGGGGTCTGCTTCAACCCACTACAACTCTCAACTATTCAGCTAGAGAATTTGCAGCTATCTTTCTTGAAGGCACAGCCTAAACTGTCACACTCATGTTAAAGTAAGCTGACAATAGATTGTGGCAGGTTTGCATGTAGTTCCATCTTGAGTGAAAAATGCATTCAGAAATTATTCTCCTTTATGCTTTTGTAAGTGATTGCTGAGCCAATCAGAGATGTTACTTTTTCTAAAGGTGACATCATTTGTAACCAGCCATGTAGCTGCTATGCTTCCACTCAAGGAAATCTGCTTTAGGAACTCTAAAGTACAATACAACGCTGTATGTTTCTATTTAGACTCTGAAGGAGGAAATCAATTCCTAGGAACATAGTTTTGAATTTCAGTATTTCTCAAGAACATGTGGTTTCACTAGATACCACATCCTGTAGTGTACAGTTAACAGTTACCCTGAAACAGAGCCTCATATATCCTTTCCTAATAAGCTTCGCTATGCCGAATCTCCAGTTCAGTGATGTGTTAAAGCTAGGATCAGGTTTGCCACTTCTTTTCCAGCTTAGAAGAAAAGCACCACCCATGGCAGGGGGGTTGGAACTAGATGATCCTTGAGGTTCCTTCCAACACTGACAATTCAGTGATTCTGTGAAAACATACGAACAAGCAGACAAACAAATGCTGAGAAATGGACAGGCAGCAACATCCAGTTGTTGCTGTGCAGTATCTGCTGCATTTGTTTCAGATAGTTCAAACTAACTTTTTAACTCTTGCAGTTCAGGCAACCAGATCACCCCCTCCTGGTGGAACATGCTAACCAGCAAAAAAGTCTCTACAAGGGAATACGAGTTCCACTGTAATCGAACACCATGATATCCTTGGAAACATGCCAGATGGATAGCTATTATGAATGCAAGACTTGCATTCAGCATTTCTGATTTCACCAGCACTGTGTAGATTTTTGAAGTCATTATTTTTCAGGAACAGGAGTGCTTTCCATGGGAATTTTCTAACATTTGAATGGAACTTTAGCTATAATAAGGACTTGGAAGAAGTTAGTAAAATAATCAGTTCAGTGAGACAGCTGTGACTGGTAATGGGATCTGAGCTAAAACCAAGATAAAGTGGAAATTTACAGCCATTCAAACAGTATGAATCACATCCCAACAAAGAAGTTACAACTCATAGTCACATACCAGATTATTACCATTCCTGTAAGTTACTTCAGGGAAAACTGACCTTAGGACAGCATTGTTGTTTCTTATTCCAAAACTATCTGCAGACTATAGCACTATATAGTACCTTCTTATTGTAGAAAAAAAATACATGCCTCACTCATCACTGCTCTTGTTTTCAAACCAGCAGGGAATTATTTGCAATTTATAAAACCAATATCTGGTAACTTCACAGACTTATCTGCTAGACTTAGTCACAGAATCACAGAATCAACCAGGTTGGAAGAAATCTCCAAATTCATCAAGTCCAACTAAATTCCCAATCCTATCTAATCAAATAAACCATGGTACTAAATGCCTCATCCTGTTTTTCCTTATATACCTCCAGGGATGTTGACCCCACTCCCTCTGTGGGCAGCCCATTCCAATGGCCAATCACTCTTTCTGGGAAGAACCCCTTTCTAAGATCAAGCCTAAATTTTCCCCTACGCAGCTTGAGACTTGCTCTGTTGCTGGTTGCCTGGGAGAAGAGAACAACCCCCACCTGGCTACAACCTCCCTTCACGTAGCTGTAGACAGCAATAAGGTCTCCCCTGAGCCTCCTCTTCTCCAGGCTAAGCAACCCCAGCTCCCTCAGCCTCTCCTCATAGGGCTTGTGCTCCACACCCCTCACCAGCTTTGTTGCCCTTCTCTGTACACATTCCAGCAGTCAGCAACTTCCCTAAATTGAGGGGCCCAGAACTGGACACAGGACTCAAGGTGTGGCCTAAGCAGTGCTGAGTACAGGGGCACAATGACTTCCCTGCTCCTACTGGCCACACTATTCCTGATGCAGGCCAGGATGCCATTGGCCTTCTTGGCCACATGGGCACACTTCACTCATAGGATCAGAAACTATTTTTCTAGAGAGCCTTGTCAATCTCCTTTTGTGATCTTAGATCTGGTGTCACAATTATAACTAAGGTAGTGGTCATTTACAGTATTGCTTTAGAATATTATGTGTTTTAAAGAAACAGCCCTTTTGACATATCTGTTATTTTCTGCTTCTGGGTTGCTTCACCTCCTTCCTACAGAGTAACAGTCATAAATATCATTTTACAGCCAAACCTAGGTTAAAGCTTCTCATCCACATGGACAAAACAAAGAGAAAAAAAACCCCCACTGATTTTGTAGAAGGGGCAGATAGGAGGAGGAGTGAGAGCAGCAGATGATGATGGCAAGGAAAGAGGCCACGCAGTTTCTCCTGCAGAAATAACTGCCATCACACACTGCTCAGCCGCACCTTCAGTAACTGTGGCAACTCATTTTTCCCAGGCTGTAGCACATGTTGGCAAGCAGCTGCCCCATTTTTCTTATGCACAGAATAAAGGATGTCAGTGAGCTACTGTGGTCTCGTGTGTGAAGTAACAGTCCAGTTACTTGAGGAGAATGCACTGTCTCCTCTACTCAAACTGTTGTATTGGCCTCCGTGGAAACACAGCTGACTTGGAACACAAGCTTGCAAAAGTTTCCTAGTTCCACTGGGAAAGGCTCCATGGTTCAAAACGGGTGTTCAGCGTAGGAATTAAAGAAAGGCAATGGTAGAAGGGATCTCCAGTTAACACTGGCAACAACGTTACATTTTCTTTCCTAAATTCATGCCAAAACTCACCGGCCCAAAACTGAATCCCTTTCACCCCGCCATGGCCGCTACACAAGCGCTGACACAGTAGCAGCTTCAAGACGCGGAGGTGGCGGCCTCTCCCCGCCCCAAAAGGCGGTGCCGAGCACGGCCGCGCCCCACCGCCGCCAATGCCCCGCCGCGCAGCCCGGCCCGCCCGGCGTGCGGAGCAGGGCGGTGCCACCGGCCGCCCCGGGGGCGGTCCGCGCGCCGCAGTTCCTGGTGGCGGGGATGGCGCGGCGGGAGGGTGCTCCGCAGCTCCTCTGCCTGCTTCTCTGCCTCTGGCAGCTGGCGGCGCCGCAGCCGCCCGCCCCGCACCTGGTATTGGTGCTGGCCGACGACCTGGGCTGGGGCGACGTGGGTTGGCACGGCTCGGCCATCCACACGCCGCGGCTGGACGCGCTGGGGGCAGACGGCGTGCGGCTGGAGCGGTACTATACCCAGCCGCTCTGCACTCCTTCCCGCAGCCAGCTCCTTAGCGGCCGCTACCAGGTAAGGCGCGGGTCGAAGCGCAGTCCCGGGCTTGTGGCCCCAGCGCGGCGAGTTTTGCGGGAGAGCCCCCGCGGATTATCACTCCATTCTGCCGTCCACGACCCCTTTCTGCCATCCCCCGCGGCGTGTTAGCGGGTAGCTGCTGGCGGGCTTCCCTCCTGCTTGTTCTTAGCAACGCTCTGTGTCTTTTGTAATTCGGCCTTTTTGCAAGATGCACTTGCAGGAAGGTTACCGTATCAAGACCAGCTTCTTTTATGTGCTAGCTTGCTTCACTTTGGGTTGCTAGCTCAGCAATAACCGTGGGTTTAGTACAAGTTGTTCTGTTACAGAAAAGCTGAGGTGCCTTCTGTGCTTCAGTTGGATTAACAGGTGTGTGGGAATGTAAAAATAGCCTGACTTGGACATTGACTGTTAACATACTCCTGAACTGAACAGGCACACAGTCAAGATGAAGCCAGAAGTGGATCAGCACCACGTCTTCTTGGAGCACCTTTTCACGTGCAGTGTTTAAATGTATACTAACTCCTACATTCTCCTTCATACGATTTGTCAAAGAAACTGTCTAGAATGAAGAGAAATGTAATTGTCTATTAGTGGATATTATCTCTTATTGCAGAAAGATTGTTAAGGTGATAACTCTTTCTAAGCAACATTTGTTCAGTTCCTGGAAACTTAATCAATAAGCAGGAATAGGAAGATGTTACTGACTTGACCAAGTTTTTTGCATTATTCTATTAAATAAACTTAGAAGCTCAATATGAGCTGCCAGTCTACCCTTGCAGCCCAGAAAGCCAACCATATCCTGGGCTACATCAGGAGAGGTTT
This sequence comes from Colaptes auratus, assembly GCA_015227895.2. Lineage (NCBI taxonomy): Eukaryota > Metazoa > Chordata > Aves > Piciformes > Picidae > Colaptes > Colaptes auratus. The sequence goes on from CM026897.1 coordinate 36,535,521, forward strand.
GGCCAGCAGGTTGACAGAGGTGGTTCTCCCCCTCTACACCACTCTTGTGAGATGCCACTTGTCCAGTACGGAGCCCCTATTACAGGAAAAATATGGATGTGCTGAAACATGTCTAGAAAAAGGCTGTGAGGATGATCAGTGGGGCTGGAGCACCTCTGCTGTGAGGACAGGCTGCGAGAGTTGGGGTTGTTCAGTTTGGCGCAGGGAAAGCTCTGAGGAGACCTTATTGTCACCTTCCAGTATCTGAAGAGGGCCTACAAGAAAGCTGGTGAGGGACTTTTTTAGGGTGTTGGGTAGTGATAAGACTAGGGGGAATGTATCCAAGCTAGAGGAAGGTAGATTTAGACTAGATGTTAGGAAGAAATTCTTCACCATGAGGGTGGTGAGACACTGGAACATGTTGCCCAGGGAGGTAGTGGAAGCCCCATCCCTGGAGGTTTTTTAAGGCCAGACTGGATGTGGCTCTGGGTGACCTGATCTAGTGGAAAGAGTCCTTGCCCATGGCAGGGGGGTTGGAACTAAATCATCCTTGAGGTACCTTTCAACCCGAACAATTCTGTGATTCTCTGAATTCTTTACTGGGGCCTTTTCTAAAGCACAGAACTTAAGTAAGAAATGGATTAGGGTTAGCTAGGTGTTGCTGCATCTAATCTTAAAAAAGTTAAAGTTGGATCTCTTCATAGTTCAGTCCAGATTTAAATATCTAACTTGATAATTTAATCATCTTTGTGCAGACCTTTATACATATGAGTAAAATAATACTAGAAAAAATGAACTAATTTTAAAAATATATTTGGGGAGACTTCCAATGTAGGAAATAATTATGTAGCAAATATGTGGGATTTTGATTTGTTTGGCTTGTGTCTTTTGCTGTGTTGATTTTTTTTTTATACTGCCTAGAGAAAAAAGAGGAAAAAATGGTGTTTTTTCCAGCCCCTGTTTTGAAGACAATCAGTAACTAGTAGACTCTTTGTTACAGATTGTACATACCTACTTGCCTAAGATTAGGGCTTATTTGGTGTAAAAGTAATTTCCAAGTGTTGCTCAAGGGATACTTTGAAGACTGATCGTGGAGCTTGCTACACTGGAATGCTTAGTGGAATTACAAAATCTGGTGTCTTGTGATCTTAGGGGTCTTGAAGGCTTTGTGCTTTGACAGAAGCAGATTACTGGAAATATTTAGTACACAACCAAGTTACTTATATTTGTATGTATAGACATGATGGGTGGTCTAGGTTTAGGGTAGTGCTGCCTCTTTTTTTTTTTCTTTTAAGTTTTCTTTTATCATAGTATCATAGAATCATAGTGTCATAGTATCAGTCAGGGTTGGAAGGGACCACAAGGATCATCTAGTTCCAACCCCCCTGCCATGGCCAGGGATACCCCACACTAGATCAGGCTGGCCAGAGCCTCATCCAGCCTGGTTTTAAACACCTCCAGGGGTGGGGCCTCAACCACCTCCCTGGACAACCCCATTCCAGGGCTTCACCACTCTCATGGGGAAGAACTTCTTCCTCATGTCCAGCCTGAATCTCCCTGCCTACAACTTCATTCCATTCCCCCTAGTCCTATCACTATCTGATAGCCTGAGAAGTCCCTCCCCAGCCTTCTTGTAGGCCCCCTTCAGATACTGGAAGGCCACAATGAGGTCACCTCGGAGCCTTCTCTTCTCCAGACTGAACAGCCCCAACCCCTTCAGTCTGTCCTTGTAGGAGAGGTGCTCTAGCCCTCTGATCATCCTCATGGCCCTTCTCTGGACACCTTCCAGCACCTCCAGATCCCTCTTGTAATAGGGGCTCCAGAACTGGACGCAGTACTCCAGGTGGGGTCTCTCCAGAGCTGAGTAGAGGGGGAGAATCCCCTCCCTTGACCTGCTGGCCACACTTCTCTTGCTGCAGCCCAGGATCTGATTGGCCTTCTGGGCTGCAAGTACACACTGAGAACTCATGTTGAGCTTCTCGTCCACCAGCACCCCCAAGTCTCTCTCTTTTTTTTTTTCCTTCTTTTTTTTTTTTTAAAGATGACAAAAGTCAGTTACAGTACACAGTGACTGAGGAGACTCTTTGCATCAAGCAAAATGCACTACTTGGAATATCATTATCAGTCATGCTTCTGGAAAGATACAGATTTCACTGCTTGTTAAGATCAGAAACTTACATGGAACTAAAAAAGGTCAGATCTAGATAGTGTCTAAATCTTGTGTCATCCCCTGTCGCAGTAGGGTGGAGCGCAGCACCAACAGCGACGAAGACGGAATTCAAGCAGGGGGGTAGGGGGCGCCCAGGTCAAGAGCTCCTGTCCGTAGCAGCAAGCCCATGAGACTGACGACTGCCTTCATCGCAGCTCACATTTGTTGCCCTCCTCTCGGTGTGGCTGCCTGGGATTGGTTAATCGACCTCCTCTTCTTACTGGCTGTCGATACGTATTAGGGTAGTGCAGCTGACCCTTATTTCATCTATTGGAGTTACTTGTTAAGCCATCAACAGGTGGCTCCCATTTCATCTCTCCTTGCAGTTTCTCATCTTCAATCATTCAGTCTGGGGGACACAGGCCCCCACAATCCTCACAATCCAGATTTTTTTTTTCTGTAGTGCTTACCCTCACTCTAAACATGTAAATAAATATAGAAATGTGTATATATGGTGGTAATTTATATAACTAATACAAAATTAGTTTTCTTACCTTTCATCCTTTCTTCTGGTGATTATTCTGTGATACAGGCAAAAGCTTGGTATCTTCATCTGCTATGCACTTTTTGCCCATCTCCATCCCATTTAAAATATCTTTCCATTGATATTGTCCCTAGTCTTCACATAATGCTAATTGTTACCTGTTAGATTTTTAGATGAGAACACAAAACACTTTGTTGTGTTTTATTGCACGTCTTTGGTCTGTAAAAATCTTGTTGACCCCTGCAGTGCTATTTCTTTCTTTCTCCATGCTACCTCTGCCCCTTACCTGCAGCTTCCCTGTCATCCTTGGTGCTACATTGTGCTAATGGTGCTAATGTGAGCCTCCACTGTAGCTGTTTCTTTCTGGATGCATTTGTTAAGTACCCTGTGGGAGCAGCCTGCTGCATTGGATGGGATCCATCCTAGGGTGGTGAGGGAGCTGGCAGATGAGCTGGCCAAACCACTGTCCATTATGTTTTCAACAGTCCTGGCTCACTGGAGAGGTCTCAGATGACTGGAAGCTGGCCAATGTGATGCCCATCCACAAGAAGGGCTGACTGGATGAGCCAGGGAATTCCAGACCTGTCAGCCTGACCTCAGTGCCAGGCAAGATTCAGTGCCAGGTTCTACATATTGCCACAACCACCCCATGCAGTGGTACAGGCTGGGGTCAGAGTGGCTGGAGAGTGGCCAGGCAGGAAGGGACCTGGGGGTACTGGCTGATAGTAGGCTGAACATGAGCCAGCAGCGTGCCCAGGCATCCAAGAGGGCCAATGGCATCCTTGCCTGTATCAGGAATAGCGTGGCCAGTAGGAGCAGGGAAGTCATTCTGCTCCTGTCCTCAGCTCTGGTTAGTCCACACCTTGAGTCCTGTGTCCAGTTCTGGGCCCCTCAGTTTAGGAAAGATGTTGAGTTGCTGGAACATGTCTAGAGAAAGGCAACAAAGCTGGTGAGGGGTCTGGAGCACAAGCCCTATGAGGAGAGGCTGAGGGGTTGCTTAGCCTGGAGAAGAGGAGGCTTAGAAAAGACCTTATTGCTCTCTACAACTACCTGAAGGGAGGGTGTAGCCAGGTAGGGGTTGGTCTCTTCTCCTGGCTGGCCAGCATCAGAACAACAGGACACAGTCTCAAGCTGCACCAGGGGAGGTTTAGCCTGGACGTTAGGAAGAAGTTTTTCATAGAAAGAGTGATTGGCCATTGGAATCGGCTGCCCAGGGAGGTGGTAGCGTCACTATCACTGGAGGTGTTTAGGAAGAGACTGGATGGGGTGCTTGGTGCCATGGTTTAGTTGATTAGATGGTGTTGGATGATAGGTTGGACTTGATATCAAAGGTCTTTTCCAACCTGCTTAATGCTATTCTATTCTATTCTATTCTATTCTATTCTATTCTATTCTATTCTATGTAATCCTTTTCTCTTCTAGATCCATACAGGCTTACAACACCAGATCATTTGGCCATGCCAGCCCAGCTGTCTGCCACTGGATGAGAAACTCCTACCAGAGCTACTTCAAGAGGCAGGATATGTTACTCACATGGTGGGGAAGTGGCACTTAGGGATGTACAGAAAAGAATGCCTTCCAACCCGCCGAGGATTTGATACTTACTTTGGTAATGGTCAGATTTAACATGGACAATAAATGCAGTGTTAAAAATTATAACAAACTGCCTCATTCTTCTAAGAACAGCAGATTTACTATTGATGTATAAATAAATGCCTAGGCATGCATATTTCTGAAGTATAACTGCTTAAACTAAGTGCCTTAAATGCATGCCCTAGTCTTACAACATATTGAAGAAAATATCATGATTATTGAGTGGCTCCAAGTAAGTTATTTCTTACAAACTGCACTTAATTTGGCTCCACAATGACTAGACGATTTATAGTGTAGTAATTGGTTTGTTTTGATAAGCATCTTTGTTCTGAGCATTTTGTGTTAGATCAGAGAGCAGATGTGGATTACTCTTCAAATAATGTTACACTTCTGAAAGCTGATATATTTAAGAGAAAAATAGACATCATACCATGCTGCATTCATGCTTCGTGAATAGACTGGCATTGGTTTTCCAGAGCTTATGGAGGATGGTGTGAAAGCTTCTGTAACACAGTATCCAAAAGGTCTATCTGCAGGAACTCCTAAGCTATGAAGTCAAACAGTCAGACTTGAAAATTAATGCCAGAATTAACTTGTCTAAGTGTGAGTGCAATACCTACAAAGCACCTTGCAGGTACACGTTGTTTATTCCTCCTCTTGCAAAGAGTCCTGCCCCCATATTGATTGGACATCTATTACTTTTGCACAAGTGTCAAAGATGTTATGTGAATCAAGCTGTCTGCATTACGTCCCATTGGGCATGGTACTGAATGCAAAGTGGTCCATGTCTACCTGCTTGTTTATAAGGCAGTTTCATTGAATGGAAAATTTCAGAACAGTTCATTGTCTTCAAAATATCTGCAAGCTGGGAAAATAAAATACTGCTTATTTTCCTCTAGAAGTGAGAAAATGAGATTTCAGAGAAACTTAAGTAGAAGCCTGTGTCGCTGTTGTACAACTGTAGGTACTTAAGAGACTGGCTTTGCTATGTGCCCTTTATAGACAATGGTGATCCAAATTTTAGGTGGGAAGGGATTGGTTTACCTTTTTTGACTCTTCAGGGAGCCTGTGGCTGTGGTTTCACAACTGAATTAAGCTGTCATATATGGATCATAAAACAGTGCCTGGCTGCTTAAAAGTATATGCTTCCTCCTGTCCTATCTCAGGAGCCTGGGAGCTTTTTGACTTCACAGATATAGGTAGGCTGCTGCTCCTTGTCAAATCTCACCTGTGCAGGCTCTTAGTAGAGGAGTGTTGAAACAGGCTGGCTCTGGACTCATTGTGTGCTCATTGTGTGCTGCCAATGGTTAGGGCTGGACTGTCCACTGGTCAAAAGACAGAAGCTCTCTATTAATCCCCATCTCAAAGGGGAAAAGAAGGAGATTAAAGGAGAGCGACTCATGGATTGGAAAAGAAAACTAAAACTTCTTTAATTAATCATTAAAAAAAAAAAAAAAGAAGTAACAGTCCCAGACTGACTCAGTGGCAGATGAGGATGTACTCAGGAGCTGGATTCAGTAGCTGGATTGAGGAACATGCAGACTGATATCAAAGGCAGAAGAATGGCAAAGTCCTTCAGACTGCAGCCATTAAAGAAGAGGGCTTAATCCTTGTGATTTCTCAGCATTACACTGAATATGACATGCATGGAATGGAATAACTTGTTCCTCATGTTTGTGTCATCTGTTCTATCCACTCCTCCCTGCACATGACATTTTCACTGCCAGCGCTCCAACGTGGCACACAAGATTTAACAGTGACCTTGCTTTACATAGAGGCAAGTATAAACAAGAGCCTTTCTGCATACCAATCCTAGTAGTACCTAGACACATCAAGTGTTATCATTTCTAGAAGCAGATGCTGCACAAATATGCCATTAGCTTCACAAAGTGCAGTTACCTAGAAGAGGTAGTTCTGTCCTAGCTCAAACCAGGGCAAATGTAACATATTTCACAGGATGTAGCAGTTTAATATCCTATTAGTGTTCAGTAGGCATTGATTGCAGCTAGGGGCATTTGATTCTTTATCACCCTTGACCCAGTGTCTTCTCCCATGGGCACTCAAAATGCAGTTTGCAGGCCTGAGTACATTAATGCAGGCAGTTTGCTCACAAAACCAGTTTCTATGTTTTGAAAGAAAAGCTGCTTTTCCCTCTTAAAAATGTATTAGAAGATTGTATTTAAAACCGAGCTTCATCATTTCGGTACATAATTTCTTGCAGAAGTAGCTGTAGTTGAAACTGATGAATAAAAATTCAAGTGAAGTTCCTCCCTTTTGTATTTTCATCAACCATTTTAGTTTGGTGTTGCTGTATTTAATAATGTGTTTATGCAGGTTCATCTTTTTTCATGGTATTGGGGGATAAATCAGAAATCCATTTTCAAAAGTAGGTAATTACTAAGATTCTAACTGATTGCTGAGATTTTTTCCTGACCATTGAAAAGCAAAAGTACTCCATATATATCAGGATAGACCTTGATAGGAGCAAATCTGCACCTGCAGAATTTTTACCTTTTTTTTTCCTTTTGGGTGTCTTTGCATAAAGCCCTTTCTTCACCTGTTGGTGTCATCAGTAGAGCAGAAATTACAGCTGGTGTAAAAAATACTTCATCTTGATTGTTTTTGAATAAATAAATAAATACCCCCCCCCTAAAAATCAAACTCTATAATAAGAGAGAAATCTTATGTGAAAATACAAATATACAAGATCATACCAGCTAGAAAACAGAGTAATACCCAGATAGGTTGGTGCCTTTGCTATCAGTGCACTAGATAATGCTAAGATCTTTGATATCAAGTTATGAATAATCTAATGTTATGAATAATTTAATGTTTAACTACTTAAGTGCATCAGGGAATATTACCACACATGGTCAAATCTGGGTTGTTTCAGCTCAAAACCAGTAGCATTTTGACATTTATTTTTGCCCCCCCCCCTTTATTTTCCTCCTGATGTTAATGCTTATGTAACATGACATTGGCTCACTTACTCAGTATCTTTTCCTATTCTAGGCTATCTCCTAGGGAGTGAGGATTATTATTCTCATGACCGTTGTGTCCTCATCAAAGCGAAGAACATAACACGCTGTGCTCTGGACCTTCGAGATGGAGAAGAAGTTGCAACTGGGTTTAAAGACATGTACTCCACTAATTTATTCACAGAACGAGCTATCGATCTTATAGCCAATCACAAAACTGAGAAGGTATAGCCAGCGGCTCTTACTTTGACAACTTCAGCACTGAAGAATGTTTTAAAAGATGTTAATGAAATATTATGGGAGAGGCCTGTGGCTGAGCTGTAATTCAGGACTATTCAGCAAGGTGCATAGAATTAAATGTGAGAAGTAGCCCCAGTAAAATTTGTCTGCTGTCAGAATCAACTTTGGATGCACAGCCCTAGCCTACTTCCCTTCTCTGATTCTTCTAATAATAGAAGCAGCGATGAATTAATAGAAATACTGAGACTGTAGTTTGCTCTTCTAAATAGAGAATGGAAAATTTAAAGGGAGAAGTTTCACAGAAAGGAACTGTTACCAACTGTATTACAAAGAGGGGATACACCTGATTGTTTTTCCGCAGCTTTGCGAAACTCCTTTGTCAAAGTTTTTTTTATGATTAGGGATCAGATGACAAAAATGTAGAACAAATTGACATACAGTGCTTGCACCTATTAATGTATGATTGCTGCTCTTGCTGCATTGACTTTTACATTTAGCACGGTATATTCAAGTAATTTCTTTTCTATCCTTTCCACCCCAGCCCCTCTTTCTCTACCTTGCTTTTCAGTCTGTCCATGAACCTCTCGAGGTCCCTGAAGAGTACCTGAAACCATATTCTTCTATTAAAGATGCAAAGAGGCGTCATTATGCAGGGATGGTGACTCTCATGGATGAAGCCATAGGAAATCTTACTGACGCTCTGAAAAGATACGGTCTTTGGGACAACACAGTTCTTGTTTTCTCCACAGGTACGTAAATTTAAATAGTCTTTCAGTAACATCTTTGATACAATGTCTAGCAAACTGACTGAAATGACTCATAGCTCCTCTGTCCTTCCTCCACATAGTTTATAACTACAGAAGAGCAATGAAAGTAAACCAGGAACAGTTTCTCTTGCTCCTCTTATGGCTTTCTTAGGCATAACAAAAACAATTCTGAAGACATGTCTGCACAAATGGAGACTACTCCTATTGGAATAAAACCAGCACTACTTGTCACTGCAGTTACTGAGTGTCTGTCAGAATCGAATCCCTGCTGATTGCAATCTACCAAATTACAGAATGATTGAGTCAGAAGAGCCCTTTAGAGGTTGTCTAGTCCAACTCCCCCGCAGTAAGCAGGGACATCCCCAACTAGATCAGGTTGCTCAGCGACCCATCAAGCCTGATGTCTCCAGGGATGGGGCCTCCACCACCTCCCAGTGTTCCAGCACCCTCATAGTAAAGAACTTATTCCTAACACCCAGTCTAAATCTACCCTTCTCCTGTTTAAAACCGTTGTTCCTTGTCCTAGTACTACATGCCTTTGTAAATGGTCTTTCCCCAGCTTTCTTGCAGGCCCTCTTCAGGAACTTGAAGGCTTCTCTAAGGTTTCCCCTTAGCTTTCTTTTCTCCAGGCCAAACAACCCCAATTCTGTCAGCCTGCATTCTAGTCCTCTGAAAATTCTTGTGGCCTTCCTTTGGATGCATTCTATCAGGTCTGTGTCCTTCTTGTGTTGAGGACCCAAGAGCTGAACATACTGTTCCAGGTGAGGTTTCACCAGAGTAGTGTAGAGTGGTAAAATCACCTTTCTCAATCTGCTGGCCATACTTCTTTTGATACATCCCAGGATGTGATTTCCCTTCTGGTCTGCAAGTGCACATTGTTAGCTCATGTCCAGTTTCTTATCCACCAGTACCCCCAGGGCTGCTCTCTATCACATCATCTCCCAGAATGTATTGATAACACAGCTTGTTATCCTTGATACCCGAACTTGGCCTTGTTGAACCAGTTTGTCCAGGTCTCCCTGGATGACATCCTGTCCCTTAAGCTTGTGAGCTTGGAACTACTCAGCTTGGTGTTAACTGCAGACTTGCTGAGGGTGCACTCAATCACAATGTCTGTATCATTGATGAAGATGATTGATGTGAGGTGTCCCTGCCCATGGCAGGGGGGTTGGAACTAGATGATCCTTGTGGTCCCTTCCAACACTGATTGATTCTATGATACAGTCTGTACTGGTCCCAGTACAGACTCCTGAGGGACACCACTTGTCACCCGTGTCCATCTGGTCATCAAGCCATCGACCACTACCCTCTGGGTATGACTGCCTGGCTAATTCCTCATCTGCTGAACAGTCTGCCCATCTAATCCATATCTCTGCAACTTAGAGAGAAGGATGTTGTGGGGGACCATGTCGAAGGTCTTGCATAAGGCCAGGTAGATGCCCTTCCCTTGTCCACTGATGCAGTCACTCCATTGTAGAAAGGCACTAGGTTCAATTGTACTGAGCTCTAGGTAGCTGTGTGATCAGTCTATAAACTACCACATGTTGCATGAAGCATGAATAGCCAGACAGCATGCAGTTTGAAGCTAAAACTCTTTCCCATGTACATGTAATTTTTGTCTCTTTTGGAATGTTTCACTAGCACCTTAATCCCATGAAGCAAGGGTCTGCTTATAAAAAAGTGTAATATACAGTGATACAGTCTGAGCTGTCAAATTACAGGCTAGGTTTTTGTATATACTAGCACACAACCTGATTTCTAAATTATTAGGGTAATGCAAATAATACATAGCCAGTCACCTCCTTTGTTTCCAAATTAGGCATGGAACATAATTTTTTTGAAATACAGCTGCTTGGCTGGATTTCAGGAACATGGTTGTTCCAGTTTGGTTGTGAGTGGGAAGTAGCTTCTCGATGCTTACAATTGCTCTTTTGACCAGGCTTTACATATTACGGCTGTCAAAATGGCAAATTAGTTTTGTGGGAACACTTGGGAAAAAAACTCCACAAACACAACAACAACAAAACCCAGGGTCTGATAAAAATGCAGTGCTGTCTCTTTGAGTTTAGCAGCTGCTTCCTGTAGTGCTTGGAATCTTGGGCTTTCATTTTGAGTACAAACCTGTTTGCCTTATGGTGTTAAATTTGTGTGCAGGTTTTGGCTCTAACAGGAAGCCATAACTTTTGTATGCCTGTTTCTGTTTGCAGTGTTTTCATATTTAGAACTGAAAGTAAGCATAGCCATATGGAAAATGATAACAATATTTATTCCATATGGAAAAAAATCTAGTCTTTTCTGATGGGGTCCTAGTAGAGTTGTTTCAGTAATATTTGTTCAGTATATTGTGGAATAAAACTAAAGACATCTGAGTTGGAATTACAGGGTATGTCTTAATTAAAAAGACACCTATTTTCTGTTTATAAACCATTTTTTTTCTCCAAACGGTGGCACTATGCCTACTTTTTTAACAGCAGTTATCTTGCTATCAACTAGTGGTACATTACAACAGGAGTCAAATATTTAGAATAATTCATTGTTTGCCCTATTTAATAGGACTTACCTACTGCAGGGAGTGGAAGTTAGGATGAGGGAAGTACAGAGAAATCAGGCCTAGATCAAGTAGACTGGGGGACAGTGATTCAGTTTTTTCTCAGTGTTTTGTCTTCACTTCAAGCACCTATTCTTTACAGGCATAAACATTGCATACATTAAAGACCCAGTTTCAAAAAAACCCCAAATGTTGAGACCATTAAGCATTAAAGAAAGGCCAAAAACAGTGTGAAATCTACTCAGTTTTTCTATGTTATATTTATGGCTTTTGCAGGTGATGTGTTTTAAAATGAGCATTAGAAGATGGTTGAAATAAAACACAAGCAGGCCTGCAGTTGGGCAGTTCGTGCAGGGAGTTGTGCTATGTGAGATCTCTGTGCATAGCTTTCAAGTCCTTTGTAATTGGGAGTCCTAGTGTGCACTGGTAGGTAACATGGATATTACAGTTTATCATCAGCTTATGAGTATGTGCCCGTGCAAGGAAGCTGTGTCCCCTTTCTCTGACTCGGGTGCTTTCCTAAGACTGGGAGACGCTCCTCTTGTTCACTGTGCCAAGTGAGAAAGATTTTTCTCTATGATTAAGAATTATCGTCAGGAAAGTTCTTCCCATTTTGTGGGGTTATGACTTTAAGGTAGAATCTAGAGAAGGAGAAAGTGTATCCATAATAAGCAGTATCTATGTTATTAGAAGAAATAGTAGCATGGCAGCTAAAGACACAGGATTGTAAAGGCACTCTGTTTTGTTAAGAACCTATAACTATAGTGTTGGGAACCTGTAGAGGAAAAAGAAATGAAGACCCTAGTCTTACAGTTTACTGGATTAATTACTAGACCTTGTTTAGTTCTGGCCAAAATTCACACTTCAATGTTTGCATTGCTAACTACTATAAACTGCTCCCCATCCACTGCCTACCCCCCAATGATTTACAAGTGATCATTGCTATTGTGAGGTATAACAAGCCGCATAGCAATAAATGTAGTCTTGTGGTTGATTCCTTCACTGTGAAGCGTTGTCCTTAGAATTAGACATGTCTTATTAGTGGGTACTTATTGAAATACTCTAAAGCATGGTATAATCTTTGCTGTCATTGTAGATTTCTTTTTATTAAACTCTTATTTGTTCCTTCATACTTGTATATGTTACAGCTTAACCAGGGTTGCCTTGAAAACATGCTGTTTGGGAAGTAGAAGTACTATGCTTTTTAGAGAGCCTTGTACAATGTGTAGAAGAACTCCCAATTCCTCTTTCAAGTGGCCTGATAGGGACACCAGGACAAAAACTGATCTAGTTATTAGCGAAGTCTGACTCCATCGGCTTGTTGAGTAATCAGCAACTCTAGTGTCTCTTTGAACAGATACACAAGCTATTTCTACAGGTAACGAAGAAAAAGAGGAGCTAGTTCAATGGTATGTGGTGTTACATTTCTATATCAAACAGTACCTTGAAAATTCTTGACTGGTGGGATATGAAATAGACTTTGCTTTTATGGAGCACCTTCTGTGATGCAGATACAAGTAAGTTTACACTAGTGAGATCAGGGGTAATGAAGAAATCACTGCCTATTCAAGCAGAATGGATAAAAATGAATGCAGCTATGTCTTGGGTTCCCATGGCCTTTTATCCACTTGAAATCAAGAAGAATGAGGCGGACATTTATTTTTCTTGTTAGGAAATGTGAGAGATTATAACTTCAATTGCCCTGGATATGGCCTTGATTTAGAATAAAGAATACAATACAATACAATAAACCGGGTTGGAAGAGACCTTCAAGATCATCGTATCCAACCTATCAACCAATCCAACCCACCCAAACAACTAGATCATGGCACCAAGCATCCCATCAAGTCTCCTCCTGAACACCTCCAATGATGGTGACTCCACCACCTCCCTGGGCAGACCATTCCAACGGGCAATCACTCTCTCTTTATAGAACTTCTTCCTAACATCCAGTCTAAACCTCCCTGGCGCAGCTTGAGACTGTGTCCTCTTGTTCTGGTGCTGGCTGCCTGGGAGAAGAGACCAACCTCTGCCTGTCTACAACCTCCCGTCAGGTAGTTGTAGAGGGCAATAAGGTCGCCCCTGAATCTCCTCTTCTCCAGGCTAAGCAACCCAAGATTCCTCAGCCTCTCTTCACAGGGCTTGTGTTCCAAACCCTTCACCAACCTTGTTGCCCTTCTCTGGACATGTTCCAGCAAGACAACATCCTTCCTAAACTGAGGGGCCCAGAACTGGACACAGGACTCAAGGTGTGGCCTAACCAGTGCAGTGTACAGGGGCAGAATGACCTCCCTGCTCCTGCTGGCCACACTGTTCCTGATGCAGGCCAGGATGCCATTGGCCCTCTTGGCTGCCTGGGCACACTGCAGGCTCATATTCAGCCTACAATCAACCAGCACCCCCAGGTCCCTCTCTGCCTGGCCTCTCTCCAGCCACTCTAACCCCAGCCTGTAGCACTGCATGGGGTTCTTGTGGCCAATGTGCAGAACCCGACACTTGGATGTGTTAAATCTCATGCCCTTGGATTCTGCCCATCTGTCCAGCCTGGCGAGGTCCCTCTGCAAAGCCTCTCTGCCCTCCAGCAGATCAACTCCTGCCCCCAGCTTGGTGTTGTCCGCAAATTTACTGATGATGGACTCAATGCCCTCATCCAGATCATCAATAAAGATGTTAAAGAGCATGGGGCCCAGCACTGATCCTTGGGGCACACCACTAGTGACTGTCCTCCAGCTGGATGTGGCACCATTCACCACCACTCTCTGGGCTCGGCTCTCCAGCCAGTTCCTAACCCAACGCAGTGTGCTCCTGTCCAGGCCATGGGCTGATAGCTTGGCCAGGAGTTTGCTGTGGGGGATGGTGTCAAAGGCCATGCTGAGGTCCAGGTAGACTACATCCACAGGCCTCCCCACATCCACCAGGCAGGTCACCTGATCGTAGAAGGAGATCAGGTTGGTCAGGCAGGACCTGCCTTTCCTAAATCCATTCTGGCTGGGCCTGAGCCCCTGGCCATCCTGTAAGTGCTGCATGATTGCACTCAATATGACCTGTTCCATAATCTTTTCTGGAACTGAGGTCAGGCTGACAGGCCTATAATTCCCTGGCTCTTCCAACTGGCCCTTCTTGTGGATGGGCACCACGCTGGCCAGCTTCCAGTCTTCTGGGACCTCTCCAGTGAGCCAGGACTGCTGAAAAATGATGGAGAGCGGCTTGGCCAGCTCATCTGCCAGCTCTCTCAGCACCCTAGGATGGATCCCATCCGGTCCCATGGACTTGTGGGGGTCCAAGCGGCTGAGAAGATCTCTAACTGTCCCATCCTGGAACAGAGGAGAACTATGCAGCTCCCTGGCTCCTTCTGCCAGCTCTGCAGGCCAGCTGTCTGGAAGACATTCTGCCCTGCTAGTAAAAATTGAGGCAAAGAAGGTGTTAAGTACCTCTGCCTTTTCCTCATTCTTTGTTACAACGTTCCCCTCCGTGCCCACCAAGGAGTGGAGGTTGTCCTTGCCCTTCCTCTTGCTATTAATATATTTATAGAAGGACTTTTTGTTGTCCTTCACAGCAGAGGCCAGTCTAAGCTCTAAATGTGCTTTTGCCTCCCTAATTTTCTTCCTACAAGACCTAGCAACATCCCTAAACATTCCATGGGTTTCCTCCCCTTTTTTCCAAAGACGATACACCCTCTTTTTTTCCCTTAGTTCCTTTAGAAGTTCATTACCCATCCAGGCTGGCCGTCTGCCCTTTCAGCTCATCTTCCAGCACACTGGCACAGCCTGTTTCTGCGCCTTCAAGAGCTCTTCCTTGAAGCAGGTCCAGCTCTCCTGGACCCCTTTATTTTTAAGGGCTGTTTCCAAGGAACCTTCTGAGTTATTTCCTTGAGTAGCCTGAAGTCTGCCCTCCTGAAGTCCAGAGTGGAGGTCTTCTTGCTACCCCTCTTAGCTTGGCTGAATACAGAAAATTTGATTATCTCATGATCACTGGTGCCTAAACACCCTCTGACCACCACATCACCCACCAGCCCTTCCCTGTTGGTGAAGAGGAGGTCAAGCATAGCCTTACCCTTGGTAGGCTTGTGCAGCACCTGGGATAAGAAGCTGTCCTCCATGCACTCTAAGAACCTCCTAGACTGCCTCCTCTCTGCTATGTTGTGATCCCAGCAGACATCAGGCAGGTTGAAGTCACCCATGAGAACAAGGTCAGGTTATCTTGAGACAGCCTTCAGCTGCCTATAGAATGCTTCATCAATATCTTCCTCCTGGTTGGGTGGTCTATAACAGAGTCCAACCAGGATGTCTGCCCTGCTGGTCATCCCTCTAATTCTCCCCCACAAGCACTCAACCCGATCGTCCCTGATCTCTAGCTCAACGGCATCAAGTGCCTCCCTGATGTACAGGGCCACCCCTCTACCCCTTCTTCCTTGCCTCTCTCTCCTGAAGAGCCTGTAGCCATCAATTTCAGCGCTCCAGTCATGCGAGTTGTCCCACCATGTCTCTGTGATGGCAACTACATCATAACTTTCCTGCTGCAACAAGGCTTCCAGCTCCTCATGTTTGTTGCCCATACTTCATGCATTAGTATACATGCACTTCAGCCAGGCTGCTGGTTTCGCCCCTGACTCCAGCTTACCACCCTCAGACTCCTGTCTGGGGGGACTGGTTTCAGCCCCTTCCCCCTTTAAAGTTAGTTTAAAGCCCTGTCAATGAGACCTGCTAATTCCCTTCCCAGAATCTTTTTACCTTTGAGGGATAGGCCATTCTCGTGTACTGTGACCTTTCCCCTCCTCTGGGACAGATCTACTCCATCTGTTGCCAGCTGACCTGCTGCAGTAGAAAGTTTTTCAAGACCCAAAACCCCAAAATTCTTCTGACTGCACCAGCCTCTAAGCCACTTGTTGACTACAGCTGCTGCCCTGTTCCTTCTTGTATTCCCTCCTGCAACTAACGGTATAGACAAAAATATTATTTGTGCACCTGACTCCTCCACCAGATCCCCCAGGGCCTTGAAGTCATTCTTGATAGCCCTGGGAGTTCTGGTTGCAACATCATCATTCCCTAACTGCATAACTATTAAGGGATAGTAGTCAGAGGGCTGCACCAGACTAGGCAGCCTTCTGGTAACATCGCTAACTTGAGCTCCTGGGAGGCAACAAAGTTCCGTGTGAGTAGGGTCTGGCCGACATATGGGGCCCTCTGTTCCCCTCAGGAGGGAATCACCAATAACAGTTGCCCTTGAAAGAAAGAAAGGTCATAAAAAGCATTCAATTGATACAAATTTACCTCAGCACTATTAACACTGGCCTAGAGTCCAAATTTTGCTTCAAACATGGACCATTTGCTGTGAGTACTATGTGTTTATAGTTTCTGCAACCTATTAGAAGTAGTTTTTGGTGGAAATTTACCAACATTAGAGCAAAGGAGTCTGACCTCTCATTTCAGTTCTGTGTTAAAGTTACTATCCTTTACTTTATTTAGCTGTCAGATTTTTAATATATTAAATAATTTTGCAGCCACACTCACTACTGCTCTTTCTTCCAATATGTCTGTTAATTCTTCAATTCAGATTAGTAATGCAGTGTCTCATAGTGGCCGTAAGAGGGCTTTGAACAGCAAAGTATGTGGAACATTTCAAGCTTTGGTTTACATTACTAAGGGGAAACTATTTAAAGCCTTCCCTATAATGGAGCACGTGACAGTGACAATTGTTCTCACTCCAAAAGGGGATCTTTTTTTCAATTTTACAGTTATGATTAATAAGAGCACAAATTGTTTTGCACGTACTTACTGGTGTTTATGCAGTCTCTCACACCCCTAGGTTTTTTCTCCCAAATGTGTGCCCTCATAGAGACTTCCCCCACCTTGTTTTTCATTCCTGCCAGCACATTGTGGCTTTTGTCTAATAAAATGTCAGGATTTTTTTTTCTTGTTTTTTGCTTGTTTACAGATCCTGCTTTGGTAGAAACCAGGGATCTGACTGTCAGTGGTTCCCTACGGGCAGTTTTTAATTGCCTCCCTGATATCTTTGCTCCTGAATGAACTCCTGCTTCTTCACTTCTGCTAGTAAGCGACTTCAGGGAGACTTTTAGTTGCAGATTGTGCAAGCCATCTGAAAGGCAGATTAGTTAGAACAGTTATTCTCTGGTGGTGGTGTCAGAGGTGCTAACTTGAAGTTTGTGTTGTCAGATTTTTTTTGTTAGTAAACCTGGTCAGTTACAGATCTGTAATTGCTCTTGTCAGGAGGTTCTGAGAGATTCAGCACATTGCCAGTGAGGAAGATGCCTGGGCATCTACTGCCTGAGCATTTGCTGCTTCCTAAGGTGCTGAGAGGAAGTAAGCACAGGTGTGTTAGCTGCATGCACCTTCAATCACAATAATTGAGTCCATATATTCCCAAATATTACTTTTCTATTCCATGATTATTTAAGCTTGTTGCTGTACAGACAAAAGTACTTGCATTGGTCAGAGTTGTTGTATAGTAATGATAAATATGGAAAGGTGCATGTAGTTGGTGTTCTATACTCCAGTGTAAGCTTGTATTCTATTTTAAGGCTGTAAGATGGTAAGAATAGATTTTAGATGGCAAGAATATATTCTTATAAATATAATATCTTCTCTGAAAAATGCTGCAGGTAATATATTCACAAAGGCAGAAATGTAATTTTATGATGGAAATTAATTTCAGAATGAAAACTGAGATGATGTTTGTAGTCAATTTTTTCCCCTTTTTTAAAATTTCCTATTTTAAAATTCTGTGAAAACCCCAAATGTTTTGTAGGAAAGTTTATTTATCTTCCCCTCCTTCTAGCATAATGGAGCAACTTATCCTTGTTGCTGTCCTTAAGCATATCAAGGACAAGAGGGTCGTTAGGAACAGTCAACATGGTTTTACCAAGGAGAAGTCATGTTTGACCAACCTGATAGCCTTTTGTGAGGACATAACCAGGTGGATAGATGATGGTAGAGCAGAGGATGTGGTTTAGCTTGATTTCAGTAAAGCATTTGACACTGCCTCCTACAGCATCCTTGCAGCTAAACTGAGGCAGTGTGGTGCAGATGATCAGGTAGTGAGGTGGATTGAGAACTGGTTGAAGGGAAGAAGTCAGAGAGTTGTGGTCAGTGGGATGGAGTCTAGTTGGAGGCCTGTATCTAGCAGGGTCTCTCAGGGGTCAGTACTGGGACCAGTTCCATTCAGTATATTCACCAATGAACTGAATGAGGGAGCCAAGAGCACTGTCAATAAGATTGCTGAGGACACAAAACTGGATGGAGTGGCTGACACATCAGAGGGTTGTGCTGCCATTCAGTGAGACTTGGACAGGCTGGAGAATTGGGCAGGGAGAAATTTCATAAAATTCAACAAGGGCAAGTGTAGAGTCTTGCACCTGGGAAAGAACAACCCCATGTACCAGTATAGGTTGGGGACTGACCTGATGGAGAGCAGTGAATGGGTAATGGACCTGGGGGTCCTAGTGGATGGAAGGTTGACTATGAGCCAGCAATATGTTCTAGTCGCCAAGAAGGCCAATGCCATTCTAGAGTGTATTAGAAGGGGTGTGGTCAATAAGTCTCCTCTCCCTTTACTCTGCCCTGGGGAAGGCCACATCTGGAATATTGTGTCCAGTTCTGGTCCCCACAATTCAAGAAGTCCAGTGCAGAGCCACAAAAATGATTAAGGGAGTGGAACATCTTCCTTACAAGGAGTGACTAAGGCAGTTGGGCCTCTTTAGCTTGGAGGAGACTAAGGAGTGACCTCATTAACGTTTATAAATATGTAAAGGATGACAGCCAAGAAGATTGAGCCAGGCTCTTCTCGGTAATACCCAATGACAGGACTAGGGGCAATGGGTGGAAGTTGAGGCACAGGAAGATCCATGTGGACATAAGGAAATTTTTTCTCATGATAAAGGAACACTGCAACAGGCTGCCTAGGGGGGTTGTGGAGACTCTCTCTTTGGAGATATTCAAGACCTGTCCGGATGTGTTTTAGTGTGATCTGTTATACGTGATCCTGATCTGGCAGGGGGATTGGACTAGATGATTTTTGATGTCCTTTCCAGCCCCTTGTTTTAGTGAGTACTTTTTGATGAGGAATTAATTAATTACACACAGTGCAGGTGCCAATAGGTACGTCTTTGTTTATTATAAAGGTGGGCAAGGTTGCACCGGAGTGCAGCAAGGCACAAACCCAAAAGCAAGGCACAAACCTGCAAGTTACCCAGAACCCAAAAGCAGAGCCCCATCCCAAGCGAAGTGCAGCTAACTTACCCTAAACACTCCATAAGAAACATGGTCGTACCGAAGATCATGAACTGGCGGAGGTGACCATCTTCCTCCCGGGCAGACATCCCTGCCAGACCAGATGTTGTCTTTGTTGGATCAGAGACACAGCAGCACCTCTCCAGTAGTGATCTTCAATTTTTTAAAGGTTACCATGTCCCACGACGTCAGGACAGGACATCACAGGAGGCTGGGTCGTGGAGCCAAAGCCCCTCCCATATTTCACAATCATGTTATGTAATTCCTCACCCTATTGCTCATGTGTGCAGCCTGCTCACGGGGTCATATGCCCCCTGCCCAGCAATAGTATCATAGTATCATAGGGTTGGAAGGGACCACAAGGATCATCTAGTTCCAACGCCCCTGCCATGGCCAGGGATACCCCACACTAGATCAGGCTGGCCAGAGCCTCATCCAGCCTGGTCTTAAAAACCTCCAGGGACAGGGCCCCAACCACCTCCCTGGACAACACATTCCAGGGCTTCACCACTCTCATAGTGAAGAACTTCATCTTCACATCCAGCCTGAATCTCTGCACCTCCAGCTTCATTCCATTCCCCCTAGTCCTATCACTCTCTGATATCCTGAGAAGTCCCTCCCCAGCCTTCTTGTAGGCCCCCTTCAGATACTGGAAGGCCACAATGAGGTCACCTTGGAGCCTTCTCTTCTCCAGACTGAACAGCCCCAACTCTTCCGGTCTGTCCTTGTAGGAGAGGTGCTCCAGCCCTCTGATCATCCTCATGGCCTTTCTCTGGACACGTTCCAGCACCTCCAGATCTCTCTTGGAATAGGGGCTCCAGAACTGGATGCAGTACTCCAGGTGGGGTCTCACCAGGGCTGAGTAGAGGGGGAGAATCCCCTCCCTTGACCTGCTGGCCACACTTCTCTTGCTGCAGCCCGGGATCTGATTTGCCTTCTGGGCTGCAAGTACACACTGAGAGCCTTCCTCATCTTCCTCAGGTCCATTAGAGGTCAAGCAAGGGGTTTGAAGACTTTTGTGTTTAGCTCAGGATGTCAACACATTCAATACATTCTCATCCCCATTTAGTTTTAGAAACGGAGGAAGCCACAGATAAATGTTGTTACTCTTATCATGTACCTGGGAGCTTCTGATCATACACCAAGCATTCCCAGGCATCTGGGTACAAACACCAATTATCCCCAGGCAACCCTTGGCAGCTGGGTACTTCTAATCAAACTCTAATTAACTCTTCCCTGCCACACCCCTAACATTCTGTGATTAATCCCTCCCATCCATCCTGCTTTTTCCATGCAAAATCTAACATTCCAAACCCAAATTTTTGAACAGTGTGACCTTGTGCTGGAGACACTCACTTCTTCTTTTCTTTTATATGTGTTAAAAAAATTCAGCATAAATGGAATCTGAATTTTTCTCTCTGTTTTAAGCAAATACCAGTTTTAAACATGAAGCTGACTTGTGAATTTTGCTCAGAAATTAATTTTGCCTGGAGTCACAAGCTGCCCGCCTGTGTGTAAGGCTTTAACTTTAACATCCCAATAGATGTTGTAGCAAGTTTTTCCTCAAACTGAGATGAGCACTGAAAAGAATTCATTTCATGTGTTAATTTCCCATGGCTTTCAAACGGTTGTCTTAAACTATGATTACAATGGAACACTGTTCTCCATAACGATGTTTAAAGAGACATTTTTCTTTGTATCAGAATCTTCTACACCTGCACCAGTGGTCAGTTTCAGTGCTTTGTCATTGAGTGAAGTCCAAAGTTTTCTTGATTATGTCTCATTTAACTTGCTTGTTGCAGATGTATGAACAGTTTGTCAGATGATTCCTATTGTTTCTCTTGTGTTTATTGATGGTAAAAGCTAGAGCAGATCTGTTGAAGTAGGGTCTGAAAATACTGAAACCTGTTTAATTACAAATGCTGCTTACAGTGAAAGCAGTTACCTGAAAATTGTCTGCACTGGGATTGCTCCTATCATGAGCACTGTACTGAGAGGAAAAAAAAAATTCAATAGGGGACATTGTTCCCATAACTTTTGTGGGTCTAAATTTGTAGCTGTTGGAGTCTTGTGTACATCAAATATGGTTTTATTCCATGAGATGAATTTTTTTTGGTAATATTTTTTTCCACCTTAGAAAAGTCAGGAGAATGAAGAGACATTTCTGGTGAGTTATACAAATGTGTAGATGTTGATTTACCTGAGCACAGCAAATGATGCTTTAATGCAGAGAGGTATTATGTTCCCTTGATGGGAAACAAAAACCATATGGGTGTATTTGGAGCACAAGAATTACATTAGCAGAATTTTATAGTAGAAGGTGTTGTTTTCTGTGGCCCTCTAATGGAAAGGCCTTCGATAGTACTTCCATTACAAACATACTCAAACATAAACAAAAAGAGTCTGTACTAAGCACTGAAAACAGTAATGCATCAGCACTGTAGAGACAACTTTTGAGTGGCTTTTCTGCTGTCTATATCAAAACTTCAGGGTTAGTCTTTCCACTGAGAACATGCAGCGTCAGACTGAAGTACACAACAGATATTTTTTTCATCAGCTAATCTTAAATAATTTTGCTTTGTTTCATTGGAAGGACATGTTTCATGTTAGTCATCAGATGGAGCGTGCTTGCTGCTTTTCTATCACAGTTGCCCCATGATTGAGAAAGGCAGCCACAAATGTATGTTTCAGGTGCAGTATGGGTGAGCAGGGAAGAACGTGAGTTCAAATTAAGGGCAAAAATAGTCTCTAATTCCTGCTGTGAGTCTCTTATCCACAGTGTAGATCTCTGCTGTGTATTCTGTACTTTTTTTTAAAAATGAAACCTCAATGGGAGTTCTGCATTTGGAACAAGTACAGAATAAGCATTATTTATGCTGTGAAGATCAGAGGGGAGACTTTTTCCCTGAATTTGATCCTTTACCGCTTTTATTGACAGTGCTTTCTGTTTAACTGCGAGTCACAACCATGATCTTAAATCACACAAAGGAAGGGTGCTGAAGTCCTATTTGGTGACCTAGACTTTCAGCAAGAATGTTGGAGGTCAAAAATGAGATGCATTTACAAAGCTGAGCATTGAAGCTGTCTGGTACTTGCTCTTACTGTGTTTGGCACTAGTATGTGCTATTTAATTCTCTTTCATATATACAGAATTCACACAGAAACATTAAAAAAGCTTTTTTTTTTTTTCTTTTCCCAAAAAAGAAGCAACCTCTAAGTGTCTGCTTGTTTTGTTGATATTGGCAGCTGATCATATTGTTACATCCAAACTTCTGTGTACAAGAATTATTCGTGTAGACTTGTCTCCTGCTCACATCCATCACTTCATTTTAAACTAAGTACACGTTAAATGGTACGTAGTGGTATCACGTCTGCTAAATAACTGGGGTGGGGGAAGGCAGGCATATGTGTGATAATCTGTTGTATTAGTAGTGTTGCTTATAGTTCTTCTACTTCACTTTTTATTACTACAAACTATTGACTGCCTCCAGAATTTCAACAGTATTTGAAACAAGATCTTACAAAGCCCAGTTCTGCATTACAGAAAAGAGATGTCAGCAGTCACTCCATAATAGGCCACAGCAACAAAGCTATAGGGATATGGGTTTGACCCATCTTCTGTCTTTTTTTAAAATGTTTGTCTGAGGTTGGTTTTGTGTATTTTTCATTGCAAACTTCAGATGTCTGCTTTGCAGAAATATTGTAGGTAATGTAAGTCACTTCATTGCCATTCTCTATTTTCAACAATACCGAGACGCTAACATTGTTAACTTGTGTTCTTAAACGGTTAGTTATGTATGAAATAATTTCATAGTTGGCTTTTAATATACTTTCCAGTTCTTATTCAGCTGGATGGACCCTCACACTGACCTCCATATGGTTCTGATTAAGTATAAGAGCATGATTACTCATAAAGTTCTAGTCCTTCAAAGGAGCACTAGATGTGTAATGTGATGAACATTTGCAGAATTAAACTGTGGATGTATTGGATATGCCATATTATTTTTACCATCATTTCCTATACTTGGTACATCTATTATTGTTTAGTTGTTGTGGATTAAAGAAACCTATATGGTCAGCAGTATTCAAGATTTAATTGCCATTGATGTTTAAAATGCAATATTACAATATCAGAGAGAAGAAAAGGCAAAACAGAAACCCCAAAAGCTCAGTATTGGGAAACAGGCAGAATTGCACAAAGGAGAGAAAGAAGCAACATCTTCCATCAGCCAGTTTATTGTTTCATACCTTTTATTTTTTTTAATCAGTGAGGTAAAGGTTGTGAAAATCTGCCCTCAATCCATATTCCCTGTAATTAATCCTCTGTTAAGGGAATAGTGCCGCTTGGCTGATGGTCGCACAGTTGCAGGATCATTTCAGATGCTGTGAGATTCAGGATTAGAAATGTGTTTTACAACTCATAAAATGGGCAGGAAATTCCCAAAAGCATGGGAGTTTGAGTTCTTAAACTTTCATCATTCAGAGCTCAGGTGTTGCACCATGGAAATGTATCAGAAGCTTGAGAAGAGGTAAAGAATTTGCTCCTCCCTTATTTTTATAGGACCTGGTGAATATGAAATTTCTGTCAGTGTCTCTGATTGCCCATCCTAGGTATCTAAATTGTGAAATGACTTCCACTTTCTGTGGGAGACTGTCTTCTAATGTAACAGGATGATCAGAGGGCTGGAGCACCTCTCCTATGATGACAGACTGAAGGAGTTGGGGCTGCTCAGTCTGGAGAAGAGAAGGCTCCGAGGTGACCTCATTGTGGCCTTCCAGTATCTGAAGGGGGCCTACAAGAAGGCTGGGGAGGGACTTCTCAGGATATCAGGTAGTGATAGGACTAGGGGGAATGGAATGAAGCTGGAGGTGGGGAGCTTCAGGCTGGACATGAGGAGGAAGTTCTTCACCATGAGAGTGGTGAAGCCTTGGAATGGGTTGTCCAGGGAGGTGGTGGAGGCCCCCATCCCTGGAGGTTTTTAAGACCAGGCTGGATGAGGCTCTGGCCAGCCTGATCTAGTGTGGGGTGTCCCTGGCCATGGCAGGGGCGTTGGAACTAGATGATCCTTGTGGTCCCTTCCAACCCTGACTGATACTATGATACTACTATGGTAATAATTTCAAAAAAGCTTAGAAAAGCTTTGAGTAACTTTCTCTGTTTTCCCTTGCAACTCTTTGTTGAACAACTTTTAGTGTTTCTTCCTTGTCCTGTGCATTGTTTTAGAGTACTGCCAGGAAATTACTTAGGTGCTGTTCAAAAACCAAATATTATTAAAGGTACTAAATATCAGTTATTTACTGATCAGGTAGTTTCTCAATGAATGTTAACAGGGGAGGTTGCAACATTGCTTTTGTACATTACCATTATTCTTTTAGAACCTATATTTCTTATATATAGGGCAGCTTTTCAACTCTAAGGATACAAGGAAAAGAATAATACTGCTTTTAGTATGACTTGGAATCACTCAGCAGAGTAGATAAATACTAAATCAGTCACACAGAGCAGTAATATTTTTTAATACCTGCTATTACATTTTACTGGAATAGCTTCAGTTTGTGGAATAATAGAACAGTTTGCATTGGAAGGGACCTTTAAAGGTCATCTAGCCCAAACTCTCCTAGTGAGCAAAGATATCTGCAACTAGATTCAGAGCCCTGTTCAATCTGACCTTGATTGTTTCCAGGCATGAAGTAGATCATCTACCCTGTCTCTAGGCAACCTGTTCCCGTATGTCACCACCCTCACTGTAAAAAATATCTTCCTTATATTTAGTCTTATTTTGTTTAAAATCATTATCCCTTGTCCTATCAGTACAGGTCCTTGTAAAGATCATCTCTTATAAGACCACCTTAAGCGCTGAAAAGCCACTGTAAGGTCTCCCTGGAGTCTCCAAGCTGAACAACCCCAAGTCTGTCAGTCTTTCCTCATAGCAGAGGTATTCCAACCATGCAATCATTTTTGTGGCCCTCTTCTGGACTCTCTCCAACAAGTCACTTTTGTGCTGAGAACTCCAGAGCTGAACATAGTAATTCAAGTGGGGTCTAACCAGAACAGAGTAAAGGATCCAGATCATCTCCCTTGACATGTTGGCCATACTTGTTTAAACATAGTCCAGGTTATGTCTGTGCTGTGAGCACACATTGCTTGCTCATGCCCATTATTTCATCCTCCAGTACCCCCAAGTACTTTGCCTTCAATCTCTTTAGCATGTACTGGTATGAGGATTGCTTCAACCAAAGTGCATATCATTGGACTTGGCCATGTTGAACTTCATGAGGTTCTCACAGATCTGTCAGCTCTGTTCTGCCCCCTTGTCCCTGAGGGCAGTTTCCCAGGGGTTTCTGTTGACTAACTCCTTGAAGTATGAGTTCCTGAAATTCAGGGTCCTGACTTTACTCTTTGCCTAGCACGTATCCCTCATGACTCCACCGGTGGATTATGGAAAATCATACAAAGCTATCAAAATAGGAATGCTTAGTTTTAATAATTTTATTTTTTCAGTATTTCTTTAATTATGGCTTAGTAGAACAAAAGTAAATGGAGTTGAGTTTGAAATAGTGTATACCATTATTTTTGTATTTCTTTTATAACTGTACTTCTGTGCTTTGTGTACACTGAAATGAGCTGACCCTGAATTCTGTATTAAGATGCCAGAGTTACCTGAACCTGGGTTAGGAAGAACCAGAAATCTGCATCAGTAATTTTACTTACGTTTTACAGTGAACAAACGAAATATAAATGTTGTTTTGAACAACATGGAACAGTATCACATAAAGCTTTTGTATTTATCTAGGACTATTGCTTCTCCAAAAGGCTTACTTTGTCAATCATGGACAATCCTTGCTTCTGGGAATCCATACAGAAACATAGGGAAAATGTATCATTGATTCATTATTCTTCTAGTGAAAGTTTGCCATAGTTGCAGTTGTGGCTGCAAATGATACATATTTGTATCTGCCTGTTTGAATTAGACTGCCATCAAGTTTTACTCCAGTGATTTCAGTGTATTGGAAAGGCAAAGCTTTTAGTTTCAAGCTGTATAATTACATTTTATTGACCACAAATAGGTCACATTCACTAGGAGATAGAAACTACTGCTAACCAGCAGTTACGGCTCACTAGAAAGTCAAAAGTAGCAGAAAGAATGCAAATGCAAAAAAACCACCCCAAACCAACAAAAAACAGAAAACCAACACCACCTAAAAGGAAAAATGCATGCCTTAGGAGAAACAATAGCTGTGTAGACAGTGATGCTGATGAGTAGGACAAAGGTCAGGGTCTTTTTTCAGCCCACATGTGCCTCTCTTCACAGGTGATTACCCCTGAGGTCTGTCAGCTGTGTTCAGGGACTGCATGTGGCTTCCTGTGACTACCCAAGTGAGCATGGGTGGCTTAAACATTTTGAATAGTTACAGTGGTCTTGGTTTATTAATCTAGATAATTTTGATGGAACTGTGCTTAGAGTAAGCACATACACAATTATACCAGCCTTTTCTAGGGCCCGTTGACCTCTTCTGCTATCTGAGAGCTTTAAATTAGCTTAACTCTTTAATTTAGTCATAGCCAGCAAGAGATGCAGCCTAAGCCAAATGAGAGGAGCTTTGGGAAAACACGGACCTGGCGACCTTGACTAATGAGTCACTTATTCCATAATCCTGAGAAAGACTTCAAGTTTGATTTTTTAAGAATTAGTAAGTGCTTTGCCATAGTGGCAGGATGAGGAAGGTGGGACGTCTGGACTCACATACACAAGTCAGGTAGTGGTTACTCAGAAGAGCAGAAGGTCTTACGAGGAAGATAAAACTGCAGCTGTAATTATAGGGATTGGAGATCACCGCACAGGTTGCCTGTATCTGCTCTTGAAGGCATTGACTTCTCATTTGACTGAAACAAGTCTGCACTGAGCAGGCTAAGGGTTTTTCAATAATATGAAAGAGATTATAAATTCTGACTGTTGGTGGCATTGGAATTGACTAACAATAGCAGACGGACTCCTTTTGAAAGTACCATAAAGTGGATACACATCGTGGCTTTTGTATCGCTACATTAGATAAGGAATTTGCAGAGAAAAGAAGGCAGGATGTTTTCTGAAAAGGAAAGGATTCACTTATTTCTGAAGTATGGTTCTGGGAAACACTTGGCTATACAGGGCTAAAGTTCAGTTTATAGTTTTCATGGTGTCTTTGAGCAAAGAAATCTGTTACTACATTATGTATCTTTCTGCTCCTTTCCCGGTAATGGGAAAGGAAAAGGAAACCATTTAACCTCTAAAGGATACAGTTTCCAAGATAAGCTTTTTAAAGAATCATTAGGCACAAAAACATTAAAATTAAAATGCTCACCAAGAACAAGGTACACAATTTGACTGCTCCTTTGAAGTCTTCAGTTGATTCAACTGTGATTGTGAAGAGCTCCCCTTTGAAATCACTGAGTGCTATGTGTGTATTTTTGGGACTGACAGTGGTCTGTAAAGCTAGATGGTTGCCAAACGGAGAGGTTTCACAACATCAGGAATCAGGAAATATGATCAAAAATGGTAGAAAGTTCAAGGATGATGATGCTGGAGAAAAGTTGGATCTTGCCAAGAGGAAATTGCTGGTGACCTTGTTGAACTACTATGGTGTCTTGCAGACGTATTGCAGAGATTCAGACATGGGAGCAATTAGAAGAAGGCATGTGTTATCATGGAATAAAATAATTGTTAGTAAATGAAAATGTTTGAGTGCTCCTTCTTGTCACTCACTTGAATGTAGCCTTGATGTGAAAAAATTTAAAAGGGGGGAGAATATTAGGCACACTGTAAACAATGGTTGTACTTCTGTTTAATTGGAGAAAATAGGTTCAGCCATACTCATCTTAATATCCTTTCTCTTAGATTAATCAGCATGCTCCTGTTTACCTGTCATCCAACAAAGATGTTAAAAAAAAGGCAAACAAAAAGTTAGTCTGAAGTACTCCTTCAGCAAGTATGTTCTCTGCCACTTCATCACCTGGAAAACATAATCTATCACTGGAAAAGAGATTTGTGTAACCTAGTTAAAAACACTGCTTAGATCATTAAAGGGAAAGGAAATTATTTATGTAAACTCCTTCATTACCTGTTTTGCTATGTCACCACATTATTGAATAATCCCTTTACTCCCCTGTAAACCTGATTATATTTAGCAAAAGCCAAGGTAACTGTTGGGAGAGGCTTGGACATTGCTGAATGTGCCTATACAGCACTGATGAGTTTTCCACCTTGTCAATGCATACTGAATAAACTGACCTGTTTCATTTTGAAGTAATCTCTAGGAGAATGAAGCAGCCTACAGGAAACAGAATAGTTGCAACAGATCGGAAACTGATTACACCCTCCCCCAGCCCCCCAGATTTTAAGACTAGTGTTATGAAGAATATTTTCTTTACTCTTTTCTTCTTTTTTTTTTTTTTATGTGGTTTAATCAATTGTTGGATGGAATTTCAGCTTTTGTGGTTTATGTGCTTGGTGTGAGAGTTAGCTTAGGGACAGATACTTGTTGTTACTGCCTTTTTTTTTCAAAGTGTCCAGCATGGTAAGTAATAAGTAAAGAGTTTTGATTCATTTTTATATTTTTGTGCCCACAGACAAATGTTTCTTTCTGCTAGTGAGCTGAGCCAATATATTCTGGGTATAGCTAAGGCCCCAAGTGTTTAAAAAATTGAGTCACTCCTTTGAAAGAAAAGTGATGTGAAAAACAGATGTAAATCTGTCCAACTGCCAGAATCAAGTTAACGTTTGCACTGTGTAAAGCCAATGCATGTGCCTACACTTAATAACAAGAAAAACAGACATCTCGTTCACAGTGGATGTGATATAAAAGTTGTAGACACGCAGAAGCAGGAAACTGGGTTACTGCTGAATGGCCAAGAATCAGCTGAAATGTTCCTGACACTAAAGAGTGGCTCTGTCAATCCTGCTGTAAGGAGCAGACTTAACTCCCCATGTTGAGGTTTCTACTGTTCTTGGGCTGGTTGGAGCATGGGGCAGTTTTCCCTGGCTGCAGGTGGTAGGTGCCCATCTGCACCAGCTTCCTTTGTGCAGGCTCGGCTGAACCATTCACAGCCCTCTTCTTCCTCTGCAGCCTTTTGCTTAAAACCTTTCCCAGCTGTATCCTGATGTGCTAAACTACTTAAATTAGCTCCAGATTGCTCTGTTTATTGTGTGCGAGAGAAGTGACAGAAGGCAATAGGAACAGTTTCCCCTCAAGTAAACACCAAGGTAGAGGGGCTACAGGATATTAGGATGGAAAATGTGGGTTCTGGGCACAGCCCTGAGGCTTTAATGGCTGTGTGTTAGATCATTTGTCTCTGCTGTTTGGATGTAATTCTAAGTTTTGGCAGCTTTGTATCTCTGGAAGTGGTTGTTTGGTTTTGTTTTTTCTATTTAAAGGGTAAAAAGAAAGGTGTTAGGCCAAAGTAGTCATTCCTTCCCTCCCTCTCAACAGACAAAACTAGGGAAAAGTAAAATAATAATCTCCTAAGGCTGGCAGCTTTCCCTGCAGGCCATGTAATGTTTAATGCTTCTGCTGCATGTGAAGTCATCTTTTCTTGTACACAACTCTGATCCACAATAGATGTATTCTGCCAGGCCTGGTCCTCACAGTTGGAATTGGATCCTCTTTTCTTAGCTTACAACTGCCACCTGAAGAACAAAACCAGCAGGCCTGAGGCTGGGTATTTTCCATACCCCTGGAAGTATGGACGCGTTAGTTTTGGATTATTGCTGCTTGTACAGGGTGTCTGCAAGTGGCCTGATTTCCTGGGCTTTTTTTCCCCTCCAAAAGCTGCTATAAATATGCCCCCTAATTAGATCCATAACGTTGTTTGGATGACAGCACTAGGTTTGTTCTAAAAGAGCCACACTGCTTCCAGAAGGAGAGGAAGAACCCCAAATGTATTCAGAATAAACTTCTGAATGCTTTTGGAAAGCACTTGGAAAATGTCATACTTGTGAAATTCAGTGCTTCCCAGCCTACTTGTGTCCATTTGTCAGTTCTATCCTGTCCTTTTATTGAGTGTACATCTGCTGTTTGAACATATATCTTCTGTTTGCTAGTGAGAGAGGCAGGATGCACTTCAAAACTAAATGTTCCTCTGAGCTTTATTTACAACATTTATTTATTTTAAATGAAAAGAGGGAGCATATCAGAGAGACTTCATTGTTCGTTTTAGCAAAGAGAAAACACCTTACTTCTATTCTTGTCTTCACAAAACTATTAATCTATTACTTAGAATCAAGAAACTGGAACAAGTACCAGGAATTATTCTTGATTGCATTTCCCCTACAAACATTTTGTGCACATTCTCCATGCTAGATTACATGCAGTTTATGGCTTTAAGATGACAACAGCCTTTAGTTTCAGGAGCAGCAGGAGCTGGAAAGGTTCCTTTCTTACTATTTTGAAGATGGTTTAATGTGATAATGTATCGAAATGTCCAAATCTGCACTACAAAATTAATCAGAGTTGGATTTTAAAAAAAATTTGTTTCTGAATTTTACTCACGTTGGAAATACCATGTTCAAACAGAGCTTGCCATGGTTTATGTATCAGACAGATGTGTCCTAGCTCAGCTTACTGCAGGGGCCCATGAAGATAAATTAAAGGGTATGGGAGTTTTTTCCAGCAGCTTCAGAGGAATTAATCATTTCAGAAAAGTAGCAGTTTAAGCACAGGTAGAAAACAGAAAAAAAACTGGGGCATGCCTATGTTGGAGTTGAAAAGTACTGTGGATACAGTAAGAGTATTGGCAAGTATTATGTACTGTTTTCAGGCAAATAGGAGACCTAGGTGTTTGTAGCTGGGAGCCAGAAATGTTAGGCTAGATCTTTACAGTCTCTGATGGTTAATTAAAGTTTGTTAAGCACCCATACATGACAAACCATTAGTGAAATTAAGTTGTACTGTTGTATTTATGTGACCCTAGATGCTTAAAAGTTAAGTTTTCCCCCGCTTTACCCTTGTGTATGTATTATTTCAAATGCTGGCTTTGTGCTGGACTCTGAAAAGGATAAAGAAGTGTTTGCATAGTCAGAGTTTCTTAGCACATAGCACTGAGGATATATGACGTATATATACAGATATCTTAAACCTTTTGGATGGCTATTTTTGAAAATTCAATCCAGGAAGAGAAGTTATATTTTTAAATGTATTAACCTCATTATCATAAAATATTTTTTATGTTGATTTTTTGATGCCATATCAAGTGGGTTTGGTCTTTTGTTACTTATTGCTAAAATTAGTTTACGTAGAATTATTTTATGCTGTGAGCCATACAATGCAAAACCATCCAGAAAGACTTACACTATTGGATTTTTGTGCTGAAAGAGGGGGTTTTGTGTATGTATTTTTAAAAATTTTGGTGGTGTAGGGTTTTTTTTGGTGTTTTTTTTTTGTTTGTTTGGTTTTCTGTTAAGACTGTTATTTTTCTTATAGGACATAAGTAATTACTGCTGTATTTTATAGAGTTATTTTTACAGATATTTTCCATATTCTTGGATCACTCTTTGTTCTCTACAAATGCCAAAAACTTGTTAAACTTGCTGTGGTAAGTGTAGTTACTGGGACACATACTTAGGATTACAATTTTCCTGTTGCAACCAAGGTTGTGTAATAATAGCAACATTGCAAACTTAAATTTGCTGGTTTTATCACTGGAAGGTTTAGAATAAATAGAAATTAAGGACAGTTTGTGTGAACTTGTATATTTTTATGTCTCACTGCCTGACATAATTTGCACACTAAATGTAGTCATCAAGGGTGACTTCTTGTTGTTGTTGTTTTGTTTGTTTGTTTGTTTTGTAGGGACAGTTTTGAGTAGCTCCTTATTTGGACTTACAAAATACAAAGATTAGAAAGAAATTAGTGGAGTTAAAACTGCTTAGTAAGAGCAGCAAATACAGTTCTTCAGGATAAACTTGTGGAGAAATTCCAGGGAGCTCTCTCTGAGGAGCTTGTCTAGAATAATCCGCCAGTCATGTCAATGGGACAACAGAGTGTACCTCAACTGTGTAAGAAGAATACATCAACCTGAGTCATCACAAGGGAGACAAAAAAAGGTGTTCTGTTAAACAAAAAACTTACTTACTTTTCTATAGTATACTGAAACAGTCTAGCCTCCTAAAAAAAATAAGTAGCTACACCGCAAGGCACACAGTCACTTTAAAAAAAAAAAGCAAAATTATGTGTTATTTACCATTTTAAATTTACTCACTTAAGTTCTACGTAAGAGCTGGCAGAAAAAACAATGAGGGAAATCTTTAAAGCAAAGACCTGTTCTGGCCTACTTGCAGAGAAAATAGTATGTCTGTTGTAGAGCATTAATATGAGAAAACATCATGAGCCGAAGTCGCTAAGCTAGTATGTGCATGTGGCAGAAGTTGCAGAAGGGAAGTTGCCTAGCCCACTTACCCACATGGTGAAGAAATTTAACATGTTGCCCATACTGTACTTAAGTATTCTTTGAAAACCCCAATTACAGTGTTTTGCCTACCATCAAAAAGTAAAACACAAAGGTCTCTTCATAGGTTTTTAAATAAGTTTTTCATTCCACTACATCAATGGTCATGATTTTTGTATGTCCATCTCGGGGAGGTTAAGCTTACCTTCTTAAAGAATTGGCCTTGTACAGTATAGCAGGACTTGTTTTATCTCCCAACAATAACTTTGAAGCCTGTTAATCAAGGTAAACTGAATTTGTCACAGCAGGGAGCTCTGATGCACAAAATTTTGACACATTTATTAATACTGTTGATATTGCCCCAGATTTTAGTAACTCTCTGTCTTAGTGAGGAATTCATGTGGATGACAGACACTTAACGATCCTGGGAAGGAAATTTGTCAGGGTTCATTGTTAAATCAGTGATTTTTCCTTTTTTTGTTTTCTGTTACTTAATGAGGTATACATCCCAAAAGAAGTTATTCCTGTACTTGTAACAATCTATTGCTTATGTACAAAGCAGACTGTTGCTTTAGTTCTATGGTCATTCAGTTAAAAAAAAAGTCCATCTGAAGACTTCAATCCATATATGCTTCATTGGTTACTACTCTCAGAATTGTTTCATTGCTGTTTTTAATGTTTGACAGCTCTTCAAAGAAACTTTAGTCATTAAAATGTTTACTATTTGCATACATACCACATCACTGGATACATGCACTGCCCTAGTCAAAGTGTTTGGCAGCTGGCAACTCTTCAGAGATGCCTTTGAGAGAAACAGAGAGGCTTCTCTGTTTAGTTTTGTTTATTGATTCCTTTAAGAACTCCTGCAAAACATCTTTTACAGTTTACAAATTACAGCTTTAACAAATTAAACTCTTTTTCATGTATATGACTATTAATATTAATTACAAAAACAGATGCTTCTGTGAAGAAAACATTGTCCTTCATTTTAAAAAGTACATTCAAGATGTGCAAGCTTTACTTTGCTTTTGTTTTGCTTATGTTGAAAGGTTTCTATTAAAGTAAATATTTCTTTAAAAAGCATTCTTCCACTTAGAATCAGAAAATAATTTGGATTAGAAGAGACCTTTAAAGTTCATCTACTTCAACCCCCCTGTAGTGAGCAGAGACATCTGCAACTAGCTCAGGTTGCTCAGGGCCCCATCAAGTCTGACCTTGAATGTCTCCAGGGATGGGGCGTGCACCACCTCTCTGGTCAACCTGTTCCAGTACTTCACCACTCAGATTGTGAAAAAAGGCTTATTTACATTTAGACTGAATTAGACTGAATTAGACTAGACTAGAATTAACCAGGTTGGAAAAGACCTTTGAGATCATCAAGTCCAACCTATCACCCAACACCATCTAATCAACTGAACCATGGCACCAAGTGCCTCATCCAGTATCCTCTTAAACACCTCCAGTGATGGTTTTAATCACCACCTCCCTGGGCAGTCCAGGGACTGCTTGGGCTGCAAGTGCACGTTGTTGGCTCATGTCCAGCTTCACATCCACCAGTACCCACAAGTCCATTTCTGCTGGGCTGCTCTCAATGACATCATCCTCCAGCCCGTATTGAGGATTGCCTCAACTGTTGCACTTGCCTTTGTTGCACCTCATGATGTTCATTGATGTGGTTAACAGCACTGGTCTCAGTATGGACTCCTGACAGATACCACTCTCACTGATCCCCATCTGGACATCAAGCTGTTGACTACTACCCTGTGGCTGTGACATCTGGGCAATTCTTCCTCCACCAAACTGTCTGCCCTTAAAATCCATATCTCTTCCATTTAGAGAGACCATGTCAAGGGGTTTACAGAACAATCTGATATGGCAGAGAGGAGGTTCATCTGCCACCCCAAGTGTGGACTTCCCTCTATTCACTCCTTTCGTTTAAGCTGCTGCCATCAGCCTAGTAGGGGTGGGGTATACAGGGACTCCTTGATCTCCTTGATTTTTTTAAAACTGTTTTTCTTTCCTGTCTCAGAGAGGGCAGAGCTTGGCTTCACCAGTCTATTTCTTGCTCAGCCTCCCTGGTGCTCCTTAACTTTTCTACTTCCTGTTGCAGCTCTGTCACCAGGCTGAACAGATTGTCCACTAGGTCCCACCATACACAACTGTTGTCAGCGCTGTCACCCATTGTCATTGAAATATTCGGGCACTCCCTGCATCTTGAAACTTGAATGTCTGCCTTTTTTTGTAGCAGATCAGTCTATTTTCCACATCCATTCTGGTGAGAGCAGAGGACAGAGCTTTCTGCCTGGTGGATACAATAACTATAACATTAAAGTGTCCTGAGGTGAACAGCATTTTATGGACTTTAAGATGAAAGTGATTAGATATAAATAGGTGTGTGAGAGTGAAAGAATGCAGAAAAAGTCCTATAATAAATGATTTTTTTTCTTGAAGGCATGTTTGGGTAGTTGCTAGAGTTGGAAAAAAAAAACAACTGAATTTTTTTTCAGATATTTTAATTAAAATGAAAGATTTAATCAAATCAAAATTGTATTTTTGCTATGGCGGTGCATAGTATTTATTCATGATAACTTTCCCATACTGTAAAAATGATTCCAAACGACTGTGTACTGTACATGGCTATTTTGAAGAAAAAAGTTATTTTATCCAGAGAGTTTTATATCAGTCTATTTGGTCAGGATGCATGTCCCACAGATAGACTTATACAGAGAAACTAACATAAAATATAATGGTGTTTTAGGTTTGGAAGCACCGCACTTAGTTTGGGGGTACCAGGGTTTAGACCTACTAGTTTTGTTAGTATCAGTTCCAATCAGTTCCAATTCAATGTGGCTTTTTAAAACTTTTTTTTAAAAGGATACTTTCAGATCCTACCAGATTCCTACTCCTTGGGTATTCAAGGACAACACAAGAGAATTTGTGCTACTCACATCAGTTGTGTAAGTTAGCAGGGAATTATAATATTAGAGATGAGTCTGACTTTTTTACCTAGGGGTTCCTTTGATCAATTCCCAACACCCAGAAATGTTTATTGCCCTTAAAAGAATGTTCTGTTGTGACTATGTGGTTGCTTCAGATCTAACCATTGTGGGCTCCCTCCCCAATGCTACAAGTGTCAACATGCTTCCTCTTCTGTTTAGGATTTGTGCTTTTCCTTCCATAGCAGGAATAACACCTCTTCCCAAATCAG
This sequence comes from Colaptes auratus, assembly GCA_015227895.2. NCBI lineage: Eukaryota > Metazoa > Chordata > Aves > Piciformes > Picidae > Colaptes > Colaptes auratus. Next base: position 36,571,193 of record CM026897.1, read on the forward strand.
TGCAGCATATCATTAGTATTTATGACACAATTACCACATTACACAGATCTCTCTATAATCAACAAAATCAACATCAACAAAGCTGATGTTAATTCATAGAATTGTTGAAACATATTGGTTGTAAAAGACATTTAAGATTATTGATGCCAAATATTTTCCAACTGTAAAAAATCTATTGAAAAACCTCTCTTTTAGCATCACATCTATGCATCTTTTAAATGCATCCAGGGATGGTGGGTGATTCAACCACCTCCCTAACTCTTTCAGTGAAGGAATGGCTTTTCGTATCCAATCTAAACCTCCCCAGTGCAACTTGAGGCCATTTCCTTTTGTCCTATCACTTGTTCTAGGGAGAACAGACCAACACCCACCTTGCTACAACCTCCTTTCATGTAGCTCTAGAGAGCAGCCTTCTTTTTTCCTGACTAAACAACCTTAGTTCACTCCCCAGAAGGCTTGTAGTCCAGACCCTTCACCATCTTTGTTGCCCTTTCCTGGGTCCAGCTTTGATTGCAACTATCTTCCAAAATCAGCCAAGATACTTCTGTTTCTCTCATTTATTCTATTGTTTGGGCATTATTCCTGCATATGTCTTCTATGAGTATTTTCCTTGTTGTGGTAAAGCCTGCTACTAACCATTTCAGCCTTCTGTTGTATCAGTGAGAATGTCTTTCCCTACTGTTCTCTTTTAATTGTAACAAATTTCAGCTTGGTGAAGAAAATTCTGTCAGAATGGAAAACAAGCATCTTAGTATTCCCTTCCTTAAAATATCACAAATAAGGAGAGTGATAAAATCACTGTGGTAGCTAACCACCTATCAAAATAAGCCAAACCAGGCAAACAAAAAAGCAATAGAATAGAATAGAATAGCATAGAATAGAATAGCATAGAATAGAATAGAATAGAGCAGGTTGGAAAAGACCTTTGGGATCATCATGTCCAACCTATCATCCAAAACTATCTAATTAACTAAACCATGGCACAGAATGCCTCATCCAGTCTCCTCCTAAACACCTCCAGTGATGGGTGACTGTACCACTTCCCTGGGCAGCCCATTCCAATGGCCAATCACTCTTTCTGTGAAGAACTTCTTCCTAACATCCAGCCTAAACCTCCCCTGGCACGGCTTGAGACTGTGTCCTCTTGTTCTGGTGTGGTTGCCTCAGAGAAGAGACCAACCCCCACCTGGCTACAATCTCTCTTCAGATAGCTGTAGAGAGCAAGAAGGTCTCCTCTGAGCCTCCTCTTCTCCAGGCTAAGCAACCCCAGCTCCCTCAGCCTCTCCTCATAGGGCTTGTGCTCCAAAGCCCTCACCAGCTGTGCTGCCCTTCTCTGGACACATTTCAGCAACTCAACATCTTTCCTAAACTGAGAGGCCCAGAACTGGACACAGGACTCAAGGTGTGGCCTAAGCAATGCTGAGTAGAGGGGCAGAATGACCTCCCTGCTCCTGCTGGCCACACTGTTCCTGATACAGGCAAGGATGTCACTGGCCTTCCTGGCCACCTGGGCACACTGCTGGATCATGTTCAACCTACTATCAACCAGTACCCCCACGTCCCTTTTTTCCTGGCTGCCCTCCAGCCACTCTGACCCCAGCCTGTAGAACTGCATGGGGTGGCTGTGGCCGATGTGTAGAATCTGGGACTTGGATGTGTTCAATCTCATGCTGTTGGACTCTGCCCATCTGTCCTGCCTGTCAAGGTCCCTCTGCAGAGCTCTCCTGCCCTCTAACAAAACAACACCTGCCCCCAGCTTGGTGTCATCCTCAAACTTGCTGATGATGGACTCAATCCCCTTGTCCAGATCAACAATAAAGATATTGAACAGGATGGGGCCCAGCACTGATCCCTGGGGGACACCACTAGTGACTGGCTGCCAGCTGGATGTGGCACCATTCACCACCACTCTCTGGGCTCATCCCTCCAGCCAGTTCCTAACCCATCACAGAGTGCTGCTGTCCAAGCCATGGGCTGATAGCTTGGCCAGGAGTTTGCTGTGATTGCCCTCAAGATGATCTGCTCCATAATTTTGCCTGGCACTGAGGTCAGACTGACAGGCCTGTAATTCCCAGGTTCCTCCATCCAGCCCTTCTTTTGGATGGAAGAATAGATGAAGGCCAAGCAATTGACGTCATTTACCTGGACCTGAGCAAAGCCTTCAACACTGTCCCGCACCACATCCTGGTCTCCAAGCTGGTGCAGAATGTGTTTGATAGATGGACCATTCAGTTGATACAGAACTGGCTTGATGGCCACACCCAAAAGGGTGGCTGTCAATGGGTCCATGTCCAAGTGGAGGCCAGTGACAAGTGGAGTCCTCTGGGGTTAGTCCTGGGACCAGTCTTGTTTAACATCTTTGTGGGTGACATGGACAGTGGCATTGAGTGCACCCTCAGCAAGTTTGCTGATGACACCAAGCTGTGTGGTGCAGCAGACAGGCTGGAGGGAAGGGATGCCATCCAGAGGGACCTGGACAGGCTGGAGAGGTGGGCCCATGACAACCTCATGAGGTTCAACAAGACCAAGTGCAAGGTCCTGCATCTGGGTTGGGGCAATCCCAGGCACCAATATAGGTTGGGCAACATCTGGCTTGAGAGCAGCCCTGAAGAAGAGGACTTGGGGGTGCTGGTGGATGAGAAGCTCAACATGAGCTCTCAATGTGCACTTGCAGCCCAGAAAGCCAATCAGATCCTGGGCTGCATCAAGAGAATTGTGGCCAGCAGGTCAAGGGAGGTGATTCTCCCCCTCTACTCTGCTCTGGTGAGACCCCACCTGCAGTACTGCATCTGGAGCCCCTATTATAGGAAGGATGTGGACGTGCTGGAACATGTCCAGAGAAGGGCCACGAGGATGCTCAGAGGGCTGGAGCACCTCTCCTATGAGAACAGACTGAGGGAGTTGGGGCTATTCAGTCTGGAGAAGAGAAGGCTCCAAGGAGACCTAATTGTGGCCTTCCAGTATTTTAAGGGGTACTACAAGAAAGCTGGTGAGGGACCTTTTAGGATGTCAGATAGTGATAGGACTAGGGGGTATGGAAAAAAACTAGAAATGGGTAGATTCAGATTGGATGTTAGGAAGAAGTTCTTCCCAAAGAGGGTGGTGAGACAATGCAACAGCTTGCCCAGGGAGGTAATAGAAGCCCCATCCCTGGAGGTTTTTAAGGCCAGGCTGGATGTGGCACTGAGCAACCTGATCTAGTGTGAGGAATCCCTGCCCATGACAGGCGTTTGGAACTGGATGATCCTCGAGGTCCCTTCCAACCCTAACAATTCTATGATTCTATGTATACCACTGATGCTTTTGCTTGCATTGCATTGCCTCAGAAAGCCAGTGTAAAAGTTGAAGATTGAAAAATAGTTCATAGTTCTTACATGAAAGGCATCACCTCTGTCTCTGGAATTTCTTCAGCTGCAGTGGTGAAATGCATAAACAATGAGTCCCAATAGTCTTTCCCAGGCACAGGCTAGCAGGCATTGCCATGCAAAGTGATACTTGGCTAGATGGATCTTTCATCTGTGGAAGTATAGCCATTCTCATGTTCTCCCAATTAAGCTATTCCTTACTAAGTCCTCGTGCTATTTTAGCAAATTATCTCAAATATGGGACAAATTCCAAATCCATATGGAAACTCCCAGTACTTCAAAACACACACTTAATATTTACTTAGGTAAGAGGATCATTGTTGCTTCAGGTTCTACACCGGCTTCTTATCCAATTTTAAATCTGCTTCAAAACAATATTTCCTGTGTGATTTACTATCCATTTTTGCAACTGTTTCTTTCCATGACTCATTCTAATACCTAATCTCAGTAGACAGTCTCCAGAGCAAACCTTCTGGAATCAAGGTACCTGCAGCCAGAGGCCCTGGTTTATAACATTTCTTATTACTAAAGCCTGCTTCAGCTGAAAGACAGGCCTCCCCCGAGCTTGATACTTCAATTATCTCTTTCCTGGAGACAAACCAAACATTATTTTCATTAAGAATAATAGTGAAATAGTCTGGAAAATGTAGTATTTTTCCTATCTGCAAGAATCATTCTTGTAACTACATCTATGTAATTTGGACTTCAGTAGTAGCCAATGTACTATGGGCATTAGAAAAATACAAAACCAAGCAGCTCTTGTGCCTAAAGAAAGGAAGAAAGCAGAAAGACTACAATTATACTTAGAAACTGTGGTACCTAGTTAATTTGTTTGCTTTCTTAAATAGAAGCTTCATAGCTTTTTTCTTTCCTTTCCCAGTACTCCAGTTGGTCAGTGGCCAGGGTTAGGATAGTGGTAACTTGCTGCAAAGCTGTTTTCAAAAGATGTGTTGACCCAGACTGAGGTCAAACTTAAGCAGGCAGGTGCCTGGCACCTGAAATGGAGGGCAATGGAGATAACACCTGCATTAGGTGTGAGCAGCTCAATTATCTGCTTAACCTAGTGGCTGAAATGAAGGAAGAAGTTGCTAGACTTAGGACTGTAAGGGAATGTGAAAGGGAGATGGATTTGAGGAACCAGGCTTTCCCCATTCATTCCCAGTCAGGATTATCTCAGCCTGCAGTACAGTCAGGTCTTGTCAGCCCGCTGTGACTCCCTGGATGCTTATGGGATCAGCCCCTTTGGACCTCAATGGTATCAGGGTACATTGGGCCCCTGTGTCCACCAGAGCTCGGTACTTCTGGGCTTCTGAAGTGCCAGGCCATTTCACATAGATGTCCCAGTACACTCTGTGTTCCCTGGCCTCCACCTGGCTGGAGGTAGGGCACCTCTAATGCTGGCGGTGATGTCCACACTTGTCACAGGGTCCTGTGTTACTAGGGGAAGGGTCTCTTGAATGAGAGGGACCACTCCGGGAAACTGTGGCAGCCCTTCTCCTGGATGAGTTATCCCCGTGGTGCGCACCTTGCAGTTCCCGCACTCTGTTCCAGAGGGCAGAGGTAGGTTGGCCATGCCAGGTGTCCATGTCCTCTCCGTGGTCACAGAGGAACCTCCACAGAGACCCCTTGACATTCCTGGAATGGCTTGGGGTGATCTCCTAGGGGAAGGTCACCTGTTCCTGATTGCCAAAACCTGGATCCATTCTGACAGAGAAGGGGAAAAGGAGGCATCGCTCCCCCTTTTCAGTTCAGGCATGGAGGTCTTGATCTCTTTGACAATGTCTTTAGCCATAGTTTCTATGGCTGATATCAGGGGTTTCTGATTTACGCTGTCCTCATATTCCCTTAAATCATTGGCAAACTCACAGTTTTAGGGCTTCCATCCTGTCCAGTCAGGAGTATCCCTCCTAATGTGGGAGCATATTTCTGAGGAGCACCCTGGGTGAGCTTCTTTACGAAGGGCCATCTCATGGGCACCTCATCTGGGTCCGAAGGGAGATGGCCATCCCCATAAATTATTTCCAGCACAGCCATCTGTCTCAGGTAGCGAATGCCCTGTTCCATAGTTGTCCATCTAACTGGGGCCCAGGGATGGTATGTGGCTCAGTTGGTAGCACCTAAGACTCTTACTGGGAAGGTCGTGAGTTCAAGCCTGCAGTGGGCAGGAGTGTTCTCTCTGGGGAGCAATGTCCTTTCACTTGGTGCCATGGTCTAGTCATGGGGTTTGTGGAGACAGGTTGGACTCGATGATCTTTGAGGTCTCTTCCAACCTTAGCAATACTGTGATACTGTGATCTCTTGAGCAGTACTGGCTCTTGATGGCATTGAGGATCCGGGCCCAAAGAGTGTGTGTTCCATCGAGTTTGGCTAACTCTTTGTCCAGATCAGCATCATGAGTCAGGGAGCCTAAAAGGTTCGCCTCCCTCTTATCCAGGTCCAGGTGTGTCTACCCCCTTGTCCCAGCATCTCAGGACCCATCTTAGTATTAGCTCACCCTCCTTTCTTGCATAATCCAGATGAGTTTGCCTTAGTTCCTCTCTGGGTAGAGATGTAAGTTATTTCCTGGTCTGACTCATCTTCATACATCGCTGGGTTCTGTGAAGTGCTGGGCCCTGCTGATGTGCCTTTGTCATCACCTGTGCCTGGAGATGATTTTTGCCTTCTTTTCCTGTGTGTGGTGACTGGTGCTAGAGAAACTGTGTTGGCAGGAGCATCAGGGGTTAAGTGTGGAACTGCTGGTGGTGGGGCAAACCCTTGTGCCTGGGGCTCAGGCTGAGATCTGGCACACTCATTACAACCCAACCCCCCCTCTTTGTGTTTACAGAATGCTCACAATGCCCACAGCAGACACTGCCCCCAGTCATCAAAGAGTACAAAGGAGTGTGTTATCACCCTCCAAACAGCTCTTAATGGGTTAGCTCTTCCCCTACCCAACACGGTCACAGCAAATGCCCCCATAAGGATTATATTTAAGCACATGGAGCATATTGCAGTGTAAAGCAATTTTCCATCACAGGCATTTTTATCTACACCGTTGGTTTCATAGTTTGCTTCAGGAAAATTTCCTGTGTTAGAGAAGTTACCACTGCCAGTAAAATTCAAAGAATTCAAGAGATACATGCCCGACTTCATTGGTAAAGTTTTTATCCAGTTGAGCAGCATCTCTATCATTAACCACACCACATGGTAAGTTATTAATTTGTAGATCCAAAAGATCCAGCCAAACACCCAGGCAAAGGCTTGGACCACCAGGTTCTTCAAAATCACCATCTCTACTTCCAGTCCCTTTTTCAGACAAAGTATTGCTTTCCCAAGACAAGATTAATTTCCAAGCCACAGGTTGGAGGCGCCAAAAATTGTGGTGGTCTAAGCCTTAACTGGGAGTTAAGAGCTCAGATGGGGGCAAGGCTGAGAATCTCTCCCCCATTCTCCCTCCTCCCTCCCAACAGAGAGGTGGGAAAAAAAAGGGAAAGGAGCAAATCCACCAAACAATAAATTTGGAGTCAGCTTGGAAGTAGAGAGGTAAACAGTTTTTCTTTAAACAAACAAAAAAATATATTTATATAACAGGTAAGGTTCACAAGGGCAAGGAACAAGGATGAATGAGAGCAGGGCAAAGAGGAAGAATACAAAACCAGTCTCTCTCTGAAGAGGCACAGAGGCAGCAGGGAGAAGGATCAGGCCCGACCACATGGCAGATGAGCAGGAAGGCAGCCACAGTAGCTCTCATTCAGGAGAGGCAGGAGCCAAAAGGAGCACTCATGACTCCAATGCTTTCCCTTTTATACCCTAGCTGGGCAGGGAGGAGGGAGTGGAACAGACTCAGTTACAGGCTCTTTAGGAGGGATAGGAGAGGGAGAAGAGGAGGAGGGGTGGCTTTGTATATTAGGGAGACACTTTCTGCCTCAGAACTTGAGGTGGAAGATGAGGGAATTGAGAGCCTGTGGGTTAAAATCAGAGGGCAACCCAACAAACCTGACATCCTGGTTGGAGTCTGTTATAGACCACCCAACCAGGATGAGGAGATTGATGAATTATTCTATAAACAACTGGAGGCTGTCTCAAGATCATCAGATCTTGTCCTCGTGGGTGACTTCAATCTGCCAGATATCTGCTGGGAACTTAATTCAGCAGAGAGAAGGCAGTCCAGAAGATTCCTGGAGCGAATAGAGGACTGCTTCCTAACGCAGCTGTTAAGCGAGCCGACCAGGGGACAGGCTCTGCTTGACCTGCTGCTCTCCAATAGGGAAGGGCTGGTGGGAGATGTGACCGTGGGAGGCTGCCTAGGGTGCAGTGACCACGAGATAGTGAAGTTTTCAATATGCAGGGAGATAGGGAGGAGTACCAACAGAACCTTCACCCTGGACTTCCGGAGGGCAAACTTCAGCCTCTTTAAGAAACTTATTTGTAAAGTTCCCTGGGTACCAACCCTCATGAACCGAGGGGTCCAGGAGGGTTGGACCTACTTCAAAAAGGAGCTCTTGAGGGCACAGGAACTGGCGGTCCCCATGTGTCGAAAGATGAGCCGGCGGGGAAGGCGACCGGCCTGGATGAGCAAGCAGCTCCTGGGGGAATTAAGGGAAAAAAAGAGGCTGTATCACCTTTGGAAGGGGGGGAAGGCTTCTCGAGGTAGGTTCAAGGAAGTGGTTAGATTATGTAGGAATAAAATTAGAGAGGCAAAGGCCCAGTTAGAACTGAAACTGGCCACCTCTGTGAAAGAAAATAAAAAGCAATTTTACAAATATATCAACGCTAAAAAGAAGGGCAAGAAGAACCTCCACTCCTTACTGGACCTGGAGGGGAACACGGTGACCGAAGATGAGGAAAAGGCTGAGGTCCTGAACGCCTTCTTTGCCTCCATGTTTAACAGCAAGGCAGGAGTCCAGGATGAGTGGCCTCCTGAGCTGGGTAATAGGGTCGGGGAGCAGTGTAATGCCCCAGAAATCCATGAGGAATTAGTTCGGGACCTGCTGAGCCACTTGGACACCCACAAGTCCATGGGACCAGATGGGATCCATCCTAGGGTGCTGAGAGAGCTGGCAGATGAGCTGGCCAAGCCGCTCTCCATCATTTTCCTCCAGTCCTGGCTCACTGGAGAGGTCCCAGATGACTGGAAACTGGCCAATGTGATCCCCATCCACAAGAAGGGACGGATGGAGGAGCCCGGAAACTACAGGCCAGTCAGCCTGACCTCAGTGCCAGGGAAAGTGATGGAACAGATTATCCTGGAGGCAATAACTGCGCACCTGAAGGATGGCCAAGGGCTCAGGTCCAGCCAACATGGATTTAGGAAGGGCAGGTCCTGCCTCTCCAACCTGATCTCCTTCTATGATCAGGTGACCCGTCTGGTGGACGTGGGGAGGCCTGTGGATGTAGTCTGTCTGGACTTCAGCAAGGCCTTTGACACCGTCCCCCACAGTAAACTGCTGGCTAAACTGTCAGCTCGTGGTTTGGACCGCAACACTCTGTGCTGGGTTAGGAACTGGCTGGAGGGCCGAGCCCAGAGAGTGGTGGTGAATGGTGCCGCGTCCGGCTGGCGGCCAGTCACCAGCGGCGTCCCCCAGGGATCGGTGCTGGGCCCCATCCTCTTTAACATCTTCATTGATGATATGGATGAGGGGGTTGAGTCAGTCATCAGCAAGTTTGCAGATGACACCAAGTTGGGAACAGATGTTAGTCAGTTAGAGGGTAGAAAGGCTCTGCAGAGGGACCTCGACCGACTGGACAGATGGGCAGAGTCCAATGGGATGGCATTTAATAAGTCCAAGTGCCGGGTGCTGCACTTTGGCCACGGCAACCCCATGCAGAGCTACAGGCTGGGGTCAGAGTGGCTGGAGAGCTGCCAAACAGAGAGGGACCTGGGGGTGCTGATTGACACCCACCTAAACATGAGCCAACAGTGTGCCCAGGTGGCCAAGAAGGCCAATGGCATCCTGGCCTGTATTGGGAATAGTGTGGCCAGCAGGAGCAGGGAGGTCATTCTGCCCCTGTACTCTGCATTGGTTAGGCCACACCTTGAGTCCTGTGTCCAGTTCTGGGCCCCTCAGTTTAAGAAGGACATCGAGATACTTGAACGTGTCCAGAGAAGGGCAACAAGGCTGGTGAGAGGCCTTGAGCACAAGCCCTATGAGGAGAGGCTGAGGGAGCTGGGATTGTTTAGCCTGGAGAAGAGAAGGATCAGAGGTGACCTCATTGCTCTCTACAACTACCTGAAAGGTGGTTGTAGACAGGAGGGGGTTCGTCTCTTCTCCCAGGCAACCAGCACCAGAACAAGAGGACACAGTCTCAAGCTGTGCCAGGGGAGGTTTAGACTCGAGGTGAGGAGGAAGTTCTTCACTGAGCGAGTCATTCGTCATTGGAATGGGCTGCCCAGGGAGGTGGTGGAGTCGCCGTCCCTGGAGGTGTTCAAGGGGAGATTGGACGTGGCGCTTGGTGCCATGGTCTAGTTGTGAGGTCTGTTGGGACAGGTTGGACTTGATGATCCTTGGGGTCTCTTCCAACCTTGGTTATACTGTGATACTGTGATACTGTGATACAGTTTCCCAGGGGGAAAACGCCCTGCAGGGAGGGCTAAGCACTCGCAAGCCCTCCACCCTGTTTTTCAGAATGGGCATTAACCCACCACATCCCTCCTTCCCTTCTTCAAAATGGGAATTATGTTTCTCCTTTTCCAGTCAGTGGGGACCATCCTGGACTACCATGACTTTTGGAATATGATGGAGAGTGGTTTAGCAACCTCATCTGCCAGCTCCCCGAGCACCCATGGGTGTATTCCATTGGGTCCCATGGACTTGAACACTTTCAGGTTCTTCAGATGCTGTCTGATCACTAATATAGAGAGCAACACCTCCTCCCCTCCTACCCTGCCTGTCTTTCCTAAAGAGCTTGTACCCATCTATCCCTGTGTTCCAGTATGGGAATATCCCACCAAGTTTGAGACACTATGTCACAGCATTCCAGCAGTGCAGTGGCCCTTAATTCATCCTGTTTGTTGCCCAAGCTGTCTGCATTTGCATAGAGGCACTTCAGCTGGGCTGGCCATGTCACCCTCTTAGGTGAATCCCCCTTGATTCCCTTGGGGTGTCCCAGTGCTTTCTCCTTGGCTTGCCTCAGGGCAACAAGTTGAGAACCCTTGCTAGCACTCCATCTCTCTGCCTCTGGTGAGCTGCCCCAGTGTTTGTCACAGGCAAGCTTGAGATTAACTATCCCCTCCCCCTTCAAATCTAGTTTAAAGACGTATCACTAAGCCCTGCCAACTTCTCCCCCTAGAATCCTTTTTTCCCCGCTCTGGGACAGGTGCATCCCATTGGCTGCTTGCAGCTCTGGTGCCCTGTAAACTGAGCTGTGATCATAAAATCCAAACCCCTGTCAATGACACCAATTCTGGAGCCATGAATTGACCTGTTGGCTCTTCCTAAGTGTTCCCTCGACCATCACCAATGTCAGAGCGATGGAGGAAAATACAACTTCAGCTCTGGATCCCTTTAGCAGTTGCCCCAAGGTCCTGAAGTCTCTTTTAATTGATTGTGAACCTCTCACTGCTGCATCATCACTACCTACCTGAAAAACAGCAGTGGGTAATAGTCTGAAGGACTCACAAGGGTGGGAAGTTTACCTACGACATCCTTTACCTGGGCACCAGGGAGACAGCAGACCTCTCTATGAAGTGGGTCCAGTCTGCTCCCCTCAGCAGGGAGTCACCTACAACAATGACCCTTCCATTTTTCTTTTCAGGGTCAGTTTTTATGGCTGGCCTGGGGTGGGCCAGCCTTGGTGGTACCTCGGCTTTTTGTGAGCCCTCGTCCTTGCTCACCACCAGTTCCTCCTGCAGAGCGTCATGCCTGTTCTACAGGGGCACTGTGGGTGGTGCACTTCTTAAAGGAGCACGTTTGATCCATTTGTATAGTTTGTTTTGTCAGGTAGTGACCTGTTCCCATTGGCCCTGCACGTGTGAGCTACTGCAGGAAGTCTGGGGGGGGCTACACTGTTAATGAGCTACATTCAGGTGTGTTTAGAATCAGCTGAAGATTTCCTCTGTTCATTTTACACCACAGAATTTTCCCAAGGTTTCAATGGCAATCCTTCTTCAATTGGGATGAGACTATGGTGTTCTGGCATGAAAAAATGTGTTGTGTCATACACTCAGAAACAACTAGTAGTTCCTGAGTCAACTTTATTGGGATGAGCTTCAACAAGGCCAACTGCCAGGCCCGGCACTTGGGTCATAACAACCCCAAGCAATGCTCAGGCTTGGGGAACTGTGGCTGGAAAGCTGTCTGGCAGAAAGAGACCTGGGGATTCTAATTGACAAGCAACTGAATATGAGCAAGAAGTGTGCCCACATAGGCAAGAAAGCCAGTGGCATCTTGGCTTGTATCAAAAATGCTGTGTCCAGCAGGAGTAGGGAGGTGATTGTCCCCTTGTACTCAGCTCTGGTGAGGCCCACACCTCAAGTATTGTGTCCAGTTTTGGGCACCTCACTACAAGAGAGATGTGGAGGTGCTGGAGTGAGTGCAGAGGAGGGCAACAAAGCTGGGGAAGGGGCTGGAGAATAAATCTGATAAGGAGTGACTGAGTGAGCTGGGGCTGTTTAGTTTGGAAAAGAGGATGCTGAGGGAAGACCACATTGCTCTCTACAACTACCTGAAAAGAGGTTGTGGAGAGGTTGGTGCTAGTTTCTTGTCACAGGTGATTAATGGTAGAACAGGCAGGAATGGTCTCAAACTGAGACTGGGTAGGTTTAGGACATTAGGAAGAATTTTTCCATGGCATGAGTAGTCAGGCATTGGAATGTGCTGCCCAGGGAGGTGGTTGAGTCACCAACTCTGGATGTGTTTAAAGGTTGTTTAGACATTGTGCTTGGGAATATGGTTTAAGGGTGAAATTTGCAGAGTAGGGTTATTGATTGGAGTTGGTCTTTTCCAACCTGAACGTTTCTGTGATTCTATGAAATTAAGAAAGGGTCTCCTCAACGTGAATTCCTGAGGGCGTAGGAAATAGTAGTATTCTAGCAGTGTGAAAATGAGAAGTCAGAACAAGTGGGATGAGCCTTGCTTCGTGTGATGGATTTTTTCATGTACTTACCAAATAAACTACCACCCCTTTAAAACTCTTTGTACTGTGTCTGAATGCTGATATCACACACAGGGCTTTACAGGATATATGTTAGATAGACCATGTAGTATCAGGGAATTTATTGGGAAATAAAACTGGTTACAATGTGAATGTCTTAAAACCAACTAAATAAAAACCAAGTATAATGAAGATTGGACTGTAACACAGGAAATGAATGCTTTTCTCCTCTATTCTTCAGAAAGAAGTCTACCTCTATAATTTCTCTACTAGTTTGTTGCTGATATTCAGGATTAAAAAAAAGAAATTTTCTTATGCTAATATTAAACTGATATGGACATGAGATATTTTACATACTTAAAATCTGATCCCACAGTATATCCAAACTGTGCTCTAATACAGTGTAGATAAGATACCTTTGATTCTAAGGCCACCAAAGTTTAAAAGCTTTGAAAGCTGTGTCCCACAAGTATCCCTGCCAGGAATTCCTGTTTACAGTAAGAGCAGAGGGAATTGTTGAAACTGCCTTTTCTTTTGTTTGGTTGAATGTTTTGGGGGTTTTGTTTTGTAATCGGCAACTGCTTAAATTCTCAGATCTCAGTGCTCAACATTGCTGTGTAAGAAATATCGGTAGCTAGTATTTTGTTGCCTGCATTTCCTCTTGAAGACAATAAAGCTATTTATTTATTTATTTTTAAACCAAGAGTGCTGGACACACCGGAAGCTAATTTGGCCCCAGAACACTTTAAACTTTTCAAATCACACTGTTTTTTCAAAGTGCTTCATTCAGCCTTTTAAAGTCTTCATAGAGACATGCACTAGTTTATTCCTCAGGAGAGCAAAAAGTGTCTTTTGTGCACAGTAGAAAGATATTCCCAGCCGGGTTTTACATTAATTGATGAAATAAAGGGAGAGCCTTTTGTTGTGGTGTGGTTACAGTAAAGTTCCTCTGTAAGGTGTTGGACTTGATGCACTTCATATTTCTTCCCTCAAATTCCTGTGTTTTAGTCAGAAAATGTAATGTAAACATGTCAACTTATGCTGAATGTCAGGTCAGCAACTGCTGTTTGAAATAACTTTAACCTCATTAACCTACAGAAAAAATAGGCTTAAAAGAATTGCTATAAATGACTCTTCCAAGATCATTACAATACTGTTGAACAAGAATCTGTAGAGCAGTACTAGAAGTAACTGCAAAGAATTATTAATTTTGTTAACTTAAAGAATCTGGATTTTAGTGTAAGAGTGAAAGCTTGGTCAGAGAGGGTTAAAAAAGAGTTACATAAGATATCTCTAATTCATGAAAATAATTCTGAGTTACTGTAGTCATCGTGGTTTCTGTAAGCATCTCTTACATTGTTCTCACCAAGAGCAATAAATTCAGTGTATTTGCAAATTGTTTCAATTGCTTTAATTATCTTCGACTAATTTTGTTATGGCTTTCTCCTTCTGTTTGATTTGTGTGACATTACAAATCAGTATGGATGCCTCAAAATCTGGGAAAAAAGTGGTTCTGAACTATGAGGATAGGTATTGTCCTGACCCTGGAACACAGATATGGAGTATAACATACCACTGTGGAAAGCTGAGTACTAATGATGCCATTGATAGCAACTCTTCTTGTGGTCTGTAAAGTACTTGGGAATATATTTTTTAAGTCTTTGGTTCTGAAAGTTTTGCACATCTAATGATCATTAGTATCTGCCATACTGAGGTAGCCAAAAAGAGAAAGTTTACAGAACTAACTTTTATGTTTGTTATCTGTCCAATGGGACCTTAACATTATTTTCCCTTTTGCATCCAATGGTGATTTATTTACATTCTATTACTTTCTGTTGAAGATCTGTGGAAAATTTTCCAGGTGCAGCCTAAAACTACCACAGATTGCTCCCCCAGTCCCCTAATTATCCTTGTAGCCCTCCGTTTAACTCTCAGTTCGCTTTCTCACTTGAACTGTGAACTCATACTTAGTATGAGCGCTTAACAGCACTATGCAAGTACTTGTGTGATGTGCCTATATTGTGAAAATACCTTTTTCAAATGGTTGAGCAAAGGTTGTGGGGAGGATTGTTCTGTTTCCTTCTTACCAATAATTCTTTTTAATAACTTGTTTTCCAGATAATGGAGGACAGACTTTGGCAGGTGGGAATAACTGGCCGCTAAGAGGAAGAAAATGGACCCTCTGGGAAGGAGGAGTGAGAGGAGTTGGCTTTGTTGCAAGTCCTCTGCTGAAAAGAAAAGGTGTAGAAAGTCATGAACTCATCCATATTTCTGACTGGCTGCCAACACTGGTGCACCTTGCTGGAGGACATACTAATGGCACTAAGCCTTTAGATGGCTTTGATGTTTGGAAAACTATCAGGTAACTTGCATGTCAAATCACTGAGTCAGCATTCTTGTATGAGAAGAATTTAATTAGTCCACGGAACAGATCTGGAACTGGGTGGCAGAATATTATGTGTTCCTTTCCCTAAATAAAGGGAAGGTGTAAGTGCAGTTAACTTTGCTATCCATAAGAGAGTTATCCAGGTTGCAGACTGCTCCTGGTCACAGAAGCAAAACCTCCATACAGCTTTAACTTAGTATGTTTAATTTATCACTGTGGACACTGCAATACACAGACATGGCAAACTTTTTCAAGAGCATTGTATGATCCACATGTATGTTAACTGACTTTGCACAGCATGGATTACAAGTTAGTAAACCCACTCCTGTTGTCTACAGAGTCCAGCTGGGTGTCTCTGCAGTATGCACCTGAAACTGGACATGTATAAAATCTATGCAGACATTAAACCCACTGAGCATAGATTCCATTTTGATGGCTTGTTAGTTCAGTACTGAGCCTGTTGAGAAACAAGCTATAAACATAACAATAGTTGATTTACAGCAGAGGACAACAATGTTCAGGGATTAGGTTTGCTCACCTAAGAAAGGCACTTTGCATGTATGTACCAAAGTTCATAGAATCATAGAATCAATAAGGTTGGAAAAGACCTCAAAGATTATCAAGTCCAACCTGTCACCCAACACCTCATGACTACTCGACCATAGTGCCAAGTGCAACGTCCAATCCCCTCTTGAACACCTCCAGGGACGGTGACTCCACCACCTTCCTGGGCAGCCCATTCCAATGGCTAACGACTCTCTCTGTGAAGAGCTTTCTCCTCACCGCGAGTCTAAACTTCCCCTGGTGCAGCTTGAGTATGTGTCCTCTTGTTCTGGTGATGCTTGCCTGGGAGAGGTGACCAACCCCCTGCTGGCTACTACCTCCCTTCAGGGAGTTGTAGACAGTAATAAGGTCTCCCCTGAGCCTCCTCTTCTCCAGGCTACACAATCCCAGCTCCCTCAGCCTCTCCTCATAGGGCTTGTGCTTGATGCCTCTCCCCGGCCTCGTTGCCCTTCTCTGGACACGTTCAAGAGTCTCAATGTCCTCCTTAAACTGAGAGGCCCGGAACTGGACACAGTACTCAAGGTGTGGCCTAAAGTTACCATTCTTTGTCAGAAAACAGGAGAGCCTGAAGGATTTCTGCCCTGGGTTTTAGTGCTAAAATAATATTTTGACTGTCACTGAAGGGGCACCATTGGTCCTTTTCTCCGCAGCTTAGAAAAGGATGGTAAAAGAAAGCTGTTTGTTTTCCATTATTACTAGGAGATCAGATGTTGGAAGAAAGTCAAGATGAATCAATGTTATTAAAAATATGATGAAATATTGTGAGTTTCAGTGGAAGTTGTTATCATGATGAAAAGCACTATGAGGAGCATGAGGTTACCCATGATACTATGATTTGTTACATTCACCATTGATTCTTCCTCTGTGTTTTAAAAAATAAATAGCTGGAAAGCAGACCTTCAAAATTAGGAGATTTTTTAAAATACTCATGATTTATTTAATCTAAAAAGAGTAAAGTGTTGATTTATTTGCCTTTCTGGTTTTCTGAGCTTTCAGGGAATGCTCGGGTTTGACTTCCTTCTAAATTTTCCCTTGGAACTAGAGAGGCTTTAATATTTTTTGTTGTTTTATTTTTACTTATTTTAAAAAGAAAGCTGAGAGGTCTCTGCAATCTCTGACACTGGGAGAAAGAGCTCTAAGGAAAGCACCAGAGATCTTGAGACAAAAATAACAACTCAGTTCATGTGCTGCACATGAAATCTGTATTATGCCAGTTGTGGCTTTTGGTCAAATATCTGAACCAATCAACCATCAGTTTTAAAAGTGCCACTTCCAGAAACACTCTCTTTTCTGCTTAGCCATTCTCCTGCCTAATGCAACATGGAGCTTTCCTCCCTACCCAAACCTGCTTGTCTGCAAGTATAACAGTTTGTATAAGCTAGAACAGCAAAGTAATACCTGGATATCCAATGTCAGTGGATGAGTTATTACATTAATGCAGTGAAATGATTTTTAGCATAGTGTTCAGATAGTTCTGCTTAGTAACTCCTGAAAAGCTTAGCAGTGGGACACGAATGCAAGGGAAGAATAGAATAGAATAGAATAGAATAGAATAGAATAGAATAGAATAGAATAGGTCCTTAGAGTGTATGGAGGACAGCTTCTTATCCCAATTGCTGTGTCAGCCTACCAGGGGCAAGGCTCTGCTTGACCTCCTTTTTACAAATACAGAAGGGCTGGTGGGAGATGTGGTGGTTGGAGGTTATCAGGGGTGCAGACCATGAAATGAATTTTCAATACACAATGAAGCTAAGAGGGGCAGCAACAAAACCTCCTCTCTGGACTTCCAGAGGGCGGACTTCAGGTTACTCAAGGAACTAACTCAGAAGGTACCTTGGGAAACAGCCCTTAAAAACCAAGGGGTCCAGGAGGGCTGGACCTACTGCAAGAAAGAAATCTTGAAGGTGCAGGAACAGGTTGTGCCAATGTGCTGGAAGATGAGCTGCTGGGGCAGATGGCCAGCCTGGATGGGCAGTGAACCTTCTGGGTGAATTAAGGGAAAAAAAGAGGGTGTATCATCTTTGGAAGGAAGGAGAAGTAACCCATGGAATGTTTAAGGATGTTGTTAGGCTGGATATTAGGAAGAAGTTCTTCATAGAAAGAGTTATTTGCCATTGTAATGGGCTGCCCAGGGAGGTGATGGAGTCACCATCACTGGAGGTGTTTAGGAAGAGACTGGATGGGGCACTTGGTGACATGGTTTAGTTGATTAGATAGTGTTGGATGATAGGTTGGACTCAATCTCAAAGGTCTCTTCCAACCTGGTTAATTCTATTCTATTCTATTCTATTCTATTCTATTCTATTCTATTCTATTCTATTCTATTCTGTCAGGCTGACTTACAGTGTAACCATTTGAATATCATCATATTGTGCTCTCCAGTGTTTCAAAACCCTGTGAGGATAAGTACAAAAGAGAACTTGACTTGCTCCATGAATTAAATCTGATGCATTTTTCATCTGGAAAAGAATTATAGGAACGGTACCACAAATGCTGAATACTGAGAGCTCTAGGCCCATTTACCTATATGCTTATTACTGGAGCATTGGGCTCAGCAGAGTAAGTAGAAAAGCATGTAAAAGAATACATGAAATAACTGTTAAAGGTGAATCTTTCTCTAGAACATACTATTGGAAGAAGCTCTAGTGTTGATACTTTGCCCTACCTTCAATCAAGTCCTTCATCTTTCAAAGGTTTTATTTTGTTCTAGTGATCATATATTCTACTAAAATGGAATACAAACTCCTTAAATTCTGAGTTTCTGCCGAATTTTTAGTTTCTGTGAGGAGCACTTGCAAAAATTACATGGTGACACTGGTTTAAATTCCTTTGCTTCTTCTTCTGTGCTGCATGTGATGTATTCATTGCTGTGGCTCAATCCTATTGTATATGGTCTTAAGTTGTATTTTAGTACATCCTTGAATATAGTTTTAATTTGCATAAGAATCATTTAGGATGGAAAGTTTAATACTGCAAAGCCAAAATAAAAGGACTAGCAGTTCTATTTCCTACATACCATTTGTGGTGGTTTGGCTCTGGCCTGAGGGCCAGATGCCCACCAAAGCCGCTCTATCACTCCCCCTCTTTAAGCGAACAGGGGAAGAAGGAAAGGAAAATATAACAGAAGCCACAGGGGTAAATAGGAGCAATTTAATAACACTAATAAGCAAATGGCAATAGACCGCGCGGAAGCAGAAAAGCAGAGAGAGAGATGTTAGTCTCTACTTCCCATCAGCAGGACGATGGTCGGTCTCGGGAAGCAGGGCTCTCTAAGCTTGGTGGTTCCTTGGGAGGATGAACGCCATGGACGAAGCCCCCCCACTTCCTTCTTTCATTTCATTCTTATACCTGAGCTGATGTCATATGGTATGGAATACCTCTTTGGCCAGTCTGAGTCAGCTGGTTCAGCTGTGTCCCCTCCCAAGACTTTGCCCGCCCCTCGATCTACTCTTGGAGCAGGGAAATGTTGAAAGGACAGAGCCTGGATACTGGGTTCAGCCGTAGCCAAAACACTGCCGTGTTATCAACTACTGCTGCAAAAAACCACAGCACTAGAAAGATGCTGTGAGAATTAACTCCATCTCAATTCAACCCAATACAATCTCCACCCCTTATTCCATACCATTTGCATCATGCTCAGGTTTTACACATTTCAATACATTTAATCATCTCATTTGATTCTTACACCAAAACATCAAAACAGTAATTTCTTGCTTACATTCACAACCTTGATCTACATACTTAAGCTATCTCAATACTCCAACATATAGAGATTTATATCAATGTTTCAGTCCTCTATTAAGGAAAGTTTCTTATGTTGGTTTTGTTATTCTGTTCTTGGACACCAACTCCAGCTGGTCTCAACCATTGTGTCGCTCTTGATCCTTGCAAACCTTCATCAGTCTGGATTCTTCTTACTCCATTACTTTCTGCAACATGCAACTCACATTATTCACATTTCAAATTACCTTTCCCCCAGTGTTAGATCTCTTTGAGGCACACACTGAGTCTCCCCATTTCTTTTCATTACCCACCAAGTACATCCAGGCCCCTGAGCAAAGACAATCCCACGAATGGGTTTGCCTTTCCCATGGGAGGAGCAACCCACACTGCCTTTCCTAGCCATTTTCCCATGTGTACTACAGGGACTTTATCTCCCTCCACAGTGTGCAAGGGTTTTGTTTGGGCAGGACCAGGACGGTTATCAGATCCTCGAGAATTAACCAGCCAAGTGGCTTCTGCTAAATTTGCATCCCAATGCCTCCATGTCCCATTACCCAATGCTTTCAGCGTAGTCTTTAACAGTCCATTGTATCTTTCAACCTTCCCAGAAGCTTGTGGGTGATAGGGAATGTGATACACCCATTCGATGCCATGTTTCTTGGCCCAGGAGCTGATGGCATTGTTCCTGAAGTGAGTCCCGTTGTCAGACTCGATCCGTTCAGGGGTACCGTGTCGCCACAGGATTTGCCTTTCAAGGCCTAAGATGGTGTTCTAGGCAGTAGCATGATTTACAGGATATGTTTCCAACCAGCCTGTAGTTGCTTCTACCATGGTGAGGATGTAACGCTTGCCTTGGCGCGTTCGTGGCAGTGGTCCAATATAGTCGATTTGCCAGGCCTCACCATAGCGAAAACCCAGCCACCGCCCTCTGTTCCAGGGAGACTTGGCTCTCGTGGCCCTCTTGATTGCAGCACAGGTTTCACAGTCATGTGTGACCTGTGTGATGGCCTCCATGGTCAAGTCCACCCCTCGGTCACGAGCCCACCTGTACGTAGCATCTCTCCCTAGATGTCCTGATGTTTCATGGGCCCATCGAGCTACAAATAGTTCACCTTTTCGCTCCCAGTCTAGATCCACTTGAGCTATATCAATTCTGGCAGCCTTGTCTGCATGCTCATTGTTTTGATGTTCTTCATTAGCATGACTTTTAGGTACGTGAGCATCAACATGACGTACCCTCAAAGTCATGTTCTCCACCCGAGCAGCAATGTCCTGCCACAATGAGGCAGCCCAAATAGGCTTGCCCCTGCGTTGCCAGTTGGTCTTCTTCCATTGCTGTAGCCATCCCCACAAGGCATTAGCCACCATCCAAGAATCTGTGTAAAGATAAAGTACTGGCCACTTTTCTCTTTCAGCAATCTCTAGAGCTAGTTGGATGGCTTTCACCTCTGCATATTGACTCGATTCACCTTCTCCTTCAGTAGCCTCAACAACTTGTCGTGTAGGACTCCATACAGCAGCTTTCCACTTCCTATGGTTTCCTACCACACGGCATGATCCATCAGTAAACAGAGCATAAGGCCTTTCATCTTCAGGCAACTCGTTGTATGGTGGTGCCTCTTGGGCACGAACCACTTCCTCAGGTGATGCTCCAAAATCTCTACCTTCTGGCCAGTCCATAATCTCTTCCAGAATTCCTGGGTGGCTTGGTTTTCCCAGTCGAGCTCGCTGTGTAATTAGTGCTACCCACTTACTCCATGTAGCACTGGTGGCATGATGAGTGGAAGGGATGTTCCTTCCGAACATCCAATGCAGCACAGGCAGCCTGGGTGCTAAGAGGAGAGGTGCTTCTGTACCCACTACTTCTGATGCAGCTCGAACTCCCTCATAGGCTGCTAAAATCTCCTTCTCAGTTGGTGTATAGTGGGCTTCTGATCCTCGATATCCTCTACTCCAAAATCCCAATGGCCGACCTCGGGTTTCACCTGGTGTCTTCTGCCAGAGACTCCAAGTGAGACCATGCTCCCCAGCTGCAGTGTAAAGGATATTCTGCACTGATGGTCCTGTTCGGATGGGCCCAAGTGCCACTGCACGAGCTATCTCTTGTTTGATTTGTTCAAAGGCTTGTTGTTGCTCACTGCCCATTCAAATTGATTTTTCTTTCGAGTTACTCGATAAAGAGGGCTGACAAGTTGACTGTAGCCTGGAACATGCATTTTCCAAAACCCCACAAGGCCTAGAAAGGACTGTGTCTCTTTCTTGTTAGATGGTGGAGACATTGCTGCTATCTTGTTGACCACTTCCATAGGTACATGACGGCGTCCATCCTGCCACTTTATTCCCAAGAACTGAATTTCTTGTGCAGGTCCTTTGACTTTGCTCTTCTTTATAGCAAATCCAGCCTTTAAGAGTATTTGAATAATTTTTTCTCCCTTCTCAAACACTTCCTTTGCTTTATCACCCCATACAATGATATCATCAATGTACTGCAGATGTTCAGGGGCCTCACCCTTTTCCAGTTCACTCTGGATTAGTCCATGACAAATAGTGGAACTATGCTTCCACCCCTGGGGCAATCGATTCCAGGTGTATTGAACACCCCTCCAGGTGAAAGCAAATTGTGGCCTGCACTCTGCTGCCAATGGAATTGAGAAGAATGCATTGGCAATGTCAATAGTAGCGTACCATTTAGCTGCCTTTGACTCCAACTCATACTGGAGCTCTAGCATGTCTGGTACAGCAGCACTCAGTGGTGGTGTCACTTCGTTCAGGCCACGATAGTCCACAGTTAATCTCCATCCTCCATCAGATTTTGGCACTGGCCAGATGGGGCTGTTAAAAGGTGAATGCGTTTTGCTGATCACTCCCTGGATCTCCAGCTGGTGAATCAGTTCATGAATGGGACCCAGGGAGTCTCGGTTTGTACGATACTGCCGTCGGTGCACTGTTCTAGTAGCAATTGGCACCTGTTGTTCTTCAACCTTCAGCAATCCCACAACGAAGGGACTTTCTGAAAGGCCAGGAAGGGTAGACAGCTGTCTGATCTTCTCTGTATTGACTGTGGCCACGCCAAAAACCCATCGATAACCCTTTGAGTCCTTGAAGTACCCTCTCTTGAGGTAATCAATACCAAGAATGCAGGGGCCTCTGGGCCAGTCACGATGGGATGTCTTTCCCACTTGTCTCCTGTTAGGCTCACGTCAGCTTCCAATACAGACAGCTCCTGGCAACCTCCTGTCACTCCAGAAATCCAAAGAGATTCAGCACCTCTATGTCCTGATGGCATTAATGTACATTGTGCCCCTGTGTCTACCAATGCCTTATATTTCTGTGGCTTTGATGTGCCAGGCCATCGAACCCACACAGTCCAATACACTCTGTCATCCCTCTCCTCCTCCTGGCCGAAGGCAGGGACCCTCTACTCCTGGTCTTCATCAGAGCATTCACTATCTGATCTGAATGGTATCTGGCCAGAGGTCCCCTCATCAGGATCAAGGGGTAAAACCTCTGTTCTTCTTCTCCTAAGAGATCTTTGATTACTCTCTTGGCTTTCTACTGCAGATACCTTTGATGTTTTCTTAAATGATACCTTTTTAACTGCTGTTTTCCCTTTCAGTTCACGCACCCGAGCTTCCAATTTATAAGTGGGTTCACCGTCCCACTTCCTCATATCCTCACCCTGGTTACGAAGGAAAAACCAGAGTACTCCACGTGGTGTGCGTCTGGGACTCCCTTTCCCTCCGACTGAGGCAGGAGGGGATGGATTTCCTGGAGTACACCTGGTCGATGAGGCACTGGCTCGTGGAAGTGAGTTGATACTGAGGTTATCTTCAAAATTCTGAAGCCAGGCTGACACAATCTCCACAGACCGTGCGTTCTCATCCACATAGTACATCAATGCTAGGCTGTTTGAATACGATGCTGGAGCAGCTTGGATCACTTTCCTCCACATGGCCCGTGTGCATGGGACATCCTCTGGATCTGTGGAAACACTTTGATCGTCTAAATCACTATAGATAACTTCCAACACCGCTAATTCTCTTAGGTATTGGATTCCTTCATCTGCAGTGTTCCACTTCCCTGGAGAACTCATAAGGTCCTCCTTGCATGGGTACCTGGCCCTGACACTTAGCAGGAGTCGTCTCCAGAGGCTGCATATGCCTGTCTCCTTTGCAATGCCTTTCTCAATACCTCTGTTTCTAGCAATGGGTCCCAGTTGTTGGGCTTCTTTCCCTTCCAGCAATTGGCTGTCAGCCCCATTATCCCAGCACCGGAGCAGCCAAGCAGCAATCCACTCTCCTGGCTGGCGACTATAATCCTTACGTAGGTCTCTCAGTTCTGCTGAAGTTAAGGACCGAGTAGTCTCTGCTTCTTGTTTGATCTCACTCACTTCCTCCAATCTCTCACCTGATGGACCAGCCTCTTGATCATAATCTTCCTCATCCCTTACCAATCGTTGAGAGGGACCTGTTGACCTCCTTGTCCACTGCTTCTTTTTTACGACTGGGGCAATCTCTCTGGTTGCTGTTTGGGTCCCCATCTCTGCCATGGTATCCTCAGGTAGTGTTTGGGTGCTTGCCTCAGCCATAGTCCTCATAGAGTATTGAACTGTGGCTCGGTAAGCACAGGCCAAGCCCCAGTAGAGTGCAAGAAGTTGTTTGTTCTCATTGGGATAAGCGAGGCACCCTTCTATCAGATGGCGAGTCAGTTTAGTAGGATCGCTCGCCTCTTCTGGGGTAAAGTCCCAGGCTATGGGAGGTGATAACCGTCCTAGGAATCTGCCCAGGTCCTTCCACACACCCTGCCACCCAGGGACTGACCGCTTCAAAGCATACTTCAATATATCCCCATCCAAAGACTGTCTCTTTTTATACCATGATGGAATCAAACTCCACAAAACCCACAGCATGCCAATAATGTTGATTAGCAATACTAGAGAGCTCACATAAGGATGGATCAAAATCTTGGGGGCCTGCATAATAAAATTCTCCACATTTACTTCAGGTGGGGAAACAGAAATGGTGACCTCCCTAACATAGCTCCCACAAATCAGCAGCCCTACAAGCAGGATAAAGAAACACATAGCCATTATCTGTTTCGGCATGTTCCTAAACAAACGAAGCATTTTCATAACAAAGCAAAAGTTATCAACAAGCCACGTGACCAGCACAGAAGCTTGTATCACAGGCAAGTATATAGAAAAAAAAATTGCAGAAATTACAGCTATGTTATATTTTCGTCTCCCGGTGTGGGAACCAAAAAGACTGTGGTGGTTTGGCTCTGGCCTGAGGGCCAGATGCCCACCAAAGCCGCTCTATCACTCCCCCTCTTTAAGCGAACAGGGGAAGAAGGAAAGGAAAATATAACAGAAGCCACAGGGGTAAATAGGAGCAATTTAATAACACTAATAAGCAAATGGCAATAGACCGCGTGGAAGCAGAAAAGCAGAGAGAGAGATGTTAGTCTCTACTTCCCATCAGCAGGACGATGGTCGGTCTCGGGAAGCAGGGCTCTCTAAGCTTGGTGGTTCCTTGGGAGGATGAACGCCATGGACGAAGCCCCCCCACTTCCTTCTTTCATTTCATTCTTATACCTGAGCTGATGTCATATGGTATGGAATACCTCTTTGGCCAGTCTGAGTCAGCTGGTTCAGCTGTGTCCCCTCCCAAGACTTTGCCCGCCCCTCGATCTACTCTTGGAGCAGGGAAATGTTGAAAGGACAGAGCCTGGATACTGGGTTCAGCCGTAGCCAAAACACTGCCGTGTTATCAACTACTGCTGCAAAAAACCACAGCACTAGAAAGATGCTGTGAGAATTAACTCCATCTCAATTCAACCCAATACACCATTAATTTGAGAATTGGCATTTTGTTTCATTCAATAGCCTTTTTCTGCTTTTATAGCAGTCAGACTATATTATATTATGTGGATTATAACCTTTTGTCCCCCATTCTCAGTGTCCCTGTTAAATAATATAGTTTCTTAATTTATAAACAATATGGCAAATACTAATAAAAATATCAATAACCTTTTATTAATATGGGAAATTGCCAAAATTATATATTTATGATGGGAATCTACAGTATTTAGGCAACTATAACAATTTTAATAATTTTATGCAAACTGGTAGGGATATCAGAAAGAGACAATCCCCGGGAGTGAAATGGCGCTCAACTACACGGGGGGAGAGTAGACAAGAACTGTTAAGCTGAAGAGGCAATGAATTAATTACTCACAGATAACTCCACCCAAGTGGATGTGCTGCTGCTGTGTATAGCTGTTGAGGCTTTGGGGCACTCTCATGCGCCAGGCATGTCAGGTTGCCAGCAGAAATGCCATGTGGTCTTCAATGGCCAGTCTGGCTTCAGCGGATAGCAGGCTGTTTACGATGCTTCTCACAATGGGCGCTTGCTTTGTCCTGGAGAAACTGAGGCATGGGAAAATCCTGGTTGCAAGGGGAAGCAGGCTTGGCTCTGACTCCTAAGCTCATGACTTCTCTTGTAGCTTGTGGTATGTTGGCTCATGGGTTTATCCCAGGCTCTGGACTGGCCACTTGAGGCAACTTCAACTTGAGGCAACTTCAAGCCAGACAGGTCCAAGCAGGTTTAAGCAAGGCAAGGTTTAAGCAAGGCAAGGCTTAAGCAAGGCAAGGCTACTCGAAATTGGCCTGTATGTATATCTTGCCCGAGATTCTATTGGGCCAATATGTGAAGCCAGCACATAGTTACCCAATGAAAAGGGGTTCTGCCAGGCTGTGGCCATAAAAGGCAGAAATACAGACCTGGTCAGGCAGGACCTGTGGCCAGTACACAGGCCCTTAGCATAGAACCAGGGTTGTTTTACCAGACATGCATGGTCCTGTCCCCTTAGTTCCTTTTCCTGCATTACCCCAACTTTCTGCAGAAAGGAGGGGAGAGAGGGGGACCGTGTCTAGACACATGAGGGTCTGGATAGGTTTGTGCTGGGGCCATCTGGCCCTACCATGACAGTCCCCACCCCAGTTTGCAGGAGAAATGCAGCTGTTTATGTAGAAATTACTACCTTTTCTGCAAATTTATAGATAGTAAAGCAAATACTGATTTTTTGTGTGTCTTATCATCCTAGACTGTGAATTATGAGAGTTTGTTCTTAAACAAGCACGAGCAGTACTGTTGCTTAGGTTAGGGACTGAGATGAGAAATTAAGAGTTAGAGCAGGCAGGGCCGAACCCATCTACCCATCCCTAGTTAGCCCTGTATAGACCTTGAAGTAAGAAACAACAAAGAAAAATAGATAAATAAATAAATCAATCCCCTCCCCCGCTTCCCCAGTCCACAAAACCTCACCACCTAAGCCCCATATTTTTGGAGTTCGGGATTGTTCTGTTTGTACCTTTAGTAGGATTACCTGTTTTGAAACTGCTAGCTTGTTTTCTTTCTTAGTGCTGCTTCTGAGGATCTATGGGGTACTTTTCTGCACTAGCTGGAGTTGGTCATGGCCTTGTGCCAGGTAGTACAGCTCTTCCATTTGGAAGAAGACAGGGATGTGTGTAACTGAGGGCAGGAACCGTTGTGTGCCAGGAAGATGCCTGTCCAGCCAGAGGAAGTATAATGTTACACATGCTAGTGTTTCTGTGAGAAACAGCATCAGCAAGGAAGAAAATAGGGTGTGGGGAAGGATAGGTACAGTTCTGCATCCACTGTGTGCGCCTGGCACTTGAACCTTATCTCTTTGTGGAGCAACTGAACGCAGTGTTTACTGGCACTGCTGGGGAATGGATGACCTCCAGTGTTTTTCCGCTGTGACAACCAGAGAGGCTCCGTCCAGAGAGAAAATAAGTGAGTTTTTTTTTAATTGTTAGGCTGCTCTTTGGCTGGCCTTGTAGCCAGAATGTCATATGATTTTTCCCAAGTAATCAGGAAAGATGAGTGCATTAAATTTCATGACCATAACTCAAAAGGTCACTTGAATATTGGATAGCAAACAATGAGGGCACAGTGCCCTTTTGGTGACATCTGATGGAAAGTTCAAATGTGTTGTTTTTCTTGGACCAGATAACTCATAATGAGTGAAATTATAAATTGCTAAATTCTACCTTATTTGAAAAAAAAAAGAAAATGAATAGCCAATCATCATGTTTGCTTTTATTTTTCCCAGACAAGTCTAATACTAATAGCCTCATATGCTTCTTGTATTTTCTTTTTCTTTCTGATGAAGTTTAATCTTGAGCCTGTTGTTCCATATGTATGTACTCAAAAAGAAAAAGGTTATAAATATGGAACTTTGATTTAGATGTTCAAAAAAACACATGGGACAATGCAGATACTTGCAGAAGTCACAAAAAATATTTGATCCATTTCAGTACTCTATGATGTCTATCTATAAATGATCAGTATTTAAAGGATATCTTCTTAATATTCTATATTAATTTTTATATTTATGGCTCTGAAAATAAATCTATATCAAAATTGAATATAGATAATGATATAAATAATATAGAAATCCTAGACAAATATGAACTTTCTGTTAAGGTGGTGGGTAGTCCAAATCAGGAATTACATTAACCTGACACTGACTCATATTAAGGCCTTGAAGTAAATAGATGTGCCAAAAGCCATATGTGTATCCATCTGTTCATTTCAGGCCCACTCCACTTAATTTTGACTTGAACCAGAAGAAAGTTAATGATTAGGATGAAATGACATGAAAAGATAAAACTTTGAGAGCACATGTTTCTTGTAGACAAAAATTTATTCTTTTTAGCTAGTGATACTTTCTTTCATACAATGCATGAAACTATGGAAACACAATCTTCTTGATCTCATTGTTTGAACTCCTTAGGTAAAAATTTGCATGCTACATAAAAGGCCTTTGACGTGGGCTTTGAAACCAAAAGCTTGTCTGCTATTTCCAACTTGTCCTGCTGATCTGCTTTCCAGTGTAGGAAATACTGCTGCAACACTGTGATGAGATAACTTAAAAGAAGAATGTGGTTTTATTTAAAATAGTAATGAAAAATAAAACAGGGTTTACTTTATGCAGTCTCACAGACTGACACTCGTACTAAAACGTGTGTGTCTAAGAATTGCCCAGCAACCAGGCACCAGGGCAGAGGGTTTTCACTCCATCCATCTTGTAACCAGGAGCATTGATGCTTGTGACCAATTCTTAGGTCCAGGTTTTGTTGTGATGTTGCAGAAGTCCAGCTATGAAGTCCTTCTAAGATCTTCTCTATTCTTCTTAGGTCAGTTACCACACACAGGTTCTGTTTATGCCTTTTGTATTAATTTCGTACTGTTTCTCTCTCCTGACCCACCTCTGTGAGTCACCAGCTGTCATCACAGTTTCATCTCCAAATATCCCTGTCCTGCGAAACTGGCCTAGATTTGTTGGGGTCTTGCTGATTTGCGAATCTGGATGTTGTTAACAGCACTCATGAGAGCCCTTTCCCTGCTATGTGTTCATGCTTTTGTCTCCACATGCAGATCTTCCCATTTCTCTGTTCATAGCAATCTCGGCCTTTCTGACACAGTTTTCTACAGTAAAAGATAGGGGGCCGATAAAAATTGTTTGCATGCAACATTTTTTACTAAATATCTTTAAAAAATTAGTCCCTACACTTTCTTTTCCTCCAAGTACCTTTGGGGCTAACCTTAGCTTTCTCCTTGTTATGTCTTCTATTAGAAAATTAGTTAGGATAGTGTCACTGTACGAACCTGTTTTTTGGATATTTGTCAGTTCATTCCAGTCTCAGGTGTAAACCTTCTACATAGATCAAAGTAGACTGCACTTTCCCCACCTCTTAAATTACCATGGGTAATACTCCAATATAGCTGGAACTCCTAAAACCATACATGTATTAGAAATTATTTCTGAAAACATGGTGATCATTTCATTAATATATTTTGCAAAAATAGTAATTGAGTATGGCAAAACCAGTTAAGATGAAACAATACTAAAATTCAGCTAGTAACAGAATCTAAAACTGTGCTGTGTGTTTCCAAGCAAGTATCTCAAAAATCATTTGCATGTTTAAGAAACATCTGTTCACCAGATGCTTGGTACCCCACTGAAATTGAGACATTAGGCAAAACAGTTTTCCTTATGTAGATGTTTGCCCTGGTTTGTGTGTTGTTTTCATGTATTTTGGTTTTCAGTACTGAATACCTACTATGTCTGCACTAAGAAATTTATTTTATTTTTCATGAACAGAAAAATGGGAAACCAAATGGTAAAGCACATGAAGCAGTATGCTTGGCACAGACAGACAGATTCAGGGTAAAATACAGTCAAAATAACTAATATTTCTTCAAAGCTTGTGAGCAAGTGTAGACTTTCAATTTTTACTCATTTATTTTTCAGGGCAAGTTTCATTTTTGTATTTTTGAAATGTTGGAAATATCAGAAAGGATTGCATGGAAGTCTATTCTATTCTATTCTATTCTATTCTATTCTTGTGTAACAAATGGTTGCATTCATTTTAGGAATCAAATACCTATTTGGAAAAAAGCTTCATTGTTGTGGTATAAATTAATGCTGAAGAGAGGGCAATCTAAATGTGAAAGTAGTGTTTATTTTCAGCATGTCTGAAATATTTTGGGAAAGCATGCACAGATGTGACCCAGAGAAATACAATATATGGCAAGGTTATAAAGGCACAGATTTTGCTGAGTGACACTGAGGATGTTTTTGTGCAAGATGAACTAACTTACCCTGAAAAACCTTGGATTCCTTCCCAAGGACACCTTCTGCCTATTTAACAACAACAAATGTTAAAGATCATATGTAGCTGTTTGCTCACATTCACTAAGGAGTAATAGATCTCACTGTATGTTTTAAAAACTTGACAAAGCAGAAGAAAAAGCAATGTTCTCAGCATAAACTAGCTGATGGCAATACCAGCTCTAATGTTAGTCTGTATGCTTTCATCAAGATGTTCTTAGAGGACTATTTTGGAAAACAGTAGCTTTTAACTGATTAATTAGTTAGACATGGTAGTATTACAACTATATATAAGAAGTTCTGTATTTTTAGGGGGAGGAGCAATGTCAAACAAAGATTCTAAAATCAGCACATTGTAAAATATCTTTGCACTCAAAGCTACTAAAATACAAAGGTGGGATTCCATATTCTGTTCTATTTCTTATTCTAGCTCTGTTAGCTAGACTATATTCCTGATGCAAAATATTCTTGACAGAACATCTGCCACGCTGAATCTGTTGTTGAGGCTGTCTTTTCAAGGGACTAAGATCAGCATGGAGCTCTTTAAATAGGAAGGAGGACAGAGTCTAGGCACAAGGAAAAGGAACTCTGCTACAAGTGAAAATTCTGTACTTGTCCCCGGGATGTAATTTCTGTCTTTTTGATGTCCTTTTCTGTCATCTGTCTGCTTTCTTCAATGTGCATGACATCTTTTTTTTCCCCTTTGGCTATTTTTATTTTGGTGAATAATATGTGCTGGTTATAAATCTTCATGTTCATGTTCTTCATGTCCATGAATTACTAGAGTAACACTCAAACTGAAGAAGCAGTTCAGTATCAGTTAATAGTGTTACAATCTCACTATTATATATAAATCACATTTTCAAGATACTATACCACTATTGTATCCCAGAAAAACAAACCTGACTCAACAGAAATTACAACTTCAGCATGAAAAACTTAAATCAATGCACATGTGATCTTTATATATTGTCTTCTGCCAGCTGTGCAAAAACATTCATCGCCATGTTTAGTGTGCAGTATCCACCCTCCAGATTAAAAACCATAAAGGAAATTACCCTTAATGATATGACAGCACTACTAGCCTGCTCAAACAGCATGCACACCCTCCATTCTGAATATTGTAAGCAGTAGAAGCACATAGAGTGTTACTTATTTCTCTATTTGACCCAAGTGGAAGATAGGACATTACTTAGCATAACTCCAGTGTTTTCTTTTACTGTTAAAAGGGTACTGAAAAATGTAGATACATCCCAGAATCTACAACAGTATCTCCCCAAGCAGTTACCCCAGAGTCATTCACATACTGTAAATTAGCATCCTAGTTTAACTTGTGCTGGTTCACATTAACTTGTGCTGGCAAAAGGTACACTTGACCACAGCTGTAAATGAAACACCTAGAGACAGTAAACGTCTATTAATATAATCCAAAATTTTTGAGCAGGGCCAGGCCTTCCTTAGTTAAGAGTGTGAGTATTACAGATATTAAAGTGGTGATGGGAAAGTCTACCTTCCACACACATTTTGGGAAAAAAATTTTTTTGGTCAGTTTTCATACCTTGAATTGCTAGCACTCTAAGTTAATTACTGTACTTCCTCCATGTTAATGCAAGGCTATGTTATCCAAACAGATTTAATCTTTCATCCAGTCCTCTTTGTTAACTTTGTGTTTATTCAAAATGCATACTGATATAGTTTTAGAAATTGAATGGAACAATATTAATTTTAATTCAGTTCTAACTGAAATTTTAAATTGCTGATAAATATGGTTTAATTATATATTCTATATGTTAAAATAATAGTAATTTCTGAGATTTTATCTGTTTTATATTAGTTCTTAATGTCAAGTTATTTAAGGACCCTAGTTGAATTTTTGAGTTTTAAATGAATCTCCTTAACAAAAAGAAAACAAGTTATTTGAAAGTTTCTAAAATAGAATGAATTGAATTGAATTGAATTGAATTGAATTGAATTGAATTGAATTGAATTGAATTGACCAGGTTGGAAAAGACGTTTGAGATCATCAAGTCCAACCTATCAGCCAACACCATCTAATCAACTAAACCATGGCAACCAGTCTCTTAAACACTTCCAGTGATGGGTGACTCTACCACCTCCCTGGGCAGCCCATTTCAATGGCAAATCACCCTTTCTGTGAAGAACTTCTTCCTAACATCCAGCCTAAACCTCCCCTGGTGCAGCTTGAGACTATGTCCTCTTCTGGTGCAGGTTGCCTGGGAGAAGAGACCAAACCCCACCTGGCTGCAACCTCCTTTCAGGCAGTTGTAGACAGCAATAAAGTCTCCCCTGAGCCTCCTCTTCTCCAGGCTAAGCAACCCCAGCTCCCTCAGCCTCTCCTCATAGGGCTTGTGCTCCACACCCCTCACCAGCTTTGTTGCCCTTCTCTGGACATGTTCCAGCAACTCAACATCTTTCCTAAACTGAGGGGCCCAGAACTGGACACAGGACTCAAGGTGTGGCCTAAGCAGTGCTGAGTAGAGGGGCAGAATGACCTCCCTGCTCCTGCTGGCCACACTATTCCTGATGCAGGCCAGGATGCCATTGGCTTTCTTGTCCACCTGGGCACACTGCTGGATCATGTTCAGCCTACTATCAACCAGTACCTCCAGGTCACTTTCTGCCTGGCTGCTCTCCAGCCACTCTGTCCCCAGCCTGTAGCACTGCATGGGGTTGTTGTGGCAAATATGTAGAAGCCAGCACATGGATCTGTTGAATCTCATGCCGTTGGACTCTGCTCATCTGTCCAGTCTGTCAAGGTCCCTCTGCAGACCTCTCCTACCCTCTAACAAATCAACACCTGCCCCCAGCTTGGTGTCATCTGCAAATTTATTGTTGATGGACTCAATCCCCTCATCCAGACTATCAATCAAGATATTGAACAGGATGGGTCCCAGTACTGATCCCTGGGGGACACCACTAGTGACTGGCTGCCAGCTGGATGTGGCACCATTCACCACCACTCTCTGGGCTTGGCCCTCCAGCCAGTTCCTAACCCAGTGCAGAGTGCTGCTGCCCAAGCCATGGGCTGACAGTTAAAATGTCTCCCTACTCCTGTTGCCCAAGATGTAACACAGAATAACAGAATGTTAGGGGTTGTAAGGGACCTCCAGTGATCATTGAGTTCAGCCTCTCCTGACAATGCAGGATCACCTAGGGCAGACCACACAAGAACACATCCAGATGTTTTTTAAAAGTCTCTGGAGAAAAATACATTTCCCTTACTCATTTTTTCAGTACTGGAATTTACTTAGGAAAATTTATGGGTAAGTTCATAAGATCAATCCACATCGTCCCTATGCTGCCAGTGGCTGGAAAAAGATGGAAGCAGTTTTTTTCCACAAGAAGTTTCAGAGTGTCTAAATAATCCTTGTGACCTCAATTACAAACTGAAGGTGGGTTTGTTGAAGCATAGCCAATGACTCTAGCGTTTTATGAGGCAGCCAGCCAAAGTGCTTTCAGCACTTGTTCAGGTATGCAGAACATATAGGAAGTGCCATGCCAGCATACACTGCAAAATTTTATTTGTGAAGTTGATTGTTGTAAATCCTTGCTTTGGTATTCCCAGTTGTATACTCTGTAGACTTGTGAACAATGCCAGAAACACCAGTGTCAGGGATGACTGATAGGGGCAAAAGCTGTTGCTATGAGGCTGGTAAAGAGCACTCAGATTAAGGTTGATAGCAATTAGTTTGTCGTTACAAGCTCACTCTGTACTGGTATGACAAAAAGTCTTAAAATAAAGCATACAGAACACTAATGACGGAAACCAACATTTACTTTTGAAATGTCTCCTAGTGAAGGAAGACCTTCCCCCAGAGTGGAACTGCTGCACAACATAGACCCCATGTTTGTGGATGATTTCCCATGTAAGTATGCTGCTGATTATTCAAGACTTGTTAAACATATGATTTATTTTCTGAACACTTTGTGTTTTCCTTTAGTGAAGTATTTCCTTCTACGTAAAGGAAAATAGAGTAGTATGCCTTCTGTTTTTAAGTAAATAGGTTTTTGAATACAGAAGTATCATCCCCCAGCTGCTGTAAGTACTTACTGAATCATGACCAAGGCACACTTCCTCTTTCAGAGAGTTCTGAAGTCCTGCTGACTAATGAATAAAGTATTCTGAGAAATGGAAATGTTGAGGAGCAGCCATGTGCCTGAGGTGCACAGGGGGGCATACTGCCAAAAAACCCTACCAAACCCTGTCTGAAGTTGTCTGAATTGGCAGGTAGCTCCCAAGGAACTGCTTGCCCTAATGCATCTTGATAAATCTATATAGTATGACCTGGCAAATGGAAAACTTGAGTTTGTGAGAAGCTAAGAACTTCCAAGCCTTGTGACTACTTTTGTTCCATAATCACATAGGTTGGATCTTTAATGCTGTAATCACATGAATTTGAGCTTAACCTTGCCAATTTTGTGGCTCTTCAAGCACTGTCTGTTTTATGATTTAACACTGTTAGTTTTCTAAGGACTACAAACTTTTCAAAAAGAGATTTTTTTTTCATGCAGAGCACTGGAACAGGTACTTTCCCAGGGTTTTTCTAGGATTGCTGTATTTCATTGAATAAAGAAATAAATCCAGGCAGAGGAAGAGCAGTGCAGTGGGGACAGTGATCTGTTGCCTGCAAGAGAGAGACACATTGTGCTGAGGTAACTGGATGGAAAGCTGTAAGGTGAACTTCTGCATTGCACATCTGTTTCTGTGATGGTTTTATGAGAAGGAGCAGCATTGGTCCTGTTTAGTAGCGCTGGCTGGGCAGCACTGCCTGCAGATGATTGCTACATACTGACAGAGCTGGAGCTGTTCTAGTCTCCTTTCAAATCATGCTCAGTCATAGCAGTCCTCTACAATATTATGCCCTGATATGGTATTCTCAGGCACACTTCAGAGACTGTCTTTTCCTTGTGGCAACTGCTGTGGTAGAGCTCAGCATAGGTGTCTGAGTAGACAAATTCCTGGTGTGAACAGAAGTGGACAAGTAAAGGAGGTTTTCAGGAGCCTAAGTTCAGGAAATATTTCCCTGAATTGCTTCCATGATACCATACTCTGATGATACTTAACTGTTGCTACATACAGCAAGTCCTTACTTTTTGTGGGCATTGCAATGAATTGTGGGCAGGGAGTAGGGCAGCTGGACAGAAACTATAGTAAGTGTAGCTTTTATGCTGGATGAGCTGTGACTTTTAAGCATCACGAACAGAGGAAGAGGTATGTGTGCCTGTAAATGTACAATGTTTTCATGTACCTTTCAAAACTAGTGGAAACAAAATGTAGCTATTCACCCATGTGTACTTATGCACCCATATAGGGTTTCCCTATATGTTCTCATCAAAGGCCTATAATTTGGGCAAGTTACTTGGTGCCAGCTGTTTTACTTTGTC
The DNA here is from genome assembly GCA_015227895.2 of Colaptes auratus. Classification (NCBI taxonomy): domain Eukaryota; kingdom Metazoa; phylum Chordata; class Aves; order Piciformes; family Picidae; genus Colaptes; species Colaptes auratus. Next base: position 36,606,410 of record CM026897.1, read on the forward strand.
CCTTAATAGCAGTTTTGGTCGGTAAAAGTAGAATTGACCCCTAAATTAGTATGCCTTACATTTTTTCCTGGTTTTAATTTTATGATACCATTCTTAAAGGGTCTGAGAGTAAGTAATTGCATTTCTGATAGATCTGACATGATGCATCACTGTTATACATGAAACTGTGCTTTTTCAGATCACTGTTCTTTTTAATTAACATACTGTTTCTAGTGCAGCAAAGCATGTTAATTTATAGTCCACTGCTGGTGACAAGATAATCTATCTTTCTTTGTACTTCATCTATTGTCATAACATGCTCAATTTCTTATCAGTTATGTGGAAATTGGAATGGTTATGTGATTTGCAGGGTGAGTCACTGTATTATTTATGACTCTGTTTTTGACCCAGCTAGTGAAATTATGTTTTGTCATATAAGGACTAAAATTTGTATTTACCAGTCTGAGTAATTAGGATTAACTGTGCACAGATGTAATTCAGCTGATTTCTACTTAGCATCTGTTTTTCATCTGTCAAGCTGAGTATTAAGTGTAGAATTAAGATCCATATAAATTATGTTGGTGTCTCTATTATAGATATACTATGGAGACATAGAGCTTGGAATATATAAGTACTTCCATATTTTCACCAATCATGGCATCTTGAACTACCCACACAGTCTTCCTACCACTGAGGGGATAAACTGTGTGTGGCTCTAAAGTCTTGCTCTTTCCTTGACTGTTTGTTGTTTCTTTGTCCTAACTGTTTTGAGATCATAGTCCTTTTTTGCCTGTGGTGCTAAAATGCACGTATGTATGATTTGCTGGGTTCTTTCTCACCTCCTGTGTAGTCTTGAGCCTTCTTTATGCCCTTGTGCTAGAGTGTTTAAAAATCATCTTGTGTCAGATCATGTATTCTTACAACACTAATTCTTTTTTGTAGAAACTGAATCAGAAAGTAAAATCATGGCTAGAAGGTACAGATTACCCAGATCTTTAGGTTTGCAGAATACTGTGGAAGAGCAAAGTAAATCTCGAGACTCTGTTAAACATACCCCCCAAAAAACCCTTTTGGACTGTTGTCAATAATAAGGCAAGTTCTGGTCATAATATTATTAAGAAAGAGATGATACTGTTGTAGTTGAGCACACATAGGGCATTAAGTTATTTTTGTACTTGCACTTAGTGCAGGTTCAGGGCTCCTGAACTCTTGAGTGGTTTAGCATATAATGTATACATTCTGTCAGCATAATATTTTTATTTAATGGATGCATTTATCTTCATCTCTGCCTGGATAAACTGATATTGTATATTTTTAGCAGCATGGATGATGGGATGTCTCATGTAATTAATTTACTTTTTGACTGAAATAGGAAAACTGAGCTTCGTGCTGTTCAGAATTTTTACTCAAAATAAACATTCCTTCAGGGAAAAATTTGTGCATAAGACATTAATTAATTAATTTAGTGTCCACTCAGTTGTTCAGCCAAGTATTCAACAGAATGCTGAGTAAAAGGCAGGGCATGCTACCTTGGTTACTGATCTAACCACTTCTTTGTGGCTGTGGTCTGTTCAAGTTCTCAGACTGGCATCATCTGTGGTTGCTCCAGCAGATCTGATGAATCTACTGATCATCAGCTACCTACCTTTTTTTCAGGAGCTCATGTCCACTGGTAAATACTATAGCCCTACAGCTATCTTGTATCAAAGTGCTGTACTTCTCTTGTTAAGACTAAACAGCGTGAGAGGAGAAACCAGTGTAACATAGCTTGTCTGCACTTTGTATAAAAATGCTGACAGCTCTTACTTCACAGAATCTTTCAAGTAATCATTTTCTCAGAGGGCAGACTTTATTCATTCAAACACAAACCTTTTCAGTGGTCTGAAACATATTGCAGTGTTTGGTGCAGCGCAATGTAATTCCTCATTTGTCATCTTCAGTGCTAATAATGTGGGTTTTGTTCTTGACTACAGGGTCCCTCTTACCTGCGGCCACCCAGTGGAGTGGTCAGGGTTAGTCATTTCTCTCGATGAAGTGATGCAATTTTGGGTGCTGTGACAGAGGAGGTGGTGGAGTGAGGAACTGGGGTGGGATCTCCAAAATCTAGGATGAGTAGGAGAGTGGATTCCAGTCTTTGTAACAAAGCCAGTCTGGTGGTGAGCTCTTGTGAAGATGACCGGCCTGTTCTCTCCCTTTCACCCATCCTTTCATCCTTCCCTTGGATTGATGTGGAAATCTCATGGTGACAAGTTTTCTGCCAGATCAGCCTTCAGACTTTTCTGGGTAGTGTCAGGAAAGAGGAGGAAAGTTTTCTAATACTTCAGACAGCTGAGTCAGCTTGCCCTGTAGCTGTGTGACTGGGAGCATGGTAGAGGCATGGAATATTGATGGTAGATGGAGGGACTGGCCACAAGACCCATCAGCTAAGATAAACTTAGGCCACCGAGGAAGCTCAGTCAGAGGCAGTGCATTCATCGAGTTCAAGCTAGTGTAGGTCACTGCTGCTACCAAGTAGGAAATCATGCTTCCCACAGCACCTCACCTGCACTCCCCTCTCTCATGGGTCATCAAAGCCACTCACAGAGCCAGGCTATGAATCAGGTCAGGATATTGGTTCAGTTTTTAACACACTTTTTTCTTCCCTTTTTCCTTTGGATATGCATTGGATAACCATTTTGGCACAAAGCATGGGACTAGAGGGAATTTCAGGGAACAGGTGAGACTGATTCTGTTGGCTCTGAAATTAAACCCTGAGGTATCTGTTTTATTATGCATGATTAAGTGATCCAGCAGGTTTCTAGTGGTGATGTATTTTGCTTCCTCCCCATTCCCAGATGCATGCTCAAGATGCTTATTTTGCATCCATTCTGGCACTCCTTCACTACCTCCATGGGCTGATACAACTTGCTAGCATGGTTTTCCTAACAGGTAGTTTGAATCTACTTATTGAAGGGGCTGATGGATGCCAGAGGCAGCAGAGGCAAAGTGCTAGGAGAGCTGTGCTGACAGTGGGTAGGCAGAAGGAGAGACAGCCCTCTTAGTGCTGTCTGGCTGCTCCTGGAGTCGGAGCCAGAGGCAGAAGGAATGAGGAACCACGCCTTTGGTTGGACTTGGCTGCACTAAAACCAGTCTGGTGAGCTCTGCAAATGGAGTGGGATGTAGCCTCCTTAAAGGTAGTTTCTTCTCCCCCTCCTTGCTAAAAGCCATCACTTTTCTATTTCTGGCTGTTTCTTCACCTCTCTGTTGATTGTTTTCAGAAGTGATGAACATATGTCTACATTTTTTGGTCTCAGTGTAGATTCATAATTTATTGGAGTTTGCAATGATATAAAAGCAATCGATTGGTATGAAAGACCTACTGTCTTCTGGGTTTGTGTCTGAAACATTCACATTTTCTGTTCATTCTAAGAGCTTGGTAGCAAAATAGGAAAATTCAAAACAGAAAGCTGAAATGATTTGAAACAGGATCATTTTCTCATAGATAATAAAGCACAAATAAAATGTGTACATTAACTAAGAAGTTGCATAAATTGAAAATCTATAATTTGTGTGTATTGGTAGAGAAAAGAAACAAAATGGGTTTGCCTCATTTTTGTGACTTTGTCTTTAAAATAAAAAAAAAAGTCAAGTTGTTGAAGGTTTGGCAGCTGTGTGGGTGAGGTCAGCTCTTCCATTGTGAAAGATCTGCTTTCTTTTAGACAGCCTTGTGGCATTTCATCAAGTTTTGGTGATTCAGCTGAATTAAAAACCAACTGGATTTCAGTCTAAATTCCCCTAACTGCTAAACCAAACATATTTTTGACCACACAGTCACTGCTAGATGGGTTGTTTTGAAGCAGTATTGAAACTTTATATCCCACTGAAGGCAACTTTATTTTGAGAATCGGGACTAAATTACATGCTGAAAGGAAACATACCCTTTAATTCCGGGTTGTTAATCAGAATCTTTCAGTGTGTACAGTATTATTTTTTAATCTGACTTGCTTAATTTATTAATAGATTTACTGAATTTCAAAAATCTCATAAACTACATGTGTAGTATCCTTTTCTTCAAAAAGAATTCGAGTTTCTTTAAATTAGAAAGATGCTCCCAAAATAAGTACATTGTTGGGTGGGGCTATTTTAGGCTGAAAAGAACTTTTACCTCATTTAAAATTCCAGACTTAACCATAAACTGAAACTTCAAAGGCATAATAAAATTGTAGGCTACTAATTGTAGTCAGTTTATTTTGAAGACATCTATTCATTGGGGCAGACATCCAAGACAGAGAATATTTTGTGATATCTCTCCAAACTTCTATTTGCCTTAGGCAAAATTAATCAAACTTGACACTGACATTTGGGGGGGAAGAATCATTACCTCATATATTGCACTATTAATTGCCAAAATAAATGATTGCTTATAAAAGGCCAGGTCTGCTGTATGCAGAATTGTTATATGATGTATTATAAAAGAGAAATCATTTCAGCTCTGGGGCTGATGTATCATTCATAGGCATTTGTATTACAATGTATTACAATGGTATGACAATGTCTGTAGCATTATGTGCTATACCAAATTGATTTGTCTTGATTAAGTAACAGACACTATAGGCTCCTTTAGACCCCATTCATTTCTTATTTTGCCCAGGTGAAAGATAATTTCTAACACTCTGCAGATCAGAAGTGATGTCTTTCTCAGTTTTATTACTGATGGTCTGGTTGGTTTAGAAGTATTTAAAAAAAAGAAAGAAAGAAAATACTGGGAAAACAATCTTTAGTAGTGGAGTTATTTAGCACCAGCAGAAGATGTAGATCTATCTGGATGAGTGTGTTGCATGGGCTTCAAATGGGATAAAAATACTCCATGTCTGTGCCACACTAGGACCTGGAATTTACTCTTGGAGTCAAAAATGTGCATAAGCAACCAATATGGTTAGCTGACTGAATTTACATAGTGACAGCTGGAGTGGGAGAATGGTCAAGGATGAGTAAAAAGACAGATATATTCTCTGCTTCTCCAAATTTCCATTTCTCTGCAAAATTATACATATGCATGCAGACCATCTGGACTCTGTCTTCTTTTCCTTACAGGAAAATCATAAATTGCAGTGACCCCTTGTAAGTTTATAAAGCAGGAGTTGCCAAGATGTGACCCTGGAGCCATGCATGCCTCTCAACTGCTTCATGCTGTGCTTTTCATGCTGATTTGGCAGTTTTGGGCACAGCTTGTCTCCACTTTCTAATGAAGGTGCTGTTCCTGCCAGATCTGCTGCCATTTGTTTCAGAGGTTTTTCTTTTGGCTGTTGACTGTGTGAAGTTTCTGGGGTGTAGCTCTTGCTCTTGGGAAATTTGGCCTGTGGTTATATGTTGCCTTGGCTCTTAGTCCACATATATCTCAGTGTGAACCATCCGTCACTGCAGTATTCAATATTAAGTATACAGGGATTGCACATATGGGGAGCCTTATAAATGCTAATCCCCATGCTTCCTTTGGGATGTAGATAATCCCTTGCAATTTAGAAATTTTAAGTCATTTGATAAAGTGTCTAATGCCAGTATAATGACTGGAATTCAAAAATCCCTTGGTGATGCTTCTTTTTTATCCAGCACTGGAGACCTTAACACAGCCTTTCAGTACTTAAAGGCGGCTTGTAAGAATGGTGTAGACACTCTTTTTAGCAGGGCCTGGTGTGACAGGACAAGGGGTACTGTTTTTCAACTAAAGAGGGTAGATTTAGGCTAGATATAAGGAAAACATTTTTTACAATGAGGGTGGTGAAACACTGGAACAGATTACCTGGGTAACTGGTGGATGTCCCATCTCTGGAAACATTGAAGGTCAGGTTGGATGAGACTGAGCAACCTGATCTAGTTGAAGATGTCCCCGCAGGACAGTTGAACTAGATGACCTTTAAAGATCCCTTCCAACCCAAAGCATTCTATCATTCTATATTCTGTACCTAACTGAATGTAACACTAACATTTTGTATTTTTATGGAGGGCATGACATAAATGCTACACCGTATTTTTCAGATCTCTGAGCTGGAAACCTGTAAAGTTTAACTGCGCACAAGATGTTAGGGTTGGGTTATGCACCGCTCAGTTCTCTATCTTGAACACTGTTACCTTACAGTGATTCAAATGGGGTTACATGTTTCACATGTAAGGGCATCTCAACATGATCTTTGATGTCTTTAGTAAGTCATAAAAACTATTCCATCCAGTCCAAATCTGTGTCCTGGGCTGGCGGGGGGAGGAAATTGTTGGGTTCTTTTTTCTATCAAATTGAAAGTTGAGCCTTTTACTCTCTCTTATTTTCTAATATTTGGCCTTGTAGGCTGCTTGTTCTTTTTGAGAATAACTATCTTTTTAATTCTGTATTTGTATAAAATGTAATAATCTGGATAAATGCTTTGCCTGATGATATTTACAGGGATTTTTTGCCTCCATGAGTAATTCTGGAAATTACTCAGTTGTTTCTGTGGTGTATTCTTCTGTAATAAAAATCAGGATGAGTATTTTGAAACAAGAATGTGAAAATCTTGTGTGCTTATCCTTACTGAAATTGAGTAGGCATTTTGAAAGGTAAGAGACTGAGCATGATAATCTAGTATAAATCTTTCCTTTGGAATCAAACATTACTATGAGAAAACTGAAATGAAAAGGGATGATGGTGGATCTATGTTTACAGCATTCAACTAAGTTAAGATTAGGGAGCTTTGCTGGGAGAGTTTGTCTGTGGCACAGCTCTTTCCCTTGCCAGTGTGACAGCAGGAAGTTACAGTGTTTCAGGGCTCATCTGTCTCTTCAAGACCAGTATTCTATTCATTCTGTCAAGGTTAAGGTCACAGCTATTCCTCAAACTTTTTATTTTAATAAAGTAACACAAAGACTCAGAGTTTTATAGAAAACTCATTATTATCATAAAGTAGCAAAAGGTCACAACACTTCTTTCCTCAGTGAAGCAGCAAACTGCCTCAGTTCTTCAGTGATTTATTGTCACAGTGTAGGCTGTAAGAGCCCTTGACATTTCCAGAGTTTCCTTGTTGAGGTGAAATAATTACTCTATACCTCACTGTTCCAAAAAAGGAGAAGTCACTTAAAAGTACATATATGCAAAGACCTTCACAGCCCACAGAAGAATCTGTGTTTCAATGTGGCTGTAGCAAGCATGTCTGGCACATTTTCTCACATTAATTAAGGCATCAGACCTACAAACACTTGTACACCTTCAAAAATGTATGCTGTGAGGATGAGCAAAGATAAAGTTTATAAAGATATAACTGAAATGGAAAAATCATTGCTTTCAAAGGGCTACTACTGACTACTAAGCTATTATTTAGAAACACTGTAGAATGTTTCATCTGTTTTATTCATTATAAACATGAAGGGGAAAATAGTTTTAAAGGACTGAGAAGAAAAGCAAAAATTAGCTCACTATGTGAATTAATGGTAGGGAGAAGAGTTGTCAGTCTTCTGTAGTACAGACCACCAGTAACAACAGTGGTCCATAGCACTGTAGTAAGCCTAGAAATCATCTGACTCTTGCCTTAATGGTGTTTGTTATTGTGAAAAGGAAAAGTGATACTTAATGCTATTCAGAGCTACCATGTAACCTTTAGCTTTGGTGCTGCATAAGAAGGCAAAGTCTAAGCAGCACTAAATATCCTAATGATTATAGGTTTGTTAATGAATAACAAACAATGTCTGTGCAAAAGTCATCTGTTTGCAAACAAGATACTTGCATGGTAGGGCCAAACATCCCCAGCACAAACCCAGACAGACATTAAGGTGTCTAGACATGGTCCCACTTTCTCCCCTCCTTCCTGCAGTAAGCCAGGGTAACGTGGGAAAAAGAGCAAAGAGGACAGGACCATGCGTGTCTGGTAAACAGCCCTGTATCTATGGTAAGGGCATGTGCTCTGGCCACAGCCTGGCAGAACCCTTCCCATTGGGTAACTATGTGCTGGTTTCAATGCCCCTGTTAGTCCAGTCAGTCTCGGGCAAGATTGATATCCAATCTGATTTCTAGTTGCCTGTGCCTTGCTCAGCCTTGCTCAGCCTTGCTCAGCCTTGCTCAGCCTTGCTCAGCCTTGCTCAGCCTTGCTCAGCCTTGCTCAGCCTTGCTCAGCCTTGCTCAGCCTTGCTCAGCCTTGCTCAGCCTTGCTCAGCCTTGCTTAGCCTTGCTCAGCCTTGCTTAGCCTTGCTCAGCCTTGCTGAAGCCTTGCATGCTTGAACCCACTTGGACCTTGTCTGGCTTGAAACTGCCTCAAGTTGCATAGCCTCGAGTTGCCTGGTCCAGCGCTTGGGATAAAGCCACAAGCATACACACTGCAAGCTACCAGAGAAGCCACGAGCTTAGGAATCAGAGCCAAGCCTGCTTCCCCTTGTGACCAGGATTTTGCTGTGCCTCAATTCACCCAGGACAAAGCAAGCACCCTTTGCAATAACGTCATTAACAGCCTGCTGTCTGCTGAAGCCAGCCATTGAAGACCGTGTGGCATTCCTGCCGGCAACCTGCCATGCCTGGCACATGAGAGTGCCCCAAAGCCTCTAATACACAGCAGCAGCACTCCCTACTTGGGTACAACCAGTTGTGAGTAGTTAATTCATTGCCTCTTTGGCATAATGGTTCTTGTTGAGTCCCCTCCCCCCCTGATGTGTACAAGCACCATTTTGCTTCTGGGGTATTCTCTTTCTGTTATATTCCTCCCAGTTTCCATAAAATAGTGACATTGTTATAGTTGCCCAAATACTGTACATTCCCATTGTAAATATATTCTAACCATACATCAAACCTTTTGATAAATTTGGTCAATTTTCATATTAATAAAGGTTATTAATATTTTGATTAATATTGACATATAATTTGCAAGTAAAGGAAATATTATAACCTTTGACAGATACACTTATACTTTCCTTTAAACAGGATAAATAATCTACTTGGGCTGAGAATGTTGTTCATCAATTGAAGTCAGACACTGAAACCTTGATATTTAACTTTTGCCATAGTGGAATATTAATTTTAATCTGTCTTTCTCTGTAGATTTTTCTCTCAGAAAGACTAAATTTTCCATGGCTGCAAAACAGCTACAAATCTAGTAGAGCAAGTGTTGTTCAAGATTTTAAAACATATGTATTTTCTGAGACATGCAGTAAGGTCTGAATTTTGGCTTTATTGTATATGGTGTTGGCTGTGACCATTATGGTAAGTATCCATAACATTTTGTTGCAGTTTGGGCTGGGTGCCCTCTGCTACATGAGGTGCTTCCTGTGTCCAGAGGTCCAGCCCAGTGGGTGGACACAGGAAACTAGGTATTTCTACCATAATTCTCTGCACCACCACTATAAGATCCAGTGCGAGGTCTGGCACCTCCTCTTTCTTCCTCCCCGGCGCCCGGTAACTGGGGGAGATGTTGTCTCCTGGCCATGGGCCTGGCTAGGCCCAAGGCCATGGGGGGATGGGCAGTCTCAGATCTGGCCAGCTGAGACTAGCCTAGCAGTGGGGAGGGGGGAAGAAGGAGCCCTGGGGGGGGTATTGGATGTACCCCCAGGTGGGGATGGGATCTTCCTGGGTATGTTTTGGGATTTTCTTTTGTCACTGCTTCTGGCTCTCTGTAAACATTCACTGCTTTTTCATTTAAACTTTCCATCACTTTTGCAATCCGTTTGTCTGAGTTGTTATTTTTGCCCTTGGTGGGGAGGGGGGCTGCCTCAACCCACTACACATTTTCTCCTGCCTGTTTCTCCATCTCTTCCCATTTCTTCTTTTCTTCTAAAAATTCCAGTCATGGACGTAGGAGTTAATTCAGTTAATGATGTTGCTTCAAATCATATATCCCAAGAAAGAACAGGCTAGGCATTTATAGCATTATCCATTATAATCAGGAAATTCTAATAATTTCCTGCATTTTGGGGATAATGTCTCTAGTTTAATTTTGATAGTTCATTGGCTGAGATTTGCTGAAGTTCAGTAGTTATCAGTAGAGACCTTAAAAGAATATGCAGAGGACTGAACTATTTGTAGTGAGATTGGCACTTTTAGCCAGAACTGATTAACCCCAGGTGACTGTCCTCTGTGCACTGGATCCCACAGCCCAGTCAGTACCAGGGGGAACATGGGTTGCATTCATACCAAAATCACAACCTCCACTATGCCAGAGGAATAGGGAGAAATTCTTAAAACTCCTCCTGGAATTTGCTTTGCTTTGCTTTATGTGCTCCTCAATAAAACTAACCAAGAGGCTGCTTCACAGAAAGAATCAAGCTTAGCAAAAGGTAATTTTTGTCATGAAGTTTCCATTGTATAAAATGGTGACATTAATTTCTGATGCAGAACCCTCTGTGAAATTTCTGATGCATCCATGTGAAACACAGTGCAAACTTTTCTGCTTATGGGCAAGTGCAAGATTGCCTGGGGAATCCTCATCTACTTGTATCTAAGGCTTTTTTATGCTTCTTCAGCTATAGGGGAGAGAAATAGTTCCTTTTCCCCACAGTTCTCTTTATAAAAATATGGAGTACAGGTATATGATTCCATACTGTTGACAAACAAATCAGGCATTTTGTAAATAGAAGATACATAAGGTCAAAGTGTCCCAGAGTTGTAAAAATCTTAACTATGCCTTTTGGTTGTTTGTTGTTTTTTTTTTTTTCACTTTTTCATTTCTCAGTAGAATTTTGTTTGAAAATCTAGTCATACTCTTAACATTGCAGGTGAGTAGTTGATTCATCTGGTTTAGGATTTCAGGGACTTATTAATTATATTACCTTATTAATTATATTACCATGTTAGAGACAGTCGCAATTTTCAGTGGAAATTAAAAATGTAGTACTTTCACTGCTCTTGATGCTATAACCACTTTGATGTAGTGTATGTATTAAAAATATGTTCAACATATTCTTTCCTGATATTTAGGAGGAAAAAAAAATCTCATGTTAATGTAAAGCACGCTGGTACTTTATCCAGTATCATAAAGAAACTCAGTCAGAATGGAAATCCAGTGACATTTCTGACTCAGATCATAATATTTGTATTATGTGTACAGCTAAACAGTGTGAAGAATATAGCTTTCCAGTTGCTAAAATGCCCTTCACGAGAAGCTATTTATGTTTTCTCATGTTGCCACATTAAACTTTTCTACCACCTTCTGTGTGTTCTCCCCACATCCAGGAACTTCCAAAGTAAGAAATCCTGAAGGAAATCTGAATGTGGTTTTTTTTCGTGTGAATGTTTTTTTCATGTGTGGATTTGCTTTTTGTGCAACCTGATCTAGTATAAGGGGTCGCTGCCCATGGCAGTGGGGTTGGAACCAGATGATCCTTGAGGTCCCTTCCAACCCTAACAATTCTATGATCCTATGATTTGTGCATTGCCCGCAAATCAAACGATAGACAAGACTGCCTGCAAGTGAAAACCATCCTGTGCACACAGGGCATATTTTATAGCATTATTGAATGAAAATGTAGATGACAGTAAAAAGAATCTGTTCCAAATGTACCCACTAAGCAAATTTACTTACTTTATTCTATAAATTCGAAATTTTATAACAGATTTGTTGTGAATGGAAATTGCAATTACCCAAACACATCTGAGTAGCCCATCACCAAGATACAGGCTTGTTTTCTGTGCAGTTGTTCAGAATATTTGTATGTATCATATGGAATAAATGACAAATATGGAGAAAACCTCCATCCTAGTTTCACAGTCAACTGGGAAATCTCTCTTGAAAGGTGACAGATCACTCTTCAAAACCTTTTGTAGCAGTCAGGATAACTTAGGGCATGAATTTGAGTCTCCAAAGCGCAGAAACATACAGTGTTGGGCAGGATTTTTTTTTGAAGGGTGAAATAACCCCCCGTGGTGTTTAAGACCAGGCTGGATGAGGCTTTGGCCAGCCTGATCTAGTGCAGGGTGTCCCTGCCCATGGCAGGGGGGTTGGAACTAGATGATCCTTGTGGTCCCTTCCAACCCTGACTGATACTATGATACTATGACACTCTCATTTTAACAGGTACATCCTTGTGTGAATATAATCACACAGTATCACAGTATCACAGTATAACCAAGGTTGGAAGAGACCCCAAGGATCATCAAGTCCAACCTGTCCCAACAGACCTCACAACTAGACCATGGCACCAAGTGCCACGTCCAATCTCCCCTTGAACACCTCCAGGGACGGCGACTCCACCACCTCCCTGGGCAGCCCATTCCAATGACGAATGACTCGCTCAGTGAAGAACTTCCTCCTCACCTCGAGTCTAAACCTCCCCTGGCACAGCTTGAGACTGTGTCCCCTTGTTCTGGTGCTGGTTGCCTGGGAGAAGAGACGAACCCCCTCCTGTCTACAACCACCTTTCAGGTAGTTGTAGAGGGCAATGAGGTCACCTCTGATCCTTCTCTTCTCCAGGCTAAACAATCCCAGCTCCCTCAGCCTCTCCTCATAGGGCTTGTGCTCAAGGCCTCTCACCAGCCTTGTTGCCCTTTTCTGGACACGTTCAAGTGTCTCGATGTCCTTCTTAAACTGAGGCGCCCAGAACTGGACACAGTACTCAAGGTGTGGCCTAACCAATGCAGAGTACAGGGGCAGAATGACCTCCCTGCTCCTGCTGGCCACACTATTCCCAATACAGGCCAGGATGCCATTGGCCTTCTTGGCCACCTGGGCACACTGTTGGCTCATGTTTAGGTGGGTGTCAATCAGCACCCCCAGGTCCCTCTCTGTTTGGCAGCTCTCCAGCCACTCTGACCCCAGCCTGTAGCTCTGCATGGGGTTGCCGTGGCCAAAGTGCAGCACCCGGCACTTGGACTTATTAAATGCCATCCCATTGGACTCTGCCCATCTGTCAAGTCGGTCGAGGTCCCTCTGCAGAGCCTTTCTACCCTCTAACTGACTAACATCTGTTCCCAACTTGGTGTCATCTGCAAACTTGCTGATGACTGACTCAACCCCCTCATCCATATCATCAATGAAGATGTTAAAGAGGATGGGGCCCAGCACCGATCCCTGGGGGACGCTGCTGGTGACTGGCCACCAGCCGGACGCGGCACCATTCACCACCACTCTCTGGGCTCGGCCCTCCAGCCAGTTCCTAACCCAGCACAGAGTGTTGCGGTCCAAACCACGAGCTGACAGTTTAGCCAGCAGTTTACTGTGGGGGACGGTGTCAAAGGCCTTGCTGAAGTCCAGATAGACTACATCCACAGGCCTCCCCACGTCCACCAGATGGGTCACCTGATCATAGAAGGAGATCAGGTTGGAGAGGCAGGACCTGCCCTTCCTAAATCCATGTTGGCTGGACCTGAGCCCTTGGCCATCCTTCAGGTGCGCAGTTATTGCCTCCAGGATAATCTGTTCCATCACTTTCCCTGGCACTGAGGTCAGGCTGACTGGCCTGTAGTTTCCGGGTTCCTCCATCCGTCCCTTCTTGTGGATGGGGATCACATTGGCCAGTTTCCAGTCATCTGGGACCTCTCCAGTGAGCCAGGACTGGAGGAAAATGATGGAGAGCGGCTTGGCCAGCTCATCTGCCAGCTCTCTCAGCACCCTAGGATGGATCCCATCCGGTCCCATGGACTTGTGGGTGTCCAAGTGGCTCAGCAGGTCCTGAACTAATTCCTCATGGATTTCTGGGGCACTACACTGCTCCCCGACCCTATTACCCAGCTCAGGAGGCCACTCATCCTGGACTCCTGCCTTGCTGTTAAACATGGAGGCAAAGAAGGCGTTCAGGACCTCAGCCTTTTCCTCATCTTCGGTCACCGTGTTCCCCTCCAGGTCCAGTAAGGAGTGGAGGTTCTTCTTGCCCTTCTTTTTAGCGTTGATATATTTGTAAAATTGCTTTTTATTTTCTTTCACAGAGGTGGCCAGTTTCAGTTCTAACTGGGCCTTTGCCTCTCTAATTTTATTCCTACATAATCTAACCACTTCCTTGAACCTACCTCGAGAAGCCTTCCCCCCCTTCCAAAGGTGATACAGCCTCTTTTTTTTCCCTTAATTCCCCCAGGAGCTGCTTGCTCATCCAGGCCGGTCGCCTTCCCCGCCGGCTCATCTTTCGACACATGGGGACCGCCAGTTCCTGTGCCCTCAAGAGCTCCTTTTTGAAGTAGGTCCAACCCTCCTGGACCCCTCGGTTCGTGAGGGTTGGTACCCAGGGAACTTTACAAATAAGTTTCTTAAAGAGGCTGAAGTTTGCCCTCCGGAAGTCCAGGGTGAAGGTTCTGTTGGTACTCCTCCCTATCTCCCTGCATATTGAAAACTTCACTATCTCGTGGTCACTGCACCCTAGGCAGCCTCCCACGTTAGTTTCTGGTTTCTGGTTTAATTTTATGGTTTAATTTTATTGTTTAATTTTCTGGTTTAATTTTATTGTTTAATGTTCAGAAGTTAAACATGAATTGATCTGAGCCTATTTCTTATTTGCAGTTTACTGAAAATTGAGTAAGTTCAGCACTGAATTGGCACCTGTTTTTAGTTGTTTTATTGGACAAACAACAATTTGTATAGTATGCAGTTGGCTGAGGCTTTTGGAGTGAGTTGGGAATTTCTTCCTGTAGTGAGGAAACTGTTGGACATTTGGAAAAATGCTGTTGGAGGAAAGTTCAGAAGATGTGGTTGTGGGAAGCAGCACTGACCACAAAGAAAAGTCACAGGGTGGCTTCCTGACTTCTACTGCAGAGAAGTTATGGTTCATTTCTTGACTTTGTGTTTCCCTTTCTGGCTGCATGAGCCTATTAAAACAACAAAACAAAACAACACCCAAAAATCCCCCAAACAAACAAAAAAACACCCAAGTGTTTGGGTGCCAGTTACCTGAAGTCTGCCTTTACTCTGCTGTTTCAGTACTTCAGAGAACAAGTGGTGTATTTAAGTAAGCAATTTCTAGATCTTTTGAGCTTAGGGACATGGATTTTGCAGCAAGGAAAACTACTCAGGAGTTCTATTTTCTCTGTTATTCCATGAGCCTCAATTTCTGATAACATTCATGGGATTGTGCCCTGTTCCTGTTTTATTTTCATATTATTTTTTAAAGCTTCTTATTCTGAGAATTGGTAAGTCGTGTATTGGCACTTCTGTTTTGATTTCAGAATCATTTTAATTTGAGGATCGTTTGTGGAGGAGGTGGTTGAAATGTATGTTTTGTTGTCAGAAATTATTATTCTGAATACAGACAGGGAAGCCTTTCATATAAAAGTTTTGTGGAAAACGAACAATGTCAACTGAATAGTATGAACAAAAGGGCACACAGCTTCATTTGTTTGATTAAGAGAAGTTGGTAGGGTGTAAATTCCTTGTTTATTGCTACTGATGCTTAACCAGTCTGAACCCAAGCTCACTGGAGTTAATGGAAATGTTCCCATTCGTTTCTGTGTTTTTTTTTACCAAGCTCTAACAGACCCCCTGCTGTTCCACAGTTAAACATTAGTAAGGGATAGTGAGCCTGCCTGTCTTGCAGGTTTTGTGTGCATGCAGGTGGTGAGATTTCTATAAGGCTGAAGACGGCTTTCATGGGGGTAATTTTTATGTGGAGTTCCATAATATTTAAGGAAGCCTGTGATTTTTTCACCTATTTAATCTGCTATTGTAGCACAGAGGCTCAGGTGATTTGAAAGACTGCAATCTCTATTGATAGAAAAACAATCACTCGTGATTTCTTTAACTGCTTGGGTTTTCCTTCTCTTCTAATTAATGGGCATCATGTAAGTAAATGTTTTAAATCCTGGTAATAAACTTACATTATAACAGAAGATGTGATGTGCAAAACCTTTGATTTAATAGAAGCAGTAGGAGAACAATACCATTTTTCAGACAGTATATAGAAATTGATGAATAGAGTAGGTATGCCTTGGATGATTAAACTAGTATTTTTAAAGAAAATAATGAACCACACTAGAAAATACTCTCTTTCTGTTTGGGTTTCATATATAAGTAAGTTTTGATCTGTCAGTTCCAGACTTCTGTCTGGAGAGCTCCTCTGTGGTTTTTATGGACTACAAATCAGATCAAAACAGGCAGGGAGGCATCTGCATTGCTTTATCATGAAAATAATACCAGTTATTGTTTGTTGCTTTCAAGTCTTAGTGAAAGTGGCCTGAGTGGTTTTTTCCCCCAGTGACTGGTTCAATTTTTAAGCAGAATTCTGTTACATGAAGTACAGAGTTGTTCACTTTCCATAACAAAAATATTTTTACAAATTAAAGAAGTTTTGTTTTTTTTCCTCACTCATAAAGTTTTTGTGTAGTAGTAGTACAGTCTCAATGAAACTTTAAAAAAATAATAATTGAAATTGAAGATCTAGTTTATTCCCTTGAGTCTTGTCATTGCTTCTGACACTACCTTTTGAAAGCCTGTTTTCCTGGAGTGACAGTATTCAGTAAGTTGACTGTATGCACAAGACTGAGTAATTTTAAATGTGGGATCTTCTTTTGGACATATGCCCAAGAGCCACTTCATTCCTTAAAGCTGTCTTACTGTAAGCACTAGTTTCTGCAGTTCAGTATTTCCTTGCCTTCTGGCTCTGTGATGCAGCTTTGTTCGGCTCTGAGGGTGTAACTGACAGAATTCCATGACAGGTATCTCTTGTCACACCTGTAGTTCTGCATATGTATCTTCAGCCTCCATTAGTTGCTCTCTACAACTACCTGAAGGGAGGTTGTAGACAGGCAGGGGCTGGTCTCTTCTCCTGGGTAACCAGCATTAGAACAAGAGGACACAGTCTCAAGCTGCGCCAGGGGAAGTTTAGGCTCGAGGTGAGGAGAAAGTTCTTCACCGAGAGAGTCGTTCGCCACTGGAATGGGCTGCCCGGGGAGGTGGTGGAGTCACCATCCCTGGAGATGTTCAAGAGGGGACTGGTCATGGCACTTGAAGCTGTGGCTTAGCTAGTCTTGAGGTGTAGGTGCCCAGGTTCCTGGCTGTGGCAAGTGCCAGAGCCTGGCACTTGCAATGGAAAGTTGCAGAGACAACACGTGTATTCGATGTGATTAGGTGAACAATCTGCTCACCCTGGTGGTTGAGCTCAAGGAAGAAGTTTTGAGGCTAAGGACTATATGGAGAGGAGTTGGGAGTTGGACTCTGCTATCCCTGAGAGAGGGACCCTCAGCAGGTGTGGGTGGCACAGGAAGCAGGGGATCCCGTGCCTTTTTGTCATCTGTAAATAGGGAGAAACCTAAGAGATGGGGAGGAATGGAAGCAGGTCCCTCTCCAGCAAGACAAGAGAGGCAGGGGAGCCCTGCTCCCAATCCCCCCAGTCTTCCCAGTTGCCCTCACACAACAGGTGTTGGGCTCTTGAAACAGCGGGTCAGACAAACAAGGACAGAGATGATTATCCATGTGCACAGTCACCCAGGAAGTAGTGTTGAAGGAAAGAGAAAAAACTGTGTGATTAACACATGGCTTAGAGGTTGGTGCCACCAACAGAACTTGGGGGATTTTGACCATGGGGAATTTTTCTTGGCACCGGCTCTACTGGCAACAGATGGGTTCATCTGTCCCATAAGGGGACAAGAATCCTTGCACATGAGTTAGCTGGGCTCAGTAAGAAGGCATTAACCTAGTTCTAAAGGGGCATGGGGACGTAGCTGGCCTTGCCACCAAGAACTTTGGGTGTAGTAGCCCAATGCTTGTGGAGTAGTGTGTTGGCATCTTATATAACCAGAAGGTCTACCCCACCTCAAGGTTGAAAGCTATGTACTCCCTCCCTGAAATGTTTATACACCAATGCACACAGCATGGGCAATAAGCAGGAGCAGCTGGAGGCCATTGTGCTACAGGGGACCTATGATATAGCAGCCATCACAGAAACCTGGTGAAATGATTCCCACTACTGGAGTGCTGCAATCGACAGGTACCAACTTTTCAGAAGAGATAGGCAAGGAAAAAAGAGGTGGTGGAGTGGCCCTCTATGTTAGGGAGATATATGAAACGATGCAAATTAATTAAGGTGATGATAGGGTTGAGTCCTTATGGGTAAGAATCAGGAGTAAGGCCAGCAAGGGTGATATCATGGTGGGAATCTATTATAGACCACTGTGGTGGTGAGAGGTTCAGTTCTCCCCACACACACAAGGGAACCATGGCTAACTCAGTCAGAGAAGCGAAAATGGACAAGCTATATTTACAAGCAGGATGAAATGCAGATGAATATATACCCAATATACAGTATTTACAGTATATACAGAAATATACAGCAAAGAACATAACACAGAAAAGACCTTTCCCTCCTCCAGCCAGGAGGGTTCTTACCAACCATATCCCCCTCTTCCCCTACCTCCCTTTTTTCCCAAAAAAGGGGTTAGAGAGAGAAAAGGTAATTACTAAGGAGGAAATTCAGTTAGCTCAAAGCATATGCAAGAATTAGTTTCTTATCTGTTAGCTCAGTTAGTTCAAGGTCAACTCCGTCCAGCACAGAGGAAAGAGAGCAGCTGCTCAGAGGGACTGAAACAGACTGAACTGACTGAGATTCAAACTGAACTAAAGCTAAAAATTTAAAGTTGCATTCTACCAATCTACCGATTAAATTCGTTTAGACTTTATCTTTGTTTTCAAAACATTCAGCCAGAGTGTTCCAGCAACTGTCCCTTTCTTAAAGGCACAACCTAGAACAGTCACAACCACCTAACCAGGATAAAGAGGCAAATGACAATTTTTATAAGCTGTTGAGAGAGGTTTCACAATCACTTCCTCTTGTTCTTGTGGGAGACTTTGACTTCACAGAGTTACAGAATTTCAGGGGCTAGAAGGGACCTTGAAAGACCATCTATTCCAACCCCCCTGCCAGAGCAGGATCACCTACACCAGATTACACAGGAACACATCCAGGTGAGTTTTGAATATCTCCAGAGCAGAAGATTCCACAAGCTCCCTGGGAAGCCTGTTCCAGTGCTCTGTCACCCTCACAGTGAAAAAAATGTCCCTCATATTTACGTGAAACTTCCTATGCCTCAAATTCCACCCATTGCCCGTTGTCCTGTCATTGGGCACCACTGAGAAGAGCCTGGCTCCATCCTCTCGGGGCTCGGGACCCCTCTTCTCAGATATCCGCTGGGAATACAATACAGCAGGGAGACAACAGTCCTGGAGGTTCCTGGAGTGTGTAGAGGATAACTTCTTGACATAACTGGTGAGGGAGCCAACCAGGGAAGGTGCCCTCCTGGACCTGCTTCTTGTGAACAGGGAAGAACTTGTGGGGGAAGTAAAGGTTGGAGAGTATCTGGGGCTCAGTGATCATGACATGATTGAGTTCTCTGTCCTTGGGGAAACAGGGAGAGGGATTAGTAAAACTGCCACCTTGAACTTCCAGAGGGCAAACTTTGTCCTGTTCAGGAGACTGATTGACAAAGTCCCTTGGGAGACCACACTGAAGTGATACGTGAGCCCAGGAAAGCTGGGCATACTTCAAGAGGGAAGTCTTAAAGGCTCAGGAGCAGTCTGTCCCTGTGTGCAGATAAACAAGTTGGCAGGGAAAGCATGGGGCCTGGCTGAATAGGGACCTTTGGGTGGACCTCAAGAACAAAGGGAGAGTCCATGGCCCTTGGAAAAGGGTACATCAGGACTATAAAGATGTAGTAAAGCTGTGCCATCAAAAAGCCTTTAACACCCCTCCCCACAGAATTCCTGTGGACAAATTGGCTGCTCGTGGCTTGGGTGAGCACACACTCTGATGGATAAAGCACTGGCTGGGTGAAAGGTCCCAAAGAGTGGTGGTCAATGGAGTTAAATCCAGCTGGTGGCAGGTCACAAGTGGTGTTCCTCAGGGCTCAGTGTTGGGACCACTTCTATTTAACATCTTTATTGATGACCTTGATGAAGACATAGAGTGTGTCATCAGTAAGTTCACAGATGACACCAAGATAAGGTGGCAGCGTTGGCCACAACAACCCCATGCAGTGCTACAGGCTGGGGTCAGAGTGGCTGGAGAGCGGCCAGGCAGAGAGGGACCTGGGGGTGCTGGTTGATGGGAGGCTGAACATGAGCCTGCAGTGTGCCCAGGCAGCCAAGAAGGCCAATGGCATCCTGGCCTGCATCAGAAACAGTGTGGCCAGCAGGAGCAGGGAGGTCATTCTGCCCCTGTACACTGCACTGGTTAGGCCGCACCTTGAGTCCTGTGTCCAGTTCTGGGCCCCTCAGTTTAGGAAAGATGTTGTCTTGCTGGAGCGTGTCCAGAGAAGGGCAACAAGGTTGGTGAGGGGTTTGGAAGACAAGCCCTATGAGGAGAGGCTGAGGGAGCTGGGGTTGCTTAGCCTGGAGAAGAGGAGACTCAGGGGTGACCTTCTTGCTCTCTACAACTACCTGAAGGGAGGTTGTAGCCAGGCAGAGGTTGGTCTCTTCTCCCAGGCAGCCAGTACCAGAACAAGAGGACACAGTCTCAGGCTGCGCCAGGGCAGGTTTAGACTGGATCTTAGGAAGAAGTTCTATACCGAGAGAGTGATTGCCCACTGGAATCAGCTGCCTGTGGAAGTGGTGGAGTCACCTTCATTGGAGGTGTTCAAGAAGAGGCTTGATGGGGTGCTTGGTGCCAGGGTTTAGTTTTTTAGTTGTTTAGGTGGGTTGTATTGTACTGTATTGTACTGTATTGTATTTAGGTGGGTTGGATTGGTTGATGGGTTGAACGTGATGATCTTGAAGGTCTCTTCCAACCTGGTGTATTGTATTACTGTATTATTGTATCCGCACCAGGGTAGGGAGGCTCTAGAGGAGGACTTGGATAGATTGGATTGATGAGCCAACTTTAATGGGATGAGCTTCAACAAGGCAAAATGCCAGGTCCTGCACTTGGGTCCCAACAACCCCAAACAATGCTACAGGCTTGGAGAAGTGTGGCTGGAAAGCTGTCTGGCAGAAAGGGACCTGGGAATTCTAATTGACAAGCAACTGAATATGAGCAAGAAGTGTGCCCAGGTGGCCAAGAAAGCCAGTGGCATCCTGGCTTGTATGAAAAATGCTGTGTCCAGCAGGAGTAGGGAGGTACCTGTCCCCTTGTCCCCTCCCCTCTGGTGAGGTGACACCTCAAGTATTGTGTCCAGCAACCAGCACCAGAACAAGAGGACACAGTCTCAAGCTGTGCCAGGGGAGGTTTAGGTTGGATGTTAGGAAGAAGTTCTTTACAGAAAGAGTGATTTGACATTGTAATGGGCTGCCCAGGGAGGTGGTGGAGTCACCATCACTGGAGGTGTTTAAGAAGAGACTGGGTGGGGCACTTGGTGACATGATTTATTTGGTTAGATAGTGTTGGGTGATAGGTTGGACTTGATCTCTAAGGTCTTTTCCAAGGTGGTTAATTCTATTCTATTCTATTCTATTCTATTCTATTCTATTCTATTCTATTCTATTCTATAGAATCACAGTTTTGGGCACCTCACTACAAGAGAGATGTGGAGGTGCTGGAGCAAGTGCAAAGGAGGGCAACGAAGCTGGTGAAGGGCTTGGAGAATAAATCTGATGAGGAGTGACTGAGTGAGCTGGGGCTGTTTAGTTTGGAGAAGAAGAGGCTGAGGGAAGACCTCATCACTCTCTACAACTATCTGAAAGGACATTGTAGAGCCTGGTGCTGGTCTCTTGTCACAGATAATCAGTGATAGAACAAGAGGGAATGGCCTCAAGCTGCAACTGGGTCGGTTTAGACTGGACTTTAGGTTAATTCTACTCTATTCTATTCTATTCTATTCTATTCTATTTTATTCTATTCTATTCTATTCTATTCTATTCTATTCTATTCTATTCTATTCTATTCTATTCTATTCTATTCTATTCTCATCCACAGATGCCATAATCTCACTGTTCAGTCTCTTTTCCAGGTCATTTTGAGTATGTCCAATAGTATGGGTTCCAGCACAAATTCCTTTAGGAATCCAATGCGTGAAACAAAAATTTTGTTGTTGCCTATTTTATTAGATGCTTTTTTATTCACATGAAGTTAATATGTCTTGTCCCATGGTTGCTTAGTTTCTTGGCCTATCTGGCCATGTGGTGTGAGAAGTAAACTTTTGTTCCATGTAGGTCCAGATAAGCATTATTCAAATATTGGAGTGGAGTGATAAGTGATAGAAGTTGTTGCATAGACTAACAAAATTTATGCTAAAATAGAAGTCTTGAGAACTGCAGATGATTTTTAGTTACTAAGAGAATATCTAAGGAATTCTTCTGTGTGGTTTACACTGTCAATGACAAGGTATCAAACTATTTACTATTTAGGTGGTGTAATATGCACATATGCTTGTGTTACAGGGAGTGTTGGTGATATTCCCACTTTGGCTGAAAACTATTATATGTACTTTACACCTGCAAAGGAGTAGCACCTGTTTATTTTTTGTTTCAGGTGCATTTCTATATGTACTGGAGAGACTGTGGCTTTTCTTAAGGAATGCTTTTCAGTCTTTTTTCCATCCAGCAGGTGTTCAATTAAGCTTGAAGCTTTTTGTTATTATATTTTCCCTGTCATATGACTGAATCAGCTGCTGAATTACATTATCATATATAGAAGTTTAACTACATTTGATATTTTTTACTTTTTATTGGGAAATACAGTACAAAGGGTAGATACTTTCTAACATCTTTGTTTTGCAGATAAAGAAACAAAGGTAGAAACTTCATTTGCTTCTGTTGTCCATAAAGGGCATATATGGTCTTATAAGAGAATGCTGTGTAGAATATTGAAAAAATGTAGGGATATTAGAGAGCCTAAGTCTGATATTTAGGCTGTTTAGAGTAACTGTTTGGGCAGGGCTCTGTTTCCCAAATAAATAAAAAAATATTTGTCTTTCTCCAAAATTACTCTCCTGTACTCAACACTGACTCTCTGCTTACTAGTATTATGGACCACAGAGGGGTCCACCCGAAACACAGAGTGCTTCAAGAAATATTGTTTTGGACTCCTGTATTTCGTGGTCAGGATAAATGGCACGTTGGAGAGAACTATGTGGTCTTACCATCCAGGAAAACTTCTCAACATGGAGCATTTTCATCATCTTAATAATAGACTGAAGTCAGAATATTTTCTTTTCAGATGTGGTGTTTATTTATATCTTCACATTTGGGGTTTCTGCTAATGGCTTGGTTTGTCTCATTGAAGTGAAGAAGAAAAAGACTTAGAGGAATGAAAAGAGTAATTAATTAGTCCTTATTAGATCTGTATATATTGTAGAGATATATCCTCCTATTTATCTTTAATTTATCTTCTTCCTTTTTATGATTAAAAAATACGTAGTCAAGATGAAATAAGCATCCTTTTAAAGGGATTTATTATAGTTAAGAAAATATTTCCAGAAATTTGTTGCAGACTGATCTAACCCCCCAAGCATTTATTGGAAAAAAAAAAGGAGTTCAGATTTTAAATTTAATTTTAGCCTTGCAAATTTGCTAACTATCCTTAATTTTTTTTTTCACATTCTGTGTATGTGGTACTTTAGATATGTTTTTCAAAGTAGAAAGCAAAACGTGGAAACAGATCATAGGAAATATTTACAAAGATGCTGACAGATCTGAAATTTCCAGTCTACCTGCCAAGTACTGTGCTGCAGTGGCCTTTTGCTGTCTTTTCAATTTTTTTATTTTGCTTGCCTTAGGAAAATACTGTATTATTATTTTTTTTTTTAGTATTTTCTGTTGATTGAATATTAAATATTTCAGAGAATATCAGTGAAACCTGTCAGGCACATCGTAAGACTTAGAATAATAAACAAGTTTGATTTATAGGTCCTATATAGGAAGAGTAGTAGACACTTTCTGATAGACATCTAAAGCTGTGAAATGTAGTAAAACTGAATCAACTCTTGGATTTTTTGGGGGATTTTTTACCATGTAGCATTACACACACCAAAGGGTCATAGAGTTATTTTGGTGTACAGCTGTAGCAGAAAAAATGAAACAGTTTTGAGTCACAGAGAAAATAAATGGATTTTTTGACACTTCTGTCTTTTCATAGTGGTCAAATAAATTAGGGGAGGGTTATTTTAGGTAAACTTTCAATAGGTAATTGGTCCATTGCTTCAGACCTCAAGAGAGCAGATTTCATTCTTTTCAAGGATCTGCTTGGCAAGGTGCCATGGGATAAAGCCATAGAGGGAAGAGTGGCCCAAGAAAGCTGCATTCAAGGACCATCTCTCTCCAAGCCCAGGAGCAGGGCATCCCAAGAAAGAAGGTGACAGGCAAAAATGTCAGGAGGTTGGCATGGATGAACAAGGTGCTCCGGGACTTATGTGGATAAAAAGAAAATCTGTAGGGAGTGGAAGTGAAAATGGACTAATTGGGAGGATTACAATGAAGTCTGAGCAGACAGGGATCAGGTTAGGAAAGTAGAAGCACAAACAGAATTAAATTTGGTTAGGGACATAAAGGGCAACAGAAGAATTTCTACAGGTATATCAGTGATAAAAAGAAGGCTAGGAAAGATGTGGGGCCTCTCTGAAAGGAAAACAGAGATCTAGTCATGAGGGATACAGAGAAGACTGAGGTGCTTACTGACTTTTCTGCCTCAGTCATCACCAGGAAGTGCTCTAGCCACACCACTCAAGTTCCAGAAGGTAAAGATAGAGACTGGAAGGAGGAATATCTGCCCACTATAAGTGAGGATCAGTTTGATCTTCGAAGTGCACAAGTCCATGGAGCCCAATGAGATCCATCTTGCAGGTCCTGAGGGAACTGGCCAATCAAGTTTCCAGGCCACCATCCATCATATTTGAAAGGTCCTGGCAGTCTGGTGAAGTTGCTGATGACTGGAAAAGGGGAAACATAACTCTCATCTTCACAAGGAGACAAAAAGAAGACCCCAGAACCTACAGGCCAGACAACCTCACCTCTGTGCCTGGCAAGATTCTGGAGCAGATCATCGTAAAGGCTCTGCTGAGACATATGCAAAATGAAGAAGAGGTGACTGGTGATAACCAACATGTCTTCACCAAGGGCAAATCATGCCTTCTGAGTTTGGCAGCCTCTTATGGTGGACTTACAGCATTGGTAGATATGGGAAGAGGAACCAATGTCATCTACCTGGACTTGTGTGAAGTGTTTGACACTCTCCCACTTGACATCCTGGACGCTAAATTAGAAGAACATGGACTTGAGGGGTGGACTGCTTGCTAGATAAGGAATTGGCTGGGTGTTGCACTCAGAGAGTTGCAGCTGATGACTCAGTGGTACCTTCAGACATCACTCCTGGGACCAATGCTCTTTAACATTTTTGACAGTGGAACTGAGTACACCCTCGGGATGTTTGAAGATGACACCAAGCTGTGTGGTCTGGTTAACATGCTGGAGGGAAGGGATGCCATCCAGAGGGACCCAGACAGACTTGTGAGGTGGGTCCATGTGTCCAGGGTTAACACAGTCTGCTTCCACAAGCCCCACCACAACACGTACACAGAGATTTGGGAAGGAAAGTAACACAATCTGAAAAAAAGAACTCTGAATTGAGATAAGGAGTTGAATGAGAAGCTATGATGCACAATTACCTGAGCTTGTTTTGCAGAAAAGCACAGCAAAAGCAGACACAGCAGCAGAAGCCAACAATAAAACATCTCTCCCACAAGCCTGCAGCCAGCCCAGCAGAACAGACCAGCACCCCAAAAACAGAAACCAGAAGCAGCAAATGAAACAGGAAGCCTTTCATGTTACAATCTGAACTTTGCTCCAACCAGCAGTTGTGTTTTGAAGCTGTCATAATGTCTGAGAATGGCGTGAGAGGAGTCTTGAGGAGAAGGACTTGGTAGCGTCAGTTGACAAAATACTCAGCATAAGCTAGCAACATGAGCTTGTGACCCAGAAAGCCATCTGTATTCTGGGCTCTGTCAGAAGAAGTGTGACCAGCAGGATGAGGGAGGTGATTCTCCCCCTATATGCTGCTCTTGTGAGACCCCATGAGGAATACTGCATCCGGTTCTGGGGCCCTCAGTGTAAGAAAGGAACCAAACTGCTGGTGCAGATCTAAGAGAGGACAGTGAAGACGGTCAGAGGGCTGAAGCACCTCCCCTTGGGGACAGGCTGTAGGATTTGGGACTGTTCAGGCTGTAGGATTTGGGGCTGTTCAGGCTGTAGAAGAGAAGGCTCTGGGGAGACCTTATAGCAGCCTTTCAGTACCTAAAAGGGGCCTACAAGAATTTTAGAAGGGCTTGTAGTGATAGGATGAGTGGGAATGGCTTTAAGCTGCAAGAGGGTAGATTTAGAATAGATATTAGGAAGAAATGCTTTACAGTGAGGGTGCTGAGAGATTGGAGCAGGTTGCCAAGGGCATTTGTGGATGCGTCCTTCTTGGAAGCGTTCAAGACCAGGTTGTATGGGGCCTTGAGCAACCTGGTCTAGTGGAAGGTGTCCTTGCCCCTGTCAGGGGGGTTGGAACTAGGTGATCTTTCAAGTTCATTCCAGCCCAAACCATTCTATGATTCTATGAGAGTGTGGACCAAGGAATCGATTAATTCTCAAGTATATATTGATTACCAGGGAAGAAATGTTTTCCATCCCTAGAAATCATTGCCCAGTTGCACAGGTGAAATCTGATCTGGTGAAGATACCATTTAGCTATTTAGCTATTGTAAATTTAGGCTTTTTTTTTTAGGCTGGTAGGATTTAAGCATCGTCTTGAAAAGTGATATAAAATCCAAAATCCAAGGGCACCATTTTCTAAACTACTTGCTTTATTTCTACAGAGATAAAAATGCTGTTTGAATATTTTTAGGTGAAACACAGCTCCAAACAAAACACTAAAATATTTAAATAAATTCATTAAAGCATTAAATATTTGAAAATAAATATCTGAATTTAAATTCCCTGTTTTCTTAACTAATGTAAGTTGCATAATTTCCTAAGAGAGTACTTTAAAAGAAATACAGCATCTGGTGGGGCTCTGAATCTGGGCTTCAGGAAACAGTGGCTTTTGTTTGAAAAATAAGAAAATTCATGGCAAAGGCTGTGGGATTTTTCTTTTAAGATAGAAACAATGCCTTAGTCTTTATTTAGTCACTGATACACTGGTAGTCAAACAGGAGGAAAATAAAATCTTTAGCCTCTTTGCACAAGAAAAGCATAACATTTTTTAATATTTTAATCTATAAGGAGAATCTGAAGGCTTGTGAAGGCAGACTCAATTACACAGATCAATAAAAGGCATCTGTCCTCTGGCTGCTGAATTAGTCCACAGGGCTATTGTTACTGGTGGTGTTCATAGATTCACAGAACAGTTTGGGTTGGAAGGGACCTTAAAGATCATCTAGTTCCAACCCCCTGGCACTGGCACAGGCACCTTCGACTAGACCAGATTGCTCTAGGCCCCATTCAAACTGGCCTTGAACACTTCCAGGGAGGCAGCATCCATGACTTCCCTGGACAACCTATTCCAGTATCTCAACACCCTCACTGTAAAGAATTTCTTTCTAATATACAGTCTAAATCTGTTCTACTCAAGCTTCAATCCATTCCTTCTCATCCTATCACTACAAGCCCTTGTAAAAAGTCCCTCCCCAGCTTTCTTGTAGGCCCCTTTCAGGTACCAGAAGGCTGCTATGAGGTCTCCCCAGAAATGCCTTTTTTCTAGGCTGAACAGCTCCAACTCTCACAGCCTGTCCCCAAAGTGGGGTTACTCCAACTCCCTGATCATCATGACCCTCCTCTGAACATGCTCCAGCAGCTCAATGTTGTCCTTATCCTGAGGGCCTCAGAGCTGAACATGGTACTCCAGGTGGGCGTCTCATGGGACCAGCATGGAGGGGAAGAATCACCTCTCTCGTCCTACTGGTCATACTTCTTTTGAAGCATAATGGAACAAAGGAGAGAAATCCCAGCAATCTAGAAAAGATGCAGAGCAAACCTGCTTAGATGCTATGGGAAAGAACAATTTATCTTGCAAAGGAAGCAAGCAAGGTGTGACTTTTTTTTAGTTTGCCGATTTGGTGAAGGTATCATATGGCAAGGGAGAAGGCCACCCAGGCATTTTGCATTTCACTTACACTGACTGAAGAATGAAGACAGAGGTAGAAAATTTAATAGCTGAGCTGAAGAGGAGAAAGTCAGGTAAATGCTGGGGAGCTACATCCAAGCTTAAGGTGAAAGTCTTGAGGTGAGGAATAAAGTCATATCAAGCAATATTTTTATTTATCATAGTTCTGTTATCTGGTACTTACACAATTTAATAAACTGGTAGTCTTATAAATATCCAGTGTAGAAAGCATTCAAGCATTCATCAGTCTGTTTTCCATTGCTGGTATATCTGATAGAAGTTGACCTGTACTGCCTGGAAAATTATGCACCTGTCAGAACAATGGAGAATATATTTCTCTGGCCAAAACAAGTACTTGTAATGGGTGAGTTAACTTGGCAGACAGAGTTCTGTTTATAACAGCTCAACCTAAGGGAATTTATCTTTTTCTCTTAAAGAGATTTTGCTGAAAGACAATATTCAAACAACTTCAATTCCAAGCTCTAATAAAAGCATTTCATAGTTTAGGAGTTTAGTTTTATTACCTGAACCAACTACAAGGTTTTTAAATTAATCTTATCTTCTTTAATCTTATTTTCAGTCCCATGCATGGCAATCTAATGATGTTTTGCAGGGTGTGTCTAAAATTGCAATTTTGATATTGTTTATTTAAAGCATTTTAAATAATTTATCTTGCATAATTACTATGGCTTCATATACTGCAGCTCAGTGATCAGAAACATATACTCAATGTGTGGGTTGAAAATTCCCCCCAACATTAAATTGCCAGACCAGCCTAGTTGGAAGCAAATGAAGCTGTATTTACAAGCAAAACTACAATCTACAAGGAAATGCAAAGAATATGTACAACATATACAATATTTACATAAAATTGCAAGTATTTACAATTTCTAAACAGCACAAGAACCCCCTGGCCAAAAACCAGGGGAGCTGCTAAAAGCTTCCCCTTCCCTGCTCTCCTCCTTACCCCCCTGGACACAAAGGGACAAGAGAAAAGAGCAGAGAGTTATTTTGTTATGATATTCAGCCAAAACAAAGAACACAGCTGAGGTCAGCAAAGCTAGCCAGAAGTAGAACAGAACAGAACAGAACAGAATAGAATAGAATAGAATAGAATAGAATAGAATAGAATAGAATAGAATAGAATAGGATAGACCAGGTTGGAAGAGACCTTCAAGATCATCATGTCCAACCTATCATCCAACACCACCTAATCAACTAAACCATGGCACCAAACACCCCAAAAAGTCTCCTGTTGAACACCTCCAGTGATGGTGACTCCACCACCTCCTTGGGGAGCCCATTCCAATGGGCAATCACTCTCTCTGTGTAGAACTTCCTCCTGATCTCCAGCCTAAACCTCCCCTGGTGCAGCCTGAGACTGTGTCCTCTTGTTCTGGTACTGGCTGCCTGGGAGAAGAGACCAACCTCTGCCTGTCTACAACCTCCCTTCAGGTAGCTGTAGAGAGCAACAAGGTCACCCCTGATTCTCCTCTTCTCCAGGCTAAGCAACCCCAGCTCCCTCAGTACAAGTTAGTGTCTCCCAGAGCAGGGAAGCCAAAAACAGCTTACATTACCAGCCTTATGGTTATTATCTAGCCAATGGGATCATTTAGAACTTATCATTATCTTCCTTTTTACACCCAATGGTGATGTATTTACTTTCCGTTCAAGATCTGTGGAAACATTTGAAAAGTACAGCCTAAAACTAGCACACCATGCTAAACTTGAAACTCAGGAATACAAACTCATGTAATTTTTCCTTTAGAAAAAGCCTTAATATTGTAATTTTGAGAGGTATTGTTCCAAAACCATAGCTTTGTTTTTCATCTGATTGATGTCTTTCATCGTGCTGTTTAAGAAAGTAGATGGCAAAGATGAGTATTCCCAGTAGCAAACAGTGTGCATAACATAATGATGTTGGAAAGTAAAGTAAGCAATATTAATCTTTAAACTGTATCTGCTATTGACATCGCATATCTGCATGGGGATTTATCTTCCAGAAGAGATTCTTCTGGAAGAAGATAAATCCCCATACAGATATGCGATGTCAATAGCAGATACAGTTTAAAGAAGAGATTCTTCTGGAAGGTTTTTATACAGTTTCCCTTGTTTTTTACATAGGCTTGTTGTTTTTCACTTCCAGCTTCAGTGCTTCATGATCTAAGATGAGTTGAGTCCTCCCCGAGCTATATATGCCTACCTTAATTAAGTAGTCCCCTTTTATAGCCTTAGTTACTTGGGAAGAGTTTTCTGCAGTATCTGGATATGGGAACGTGTCACATGCAACTCTGCCAAAGACAGTATGAAGATAGTACGAAGACAGATTCGTGCTGTGTCATGCCATGGAACTATCTCACTGTTCAGATGTGCATCTATGTGAATGTAGTTAACCAGTCCAGGGAGAAACACAGCTCTCCCTATGTGGATACTACTCAGGACCAGAGAGTTGGTCCCTGGGGCAATCTAAGAGAAATAATGACAGTAACATTGAGTCAGGAACTCTTTCAGTCCTATATTCCTAACTGGCAAAAGATGCAGACACTTGACTGGAAAATTTAGGACTTCCAATTATGAGAAATCTTAATATAGGCATATAAAGTATACATATAATGCCTGTATATGAGATTAGTAGAGTTTTCCAGGCTCTGATGTGGTGTTCTTCACTGGTAACTTTTTGGGGTGCAGTTCAAAGTTATGAGTTAAATACAACCTATATCTCATATCACAGATCTTTGCACACATATGGGTAACAAATTCTTTATCCAATAGATTAAACAAATATTTAAAAAATAATAAAAAGGATGATACTGCTTTGTTTTCCAACAGAATTTTAAACATTACTTCATGGATATAGCATGCACATAACTTTATTTACTGTTTCATTAAGGTCTTGGCATTGACAACAGGACACATGTACCACAGAGCAGCTCTTCTCCATGGGATGATAAACTTTTCAATATATCCATGCATGCAGCAGTCCGACATGGCAAATGGAAGTTACTGACTGGATATCCAGGTAATGAAGTAACTCCTTTTTGTACAGTCTGCTCCAAACACAGTTTAGTTCTGTTTAATATATTTTCATTTCTTTTAGTTACTCTGCTAACTTTTTTGGGTTTTGGTCACATTGAAAAATCTAGAAAGGCCACTTCCAAACAACATATTCTTCCATTCTTCTTAATATACAAATGTGTTTCACAGTAGTAAAAAAAATTATAGTATCCTAGAATCTGTCTCAAGTTGGAGGGACCCATTCGAATCATTGAATCCAGGAAGAAAATCCATGAAACTAATGTATATGACATTAAATAACATGAAAGTATAAATCCCAGCAGTACAGCTTTTTAAAATATAAATAGGACTCTTGCACAGGTAGCCCTGAATTAGAGAGACTCTGTTGCTCAGGTGTAGTTAGGGAATGCAGAAACCATCACTGGCCAGTGGCTTGTCAATGGACCTATTGAATACTTCAGTAACAGTATAACTGTCTCCACACTGCTGGTCCCTATCTGAGAGTTAACCCTTGGTCTGTTCCTGTTGCATCAGAAACAGTGTGGCCAGCAGGAGCAGGGAGGTCATTCTGCCCCTGTACACTGCACTGGTTAGGCCGCACCTTGAGTACTGTGTCCAGTTCTGGGCCCCTCAGTTTAAGAAAGATGTTGTCTTACTGGAGCGTGTCCAGAGAAGGGCAACAAAGTTGGTGAGGGTTTGGAAGACACCCTATGAGAGAGGCTGAGGGAGCTGGGGTTGCTTAGCCTGGAGAAGAGGAGACTGAGGGGTGACCTTATTGCTCTCTACAACTACCTGAAGGGAGGTTGTAGCCAGGCGGAGGTTGGTCTCTTCTCCCAGGCAGCCAGTACCAGAACAAGAGGACACAGTCTCAGGCTGCGCCAGGGCAGGTTTAGACTTGAAGTTAGGAAGAAGTTCTATACTGAGAGAGTGATTGCCCACTGGAATCAGCTGCCTGTGGAAGTGGTGGAGTCACCTTCATTGGAGGTATTCAAGAAGAGGCTTGATGGGGTGCTTGGTGCCAGGGTTTAGGTTTTTTTAGTTGTTTAGGTGGGTTGTATTGTACTGTATTGTACTGTATTGTACTCTTTTGTACTGTATTGTACTGTATGGTACTGTATTGTATTTTAGGTGGGTTGGATTGGTTGATGGGTTGGACGTGATGATCTTGAAGGTCTCTTCCAACCTGGTGTATTGTATTGTATTGTATTGTTTCTGCAGGCTGTGGTCATTGGTTCCCTCCACCATCTTTGTTCAATGAATCAAAGATTCAATCATCTGATCCACCAACAAAGAGACTTTGGCTATTTGATATTGTTCATGATCCTGAAGAGAGAAATGATTTGTCTGAAAAATACCCTCAAGTGGTGGAAAAACTGCTTTCACGGCTTCAGTATTATTATAAACGTTCAGTGCCGGTGTTCTACCCTGATGAGGATCCCCATTGTGATCCAGCAGCAACTGGGGCTTGGGGTCCTTGGACATAGTGCACACAACAATGCTGCAGCTGAGCCTGGTTTGTGGATTCAAGGTCCTAGCACGTATTTCTTACCTTGTTTATTAAACTGTTGCTAACTGTGAGCTCATTTGTTTAGTAATTCAGTATTTCTTCTCTTAAAATATGTTGGGGATCTTTTTTTCAGTCTTTTTCCATCTTCTCTTTCACAACAATTGTATGTGAAATTTTGGCAAAATGATACATCAGTTGTTCAAATGTTCTTTGTTCAGAATATATTTTTAATGCAGAAATTAAAACATTGCCTTCCTCCTTGAAAGAGATTACTTTTCTTAAAGAGCTGCAATGGCAACAGGGACATCCAGAAAAATCCATCATGTGGGACATCTTGTTTTTTGGTTTCTTGTTTGTGTAGAAGACGAATTCAACTGGAAGCTATTACTTATCTGTAAAGAACAGGGGAAAAAAGTACAATTGACATCATAATTTTTGCCTTTAACGTGAATCTCTACTCAGGAGAGGAGTCAGAAATCTACCACAGTAAAGAAACCAAATCCTCACAGAGTACAGCAAAATCCCTAATCCTTGTTCATTGTTAGTATATCAAGCTGGAGTTGGTAGCGGTGTTCCCCTGGAGTGCAGGGCTGTCAGGCACAGGGATCTTGACAGGCTGAAGAAATGGGTGAAAAAGATTTCATGAAGTTTGGTAAAGACAGAGTCTTGCACTTGGGGTGGAATAGCTCCATGCAGGAGTACCTCCTGTGCTATGAACACGTAGCATTTTTGCGGGGAAAAAAGAAATCTAGGTGTCCTGCTGGACATGTTCTCCCTTGGTAAAGACAACCACTGACGTGTTGGGTGGTCCATACTTACATGAGAGAATGTAGCCAGCACACTGTGGGAAGTGTATATTCCCCTCTCTTCAACACTGTAGCATAGCATCACATCTGGAGTTTCCCTGCAGAAGAAATGTATTGACAAATTGGAGTCCAGTGGAGCAGCATAAAGATGATCACATGGAGGAGGAAGAATGAGGCTATGCTGAAGAAATGGATTAGTTTATACTGGAGAAGAAATGTAAAAGAAAAATTGCTGTCTTCAGGTACCTAACATGCAAGCATAGAGAAGAGGAAGCTAGACTCATCTCAGAAGTGCACAAAGATGAGAAACACACAAGGAACACATGGACTTCCAATTCAAGGTAAGAAAAGATCACACCACAAGGTCAGGCAAATGTGGGAATGACAAGGCTATAGGATCCCAATCCTTGGAGATGTTCAATCCTTATTTGGAGAAGACACCAAGCAATATGATCTATCCCTGAAACTGGATGGCATTTGAAGCTGACTCCACTTTAGTGGGAGTGGTGAGGAACAACCAGGAGACCTCCATAGGACCCTTCCTGCGTGAGTTATTTAATGATTCTGTAGTGAATAAAAAATTACTTATTTTGCCTGCCTGGTGAGTACCCTTTCTTCTCAGTTTTTCTTTATTAGCATAGTAGAGACTGCATTCTGAAGTGGGCTCTGAGCCATGCAGAAACAAGACCGAGCAACATTCCTCTATTACTCATCAAACTGAATCAAGGTCAACACAACAGCTCTCTAATGTCTCAAACTTCTGTTGTCTGTCCAGAGTTCTGATTCTGTTGTCATTTCCAGAAAGAAGGGATCTAATTGGTTATTTTGTGGGTCCAGGATCAGTTCCTATAAATCCTAAAATTTTGCACATTTTCCCACTTTTCCTTTAACAGACTTCTACTCATTGTTACAGAATAATGAAGAGACAGATTTGATATAATTTGTGCAATTTTAATGTCTTGAAAAAGAAGAAACTTATGAAAACTGAAAATGCATATAAAAATGATGATAAATTCCTGCTTTATGATGCAGCTGATTCTTCACGACATTCTCTTAAATCTAGCTTGTCTTTTCCACTTTTGATGATTTCCTACAAGTAGGAGTGAAGCCAAAGCTCTCCAGAAGCCTGTTCAGCAGTTTGTCTTTTTCCATAAGAGCCTCACGTTTCTCCCTCCTTTGTTACTTCCATTCTTTTATTTCAGTTTTTTTTCTGTCCTGTTTCACTCACTCTCTTCAGCCTTGAAGAAGGGAAAAGAAGACGCATTGTTTAGGAGGAAATAATTCTCCTATGGTGTGCAAATGTATATTCTCTATGGTTTGGTTGGATATGCTTTGGAACCCTGTTTCAGACCAAGCTTCAGTATCTTCCATTCATCTATCAGTGGCTGAAAGCAGGTGGTTGCAACTGGATATAAGTGGGGTAAGCATATGTGATATGCTCTTCATATTGTCCCTCACCTTCTAAACAATTTACTCAGGGCCTCAGCCTATGTATTTAGTTGCCTTCAGTGATTTTTGTTTGTTTGTTTGTTTGTTCTGGGAGGTTGTACAACTTTTCCATTGTTTCCACTGTTTTTCTGTGACCTGCTTCCATGTTATTTGAATTTTCACTGGTAAAATACACATGCTGTGACAGAAGCTGTTACTACACTACATTTACCACCTTTCATGTTAAACAGTATCTTTAAAATATCAAAAATATTTTCTATTTTCTGCAAAGGTAGTCTCCAAACTAATACCCTGGTCATGCCTCCTTCCATTTCATGAAACACATTTAAGCCTTTATTTCTATAATGTGTGGCTGTTCACTCAGCTGTTGCTCAGATTTTGGCTAACACACAACTTACACAAAGACCTGATGTGTGTTAGTAGCAGCACCATTAAGTCACGGTGAGACCAAGATGTAGACAGGCCACAGGAAGGGTTACAGGTCACTACACAGCAATTACTACCTGCAGCTTGCTATCTCCTGCAGCCATAATCCTTGCTAGTCTGGCAGTTCCTTCAGATTCCACTAATTTATGGAGATGGTATAGACCAAATTTCTAAATTGGAAAGAGTAAACATATCAGTTTACTCAAAAGCCCTTTGAAGCATTTTCAACAACCAATTTTCTGAGGCTTTTGTGCTTCCCAGTGTGATACTGTGAGGTCTGCAATATGAAGCAGAAGGGAGGGTAAGCACTCTCTTCATCGGCTAGGTAGGCATTTAACTTACAGGCTCATGAGTTACTATGAATTGGAGAAATTTTGAGTTAGAAACCTCATGAATTAAGGGCTGAATTAGTGAATTCACATGTCAGAGTAGCCTGTGTGAAGGGGATAGAGCCCTCGTTTCACATATGTGTTTGTTTTCTTTCCTAAGGAACTCAAAATATATGTACAGAGTATGTTGTCCTGTAAATCTGAGATCAAAATGGCAGTCTTGACTTCAAAGGATAGCAGTGTTTCGCTTTTGAGCTTTTGAAGATTATTTATGATAAATGAGACCCATTTTTTGCTGACCGCAGCAAGGGATGGAAAATGTAAGCAGCAAAATTGTTTAATAAGCTATTACATTGCCTTGATAAAGGTCATATCTTCCTTCAGTAGCTCTAGAAAAATCATTTATTGCAGTTCTATTTTTTAACTCTTGTAGTTTCTTTATTTTATAGCGATATAATTATTTATGTTAGTTTATAACTTACTTGTTTAGTGCAACTTTCAGTTTCATATCCTAATTTTTCTATAGGACATAGTAATGGTTTGGAATATGATACTCTTAAAGAATAAGATGTCAAATCCCTTTGTGCAATTGTGAGTTAATACTTCAGTATATAATGGCTTAATGACACAGGTTGTCCATGAAATGCCTTTTAAAATAAATCATCCAAATATCAGAGACTCCATCTGTTTAGTATGTCATTCCTAGTTCACTCAGAATGTGTTGATTAATTGATTCTGCAAACAAAATGCAGATGGAGAAGTTGACAGCCATTCCCTAATATATAAGGCACACAGAATGGATTTATATAATTTTCACTCTTGAAAGAGATGGCTGATTTTTTCAGAGAGCATATTTATTTAGTACTCTGTCTACACAAGCAGACATGTAAGACTAGAAAGCTAACTGTTCTCAGTCAATATCCACATAAACCATTTTTGTTTATAGTAGCAATTACAGGATGTGGTTGCCACAATAACAAGGGACTGGTCTCGGAGGCAGGAGAATTTCTGTCCTACATTCCTGTATGTCATTCAGCACTCATAGTACATGAGAAAAGGTGTTGGCTTACCCACAAAACTGGGAACTGTTGTTAATGATATTTTAAACACAGGTAGTGTTCTTTTTATGCTGATATCCAATTTCATGCAAAAGAAAGAAACATCAGATAACTGGTAAAAGCTCAAGTTATTAATGTATTTGAGTCACCCATCAATGTCAGCTCCTTGGCTAAACATAGAAAATACTAAAGAGCATCTAATTTTTACTTCAGGGATAGGCAGAACCTTTATGTGTTCTCTTTTCTCTGTGTCCTACAACCTGCATCTTAATATATAGCTGATACTCTAGTTCATATAATAAATCTAGCAGGAAGATACTGTCACTTGTCGCTCTCTTCGGTAGGCATCAAATTCAGCCTCTTTTTTCTCTTGTTATATTTTAAACTCCAAAGATACATTATTTTCTCAGCAACAGTACACATAATTATTCATTTTATTTCCTAATTATTTTCCATTGGTGGTCCTTCATAAAATATTTTAATTGAACTGGTTTAGGAAAAAAAACAACATCTGGCTGACACATTTAGATTGGCATCTGCAAGGATTTGTATTCTGTTCAGTCATTTTAAATTGGAAAATAAAGAATTCTTTATATGTTTTGTGGTTACTCGAGTAACATTCAAAAATGCAAGCATTTTGAACTCTCTAAATAAAGCTTCATTTCATCCCTTTCCAAGTTAAAATTAATTCTTAATCTAGCAAACATCTGAGCATTTTGAATTCAGAAGTCTTCTTTTTTATGTTGTAGAAATTATTTAAGCTTCAGAAAAGTAAGGAAGTTTAGGAAGAGTGCTCACAAAGGCTACTCATTTTGCATTGCTCATTTACAAGATAAACACAGGATAAACACAAGGAAGGGACAATTTTATAAGCAAAACCAAAAATATGAATCTCTTCTGGAAAGAAAGGCCCTATATTCAACTTGAAAATAATTTGTCCATCTTTCCTGAAGCTGATAAATGGATCTTGAATGAATTTCTGAGCCAAAATTTCAATCTTTTCGGAATCTCTGAACAGAAGAACACAGAGTTTAAATCCTTGTGAGGATTTGAAGCTCTACTAGCAGTTCCTCTTGGCCTTGGTGAAATTGCCTTTCATCTTTCTTTCTCACAAAGCGGTTTAATGGTAGTGTGGTGGGTTGAAAAATTTCCCCCAACATATAATTGCCAGACCAGCTCAATTGGAAAGCACTTGAAGCTATATTTACAAGCCAAACTTCAATCTAAAGTGTGGAATGCAGTGAATATGTACAAAATATACAATATTTACATATATTTACAATTTATAAACAGCACAAGAACTCCCCCCACCCTGGTCAAACCAGGGGGATAGTAATAGCTTCCCCACTCCCTGCTCCCTTCCCTCCCCCCTGTACACTGGACCAGAGAAAGAGCAGAGGGTTGCCATTAGTTACTTAACCACAACAAGAACGCATTCAAGGTCAGCAATGCCAGCAGAAGCCAGAAGTTAGTATCTGCCAGATCAAGGAAGCCCAAAACAGAGAAAGTTAGTTTACAGATACAACTTTTATGTTTGTTATCTGTCCAATGGGATTACTTAGAACTTTTCATTATTTTCCTTTTTACATCCAATGGTAATTTATTTACATTCTACTAGTTTCTGTTCAAGATCTCTGTAAATTTTTCTGGGCACACCCTATAACTACCACAGGTAGTAAGGCTGCTAGTTATTCTCCCAAACCTCTTCTATGGTTTCTTTTAGAACCAGTAAACGAGCTTAAGGTAACACAGAGATTTGTGTTAAACCTATACCACCCTATTACAGATTTATTGAACTGAGAGAGCCACTGATAAAGCATTTGTGATGGAGTCTGAACTGTACAGCCACCTGGTCTTTATGTGTAGCTTTGTTTGTAACCCTAGTGCCAGAGAAACGCAAATGAGAAACAAGCAAGTGAATCAAAATCCACAAAAGTCAAACAGTTTAAATGAAACAAAACTTGGCAAAGAAAAAATATGTGTAAAGCAATACATGGTGATCCAGAATCTAACCACAGATGTGGGTCATGCTTAGCCTAGGAACACCAAACCATTTCCAAGACGTAGGAGCTGCCAGGGGAGGGTGTTTCCTGCCTACCTGCTCCTTTGGCAGCCCATTGCTTGCTTCTTCCAACTGGGCCCTGAGTCTGTATCTGTCTCGTAACATTAAGCTTATCTTGGATGTGATAGAACGGTCAGAGGACCTTTTCTACAGCCCGGTTCTTCCCTTGGCAGGCCCTCTGCAGCCCCACTCGAAGTGGGCCCATAGGTTTTTCTGTCTCTCTAGCAATAAATGAACCAAGGTTTGTAGTGGGGAAGTAGTGCTTTCTCTAAGAGAATGAAAAAAGACAACCAATTCTAAGTTTGAGAATGTTTTTAACCTTTTTTTTTTGCCAGTAGGTTTCCAAGTGAGTGTTTTAACCCTTTCAGCTTACTGTCTTGTCAGCTGCAGTCAGTGGACTTGATTCAGTTTCAAATTGGTCATATAGTTAAAATATTAAATGGACAGTGTAGGCAGTTCCCTGGGGTTCCAAGCTGCTTTTTCTGATTCCAGTGCTCCCACAAGTCTTCTGGTGCAGTACAATGTACGTGTGAGCTTGCCTGCATCAATCAAAGCTGCTGCAAAGCACAGTAAAAACATTTTGGCATGAAGCAGGCAGGGTGAGTCAGCTATCCAACCAAGGATGGGTTCAGGAACAGCCCTTGTGATAATTGCATGCTGTGGTTAGCAAAAGCAAAGAGGATGATGCATTATGTTCTTGTTGTTAGTGCTCCCTCCTGAGAGTGTTATTTTTGTAGGGTGGAGTGGAGAGATACTGGAAAGGTTGGTGATACATCTGCTGCCAATTTTAAAAAAAAGTGACTACTGGCTGCCATTGTCAAAGCAGCTACCGGATGTTGATCCCTTAATTCTGGCTAAACTCAAAAGCAACAAAGGCAGCTATATTTTGTCTGCAGGACTATAGTTAGAAAAAAGTACAGCCAGTATCACTAGGTTTGGATGTAAGGAATGCAGTGCTTATTTGGACAAGCCTTCAAAAGCCACAACAAGGTACTACACCAAAGGCACAGTTCTGGGCTGCAATATTCTGGCATTCAGGGCAGTGATAAAAATAAAAGAGGTCTGTCTTGCTTTGTGCCATGCATTCTTCTGATTACTTCAAGCAAACAAGGAGTTAGAATGCAGTGAATACACATACAAACAAAGTAAGCTGTGTTTGGTATTCAGCAATTCTTGGTGAGTTTTGGGCAGAGAGCCCACAGTAATGAATGGAAAACTTTGATCAGGACATCTGTGGCCTGCCCAAATTAATGAGATCTACAATTCTGCCTGGAACATCATTTGATGGCCCTATTAACCAGGGATGTTTTCTTCATTGTGTGTGTTGTCTTAGCACACTCATGAAGTAAAAGCCATCAATTTTTATTGGATATAAAGCTCTGAAATGGCTGATTCAAGAATATCTGAGCCCTCGGGTTACCCTTGCACTTATCCTGCCTCACTGGAGGGAAAAAAAAATTAACAGGTTGTCTCTCTGGATCTTGAGAAGATGAATGTTGAGAGCATTAAGTCAGAGACTTGACTTCACTTCTGGCAGATATACCCTCAATTTCAACTTAACTCTGCTTAACTCACTGTAACAAATAGCTATTTTGTAAAACATGCATAGATTACAGTCATGCAATTCTGAGAGTCCAAACTGTTTTCTTGATGTTGCTTACCAGTGCTGGGTTGTTTGTGAAAACAGTTTCTGGAGAATCATAATCTTCTCCCCTCTGCTCTGTATAATAGTGGCAAGAAAAGACTTTTAATAGGCTGTGAAAATTATGATAATTGCTGTCCCAAGAACCATGGAAATACTGCAACCCTGTAGGTGGTCCCTACAGATCTACTGAATTTTCACATTTGTTTTCTTTGTCTTTTCACATTTTGTTGTCTTTGTTTTCAAATATTCTGTTTTACAAGTTGTACTTGATCGGTAGAGCACTGTCTGAAATAATGCCAAGGTGGCTATTAGTCAGGTCTGGTCACACTCCCTGCCCCAGCACTGATATGTTGTAGAAAGAGTCATTCTCCTGCTTTTTCTAGTTCTGTTTTGGCTTTACATTATAATGAAAAGAGCATGGTTATGGTATGTTGTACAATTGGATAAGAGCAACATATACATTACTATTCTGTTTCTAGCTAAAGCTCCAAGGCTAATATAATGGAGATGCCTGGCTAAGAATTTACTGATAGTTTTCTTTTGCCATAAATTCAGCCTAAAATAAAAAAGTCCAGAGCAGCTGAAGTGGCACAGACTTTGTCTGAGTGAAAAATAGGCACATTTGCAATATCAAAGAAGACTTATGAAAATATCCCAGCTGGATTTTGAAAAATGTAGGAGGAAATAGGGTAGAACAACTGCATCTTTATCTACATTTTCCCTAGAAAGTAGCCTATTCTGAAGAAACATTTACAGGAGTGAATGATTGACAAATTTTCTCTTAGAGGCAGCAGGTATAAGGTTTATGAAATTCCTCTGAGTTATAATTGTTTGTTAACTACAGGATTTTTTTATTATTATTTCTGTCCAAAATACACAGGGATTTAATGTACATTGGGTTACATTGAATGAACATTTGTCCTTTTTCTATGTTTATAATAAAGAACAAGCTATGGCATAGTACAAAATTACTAGAAGCAAAATTTTCGGTTGTTTTTCTGCTCCCAGGAAATGGTGAGCATTTTCTTAGAAAAGGGAAGATTTTCTATGCAAATGTTTGTTGTTTATATCATTGAATAAAACAGCAAGAAGCCATCTTTGTGGCTGTAAAGACTGAGTGTGGTGTTAAGAGGCAAGTCTAATTATTAATATGCAAACGTTATTGGGGAGTGGTGTAATAGTCAATGAATTATGCGTTTTATGTTTTATTTGTGCCATAAAATATGTATGAACCCAAGCCCAAACTGTGGATCCAGTCCAAACCCCAAATCCAAACAAAGCAACCTCCTACTTTATCTAAGTTTGTTGTACTTCTAAATGTCACTTTTTGGGTCCACAGTTCTAAATACTGAGATGAAATTACTCAATTTTTAAATGTACATGCTGGTTTTATCCATAGTTTATTTTCATTGTACTTGCATAAATATGCTGCTGTTGTGCATTAGAATAAAAGAACGTGTTTCAGGAACACTTGGTTTCATCTTAAACATAACCCAGGCCACATTAATAATCATCAAAACTCTAGATGTAGTTCCATAACTCTCAGTCCGAAATGCACACACAACTACAGTGCCTTCAGGGGTTTCATTCCACTGCTTAGGATCTGATTACTGCATGGATCCCTCAGCAAGGTCACATTTGCCTATGAACTCGACTCGGAAGATTCTGAATTAATTCATGATTAATTAACATCAGTGTGGTTTAGTTGCCCATATGGCATGAGGAAGAGGGGAGTATGTTGTGAGAAACAGAGACAGAACTATGCCAAAACCAGCACCTTTTGGAAGAACATTGTTCAGCATATGAGTCACTCAACCTGAGTGCAGTTATGGTTCCAGCTTGTTTTATGAACTGGCCTAGTCCAGTTTGAAAGCAGAATTAAAGGTCCCTGGTTATAAGGTAAATTGGAATCTTATTCCAGTTGTATTTGTTGTGGAATTAAGTCTTCATTTTCACAATAATCTGAATATTTCAGTGCTAACAACTGTTATCCTCTTGCTGTGGAAAGAAGAGAAGCTTACTTTACCATTTTAAAGTCTATGCATATTACAAATGCTGTGTTCTTGTTTAATGCTATTTTAGTTTTCTCATTATGTACTCTAGATGCTAGCTAGATTTGAATTTAAAAAACAACAACAAAACAAAACATGCTTTTACCCATAGAACTTCAGTTTAAAAACAGACCTGCTAATACTAGGAACTATCATTAATGTAATTTACTGTCTTGAAAAACATTATAATCTCCATTTCTTCATCTTTCCGAAGAAGGAAAAAAATATGTTTAAAATAGAATTTCCTTTGGTAATAAAGACCATAGCAACAGCAAGCCAAGTAAATCTGGTACATTTATATAGTTCTAAAACAGGCTCATATTTAGCTTTATGTTAGTGCTTAGAAATATA
The DNA here is from genome assembly GCA_015227895.2 of Colaptes auratus. Classification (NCBI taxonomy): domain Eukaryota; kingdom Metazoa; phylum Chordata; class Aves; order Piciformes; family Picidae; genus Colaptes; species Colaptes auratus. The sequence continues at coordinate 36,648,991 of CM026897.1, forward strand.
GCTCCAAAAAGCTGTAACAGTGGCTACTGTTCTTTCCCTTAGGGTCTGAACAACGAGATCCAATGTATTCTGGTCAGCAGTAGGAATTCCACTTTGTAATCTGACACTCTTCATTCCTCTCCTCTCAAAGGCAGTAAACCAAAAAATTACAAGGCAGAACAGATTTTCAAATCCTGTAGCATTTGCAAATCCTCACACACCTTTAATGATTTGTTGGCACATATAACACTGTAAGCTTCATGACCTGGCCTTTGTCTTGTCAGTTTCTGCTCACATCACATCATCTACTTATGCACGTTTCACTGAGAATTCATGCTTCCATGTTTCTCTGTATTCATCCCTATTATTCCAAACTCTTGAGAAATAATACAAGTCATTAAAGAGCCAAAATCTTCATATTAGGAGGTAGATATAGCTCTACTGTAGCAAACTGATGTAAGCTATACTTTTTTTTTTAAATGTATGAGTACTATGCAGTTATTAAAAACATGTTAGTTCCTTTTTTTCCTCATTTTAAAAGATTTCTGTTCTCTATCAAGCATTTGGCAGTGGCATGCTTCTGAATATTTATGTAGTGGTAACAATTACATCTTTTCATGCTTAGAGTGAGTATCTCTACTCTAGTCAGTCTGTAATTTCTTTCTGACAGGTGATGGTTAAGGCCAGCTATACAATTTAAAAACAGACAATCTTTTTGTGCACACAGTATGACTGCCAAAGCACACTTATGTCCTAATGGTGCATCAGCCTGCGTACCTGATCAACGCTGACTGCACTGGTTGTAGAACGTAGTTGTAACACAGTGGATAGAGCAGGCACGTTGCCATGCAGTTTTACTTGCTGGTGTAAATTATGTTTATTTCTCTTTCTGTGGTGCTACAAATGATAGATATGTATTTTCACGATGGCCACCGCAAAGTCTGTGGGCCCTGGACTAAGAAAGTTATCCAGTTGCTTTGGCTGCTTTTTCTCTCCTGGGATTTGTTCAAGGTCACACTGCCATTAATACGCCCTCCTACCTCATTGGAAGACCTCAGTGCCATTTGAGGAAAAAAGAGGGGGGCAGAAATCAGACTGTTTGCAACTAAAGACTTATCAAGATGGTATGAGCTGCAAACTCGTTTGGAACTGTGTAAATCTCCATAAGACTTGTTTGTAGTATGAACAAATGTAGTAAGGAGAGCAGTATTAGGAGACCTGAGGTTCCTGTTCTCTGTGTTTTTAATATATGTGCTGCATATATATTGAATTTATTAATTCTCAGTCACTTCTGTGATTAAACTGTTAGAGATACTGATTTTTGGAACATTTCTTAAAATCATTATATTTGTTGGAATTGCGTAAGAAGTCTGAGAAATCCTCTCCTGGAGCTAGTGCAAATTTCTTAGAAAATTGTAGCGATGTTTTGGTGAATTCTTACACCTTGAGTTTGAGTAGATTGCTCTAGTTGACATCTTTGCTACGTGACATTTAGGTTGGCTCAATATCCAAACAGTGACAGAAACTATTAATGTAAATTAGCAAAATAAAATCCTACACATTGCTGTGTTTATTATTAAGATGGTTGAAACAGAAAATTTTGGCATAATGACTTTATGCTCTTAGGAAATGATGTGGGTATTGTTCAGTGTCACTCTTTCAGCTTTAAATGTTATACAGCTGAATTTTGTGCAGTGTCTACAAAGCAGAGAGGGATTTAGAGGAGAATGCACTGACAATTACTACACCCTGTTCTTCTGTCCACCACTTTAGACTTCACCAGGTCAGACTTTCTGCACTACCTTCTGCAGTCAGCGACTGGGAGGAAGGAATGGTGTAAGGAAGTACACCTCTACATTATGTTGTTAGAAGCCTGAGACTCGTAGTTACTAGCAATTAATAGTCCTTTATATTCTTCTAGTTTCTTCCTTGGGAGGGCGAGGGGGGGGAATCACATATAGCTGAAGTACTCTGTAGTGGGTTGAGGCAGTCCCCCTCCCCACCAAGGGCAAAAATAACAACTCAGACAAATGGATTGCAAAAGTTTAAATGAAAAAGCAGTGAATGTTTACAGAGAGCCAGAAGCAGTGACGAAAGAAAATCCCAAAACATACTCATGAATATCCCATCCCCACCTGGGGGTACATCCAAGACCCCCCCAGGGCTCCTTCTTCCCCCCTCCCCACTGCTAGGCTAGTCTCAGCTGGCCAGATCTGAGACTGCCCATCCCCCCATGGCCTTGGGCCTAGCCAGGCCCATGGCCGGGAGACATCTCCCCCAGTTACCGGGCGCCGGCGAGGAAGAAAGAGGAGGTGCCAGACCTCGCACTGGATCTTATAGTGGTGGTGCAGAGAATTATGGTAGAAATACCTAGTTTCCTGTGTCCACCCACTGGGCTGGACCTCTGGACACAGGAAGCACCTCATGTAGCAGAGGGCACCCAGCCCAAACTGCAACATACTCTCACGTTTTTTTTCTTAAAAAGCTCTATTTCTTTACTGAGAATAAAAATCTCATCAGAGAGTGTGTCATTTAACGAAATCAAATAAGCATAACTGTACCTAACTGTTGTAACTGCTTAATTTTCCCACACTGTTGTTTTATTTTTAAAACTTCAAAGTCTTCAAATTCCTCCTGATTGATGCACTGATATTTTAACAATGTCTTTGTTGTGTATTGCAATCAGAGAAGTGCTAATCCCCTTGAGGAATCTGGCAGGGCTGTGGGAATCTTCCAGCCATAGCTGCATCTTTATCACTAATGTGATGATGTATGCAACTTGAGCTGAGTTGACAGAATGTGCTGTTATTATTGAGGGTGGATTATATCAGCTTTCTCTATTGACTCACAAGTCTAAGGGTCACTCATTTATGCATTCTTCACTGTCTCTGGTAGGGCTGGTTTTGGTACTGTTCTGGAAGATGTTAGAGATATTATAAACACCTTCTATATTTAAGCAAAGAAAGACTGTAACAAGAAAAAATAAAAGGAAAAGCCATCAAGAAATCCTAATTATACAGTTAAAATAAAATTACTGGAGGAAAAAAAAGTATGGTGAATTCTAATCAGTGAAATGGAATTCTAGTGGTGTACTAATGGATTAAAAAAAGATGTCTTTCATTTTTATTAGTTTGAATACTAAGAGAAAAATGAAGCAAGCACCTTTATAAAGATGATAAATGTAGTTCCAGTTACTAGACAGCCAGGTTACCTCAAGTCTCTAATTTACTTATTCAACTGTTTACAAGCTGTTTTGGCTGAATACTTTAGTAGGTTGGTTTTTTTCTTTAACAGTTTCTCAGTACTGTAAGCTAATTTTTGTGGCAAAGGACATTGCCGATGGTTTGTTAAATGCCTAAATGTGTAACCTTCTCATATTCAGTTTTTAAATCACTGCTTGAAGCTATCATTATCACTTGTTGAAAGTTTAGCATAGATCATCCATTCCTCTGGTACTGGACCGGGTTTCCCCAAGGGGGGAAAAATATTTTTAGTCTTGTGAATAAACAAGTGTCCTGTGTCTTATAATAATAATAATAATAATAATAATAATAATAATAATAATAAAATAATAATAATACAATACACCAGGTTGGAAGAGACCTTCAAGATCATCGCGTCCAACCCATCAACCAATCCAACCCACCTAAATACAATACAATACAATACAATACAATACAATACAATACAATGCAACCCACCTAAACAACTGAAAAACTAAACCGTGGCACCAAGCACCCCATCAAGCCTCTTCTTGAACACCTCCAATGAAGGTGACTCAACCACCTCCACGGGCAGCCCATTCCAGTGGGCAATCACTCTCTCGGTATAGAACTTCTTCCTAAGATCCAGTCTAAACCTCCCCTGGCGCAGCCTGAGTTTGCACTACAGTTCTTTTTTTCTCTGTATTAACATATGAGAAATGGAAGACACCTGTCATTCTGATGACCTAGTAGACTTAGGAACTGCAAAATAATGATTGACAGGATTTTATTTTCTATGATCAGACTACAGAAAAATAAATCCTGTTTGCTTGTTTGGCTGTTGCGTGGGATTCTTTTAGAAGATTGATTGGTTAATTTATTTTGATTATGATAGTATAATAGGAGGTTCAGAGCCATTATACTTCTTTAAATAATTTCAAAAATTAAAGAAAAAAAGACCCTTATTTATTTTACAGCATGAGCGCTATCTGGGCTCCCTGAAGGCCACTTGGCCCACTACCAGTTTCAGAAAGACTATGATCTGGCTGGCTCTGAGTCAGATGTTTCAATTGAAATCAGACAGCCAAACCCACAAGAATGTAATTTGTTAGAAATGGTGACTCTTCCAAAAATGCAAATCCACACGACTGGCGTATGTAGAGTAAGTGGAGGACATAAATAAAAGCTTCTGCTGTACCCTTAGATTGTTGTTAATTTTGTTGCTTTTTCAGCATTGGAAACCCATATGACCTTGGCCATACAAGGCTGGTTTTCTTTGTCTTCTTTTCCAAAGCCAGAATATATATTCTGTATATTAATAGAAGATTTAATGCCATTTTTTATTACGTAGTACTTGGTCTGAGTCTGCTGTATGGAACCATTTCTTAATGACTTTGCACCATCTCCAGTCTTCAAAGAGAGGTCAGAATGACCATGTGTACTGTGTACTCCTGCCATGCTGTGAATTTCCAGAGAATCCATGATGCTCACCATTATCATTAGCCACAGGTCTTATTCTTCTTTTACTTAGAATTCTTCTTATACTTACAGTTTTCTTCTTTAGGCATTTCTCTGAGTGCTGTCTCAACAATTCAAAACCAAATATGACTCGCAGGAAAGATAATCATTGTAAAGATACAACTTTTGCATATTTGTCCCTCTGTGACTTTGCAAATGGGCTGGCTACTTTCTTGTGTATTTGTCCCCCAACTACCTAAAGAGAAAAGGCTGGAAACAACCTCTTAAGAGAAATAGAACTAGCTGAAATTTGCTTTTCATTAAAACTAACTCACCTAGCAAAACCACACATTTCAAAGGTTTCAGTGGGATAGTAACCAGGTTTATTACCATGTCCTGGCCAGCATAATATTATTTTGTGAGCTGCAGCTGATATACTGTATAATTATTGAATTTGGCTGTGATGCCAAGACCTAAGGTGTAGGTAATAGCTAAGTAAGAGTACTATACAATGAAACTGCAATTTCGAGTATTTTGGCTTTGGATGTCAGAATTTTCTGTATTCACTACAGCTCTCTGCAGATGTTTTAGTACTTCAATGAAACCATGAAATAATGACTGCAGAACCTGCTTTTGGTCAGTATGTACCTTATTTTTCTCTGTAATTATTTTCTTCCTTTCCTCTAGAGTTTGTTATCTCTGTAATTATCATCATTAACAATAATTACTTTAAATTAGTTGTGGTACTTTAATTCTCATTTCAAATATCTTTTTCCTTATTATTCTCAATAATCATAGTGTCCTTGCAATATCAGTACCATCAGCAGCTAAATGGAAATACTGAATTTCCAAGCTATAATTTTTATCTCTATCTGTTCAAATAATGTAAATGTGAATTCCTATGACTAATCACTGTTGTGTTTTGTTAATGTTATCTCCAACTACACGTTTTCATTTGTGTTTTAGTGTGGGTCACTTATTGAAAAGATAACTTAATTCTTATAGAGATGAAAAACATAAAAAAGCCACTAAAAGTTTAGACAAAAATAGTTTAAGATGCAGTGTGACTTGCTAATGCTCAGGACATGGGAGAATCTTCAAAAAATAAAAGTATGCTTGCAAGTTTGTGACTCATGAGTCGGTGATTTAACTGTCTTTAATAAGAATAGTTATTGCAGAAAAATATTTTATGCTGAAGTCAGAACTGATCATAAAAACAGGAAAAAATTATTTGAGAGTCAGGGCAATTGATTCATCAGAAGACAAGGTGTAGTGGTTTGAGCCACATCATATATAACCCTATTCTGGGTAATTCACAGTATCACTAAGGTTTCATAATTTCATAGTTTCATAGTTTCAGTTAGGGTTGGAAGGGACCACAAGGATCATCTAGTTCCAACCCCCCTGCCATGGCCAGGGACACCCCACACTAGATCAGGCTGGCCAGAGCTTCATCCAGCCTGGTCTTAAACACCTCAAGGGACAGGGCCTCAACCACCTCCCTCGACAACCCATTCCAGGGCCTCACCACCCTCATGGTGAAGAACTTCCTCCTCACATCTAGCCTGAATCTCCCCACCTCCAGCTTCATTCCATTCCCCCTAGTCCTATCACTACCTGATAGCCTGAAAAGTCCCTCCCCAGCCTTCTTGTAGGCCCCCTTCAGATACTGGAAGGCCACAAGGAGGTCACCTCGGAGCCTTCTCTTCTCCAGACTGAACAGCCCCAACTCCTTCAGTCTGTCCTCATAGGAGAGGTGCTCCAGCCCTCTGATCATCCTCGTGGCCCTTCTCTGGACACCTTCCAGCACCTCCAGATCCCTCTTGTAATAGGGGCTCCAGAACTGGATGCAGTACTCCAGGTGGGGTCTCACCAGTGCCGAGTAGAGGGGGAGAATCACCTCCCTTGACCTGCTGGCCACAATTTTCTTGATGCAGCCCAGGATCTGATTGGCTTTCTGGGCTGCAAGTGCACATTGAGAGCTCATGTTGAGCTTCTCATCCACCAGCACCCCCAAGTCTCTCTCCTCAGGGCTGCTCCCCAGCCAGTCACTGCCCAGCCTGGATTTGTGCCTGGGGATTGCCTCGACCCAGATGCAGGACCCTGCACTTGGTCTTGTTGAAGCTCATGAGCTTGGCTTGTGCCCACCTCTCCAGCCTGTCAAGGTCCCTCTGGATGGCATCCCTTCCCTCCAGCGTGTCTGCTGCACCACACAGCTTGGTGTCATCAGCAAACTTGCTGAGGGTGCACTCAATGCCACTGTCCATGGCACCCACAAAGATGTTGAACAAGCCTGGTCCCAGGACTGATCCCTGAGGGACTCCGCTTGTCACTGGCCTCCACTGGGACATGGACCCCTTGACAGCCACTCTTTGGATGCAGCCATCAAGCCAGTTCTTTATCCATCTAGTGGTCCATCCATCAAACCCGTGTGTCACCAGCTTGGAGACCAGGATGTGGTGTGGGACAGTATCAAAGGCTTTGCTCAGGTCCAGGTAAACGACATCAGTTGCCCACCCCTCATCTATTAATGTTGTGACCTGTTCATAGAAGGCCACCAGGTTTGTCAGGCAGGATTTGCCCTTGGCAAAGCCATGCTGACTGCTCCCAATCACCTCTTCACTACTCTTCTGAGTCAGTAGTGCAGGTTGGAAGGTTGGAAGAGACCTCGAAGATCATCGAGGCCAACCTGTCACCACAGACCCCATGACTAGACCATGGCACCAAGTGCCACGTCCAATCCCCTCTTGAACACCTCCAGGGACAGTGACTCCACCACCTCCCTGGGCAGCCAATGGCAAACGACTCTCTCAGTGAAGAACTTTCTCCTCACCTCAAGCCTAAACTTCCCCTGGCGCAGCTTGAGACTGTGTCCCCTTGTTCTGGTGCTGGTTGCTAGAGAGAAGAGGCCAACCCCTTTTTGGCTACAACCAGCCTTCAGGTAGTTGTAGATAGCAATGATTCTAGCTGAAATCTGTAATACTCATAAGATGTTGTGGTCGGGAGTGGAGAAGGCAGGGTAGGTTCTTGTTCCTTTTCTGGTTTCATTGTGGGTGGTTGCAGTTGTCATGTATGAATTTTGGTCCAGTATTAACCAGCTTGGAGACCTTGGAGACCATCAAGTCTAACATATCACCCAACAACATCTAATCATCTAAGCCACGGCACTAAGTGTCCAAAGTATCCTACAGTTCTGCTGGCTGTATTACCAGATATAAATGGAAGTACTTTAGTGTTATTTCTAGGAATTACATATCCCCAGATTATTAAGTTTTTTTCATTCATGAGTACTAACATCATTAGAATAGAATAGAATTAAACAGGTTGGAAGAGACCTCAAAGATCATCAAGTCCAACCTATCACCCAACATCATATAATCAACTAAACCATGGCACTAAGTGCCTCATCCAGTCCTTTTTAAACACTTCCAGTGATGGTGACTCCACCACCATCCTGGGCAGCACATTCCAATGGCAAATCACTCTTTCTGTGAAAAACTTCTTCCTAACATCCAGCCTAAATCTCCCCTGGTGCAGCTTGAGACTGTGTCCTCTTGTTCTGGTGCTGGTTGCCTCAGAGAAGAGACCACCCCCTGCCTGGCTACAACCTCCCTTCAGGTAGTTGTAGACAGCAATAAGGTCTTCTCTGAGTCTCCTCTTCCCCAGGCTAAGCAACCCCAGCTCCCTCAGCCTCTCCTCATAGGGCTTGTGCTTGAGGCCTCTCACCAGCCTCATTGCCCTTCTCTGGACACATTCCAGCAAGTCAACATCTTTCCTGAACTGAGGGCCCAGAATTGGGCACAGTACTCAAGGTGTGGCCTAACCAGTGCTGAGTAGAGGGGCACAATGACTTCCCTGCTCCTGCTGGGCACACTATTCTTGATCCAGGCCAGGATGCCATTGGCCTTCCTGGCCACCTGGGCACACTGCTGGCTCATGTTCAGCTTACTATCAACCAGTACTCACAGGTCCCTTTCTGCTTGGCTGCTCTCCAGCCACTCTGACCCCAGCCTGTAGCACTGCATGGGGTCTTGTGGCCAATGTGCAGAACCCGGCACTTGGATGTGTTAAATCTCATTCTATTGGACTCTGCCCATCTGTCCAGCCTGTCGAGGTCCCTCTGCAGAGCTCTCCTACCCTCTAACAGATCAACTCCTGCCCCCCAGCTTGGTGTCATCTGCAAATTTACTGATGATGGACTCAATGCCCTCATCCACATCATCAGTAACGATACTGAACAGGATGGGGCCCAGCACTGATCCCTGGGGCACACCACTAGTGACTGGCTGCCAGCTGGATGTGGCACCATTCACCACCACTCTCTGGGCTCAGCCCTCCAGCCACTTCCTAACCCAGCACAGAGTGCTGCTGTCCAAGCCACAGGCTGACAGCTTGGCCAGGAGTTTGCTGTGGGGGACAATGTCAAAGGCCTTGCTGATGTCCAGGTAGATTACATCCACAGGCCTCCCCACATCCAGCAGGCGGGTTACATGGCCATAGAAGGAGATCAGGTTGGTCAGGCAGGACCTGTCCTTCCTAAATCCATGCTGTCTGGACTTGTTCCCTTGGCCATCCTGTAAGGGCTGTGTGATTGCACTCAAGATGACCTATTCCATAATCTTGCCTGGCACTGAGGTCAGGCTGACAGGCCTGGAATTCCCTGGTTCCTCCTTCTGGCCCATCTTGTGGATGAGCATCATGTTGGCCAGCTTCCAGTCATCTGGGACCTCTCCAGTGAGCCAGGACTGCTGAAAAATGATGCAGAGCGGCTTGGCCAGCTCATCTGCCAGCTCTCTCAGCACACTAGGATGAATCTCATCTTGTCCCATGGACTTGTGGGGATCCAAGCAGCTCATCAGGTCTCTAAGTGCTTCCTCCTGGATTACAGGGGAACTATACTGCTCCCTGACTCCATCTGCCAGCTCAGGAGGCCACTTGTCTGGAAAACATCCTATCCTGCTATTAAAAATTGAGGCAAAGAAGGGGTTTAGT